>JAWRVF010000099.1:0-731224 GCA_036785485.1 Physcomitrellopsis africana | reverse complement strand
AAGGTACAAGCCTGGTACAATAAAACCTGTACTAATAGGTGCAAAAGCTTTTATATACGCAGCAAAAAAAGGACCAACTTTTGCTATTTACGCAACACCCATTTCTGATAGTGGAAAGGCTTCAAGTGGCATTTCAAGCCAATACCGAGACTATCAAGATGTTTTTGAGAAGAAGAATGCTGATATTCTTCTGGAGCATCGCCCATATGATTGTTCAATTGATCTCAAAGAGGGATCTCAGCCTCCTTTTGGACCAATCTATAATTTATCACAAAATGAGTTGGCTGAACTCAAAGAGTATATTGAAGAGAATCTGGCCAAGAACTTCATACGCCATTCCAAATCTCCTACAGGAGCTCCAATTCTATTTGTGAAGAAAAAAGATGGATCATTACGAATGTGTGTGGATTATCGGGGACTTAACAAGATCACTATCAAGAACAGATATCCACTACCTTTAATCTCTAGACTTCTTGATCAACTGAATCAAGCTAAGATCTATACAAAAATAGATCTACGAGGAGCATACAACTTGGTTCGTATTAAAGAAGGAGATGAATGGAAAACTGCATTTCGAACAAGGTATGGACATTTCGAATATAACGTTATGCCTTTTGGACTCACAAATACACCAGCTACTTTCCAACATCTCATGAACGATGTTTTTCATGAATTCTTAGATGATTTTGTTGTCTGCTACCTAGACAACATTTTAATCTACTCTAAGAATGTAAAAGAGCACGAAACACATGTTCGTCATGTCTTACAAAAACTCAGAGAAACAGGATTGTATGCCAAGATGGAAAAGTGTGTATTTCACACTACTCAAGTTGACTTCTTAGATTACATCATATCGAATAATGGCCTCATGATGGATCCTAAGAAAGTCCAAACAATCATAGACTGGAAGATTCTAAAAACAGTAAGAGATGTGTAATGCTTTCTGGGATTTGCCAATTATTATCGAATCTTCATCAAGAACTTTTCTCAAGTTGCAGCCCCACTTACACGTTTGACTTGTAAGGACAAGCTCGAGTGGAATAAAGAAGCAGAAGCATCATTTGAAGTTTTGAAGATAGCTTTTACTTTTGCACCAATCTTGTATCGCGTTGATTTTTCGAAGGCATTCTTTATGGAAACAGACGCATGTGACTTTGCTTTGGGCGCAGTATTGTCACAAATAGGAACAGATAACAAACTCCATCCAGTAGCTTTCCATTCCAGGAAATTTTTGGCAGCAGAGATCAACTACGAAATCCACGATGAAGAACTTCTCGCAATTGTGGATTCTTTTCAAGAATGGCGTCATTATCTAGAAGGCGCTTCTAGTCCAGTCACCGTGTATACGGATCACAAGAACCTCGAGTATTTCATGTCAGCACGCGTGTTGAATCGTCGTCAGGCTCGTTGGAGCATGTCTCTATCAAGATTCGAGTTCATTATTACATATCGGCCAGGAAAACAACAAGGTTTGTCCGATGCACTTTCTAGACATTCTTATCTTGCACCAAAAGAAGGAGATGCAGCTTTTGATCAACAAAGAACAACTTTCTTGAAGCCGGAGCAATTTTATCTTCGGGCAACGAAATCAACATTAACTGTTGATTCAACTTTTCTCAAGCAAGTCCAATTAAGTATGTCCTCAGATCTTCTTATTCATGAAATTAAGAATAATTCTTCTAAGCCTCATGATATTTTCAAGTTTGAATTCAAGAAAAATCTACTCTATTTTGAAGGGCGCTTATATGTTCCAGAAGGTGAAGCACGATTACGTATTCTTCAAGCTCGTCATGACTTCCCGACAGTAGGACATTTTGGGTACAATAAGAGTCTAGAGTTGATATCTAGAGATTTTTGGTGGCCTCAAATGTGGAAGGGAGTCAAAGATTTTGTAAAAACATGTGATGTTTGTTCAAGATCAAAAACTCCTCGCCACCGAATCTTTCCGACTTCTTCACCATTATCTATTCCGGTATCAAACTATGGTCTTCCTCAAAGGCTTCATGACGATTACCGGATCTTCAAATCGAGGTTCTATGGACTCTATATTCGTGGATATAGTAGATATTTTCTTACCAAGATGGAACATTTTATACCACGTGAAAAATCTATCACAAGTTAAAGAAACAACTAAATTTTTCCTCGATAATATCTATCGCTATCACGTTGACACTGGGCGATATTATATCGTGATAGGGAACGCTGAAAATTTAGATTTTGGAGAATGCTTTTCAAGATTTTAAAGGTGGATATAAAGCTATCTTCACCTTTCCATCCTCAAACTGATGGACAAACGGAGTGCGTAAATCAAGTCTTGGAACAGTATTTGAGATGTACCATCAACTACCAACAAGATGATTGGACAACTCTTTTACCATTGGCAGAGTTTGCTTATAATAATACGGTACATTCTTCTACACAACAAACATTTTTCTTTGCCAATTATGATTACCATCCATGACTTGATACTTTTGACTATTCGAAAGTTGACAATCCTGCGGCGGAAGACTTGGTAAATTATTTGTCAGAACTACATACAACAATGAAGGCACAATTAAAGGAAGCTCAAGAACGACAAAAGATAAATGCTAATGCGTATCAAAAGGAACAACCACAATTCAACGTAGGTGACAAGGTATGGCTACTTCGTCGCAATATCAAGACTACGCGACCTTGTGACAAGTTGGACTATCGTAAGCTTGGACCTTTTCGTATTTCTGAACAAATTTCCAGTTACATATCGATTACGCCTACCAGAGTCTATGAAGATCCACCTTGTATTCCACGTGTCTCTTCTTGAACCATATAAGACAGTGAACATACCAAGAAGAAGACAAGTGCCACCTCCTCCTATAGAAGTGAACAATAATGACGAATTTGAAGTGGAAGAAGTCTTAGATTCAAGGCAGCGCTGTTGTGTTGTAAATCAAAACATAGTGTGAAAAACATAAAAGAATGCATTAAAATAAAAAGATTAAGATTAGAAGAAAGGTTGATAGAAAATTAGTAGTAAGAAGATACAATGAAAATTTACCTTGAAAAGTGAAATTTCTTCAAGTTAGTAAAAAGAAAAAGGTTGAGGAAGTGGAAAAGACATGGGCTAAGAGGTCTTTTTGACCAAGAGGATAAAGAAGACCAGGAGGGAGATGACAAGGAGGGGTCGTGAAGAAGAAGGAGGAGAGTTTTTTTTGGAGAGATAGGGTTTCTTTTTGATAGGCAGTATACGTTTTTGTGTGTAGCAGAAGCTTAGAGAGGATTTTAGATGCGATTTTTTGTAGGTTTGTAGTAGACAAGATAAGGAACTCATAGAAATAATTTTCATGTCTTTTGATTAAGTATCAAGGGAGATATAAGTCGTGAAAGTTGTAGGTGTTTAAGACTAGGGCAGTGAGGGTTATAAAATTTCGGGCCTTGGTTCTTGGAAACCACTTAGACTTTAGTGGCGAAATTTGTTTGGTTTTTGTTCCTTATAGAGTTAATTACTTTGTGTCAAAATCTCAAGTCAATATGACCTCTAAGCAAAGAGTTATGAGTGAAATTGTAACCAGTTTGAATGAAAAGAGAAATAGAGTGAAGGTAGGGTTGAGGGTTTGTATGGGCAATGCATGTGTGTGGGTTTTTTTGGGTATAAAGAGATTTAGGAGACGAATTTGAGTGTGAAATTTGATAGACATGATCTATGTAAGTTAAGAAAGAGATGAGTATAAGTTTGATACTCATTAGTCTTATAAATAAAATGTTATGCTCTTTCAAAGTGACAAAGGTCTATCTCCAAATTAGTGAAGTTTGAGGGAGCATATCTTTGTGATCAAAGTAGTATTTTGAGTAAAATTTGTTGGGGTTTGTAAATATATGAGTCTATTAAGTTTTGTAAAAAACTGATTGCTATTGGAGTTATATTCGAGGAGTTATGAGGAAAATTGTGGTCGGATCCAGAGTTGTTAGAAGGCAAAATTAAAGAAGAAGGATGGAACCTATAACTCAAGTTTGGAGAAGGCTCTTGGAGCAATATTTGGAGGGTGTTTACAACATGAGATAAGCTATAAGCCTACCAAATTTCAGCACTTAGGTCTTCTTTAATGAAGAGCAATGAAGGTGTGAAGCAAAGGGGGTCCAAAATCAAAGGCAGCATGGAGGGATTACTTTGACAACATGGTTCTCTCTAACCACATGAGTTATAATCAAAAGGTTTATGGGGTTTGCTTCTTTACTCTCTTAAGTACCTTGTATCTAAATTTTGCTTCAATTGATGTGATATCCTAGGATTTATGAGCAAAATTGAGGGCGGGTTTCTAAAGGCAGAATATGTTAGGGTTAATAAAGTATGTTTTTATATAAATTCTTCAATTTTATGAACTTTATGAATCTCATCTTGCACTTGAGAAACTAGAGGCAAAAAAAAACCCAGTGTTTTTTAGGGCTAAGACTCTCACCACGACAAATATGAAATAAAAGTGTAATATCTTCGTTTCACGTACATTTTATACGATGTTAAAGCGGAAATGCATTACAGAACCAACAAAAAATCAGCGAATGCAAATGAGGAAGGTGGAGACCTTTCATCAACAACATCCATTGAAACCAAGATGAAGACTTTTCCTATAAAGGAAACAAGATGTAGGCAAGATAACATTCAACTTTCTATCCTTGTTTGTAGCTTCTTTGTATTTTGTGATGCTAAAGAGATGGAGAATCAACAGCCAGCGGATTTGACTCAAGAGCCTTCATTTGCTGACCTACCGGATGAGACATTGCGACTGTCACAACCCTCAAGACGACGCAACCGAGATGAAGATCTTCAAGAATGACATGTTCTTCCTCGAATAGATGGCGAGATACAACGTGTTTGATATCACGACCTTGGAAGAGATTCTCGATGTTTGGTGATTTTATTGGAGATAGGAACAACTCCTGACGGTGTTCCAGATGTGATATTCAAAGAAAGTTATGAAGGTCACAACAATGATCAAATAACAGGGTGGTCTTCTCGCCGTGGAATGGGACACTATCGATGGCTGAGAGGACCCATCAATTACCTTCGAAGAGAACAAAGATCAGAATATGTGGCAAATACTATTCGTCGCATCTTAGACTTTCTACACATGTAATCATTGCTCCTCGTGGAACTCGTCCTTTAAAGGGGGGGGTAATGTCACGGACATATACATAGTTATCTATATGATCAGATAGAACTAGATAAAAGAAGGTAAAAGCAGGTTAATTCCATAATATCTTTAGAAAAACTTCCTAGAAATTTTATAGACGCTGCTTTGACTTTATAAGTGTCCATAGTAGACTTTTGGATTAGAAACTTGGTCAATAGGTTAGCCACATGTCGCACATGTTGGTAGCTTGAAGACCAAGCTAAATACGTGGCGAACATATAGGAAACTTGCCCTGCAAGTTCGACACGTTGTCGTGGTGAGAGTCTTAGCCCTAAGAAACATTGGGTCTTTTTTTGCTTCTAGTTTCTCAAGTGCAAGATGAGATTCATAAAGTTCATAAAATTGAAGAATTTATATAAAAACATACTTTATTAACCCTAACATATTCTGCCTTTAGAAACCCGCCCTCAATTTTGCTCATAAATCCTAGGATATCATATCAATTGAAGCAAAATTTAGACACAAGGTACTTAAAATAGTAAAGAAGCAAACCCCATAAACCTTTTGATTATAGCTCATGTGGTTAGAGAGAACCATGTTGTCAAAGTAATCCCTCCATGCTGCCTTTGATTCTGGACCCCTTTTGCTTCACACCTTCATTTCTCTTCATTAAAGAAGACCTAAGTGCTGAAATTTGGTAGGCTTATAGCTTATCTCATGTTGTAAACACCCTCCAAATATTGCTCCAAGAGCCTTTTCCAAACTTGAGTTATAGGTTCCATCCTTCTTCTTTAATTTTGCCTTCTAACAACTCTGGATCCGACCACAATTTTCCTCATAACTCCTCGAATATAACTCCATTAGCAATCAGTTTTTTACACAACTTAATAGACTCATATATCTACAAACCCCAACAAATTTTACTCAAAATACTACTCTGATCACAAAGTTATGCTCTCTCAAACTTCACTGATTTGGAGATAGACCCCTGTCACTTTGAAAGAGTATAACATTTTATTTATAAGACTAATGAGTATCAAACTTACACTCATCTCTTCCTTAACTTACATAGATCATGTCTATCAAATTTCACACTCAAATTCGTCTCCTAAATCTCTTTATATCCAAAAAAACCCACACACATGCATTGCCCATACAAACCCTCAACCCTACCTTCACTCTATTTCTCTTTTCATTCAAACCGGTTACAATTTCACTCATAACTCTTTGCTTAGAGGTCATATTGACTTGAGATTTTGACACAAAGTAGTTAACTTTATAAGAAACAAAAAACCAACAAATTTTGTTCCTAAAATCTAAGTGGTTTTCAAGAACCAGGGCCCGAAATTTTATAACCCTCACTGCCCTAGTCTTAAACACCTACAACTTTCACGACTCATATCTCCCTTGATACTTAATCAAAAGATATGAGAATTGTCTCTATGAGTTCCTTATCTTGTCTACTACAAACCCACAAAAACTCGCACCTAAAATCCTCTCTATGCTTCTTCTACACACAAAAACGTCTACTGCCTATCAAAAAGAAACCCTATCTCTCCAAAAAAACTCTCCTCCTTCTTCTTCACGACCCCTCCTTGTCATCTCCCTCCTAGTCTTCTTTATCCTCTTGGTCAAAAAGACCTCTTAGCCCATGTCTTTTCCACTTCCTCAACCTTTTTTTTTATTAACTTGAAGAAATTTCACTTTTCAAGGTAAATTTCCATTGTATCTTCTTACTACTAATTTTCTATCAACCTTTCTTCTAATCTTAATCTTTTTATTTTAATGCATTCTTTTATGTTTTTCACACTATGTTTTAATTTACAACATGACAACGTGTCTTGTAAATTGGATACGTGTTGGAGGTCCTATAGAACGTCGCCACTTAGCTCTTAGGTAGATAGTATAAATAGAGACAAGAGTGAAGCCTTCTTCACTCTTGTCAACTCCTTTCTTGTTTCTAGTCTAGTTCAAGAGTCTCTAGTTTTCTTGTCTTTTGGCATTAGCCATTCCAGTTTCTTTTTAATATATATACTTCTTTATATTTATTTCTTTGAGAGAGGTCTCACTTGTTTATTTGACTTCATCCAGTTATTGTCCTTGACATTTTGATTGTATAGATTTTCATTGAAGAAAATATCTCCTGAAATGAAGATTTGCTGATTTTGTGTATTCATAAGTCTATAGGCTTTAGATTCTTTACTATAGCCTTAAAAGATGGCTTCTTGAGAATGAGAATCTAATTTTTTTATTTTTATTTTTATTTTTTTAGGAATGAATACATGATCTTTGTATCCAAAGATTTTGAAGTAGGTTAGATTTGGTTGTCTTCTATACCATAACTCAAATGGTGTTTTGTTACCTTGTACAAATTTTGTTGGATTCCTATTTTGAAGATAATTTGTTATTTGGAGTGCTTCATCCTAAAAAAATTGAAGTAATTTTGAATACAATAATATATTAAGAATAATTCCTACTAATATTTCATATTTTTTTTCAAAAACACCATTTTATTGTGGTATACAGGATATAGTATATTCCTACTTGATTCCTTCTTTTTTATACAAAGCTTTAAATTTATTTGATCAAATCTTATTATTTTAATTTTAATATTTATTTATTTTTCTACAAAATTTTTGTATAAAGTGAATTTTTCAAATATTTCTTATTTGTATTTCATTAGATAGATATGACAATATCTTGATAGATCATCAATAAATGTAATGAAATAATTATTTTTAGAATATATTCCAACTTGCATAGGACCACAAATGTTGGAATGTATAAGTCCTAATAATTGTATTGCTCTTTGAACACCTTGTGTAAGAAATTTTTCTTTATATTGCTTATCTTCTATGCATGATTTACATAAAGTAATTTTTTTTTCATCAAAGAAGTCAATTTCTTATTTATGTATTTATTTATTTATGTATTATGTATTTATTTTAATCTTTGCTGATTTATATGTCCTAGTCTTAAGTGCCACAAATCAGCTCTGTTTAAATGCTTATGTGAAGTAATTGTTGTATCTAATTCGTATAAATCAAGGTTCAATTTGCATGTTGCAATTGTTTGACCAAATTTATTTATGAGTGTAGATGTTTCAGCTTTAATGCAAATTTCTCCTCCTGCTTTATCTAATTGTTTAGCAGAGAACAAGTTCTTTGTAAGTCCTTGTACATGTAAAATATCTTCTCATCTCCATTTATAAGTTTTACATTTACATCACCATATCCTTCTATTATGTATGATATATGGTCATCTCCTAAACAGACAACTTGATTTTCTTTACTTTTATTGTATGTTGTGAATCCTTCTATCTCATGATACATGTGTTGAGTTGCTCTTGAGTCAACATACCACATAGAAGTTGATTTTTCTTTGACTATAAGTGCTGCCACATATAGTTTGTTTGCTTTTGTAACAACATTTATTTCTTTTTTGTTATTAAAAATTTTAGTTGCTATTCTTGTTTGACAATCTTTGCTCAAGTGACTTGGTTTCTTGCAAAAAAAAAAAAAGTTGTCAATAGGAAATTTTTTTCTTTTTATGTAGCTTAGAAATACTACTCTCTTCTTGTGATTTCTTTCTAAAATTCTCATTATTATTAAAATAAGATTTCTTATTGTAATTTTAAAATTTCTTCCCTACATATAGGATTGAATTATTATTAGATGTTAAACTCATGTTTTTTATGAGTATTTTTTCCTGGATCAAATTTGTTATCCAGGATTGTAATGTGATTCCAAGTTGCCTTCTTAAGGAGCTAATGAAGGATCAACAACTTAGAGGCAAACTAAAATTCTAACTAAGGTGAGAATTGTTTCATCATCTAGAACTGTTGATCCTGCTCTCAACAATTGTTCCAAATATGCTCTAAAGGTATGTATGTGTTTAATAACACTATCACCTTCCTTCATTTTTAAGTTGTATAACTTGTCTTTTAAATACATTTTAGTTACTACATCATGTGATTCAAATATTTTTACTAATTCTTGCCATGCTGAATTTACTGATGTGCAAGATTGTATATGTGAAAGAATATTATTTTCTAGGCAATTGTTTATTATGGTTAAAGACAAGGTATCCTTATCTATCCATGCACTTATACTCCCTACTTCTATGGCAGGTAAAGCTGTGATTTTGGCAGCAATTTCAACTACCGTTAGTTCTACTGGTAAGGGTTTAGGTAAAGCATTCACTCAAGCATTTTATTTTTATTTTATTATTTTATTTTATTTTATTTTTTATTATTTTATTTTATTATTTTATTTTATTTTTTATTTATTTAAAGATCAAATTTTTCTATCGCTCAAATACCATGTTGGAAACATCTTATTATTTAATATGATCAATGTTACACATTATATTGTGTGTACAAGAGTGATACCAAGAGTCACAACTCTTGGTGTAAGGTCACAATTAGTAGACAGTATTCTATACCGGAGATTAGTGTACTATACTGAATACTTCTCCCAATATGATTTATCCTCCCGTTGACGGTCGATACTGACTCTTGCTCGACGTGGCTTGGGTTTTGTGATGAGTTGGAGACGTGTTCGTCGGGACTTGGATCGATACGTTTTGTGCAGAGATCTGATTATTGTGTTCTTTTTCTAAAAATGAAGAATATGACGAAATATGAGAGTGGATTATAGTCGAGGTTGCTGCTTGAAACTATGCTGGAAGAAGCAAGAGAAGATATACCAATTTCACCAGTCTGCAAGTTCCGTTGAAGTCGATGGCTCTCTGGACTTCGTAACACATAACACGCAATTTGCTTGTAGGAGTTATTGTGTTTACGGACGGTCACCATTCAGCTATTTTTATTGATTTAAATACAGGTTATCATGAATTCAATGCAATAAACCTGGTTGAGGATTCTAGATAGTGCCCGAGGATTGAGTATCCATAACTTTAGAAGTAATTTGAACTATCCAGGGACAGACAGTTCACTGCTCCAGTACCCCATAATGGATCATCCATCACGTGAATAATTAGTCGGCAATAGAATGAAATCGACACACAAGAATTGTACAAAAACCAAATTCAATCAACATTTCCGGGTTCGCGTCACTGAATTCGCAGTGCCTCTTTGTGCAGTTTTCTAAACGATGAAGCATACACTTGGTGTTCTGTAGACTGATTTAAAGAAGCGATGAATCCGAGTGGACCGACCAGTCTTTCCTGTGAAGCCTCTCCGAGCTCATTATTCTCTAGAAGCCTTTGGAGGAGGTTCCGGCAGTACGCTGTGAAGATTCTGGTTAAACTGTTACCTGAGCTCTTCACGAGTACGAGAGTATTGCCCCACTTGCTTGCTGCTACAAGACTGAATGGCCTGTGTAGAAAAATATTCTGTCCACTACCACTTCGCTGCGACTTTGTTAACAAGGCCTTCAGGGCCTTCCCCTCCCCTCCATCTCTTAGCCATAGAGATCTTGGCTCCGGCAGATTGCGGTTAAAGTCTATTTGTTTGGGGGGATGCGAAGAACTTGCAGGAGATGATTATCAGTGTTGAGGAGGAGGTGATTCTACCTCTATGTGTTTGTCCGCATCACGATCTGCTAATGAACTTCTAGAGGAGCCTTGTCGTCACTTGCTTCCATTATCCCCTGCAATATTAACGAAGTAAAACCTAGAAGAGGCTTTGGATACGAATTTAACATTGGCTCTTGTGTGCGACATGCACTGGCTATGACCTCGAAGGAGCGAGAGAACAGGAAAGTGATGAAACCAGAAGTGGGTGAGAAGAGACATTGCATTCCAAGACGAGCTGTTCTCCCTTCTTTCTGTAACCCCCTCTTTCTCCTATTTCACATGATTATCATCTAAACCCGGTCCATATTTCTTCCAGATATTAAAATGAGAGTTTCACAATTTGAGAATTCTTGACAGACCTCATTGATTGAAGAATGATGATTATGGATTATGATGCTATACATCCCCGACGGTCTCATAAAGGCAGACTTATTCATGAAAAACATCCTGGCTAGTTTCCCTAAATGCTTTGCTTCTGATTTGAGACTAGCAAAGAGATATATTTTTTACGATTACTACTACTTTGGAACTTGCAGTATATATCCTTGAATAAATACTAGCACTTCTGTTGGTGTTATTGAAACTGCTATTCCTGCTAAACCCTCCTGCATCCGTGGCGTCAGAGTGAGAGTTCTTCACACCGCCGCCTGTGGACACAATCTGCATTTCGAGAAGATGACCTGGGTCTCTTTGTAAATTGTTGATATCGTACTCCGAAGATAAAAATGCGTCAACTCTTTTCGACGCTAGCGTAGTCTTTCCAGATTCACATCGTGGTGTATCAATGCAGACATGGGCTCGGAAAGCTGAGCTTCAATATCAGAGACAGAATACCGTTGTTGTGATCATCACAGCTAGGCAGACTGGCTACGGAATCACTAACAGAGACATCGAACACCGGAATCTCAATTCGAGAACCTGCCACTGCTTTATTTACAATTTGACCCCAAGGTGGGTGCATATACGTACATTTATATATACATGTATATATTTGCACACGCAGACATAGTTAGATTTATCAAAGCTGAGAGAATTCATATGAACAACTTATGTAAGCAGTATTATATTCTTAATAACAATGTTACAAGATTTCTTGCTACCTCTATGCTATCTATGTGTGACCTTTCATGTCTGGTAGCATCTCTTAATAAGGACACACCAATATATAAACTATGTATTAACTTGTGTACTATATTCTGGTACATATATCCTACACTCCCACTAGTACACTAATCCAAATATTCATGTATCATGTTGTCCTCTATTTCTTAATTGTTCATTATGTGATTGTACTCCAAGATAGCTACAGTGGCGAAGCTTAGGATTTGAGACAAAGTTATTTTAATAATCGTCTTCTTTGAATGGTCTTGTTGCATAGGTTTCCCACTATTGTTTTGAGATTGAAATAAGTTATTAAAATTTGTATTTTCTAAGCAACTTGATTAATTTTATAGTTGGTAATTTGGATTGTTTGATAAATTCTTGCTTCTTCACAAGTATGATGAATTTGGTGATGATTACATTGTAACATTAGGAAGTGCCCACTGACAATAACAATATTGACAATAGTGGTTGTAGATAACATGCTTATATTTTGCTTTGTGTTGGGTTGGTAAGATATTGCTTGTTATTTTGCATTAATCAATTTCTTAAAATGCTTGTATGTTGTATCAATAATCTTTCTTAAAATCTTCATGATACTCTTTTTAAGATAGATGCTAGCATCTTATTACTTGAACTTGCTCTATTTGTTTTGTCTCATAGATTTTCTATTCCAAAACATATCAAAATTATAATAATAAATACATGTTTTAGAATTACTTCCACATAAGTGAGAAGAATTTTAGAAGAATAGAAAGATCTAACATAAGTCTTTAAGTTTTAAAACTTAGGTTCAATTATATTAAAATTTTAGAAGATTAAACATAGTTCTCATTTTAATAAATAATTCAAATATTAGTCTTTAGAAAGAAATTTAGTCAAAATATTAACTACCATATTAGAGGTAGAAACATATGCCAATTGAACTTCATTAGCAAGATTTTTTTTTTAAAAGTAGTTCTAAGTATTGACATGTTTACTATATAATTGATATTTTGGATTCTCTATAAGTGCAATAATACTTTAACTGTTACAATAAATTAGGATGGAAATAGTTTAAAAGAAAGTAAATAATTTAAGAAATAAAAGCTTAATCATGTTGTTTTTAAAAAATATAAAAAAAGATGAAGATAGATTTTAGTGTGTGTGTATATATATATATATATATATATACATAATTCTCTTTAAAATTCCAAGATTATTTTTAAAGATCAATAAGATAAATTTTATTATATTTTATTGATTAAATTTGTCAAACATTCTAGGTACTTATTTATAATTTTTTTCTTTCAGTAAAGATATGAAATGATTTTTATAATTAATTGGTGATTACATTATACATACTATGATTAGTCTTATATTAGATTATATTAGTAGATAATATATAATAATAGCCTAAATTTGGTTTTTAGATTTATTATCTTCAAAAAGCATAATTCCTTTAACCTTTGTGGTAAGGATAAAGAAAATTTTAATAAATAAATTTTAATAAATAGAATCTAGAAAAGAAATGATATTAATTATAAGTTGAAGATATTATCTTAAATTTATATCTTTATTTTATACTATATAGTGATAAAACTTATAAAATATAATTTAAATTTATCATATAATATTTGTTGACATATAAACATATTTAGAAGTCTTACTTAAAAGAATAATTCTTAAGATTATAAGATAAATATTTAATTTGATTTTTAAAAAGAGACCTATAATATAATCAATTGCCAAAGCTATAAAATTAATACATAGTTGATTTCAAATATATCATATTATTAAAAGTTGTATAATATTCTTAATTTGATTATTATTTGTTATATTGTGTTTTGATTCATTAGATTAATTGAAGCTGTAATTGTTATTACTTGACCATATATAAAATATAGTTATTAAATTTCATACAAATATTTTATAGAAGATTTTTATAATTTGGTTAAAATAGATAAATGTAAGAAATTGGTGTAGTGGTTCTTGTCTAATGTATGGTTTTTGTGTTGGATAAAATTATTAAAAAAATAATTAAATAATTAAATAAATAAAAATAAAAAATAACATAATAACACACTAATATAAAAGAACAAAAATAATAAATTAAATACATATAATTTTAATTAGTGTGTTAAATAAAAAATAATATTAATATTAATATTATTAGACCTATAAAAGTTAGATATGAAGTTAATATTATTATCTTATTAATTCACTATAATAAATAAAAATAAGTATAAATTAAATATTTATATATATATATATATATATATATATATATATATATATATAAAACATTGAGTGTATTTTGATTTAAATTTTTAACAATATAATTTGATATTTTAATTATAAAAAGATAGATTTATGTAAAAATACCAAGAAAAATGAGCAAGAGATGATAGAATATAATATAATTCAATAGCCAATTGGTTATTGTTAAATTATAAATTGGCTTAAAAGAATAAAAAAAAAATAGCCAATATAATAATTTGTTAGATTGTAGATGATTGTAATTTCACTTCCATATATTTAAGAGTCTTTGTAAGAGTAGATACTTGTTGATCAATCTATTTTATTAAAAAATAATAATATTTTTGGATATATATTAATTTTTAAGTATATAATTATTTAATTAATTATTTAATTTTTTGACTTCTAATCTTAATAACAAAAGTTCCTAAGGAAGAATTGATGTATTTTAAAGTAGTTAATTTAGTAAAAAATATTCTAAGTAGACATATAAGTTTATATCTATAACAAAAATTATTATTTATTTTTAGATACTTAGCCAAGTATTAAGATTTTAACAAGAACTATATCTCATAATAATAATGAGATTATAAATCTTATAAATCATATTAATTAAAATATTTTTATAAAACATATTTTAATAACTATTTGTACTAAAATCAATGAGATTAGTTGGATTAAAATTTGATGAAATTCTTATGAGATCAAAATTTAGATTTAAATCAATTTTAGGCTTATATTATTAAAAAATATTATTTTAAAATTAGAATTTACTTTTTTGTTGTTAAATTTGCTATAAAATATTTTCAATTATTAATATTATAATATTTAATATTTTTTTAATAATTTATATTTAAAATAATTTATTATAGTTTTTTAGATCCAAAATTTACTAACTTAAAAACTTTAATATCTTAGTAATAATCACATTTAAATTTTTTTATGTTATCTTTATATATTATTTTCTTATAAAATATAATGATTTGATAGATTTCTTATTTCAAACTTAAAATAAATAATAAACTTTTGAGATTTTAAAAAATTGATATTAAAAATATCTAATTTATAAATCAAATTATAATCAATAAAAGTTGATAATATTTTAGTCATAAATATGGTATGTACATTAAAATTAAGTAAGATATTTATATACTATTTAAAAATTTTAATTTTTTTATTTGAATATTTTAATTAGTAATTTTTATAATATAATAAAAATATTATTATGTCAATTTTGGATATTTTTATTCAAATAGTAGTGTTAATATGTAGTAATGAAATAACAACAACCATAGGTATAATAGCACCTACAAATGAAATAGCTACTATAAATGTTATTGGATTATAATATACTAGTAACTCTAGATATTCTAGAATTTATTTTAAACTATAATTTTAATATATTTATTTTTGATGATTTTATATTTTAAATTTGATTATTTTTATAAATTTATTTTAATTTTATAGATGTTTGATATGTTTTCTAAGATATATTTATATTTTTACTTATTGGTTTTGAATATACAATTTTATATTTAAAATTAGATTTAATATCTTAAAATAATATTATTTCTAAATACTAATATTAATTTATATTAACAAACATTCAACTAAATTAACTTATATAATAGATAAAAATTAATTCCATAGATTTATTTTATTTTATCTTTATTAAAGCATTATTGTTAGATTTTATCTAATTTTTTAAAATTATTTTGACTCTTAAACCACCTGAAAAGTTCCTAAACTTTGTCTTAGTAATACAATTTACTTATTGGTTCTTTTTAATTTTTAATTACTGGAAACATTGAGATGCTAGAAGTTTCACAAAAATTCTTGCACAAACGTTGCACAAGAACCCCTTCCTAATCCTTCCTAATTGAATTGGACACCTAATCCTCAAATTTCCAACTAAGCTTCATTGCATTTCCAAACCATGAGGTTGAGACTTTGGAGGAGGTTTGAAGCACAGAGGCAAGATACTCAATAACTATGGAGTTCGATTTGCATTTTTTGAACTGTGGTGCTTACCTAGGGTCACATACCCACTCTGTAATTGGATTAAGTAGTGAATCCAAAGAATGAATCGGCACTTAAAGTAGGTAAGGTTGATAAGTGAAATCGTATCCTGCTTTTTTCTTGTCAGCTTCATGATATCAACAAAATTAGAATTTGACCATGTTGGAGAGTGAGCAATGGTGCCGATATTTGTGTCTGGTTATTTCTAGGAGTAGATTCTTGGTGTTTGTTGCCAGATTGTGTGAGATCCGCTAGTTTATTCTTGTTTACACATTTACGTAGATGACGAGAGCATTACCTGATATTGCTTAGGGCTGTGGAAAACATTTTACAGGGAAGACAATTGTGATGCATGGAGATTTATTTGCAGGAAGAAGCACGTGGCATGTTTTGGAGGGCAGCTACTAGTTTTCTAAGGTGGCCATCTTTAATAGTTTCTAATTTTGTGACGTAAATCCGCACTGGATCGCTTCTTCATAAAACATAACTAGTCGTGCGCATGTTCGGAGTTTTGGTGTGGTGAATCTCCAGCTGCACATCCGCAAGTTTGGTATAGCCGATTTCATTTCTTAGTAAACACCCGGACAACCCTTTTGCATGCCATTCATTTTTGTTCCACTTGTATTGCTTTATATGGGAACTGAAGGGATGAGAAATTATCAAAGCGCAGATGCATCTCAATGAGTGGAATATGAGAACCAGGGCTGGAAACCACACAAGATTCTCCGACTCTAAATCCCCGACACAAATACTTCGACTAACATTGTGGGAGTGCCATAGCCAGCTTCTAGCGAAAGTCAACACCACAGAACAAGTGTCGACGTAGTTACCTTCGACAAAGTGCAGGCGTCTTTGTCATCATCTGTTTCGAATGACCCCTTGGAAAATGTGCAACGCGCAACAAATTTACTTTGCAAAAAGACTAGTGTTACTGGAACTGATCGAAAAGGCACATGGAATTCATTACCTAGAGTGTAAACTTCATGAAACAGTTGATGGGGGAACAGATGTATTTGTATATAGTGGTTACAGAAGAAGCAGTGAAAAGAGTAAGTGAACCAGTTCAAGCTGTAGACAATCTGCAGCTGAATGCTGAGAACTAGACTGCATCGAATGTTGTCAATCCCACCTTGTCGAAGGATGTCGAGAACACGAGACTGGAGGCTGTCGAGGATGCAAAATCAAAGTTTGTGGAGGTTTCGGAGCTAAAGGATGCTAAATCAGGGTCTGTAAATCTTCACATGTGATTCTGAACTGGGGTTGCCCAAGGTTAAGGAGTTGAACTTGGAGATCGGTACTGAAATCTGCATAGAACATGAGGAATGAAAACGTGGTTCTGAATGCTCCGCACTTCATAGAAACAGAAATGACGAGGACAAAAGAAAACGTGGAAGAACTTGATGGATGAAAATTCCAGGTCCGGAAAATGGTGAATTAGTGAAAATGAGAAAGTGCGTTTCACTTTTATTGATCCAATATTAATATTCACACTAATAGGAATAATATGAAGGGAGAGAACCAAAGAACATATCTATAGTACAATTAGCATACAAACCGATTAAAGGTTGACATCCAACTAAAGTCTTCTTGGATGAGTTTCTTTAAGAATTTTATTAAAATTTAAAATAAAAATTGGTTTCTTGATTTATAATGAATAATATAAAATCTAAACAATGTCAAAATAGAACATAGTATTGATTGTCTAAGGATTGTGTTTGTTGTTGTAATATTTGGAGGTGAGAAGCCATTGGTTTCTTTGGTCTCAATATGGATAGATTATATCTATTACCTATTAATTCTTAAAACAATTACTAAAGGACAATATTATAGAAAGAGATTCTATTATGTGTAAATTTATGTGCCAATTACATTGACAAAACTTTATATGCTAATTTTATTTGCTCCAATAGAAAAATTTGTTTATTTTAAACTTAATGTACTACCTTTGGTCTTAATTTTATAAAGATTTAAGATGTATACTTAGACTATATTTTAGAGATTCTTTAAAGGTCTTAAAAAATATATATATATATATAAAGTAGAAATTTTTTTGGAATTTTAATTTGAAAAGATCTAATCACAAAGTCAATTCTATTATATTATTTTTGTATTAAAGTAGATGTAAAGAAAGATTTGTCACACTTAGTCTATTACTATTAGAAAAGTCTAATTTTTATTTTAAAATAATAATAAACTAAAAATTCTTGTTGATTAAGTATCAATATTATATTAATTTATTTTACTACATATAGTATTTTTAAAGTAATTAATAATAAAAAAAATCTAATATTATGCAAAATATGATCTTTATAAAGTATTATAATGCATATGGCAAACATCCATTATCTTCTTCTATTGAAGAGAAAAAAATTTAATTGGATTCTTATTCTTAAAAATAAGTCTGTATAAAATACCATCTAAAGAAAGATAATGGTCATATTGGAGATTATATATATCCAATTGTTAAATTTTTTATAGTTAGATTTATTAATTTTTATATTAATATAGTAAATAAAATAAATTTTCCTTTAAGATACAACCACAATCAACTAACATGATTGATAAATATTTTGTATAATTATAATATCTTCATGGTAATGATTTTTAAAATATTTTTTAATAAAAATTTATTATATGGAGACTAACTAATATCATTCTAACTTGATTGCACTTTTTAAATAAAATCAATACAATGCAAAGATACATATCTAGTACAATCTTGATATAGCTTTAATTCTTAAATAACATCAACAAATTAAAAAGATGAATAGCCGATGTAATTTTATTTTAGTTTTTTATATTTTTTATTCTATAATATTTTAATTATTTAAATATTTTAGAACTATAATTTCTTTTGTAACTAGAACAAATTTACTATCTAAAATCTTATTCTATGCCAATTTACTTATTACTATCTAATTTAAGATTATCTAATTTTTAAAATTAGAATTTTTAAATTAATAATTATAAAATTAAAAACTAAAAGATTATGATTTTAAAATTTATATTATGATTTTTTGATTTTTCTATCAATTCTAAATAAAAAAATAAAAAAATAAAAACTTATGGCAAACAAATTAAAACTAATAAATTGATTAAAAACAAACAATAGAAGTATTAGAATTTTGCACTAAGTAAAATTTGGTGTATACTAATGTGTTGACTAATAAGCCCAATTTTGCCATACTACCTAAAACCATCCCTTAAAAAATAAGTAGGAGTTAAGTATCTAATTATTTTTTTAGAAATAGGCATGATGTAATGTATTAATTTAATTTTTATATAATTATAAGAAATACTTTAAATTATTAAGTAATATATCATTAAATTTTAAATGGTGACTATATTTTATTAAAAAAATATCTATTGGATATTTCTATAAGTTATTTTTATAATCTAAAAATATTATAATTTTTAAAATAATTAAAAAAATTCCAAAATAATAATAATAACAATAACAGATCATATCCATATTCCTTAGAGAAGTTGTAATTTTATCTTTTAAAGTTGTTATTAAATAACAAGCATATTAGATATTGTATTTAATACTTCATTTGTCTTTGTTGCAAAAAATAATTTGGTCTTAAACTATCATAGAATATATTTCTAACTTGTACAAAATATATCTTTAATATTTTATATTAAAAAAACTACTACAATTATCTATAAATGATAAAAACCTAAAACTTAAAATGTATATTTTTCTTAGATAGAAGATATAACTTATACACTTAATGTATCTTTTTATTCTTCTTAGTCACTTCAATATCTTCAAAATATTCAAAATATTTATAAATATTTACATTTATTCATATATTTAAATCTCAAAACTAATTCAAATGCCTAATTTCTTCATCTCATCTTCTTTAAATTCTTTTATTTTGCTATTCTTTGGGCAATATAAATTATTTAATGTTAAAAGTCAAAAAAATCCTTGGTGGCCAAAATTTGATTGTCGTAGGTGCAACTACTACTTATTCTAGTTTTTTTTTAATCTTGTTTTTATTTTTATTTTTTTTTAAAATTTAAATTCTTCTAATATTTAATATAAAATTTATTAATAAATTATATTATATATATATATATATATATATATATAAATAAATTATTAAATTAAAATAAAAATAAAAATAAATTATTAATGCTATATTTTTATTTATATAATGCAATTGAATTGGTTTTGAATGTTTAAATAGATAGGCTTTAACTACTTATAGATCTACATTATTAAAATGTCTATGTAGGCATCTAATATACTAAAAAGATAAAAAAAATTCTTTCTACTATGATGCTTACATGATCTAATGATTTTTAAGAGAATTTTATTAGTAATGACAATAGAACAAAATGACCAATAAATAAATCTTAAAAAAATATTATATTATAGAATCCCAAAAACTAGTTTTAAAATAATTAAAGATCTATTTTAATATTGTACACTAATCAAATTATTTAAACAAATTAAAACATACATGGAACAATAAAAGATTGAATAGTATATAGAAACTTATTTGTCTTGATTGCACTTGAATTTTTAGTTCAGATATTATTAATTTTTTTTATATATAATATTAAAAGCATTCATTTTTTATTTTATTACCTCCTAATTTTCCTAGACATATTTTTTAGGTTAAATAGAAAAAAAATACATTCTACAAAATAAATATTATATATCTTAGACTTCAAGATATTGGCTTTTTTTTTTTTTTTTTTTTTTTTTTTTTAATATTTGAGAAGCTTTAAAAGTTTTTTTTTAGATTTTAGAAATTAATTAGATTCTTTTAAAACTATTAAAATAATATGATATAGAAGTAATATATTTAAAAATAGTTCTTTAAGTAATAGATTCTAATAACAAAAATCTTACATATCTTTTTGAGATATTTAAAAAAAAAAAAAAAAAAAAAAAAAAAAAAATCTAAAATTTCTTTCTATAGTATAGACACCTACATTACTTAAGTATATAGAAATTATTAGAAGTAAGTAAAAATATATTGGGTGGATAATATACATTTTTAGAGATATATATAAAAAAAACTTTTTAGTTTTATACTTCTAAAAAGCCTTTGTAGAAGTATTTTCTAACTTATAAGCTTAGCTTTCAATGCTTGTGGTCCTTAAAAGACTTATTTATGACTTTTTTGTTAGATAGCATGAATGAAGATTATACTAAGGATATTCTTAGTCTTATAAGTATATATTTTGTATTTTAGTCTTAATTCAAGATTTTTTAGTCCTTTATACTTAAAAAGAGCCATTCTAATACCTTCTTCTATTATATGTATATATATATATATATATATATGTTTTTTTGGTTTCTTTAATTAAATTTGAATATATTATTTTTAATAATTTTATAAGGATTTAAAATTTTAAAACTGAATTTTATCAAATATAAAAAATAAAATTTAATTAAATTAATATAGTAATAAATTAATTTTAAAATCTAAAAATATATATTTTAATTAAATAATTTTTTATAGAAAAAAATTAAAAACAAAAATAAAACTATATAATCAATGATTGGAGAATTTTTAGATTTTCTATTATATTTTGATATTAAAATTTTAAAATTTTAAAAATATTTAATAATTCTTAAAAATTATATAAAAATCCTAATTTTAATTTATACATCTAAATTTTTTTTTTCTTAAATTTTTTTTCTTAAAACTATTTTAAATATTAATAGCATTTATTAACTTTGTTAAACAAAAAAATTAAGATTTTAATATAGAATTTGGCCAAAGTTAGTATAATAGATGTCCATATTATTTAAGTAAATAGAAATAAGTAGATAGAAACAAGTTGGAAAAATAATATCTTCTTGAAAAAGTTTTAAAATTTTTTTTAGACATTGATTAGATATTTAGACTTTTATAGATATACCATATGCTTATTTAAACTTGTCCTACAAATTTCTTTCTTTTAAAAAATTGCATTACAAGCAATCTACAACTTAATGCTTGGACTACAAGCATTGTAGCTCTTAGTAAGCTTCTGCAAGACCTCTTCATAGCTAATATATATAGAGGTAAGAATGAGGCCATTTTTAGTCTTATTAATATCTTTTTTATATTATAGTCTTGGTTCAAGATTCTCTAGTTTCTTTTGTATTTGGCAATAGATATATTAATTTATTTTTATTTTTATTTTATAACTATTTCTTCTTTTTTTACTTTTTCTTTACTTTAGTAGCACATAAGTATATTGGCTTTTGGATTTTATCTAGATTCATGTCCTTAATACTTTGATAAGACTATCAACTTATTATAGTTGTTTTTGTTTAAGAAGTAAATAGATTATTGCACTTTTTAAAAAATATTGTTGTAATTTTAAAGGTTGTAAACCATCCACCCTGAAATTAATATTTTTATTTTTTAACATTGATTTTTTTCTTAAAGAGAGTGAACTACCCTTCTTTATCAAAAATTTTATTTGATATTAGAGATTGTAGATTATTCTCCTCTAATTTGACTTGTGTATTTGTTATTATTCTTTATTAATTAGGTGGAAGAAAAACAAACTATAGATTGCTACACTTGAAGGAAGTGAAAATAGATTTTTAATTATTTCAGATATTTATTATTTTATTATTTTATTATTTTATTATTATTATTTTTTTATTTTTATTTTTTTTATTTTTAAATAAAAATCTTATGTATTAGTAATCTCAACCATAGAAGTACTATTGCTATGCCTATAGAAGAAATTAATAATAAGGTTTAATGTTTATGCCCAAAAATTATGCAATTAAGAAAAATAAGTACAAATAGATCAAAATAAGATCAAAATTTTGAAGATTTCTACAATAAGTAAAGCTCTTTTTAAAATTATATTCTTTTCAATACCTTGACAATATTACTTAAGTAAGATTTATAGATATATTTTTATTTTGATATATTTTTTTATTTTTATTTATTTATTTTTTAATTTACATCTTTGATAGAAAAAGATTGATAACTTTTGTATGATCTAAATTTATTTTTAAAAGTATTTATGGCCATATTTTGAAA
Source organism: Physcomitrellopsis africana (assembly GCA_036785485.1). Lineage (NCBI taxonomy): Eukaryota > Viridiplantae > Streptophyta > Bryopsida > Funariales > Funariaceae > Physcomitrellopsis > Physcomitrellopsis africana. Next base: position 708,210 of record JAWRVF010000099.1, on the reverse strand, counting down.
GAATAATTTAAAAAGGGTAGAGAAATAAAATTCCAATCTTTATAATAAGGGTCACATTTAATTATTATCTAAGCTATCAAATTCCAATAACTTGCTTACAACATAGATTAAAACAATAAGGCTCTTATCAATTAGTTTTGATATAGTTTAAAAGATAATGTCAATGATCTACTATTGACAATGCTAAAAGTACATTTGTTAGAATGATTTATCACTTATGTAATTTCATACTACAATTAGTTCTTTAAAAGATGCCAAGAATAAAGATTTGGTTAGAGAGAAACAAATCAAGTAATGAAAAAAACTTCAAAATCCTCAAAAATCTATTCATCAAGACCATAATCTATGCAAATTGATACAATTCAATTCAAGCAATTAACACTAGAGGAAAAAGACAAATATTATTATATTATAATAAGACTATTATGTGAAAGAATATATGAAGACTAATAATCTAGAAGAGCTTTATTGAAAATATAATAAAAAATTACTTTATAAATCATTGATAAAAGATAGGGAGATAATAGAAATTTTATTATTAATATTATTATTTTATTAAAAAGACTTTTATCTACTTTGTAGGACCATACATAAGACAAGACAAGATAGATTAGGTATAAAACTACTATAGACATTTTTAGATGAAATCAAAGAATAATTTCTAGCAAAAATTATCAAAAAAAAGCTTAAGTTGATACTAAGGAAGGACTATTGGTGAATTAAGGCAAAAACCAGATCTTGAGGCATAAAATCATATGTCCTTAGCATATATAAGGTTCTTTGTCCAATTGGAGAGTGAAATTGAAGAGAAAACCTAAGGAGGTTTCTATAAGCATTAGCTTTTATTAATTTTGGTTTATAATGATTTTATAAGAGCTATATGTGAGTCCCACCAATGGATCTTAATTGGTGAATTGATTAAAAATATAGTCTTAAGTCATTTAATTATACAAATATGATGGTTAGAAAGTCTTTTTGATTATTTAAGTATTTATTAGAATTTAGAAGTATTTATAAATATAAAAGTCTTATTATAAGAAAAGTTACGAAAATAGAATCTTAGTAAGTCTTGGAGACAATTATTTTAGTTGATTTAGTATTTTTACTTATTATTAAGTATTAAAAGTTAGTTATTGAGACCAATGTCTATATTGGCCTTCTAAATATATATATTACTCATTAAAAACCTATAAATATTATTTAGTAGGTAGAAGAAGCATGAAAAAGAAATATCATGTCTTTTTATTTATTTTTGTAAAAAATAGGATTTTGAGTTGATTTTTATTGATTTTATTATTATAAAAAATTTCTAAGGTAGAATAAAATAGTCTTAAATTGATATTATCATCTTTAAAATATTATAGATATTTTTAGAATTTATTTAGAATTTATTTAGAATTTATTAAGAATTTTTAGAGTAATTTTGAAGACTTTGGTAAAAATGAGTTTTACCACCTTGGGAACCATTATGAAGAAATGGAGCAAGATTTGAAAGCCATACAAGGTTCCTAGGCTAATAGGGTGTTTTTAAATACCATGGTGAAGTCAAAAATGAAAAATAATTAGTTCTACTAGTATAAATTAGGAGGATCAGCAGCTAGTGTAGTCCTTGCAAGAAGGGAGGTGTACAAGTCCCATATGGATTGTACCACCTTGGATGTAGGTAGGAGGATAAGACTAAGGCCTCGTAGCCTCTCTAGGACACCCATATACACTACTTGTGAGCCTTGGTGAGGTTCGAACCGATGATCTTGTAACAAGTTACTCTCGAGGTAAAAATTTCTACTTAACTTTTTCTATTATTTACCTTCTAACTTTGAATTATCATAACTTATTCATAGTAACTTAGATTTACATGTTTTTTAGATCATTGGAAAGATAAAAAAATTACCTACTTAAAAATATAATATTTATTTTTTACTTTTATTTTTTATCAGGTGGAAATCTAATGAACAGACTGTGACTAGTTTTGTAGTGTGCAATTACTTAATTACACATATTTTACTTGTTTTGTGATATTCTTCTCTTCCATTGTTGTTTATTGCTTCTTATACTTTACACCACAATTTATAATCAATTCTTAATTGAGGCCATCTTATAACTTGGGTTGAGGAGTGAATTTTACCTTCACATTATTAAAAGTTAACATTAGATTATAATAACTTTATTTTTGAAAAATAAAATGTAGTTCAAATTTTTAAAAAATTTATAAGTTTTGTAGCAAATATATGAATGAAATTTTGTAGATTTGTAAAGATAGTTGTGTTAGATGTATGTTGTGAATTTAGATTCAATTAAAATATTAGATTAAAATTTATTGGAATTTAAATGGATTAAAATATTAGAAATTAGAGATTTAAAGGCTAGTAAGGATTTCTAAGATTTGCAATAATCTAGTAGTTGGATTGAGATAAAAATTGATAGACTAATAGCTAACGTGAATACTAAAATCTATATAAAATTTGGTAGCAAATTGATAGTTCAAGAGAAAGATCTTGGGATTGACAGCTTAATATCAATATTAGAGAAGGAAGCTACTTGATACCCAAGTGGAGTATTTGACTTTTTTCTCAATTAGTAAATATAATTCTTTTAAATTTTTTTATGCGTATTGTTAATTAGAAATTAGAAATTTTTTAAAAAATAAAATCAATAACTAATTAAAAAGTTACAAGGATTTTAATTTGTTATTGGATCTATTTAGGATTAATTAAGATTTGATTAGGATTTTTTAAGGCTTTGATTATGATTTCTTTTGAATTGGTTAAGATTTGATTAAATTTTTTTAAGATTGATTAAGATTTGATTAGGATTTCTTTGGAATTTAGATAGGATTTTTTAGGATTTAATTAGGCTTTTGTTAGAAATTGATAGATTTGTTTTATGATTTTATAAAGATTTTTTGGAGTTGTTTAAGGTTTGCTTAAAAGTAGTTTGATATCTGATTAAGGTTGGCAATGGCTTAAGAAGTGTTAGTAGAGCCTATATCCATGAGTTTGAAATTCACTCAATTGTCTTAGAAATGAATAAAGGGCATATAAATGACCTTAAGATTGACAATGGAAAGGATATAATTTAAAACTAATAGAAGTAAAAATTGATTAACTTGAAAATTTTAAGAAGATTATAATTGCTAAGATGGGTGTTTTAAAACACATCATACATTTTTTTTTTTATTATAAGAAGAACTTTAAGTAAAATTGAAATCCTTCTACAACTAAATGCTTAATGCATTTCTAAATTGAATTTTATATAATATAATAATATTGTTATAAAAACTTTTGTTTGTATTTTAAAAGAATAGATCATAAAGTATAAGATCAAATCAATTGGATTCAAGATAAGAAATATAAATTTAAATATAAAAAGTCAAAAAATAAAAACATCCAATTATAATAGGGACCTTGCAATTAGACAACTTTTGACTATAATCCTCAAATGTAAGTCTCATGCTACTAATAGATCCTTTATCTTGTTTTAAACTTGTATTTGTTAAAATTTTAAGTTATAAATTTTTAGTTGAAGCGCTTTTAGAAACCTCAATCATAACATGCTTTATAGATAAAAAACTTTACATTACAATAAAAATTGATACTCCCAAAAAAGATCCAATTGATTATAATAAAAGTTATTAATGTTACTTATATTTGAAGATGTTGTAGAAGAGACCAAGCTATTGAAAGTGGAATTAAAAGATCAAGTATCCAACATTATATTCAATATTATTTAATATCCTTCAAACCTAATGGTATTTAGTCTTCTTTGGTTTGAATTATATAATCTTGATATAGAGTAGAAATTACAAAAGGTCACTTTAAGATTTAATCTAAATATTAGTAAGCCATTTTAATCTTTATTTATTAGAATTAAAATATTTATGTAAGCTATGAAGAAGATCTATTTATTAATTATATAACACTAAGTCTTGATATAAATAAAGATTGCAATAGAAGCCTATAAAGATATAAGAAATATTAAGATATTTTAGAAAAAAAAATATTGATATATTGCCAAAACACTGACCATATGATTGTAAAAGCAATTTTTAGAAAGGAGCTCAATGACTATTAGGACCAATTTATAACTTGTCGTATAATAAACTTATTGCTTTAAAAAAATATATTGATGAAAATCTTGCAAAGAATATTATTTGATATTTAAAATCTCCTATATGTAAGCTAATCTTTTTTGTGAAGAAAAAAGATGAATCCTTGAAAATGTGTATAAATTATTATAGAATCAATAAATCAAACATTAAAATTTATTATCCTTTATCTTTAATATTAAAATTCTTTGATCAATTGAGTAAAACTAAGAATTATACTAAGATAGATCTATAAGAAGCTTATAATTTAATATGTATTAAAAAAGAAATAAATAAAAGATTATATTTTAAACAAGTATGGCCATTTTTATTATATAGTTATGTCTTTTTGACTTACAAATGCTCCAACTACTATCTAATATTTAATAAATGATATATTTTGTAATTTTTTTAATAATTGTTTTGTATGTTATTTAAATAATATTCTTATCTATTATAAAAATATAGAAGAATATAAACAACATATTTGCCTTGTACTACAAAAACTTAGAGATATAAGATTATATGCCAAGATTAAAAATATATATATTTTGTATAAGTCAAGTAAAATTTTTGGAATATATTGTTTTAAATGATAGTTTGTAAATAGATTTTAAGAAGATACATACTATTATAGATTAGACAATTTTGAGAACTATACTATCTATAAACTATTATCAAATATTTATCAAAAAATTCTCTCAAATTGTTGCTCCGCTTATATAATTAACTTATAAAGACAAATTGGAATTGAATAAGATATAAAAATAATATATAAAGGTTTAAAAATAGCTTTTATTTTAGCTCCTATTTTATATAATCCAAATTTTTTGAAGTTATTTTTTATAGAAATAAATACATCAAACTTTGTATTAGATACAAGTTTATTACAAATGGATTCAAATGATAAACTTTATCCTATTTTCTTTTATTTAAAAAAATTCTTAGCAGTTGAGAGTAACTATAAAATTTATAATAAAGAAATTCTTGCTATTATTGATTTATTCTAAAAATAATATTATTATTTAAAAGATTCTTTTGATTTTATTATAATTTATACTAATCACAAGAATCATAAGTATTTCATACTAACATGTATTTTAAATTATTGCTAAGCTCGTTGGAACATATCTTTGTCACAATTTGTATTTAATATTATATATTGGCCATAAAAACAACAAGACTTATTACATCCTTTATTTAGATATTTTTATCTTATATCAAAAGAAAAGAATATGATGTATGATAAATAAAAAATTATCATTTAAAAATTGGAGCAATTACATCTTTGAGCCATTAAAACAATAATTTTAGTTGACACTACTTTTTTTGAAGAAGTTTGTTTAAGTTCATAAATAAACAGACTTGTTCTTGATATTAAAAATAACCTTCATAATGACTTTGAAAAATTTAGGTTATAAATAATATTATTTATTTTAAAAGATGTTTTTATATTCTAAAAGATTAAATATAATTATGTGTATTATAAGCACAATATAATTTTTTAGCAACAAATTTTTTTGAATAAAATAAAACTTTAGAGCTTATTTTAAGAGATTTTTTTATTGTTTAAAATGTAGAAAGAAGTCAAAACATTTGTTAAATCTTTTGTCACTTGTTCTTAAATAAAGACTCCACAATATTGATCTTATAGTCTTTTTTAACCTCTATCTATTCCAAAGCAACTTTGGTCATTTATTATAACAGATTTTATTACACATCTTTAAATTTCAAATTCTTATGACTTGATTTTAGTGATAGTGGACTGTCTAACAAAAATGACATATTTTGTATCTTGTACAAAAACTTTTATAAATGAAGAAATAATTAAATTATTTCAATAATACTTATCAATATTATAAACTTTCAAATGATATTATATTTGATCAAGGACTTCATTTTGTATTAAGGTTTTAAAGAACACTCTTCAACATATTAAAGGTAGAAATTAAATTAATTTTTATTTTTTATCTACAAATTGATAGACAAACCAAAAATTGTCATATTATATGATGACTATAGGATAAAAGAGCAAAAAGAGACCTATATTATAAAAGAGCTTAATTGAAGACTTAGTAACAAAATTCCTTTAGAAATTATAAACAAAAGATAGAAGGAAGTAAATAAAAAGTATCTATGCTATTTTTTATTATTTTATTATTTATTTTTTATAAAAAGGCTTCTATTTACTTTATAGGACCATAAATAAGGTAAAACAAGATAGATTAGAAAAAAATAATATTATAAGCATCTTTAGATGAAAATAAAGAATAACTTTTAATAAAAATTATCTAGAAAAATCTTAAAATGATATCTAGGGAGGATTGGTTATGAACCAAATCTCAAGGCACAAAACCATATGCCATGGTGTTGTATTATGTGAGGTCTTGCTTGAAAATGTAGTGAGTACTTAATTGTAGAAGATAAAAAAAAAATTGTAACAATAAGTTCTAACACTTGTAATAGATTTATATATAACTTATAATTAAAGATTAATAAGTATGCTCAAATATTAAAAAAAATTAATTAAATTTTCAAAGAATTATTAAAAAAATACAAAAAAATCCTAAAAAACTTTTTAAAAAATCACAAAGAAATAATAAAGAATTTTTAAAGAAATATTAATATAAAAATATAAAAAAAATAATTAAAATAGAAATTCTTTTGAAAAATTAAAAATAAAAACTATAATCAAATCCTAATAAAATCCTAGTCAAATTCTAATCAAATCCTAATAAAATCCTAGTCAAATTCTAATCAAATTCTAATCAAATCCTAGTCAAATCCTAGTCAAATTCTAATCAAATCTTAAATCTTAAATAAATCCTAATGAAATCCTAGTCAAATCCTAAATTCTAAACAAATCTTGATGAAATCCTAGTCCAATCCTAAATAAATCCTAATCAAGCCCTAATAAAATCCTAATAAAATTCTAAATCCTAAATAAATCTTATTGAAATTCTAGTCAAACTTTAAATAAATCTTAATAAATCTTAACCAAATTTTAATCAAACCTTAATCAAATCCTAACAAATCTTAATAAATCTTAATTAAATCCTAATCAAATCCTAATAAATCCTATAGGAGAATATAATCTCAATAATTAATGACTAAACTATTGATTTTGACTCAAAATTTGCACACCTTTCAACAATTAAATTGGAAAAAAATATAAAAAATTTGAAAAAGATCCAATCCATCAAATAGAAGATAAATCAAAAATTCTACTTGGATGTAGGCTAGCCTTCTTCTCTAACCTTGATGTCAAACTCTTAGCACCAATATTTCTTTTTTATACTATTTAATTACTTCTAAAATCTATAAATATATAAAAAATCAAGTCAACCTTCTATATACATAATTTTCACTTCAATCCAATTGGTAGATTGTTAGATATCTTAAAAACCCTCACTAACCCTTAAAATCTAATTTTTGAGACCTTAACCTTTTTGAACTTCAATAACCTTCTATCTAATCATTAGATTAAGCTCAAATTTATAGCATAAATACAACTACAATCACAAATACACAAAATTTTACCTATAGATCTACTATCAAATTCACAAAATTCTTAAAAATATAAACTTCTTTTTATTTCACAAAAACCTAAGTCACTTAAAACAATCTTGACTTTGCAAAGCTCTTACAAAATTAATATATATTTAAATTACTCACAACTAATGCACAAATTTTTTTTTTGAAGTTTTCTCTCAAATCTTGCTCTTTGATTTGCCAAAATCTCTATATCTGCCTTAGGCATGGAGTTTTGTGCCTTATAGTTTGATTTCAATCCAAATTTATAATTGATCTTCTTTGAATATCAATTTTTAGAATTTTGAGATAAATTTTATTAAAATCTATTTATAATTTATTTTTAAAGATACCTACATTAATTATTTATTTTATTTATTTTAATTTGGCTCATTTATATTCCTACAAAGTAAATAGAAGTTTCTTCTATAAGAAGGCAATATTAGCACTTTTTAATTTTTACTACCTCCTTATCTATAATATATAATTCTAAGATAATTTACTAAAATATTTTCAGTTAAATTCCTCTATAATATAATCATTCCTTTTCTCTTTCACCTAATGGTTGTATTATTACACAACAATGGTGAATGAATGATTCTTTTGTTGATCAAAGAGCAAGATTAAAGTAAAAATTTAATAAAATTTCTTTAAACATTGCTTTTGAGGTTTTTGAGTTTGTAATGATTTTTTGAGAGGTATGCAAAGTCAAGGTTCTATTCAAGTGACTTTGGTTTTTAAAAAATAAAATAGATTTATATTTTAAAGAATTTTCTGAATTTGATTGTAAATCTATAGATGAAAATTTGTAGATTTGTGAATATGATTGTATTAGATGTGTATTGTAGATTTAAACTTAATCAAATAGTTAGATCAAAGACTATTAGAATTTAGGTAGGTAAAGATGTCAAAAATTGGATTTTTAGGAGTCAATGAGGATTTCTATGATTTTGAATAACTTATTAATTAGATTAAAATGGTTTCTTTTTGAACTAATAGTTGAATTAGTTCTAATATTTTTGAAATTTTTCAGAGCAAGAAAATAGTACACAAAAGAGCTATTAATACTAGAAGATTGACATCAAGATTGGAGAAGGAGGATGGCCAATATTTAAGCAGATTAGAAGCTTTTTCTTCTAATTTATAAATTTAATTATTTTCAAATTTTATATGCTTGTTATCAATTAGTAGATTGAAAATTGTGAAAATTTTGAATTAAGATCAATGGTTAATTTAATAATTATTGAGATTTTGAATTTGCTATAGGATTTGATTAGGATTTTTTTTAAGGATTTCATTCGATAACCAAAATCTAATGAAATTCTTAAAAAAATCAAATCTTAATCAAATCTTAATCAAATCTTAATTAATTAGACTTTGATTAAGATTTGATTGAGAATTTATTAGGATTCATTTAAAATATCTTTATGATTTTATTAAAATTGGTTAAGATTTGATTAAGATTTGATTAGGATTTGATTAGGATTTTTTAAAAATTTTATTAGATTTTGATTAGGATTGGTTAGACTTTGATTAGAATTTGATTAAGATTTTATTAGGATTTATTTAAAATATCTTTATTATTTTATTAAGATTAGTTAGAATTTAATTAGAATTTGATTAGAATTTTTTTAGAAATTAATTAGAAATTTTTAAAATTTGATTAAAATTTGACTAGGATTTTATTATAGCTTGTTAGAATTTACTTAGGATTTGGTTAAGATTTATTTAAGGTTTATTTAGAGGTTCTTTAGAATTGTTAAGACTTAATTAGGATTTATTTAGAATCTATTTGAAATTTCTTTATAATTTCTTTAAAATTTCTTTAAGATTCTTTGTAATTTTTTTAGAAATTTTAAAAAAATTCTTTGTAATTTTTTAAGGATTTTTTTAAAGATTTTTTTAGGATTGATTAAGGTTTGATTAAGAATTATTAAGGTTCAATTGGGATTTATTTAGGATTTCATTAAGGCTATTAAATTCTTGGTTAATGAACGCATATGAAAATCTTGCAAATGTGTCAAAGCTTATAGATGATTTTATTGATGACATCCATCAATATTAAGGACCAAATATTGATAGCTTAATAGTATAAATTAAAGAAAAATAAGTTTAAAAATTAACTTATAGAATTTATTTGCAATATAAAGAACTGTTAGTTGGAAAATTCATCTTAAAAATTGATATTTGTAAAATTGCCAAATGAAGTATTTAAGTTGTTTTGATCTTTATAATGTTGGAATTGTAATAAAGATCCTTAAGAAAGATATGTCCTTCTGTAAATAGATGGTAAGATATATTGTGCTTAATATCACAATTATAAAAGAGACTCTTGATGCTTAGTAATACTATTAAAATTAAATACTATACTTGATGGAATGCAAAATGTATTGTTTCAAGGTAGTTATAAAGGCCTCAATAATAATCAAATAATAAGGTGGTCTTCTTGCCTTGATATAAAATATTATTAATGATTAAAAAGATCTATCAATTACTTTCATGTAGAACATAGATCAAAGTTTGTTATTAATTTTATTTGAGAGATTTTGGATTCCATCAACTTATGAAAGAATTTTACTACTCTTTGTGGAATTTTTTATCTAAAAAAAAGAATAATATAATAGATATCAATATTACTTAAATAAATAGAAATAAATAGAAGTAGTATTAAGGATATGAATTATAAAGAAATAAAATGTCAATACACTCTCGTATCACTTAAAAGAATAAAAAATCATTCAAAGATGGAATAATAGTAAAACTAGAATGGCTATTGCCAAAGACAAAAAGACTAGAGATTCTTGAAATAAGACTAAGATTAAGAAAGATATTGACAAGAATGAAAAAAACTTTACTCTTGTCTCTATATATACTATCTTTCTAAGAGCTATGTGGTGACATTCTATAGGACCTCCAATACATGTCAAATTTGTAAGATATGTGTCAAACTTGTAAGATAAGTTTTCTATAAGTATGCCATGTATTTAGCTTGTTCCACAAGCTACCAAAATGTGCAACACTTGCCTAACTTATTGGCCAAGTTTCTAATCTACCAATCACCTATAGACATGTATAAAGATAAAATCATATTTTTAAAGCTTCTAGGAAGCTTCTCTATAAGATATTATTAAATTAATTTACTTTCATCTATTTCTATCTATCTATATTAACTAGATAATTATTGAAATAAATCTTGTATTTGTGATATTATTCCCTCTTCTAAAGACAAGTTCCACAAAGAGCAGTGATTATATGTTGAAGAAGTCCAAGATATGATATATTGAAGTTGCCATATACTTTGATATTTGTTCCCTTAAAAAATAATTGATAGGTCATCTTAGCCATCGATAGTATTCTATACCAAGGCAAGAGGATCACCTAGATATTTGATTATTGTTGAGACTTTCATAACTTTCTTCAAAAAAAAATATTTAGAATATTATTAAAAGTAATTTCTATCTTTAAAAGTATCATCAAATATTGGGAGTCTCTTCCAAGGTCGTGATATCAAACATGTATCTTGCCATCAATCCGATGAAGAATATGTCATTCTTGAGGATCTTTCTCTCTATTCCGTTGTCTTGAAGGTTGTGATAGTTATAATATCTTATCCTACAAGTTAGCAAATGATAGATCTTGAGCTGAATTCATTAGTTATTGATTCTTTATCTCTTTGATATTAGAAAATTTAAAAGAATAGCAAACAATGATACAAAATAGAATAAAATTTATATTGAACCTACTTTAATTTATAACAAAGATTTTACTCTTTATTTTGATTTTGATAGATGTTGTTGATGAAATACATTGATTTTTGCTAATGTATTTGTTAAATTTTTAGATAGTTCTTATGTGCATTCACTAATATCATATCCGTGCCAATGTATAAGATATAATATATAATTAATAAAGAATAGAGTTTGTTGAGTAGAAGAATGTAACAAATTATTGTAAGCAAATTTTTTCAATGGCAAAAGAGTTGTTCAATCATCTTGATGATAGTTGATGGTATATCTCAAATATTACTCCAAAATTTGATTTATTCGTTCTATTTGTCCATCAATTTGATGGTAAAAAGCTAAAGATAATTTTATATCCACCTTCAATATTTTGAAAATAATTTTTTAAAATCTTGATACAAATTATGTTCTTTTATTTGATATAATATTCATTAATAATCTATAATAATAATAGATATTATCAAAGAAGAGTTTAGCTATTTCTTCACCTTTGATAGATTTTGTATACAATATAAAATGTACCACCTTGGTGAAATTATCTACAATCACAAATATAGAATCATAAGAATTTGAATTTCGAAGATCCATAATAAAATCTATAGAAATAAAAGACCAAAATTATTTTGATATAGGTAATAATTGGAAAAGTTTATAAGTTCGATGACAAGAAGTTTTTGATCTTGAACAAATATCATATGATTGCACAAACTCTTTAACTGCCTTGTATATTTGAGGCCACTAAAAATCTGTTAATATTAGTTCCAAAGTCTTATTGTATCCAAAATGGCCTACTACATGGAAGTTATGATAAGCTTCAAGAGCATATGTTTCTCCTTCTAGGATATATAAGTATTCTTCAAAATAGAATAGATTGTTCTTGAATTTGGACTTGGAAATATGATTGAACTTAAATGAATTATTTGAATATCATGAACAAGAGTGTCTGAAGATATACTTGATTGGACTTGTTTGAAAAAAGTTGAATCAATAGTCAATGTTGATTTCATTATTTATAGATGAAATTATTTTGGCTTCAATAAAATCATCTTTTATTAATTAAAATCCGTATCTTTTTTTTTGGGTACAAGATAAAAATGTCTAGAAAGAACATCACACAAATTTTATTATTTTTCTAGTCGATAGGTGATAATGAATTCAAATCTTGATAAAGACATGCTCCAATGAGCTTCACAACAATTCAATACATATGTTGATATGAAATACTCAAGATTCTTATAATTTATATACATAGTGATTAGACTAGAAGCGCCTTTTAGATAGTGATGCTATTCTTGAAAAGAATCCACAATCCAAAAAGTTCTTTATTATGGATTTTGTAGTTGATCTCTGTTGTTAAAAATTTCTTGGAATAGAAAGCTATTAGGTGAAATTTGTCATTTGCTCCTATTTGTGACAATAATACACCCAAAATAAAATCTAATACGTTTGTTTCTATAAAAAATGCCTTGAAAAAGTTGAGACAATATAAGATTGGTGAAGAAGTAAAAGTTGTCTTCAAAGCTTCAAATAATGCTTTTGTTTTTTCACTCCACTTGAGTTTGTCTTTATAAATTAAATGTGTAAGTGGAGCTGCAACTTCAAAAAAGTTCTTGATGAAGATTCAATAGTAATTAGCAAATTTTAAAAAATATTGTACATCTTTTATTATTTTTAGAATCTTTCAATCTATAATTATCTAATTTTTTTTAGAATCCATCATTAAATTATCATTTAAAATAATATATTTTAAGAAATCAACTTGAGTAATATAAAATATATATATTTTTAATCTTGGCATATAATCCTATATCTCTAAATTTTTGTAATACATAACAAATATGAAGTTCATATTCTTTTATATTCTTAAAGTACATCAAAATATTTTTTTAAATAATAGATAACTAAATCATCAAGAAACTCACAAAAAATATTATTTATAAGATGTTGAAAAACAATTGGTGCATTTATAAGTCTAAAAGATATGACATTATATTCAAAATATTCATATCTAATTCAAAATATAATCTTCTATTCATCACCTTTTTTAATGCAAATTAAGTTGTATGTTCCTCGCAAATCTATTTTTTTATAAATCTTTGTTTCATTGAGTTAATCAAGAAGTCTTAAAATGAAAAGTAAAGGATATCTATTTTTTTATGATAATCTTATTAAGCCCTCAATAATTTATGCACATCCACAACGATCTATTTTTTTTCTTCACAAATAAGATAGGAGCTTCTGTTGAAAATTTTGAATGGTGTATGAAGTTCTTAGTCAAGTTCTTGTCAATATATTCCTTCAATGCAGCCAATTTGTTTTACAATAAACTATAGATTGGTCCAAATAGTGGTTGAGCTCCCTCTTGAAGATTGATTGAATAATTATAAGGTTGATGCTTTAGAAGAATATCTGTGTTTTTCTTTTCAAAAACATCTTGAAAATCTTAATATTGGCTAGGAATATCACTTGTAGTCTTTTCAGTATCAAAAATAAGTATGGCATATATAATATAAGATGATTCTTTTTTTACCATATATATGAAAGCTTTTGTACCTATGAATGTGAGTTTGGATGTACTAGAATTTTATATGTCTACTTGACTAATGGATTTTTGGATTAAATTACAAGAAAAGTTAAGGTTATAAAAAATCCAATCTATTTGAGGATTACACTTTTTTAATCACAATAATCTTAAAATAATTGGATTGGATAGAGATTTAATCACATTAAATATTACTATATTATTATGTCCCTTAATTGCTACATCTAAAGGAATAGTCTCATAGATAATATTTCTAAAAGACAATAAATAACCATCTATGATTTCTATGTGCACGGATTTAGTTTTTTTTTATTAGAAATATTTTTATTTTTTGACAAAGTCTTTATTTATAAAACAAGTTGAGGCTCTTAAATTTAATAAGATAAAAACTTTATAATTTTTAGGTCCTAAAAATAGATCTATTATAAAACAAGATGAAAGATTTGAGGAAAAAATAGGACCTTTATAAGGTGTTGTACATGATTCCACCTACATGGTCTCTATTGTAGTTGGAAAAACTTATTTTCTAATATATTATTTTCTTTAGCAACCATATTCTTGATTTTGTAATTGCATTACTTCTTTAGATAATGTTGAATAGTCTATTTAACTTCTCCACAATATAAGTACAAATCTTTTTGATAACATCAAGTCTTCTTTTATTTGGTGAGATATTTAAAATATATCACATTAATATGCATTGGTTCTGATTTAATCAAATAAGTTTTTAAAAACTTAGAAATTATTGTTATTAATTGATACGTTATTTTTTAATTAAATCTATATTTTTAATGCCTTTTAAATAATTAATTATTAGATGCAATGGCTTGAGGAATAAATTGTTTCAAAGAATCCGCTTTTGGTATTGTTAATAATAAATCTTTAATGTTATCCTTCAATCCATAACAAAATTGATTAATAAGGATTTTATCATTGTAAAGATAAGAGCTTGGTCTCTGCTACCCTCTCTTCATCACTTTCTCTAAATGTAATTATAAATACTTCAAAGAATGAATTTAAATTATAAAGAAAATGTGAACCTTTTTCCATCAAAGGTACAAACTAAAAAAGAGCACTTCCAGATAGAAATGCATCTATAAATTTAACTTGAGTAAATTGATTAGGATATTGGAAATGATACAATCTTAGATATAGCTTGACTTATTGTAGAAATCCTCAAAATTTTGATTTTGTTCCATCAAACTTCTCAAGCATATTAATCTTTGTTTCTTTCATGCTTGTAGAAGCAAGACTTCCTAGATTTGATTGTAAGGCTGATTTATTTGCTTTCCTCAAATGTACAACTTCTGGTGTAGGCTTTGGATTTCTTTTATAGATGTAGGAATAGTACTTCCATAATTGAGATTAGTGATTTGTAAAATTTAGGATGGAAATTTGAAGATCTATGATAGTTACAAATTTATTTTTACTTCTACTAAGTGTAGCATCCATTATCTTTCCTTTTATCTTAGACAACTTAATAATTTTATAATTTGAATTAGAAGATGCTAATCTGCAACCTCTAATGTCATATAAAAATTTCTACAACAAAAGATGATTCACTCTTTTTCAAAGAAAAAATTAAAGTTAAAAAATAAAGAATTGTACTTTAAAGATCAATAGTCTGCAACCATCAAATGCAATAATAGAAGTGGAATAATCCAGTCACTTCTTAAATATAAAATAATAATAATCAATCTTGATTCTTATTAAATTGTCAAGCATATGAATTATAAAAGAATAAAATTTCAATATAATTTTGTATCACTCAAAAGAATAGAAAATCACTCAAAGATGGAATAATATTAAAAGTAGAATGGCTATTGCCAAAGACAAGAAGATTAAAGACTCTTCAGAGAAGACTAAAAATAAGAAAGACATTAACAAGAGTGAAGAAGGTTTTACTCTTGTCTATATATATATACTATCTTCCCAAGAACTACGTGGCGACATTTTATAGGACCTCCAATATATATCCAATTTGTAAGCCACATACTTAGCTTATTCTACATGTGTTGATAATGTAGCTAATTTGCTACCAACATATGCAACATGTGGCTAACTTGTTGGCCAAGTTTTTAACCTACCAATCACTTATAGACATATATAAAAGTGAAACCGCATCTCCGAAGCTTCTAAGAAGCTTTTAAGAAGCTTCTCTATAAGATATTATCAAATTAACCTACTTTTATTTATTTCTATCTATCCATATTAACTAGATAATTATTGGAATAAATCTTATATCCGTGACAAGTAAGTAGAAATATGTTAAAAAAATCATATCTTTGTTAAAAATCTTTGAAATTTTTTTTGGATATAGATTAGATATTTAAACTTTTATAGATATGCCACATGCTTATTCAAACTTGTCCTACAAATTTTTTACTTTTAAAAAATTACATTAAATTGTAGTTCTACTAATTGAATAATATGATGAACCTATCTGTAAATCTTTTTAATAAACGCGTGAATATGTATATATATATATATATAGATACTAAATTATGAAATTATGTTTTTTTCCAAATCTGGTTTGTAAAGGGGGGGAACATCTAAAAATTGGTCATCTTATTATCTGAAATCTAATTTATTCTATGTAATTATTATTAAGATTGATGGCATAACTATCATCTGAATAAAATAATCACAGTATTTTGTTCTATAATCATGTATTCTATCATTTATTGTTAATGAAATAATGATGATAATAAATAATAGTAATAATAAATTCAATAGGAATAATACACAACACATGATATAGACATTAAAAAAATGTACGATTCTATTTTTAGAATAGGTTATAATTAAATAATAAAATAAAATACACTCATAAATCTTGTGCTGAAAAAATACTATAAGATATTTTATTTTTTTTACATTGTGCACTTTCATGCATATATACATATATACAACAGCAATATAATTTTGATTAGGATTCAAATTCCTTTAAAAGTTGAGACATTTATGAACTTGGAATTAAACAAAGTACACATGATTTAAAGTGCTACTATTTTTGCTATTGAAAGGGAATATAGTCTTCCTTTTGATAATGATGTGAGTATGTGGACATTGGGGACAAGTGACCCAGGTGGGTTGTATTGTTGTCTTGCAAGTCAAACAAACTACATCTTTTTTTGTATGTACCATAATGGATGTTTGGCATCTTTCTTATTTCGGCACATAAAATCCTCTCTTGGTTGCAGGTCTCAGGTATGGCAACACGTCTTCGTGATGGATGCTGGTGCCCGACCGGTTCCAGGTTTCGCACAGTTGGAGACGCACAAGAGTTAAGGCATTCCAGCTGTGAATCCAAAGTTAGCATGCTTTTTTTCATCCGAGCAGCAACTGTTTTGCACGGTTATCATGTGTGACCAGATTCAAGCTGGGGCAACATCCTGGAGGGTTCAAAACGAAATTAGGTAGGGAGCATTGACCGCGAAGAAATCCCACGGCCTTCATAACTGGGCTTGGCTTGTTTTTAGGGAGGGAGAATTAGTATAGGCGATTCACCTGGGATTGCAATCAGTTGGGCTACAAATCTAGAGGGGGGCCCGGAAAATCGAGGGCTTCTAGTTGCTGACAATGATCCGAAAAGAATTTAAGCAGGATTTCTCAACTTGTA
Source organism: Physcomitrellopsis africana (assembly GCA_036785485.1). Taxonomy (NCBI): domain Eukaryota; kingdom Viridiplantae; phylum Streptophyta; class Bryopsida; order Funariales; family Funariaceae; genus Physcomitrellopsis; species Physcomitrellopsis africana. The sequence goes on along the minus strand of JAWRVF010000099.1, from coordinate 690,691 downwards.
CAGTCCCAGACAATGGGAGGAAGAGTTTCTTCGAGGTACGGAGGATGCCATTCTTGTCATACATACGATGCAGAAATATGCTGCAGAGCCCGTGCTCCGGAGCAGAGCATTTGATTCGGGTCGACTGGGTGGGCTGAATCTCGCCAATGCCAACGACTTCATTGGCGATAACATGCAAGTTGGCTGCAGTTAATATAATATATATATATATATATATATAGATATATGTATGCACGATACATCCTGACCCACTTGATGTCAGGATTTTCAAACAATTGCTGCTAATTTGGTCTCTCAAAAGCCACTGCTTATGGATCTCCGTAGTTTCTGAGCACCAAGAGGGGCAGGTAGTGTTGCCAAACTATAGATCGACGCAGGCCCGCGTCGACAAAATGTTGTCATGATCATTCTTATCAAGTAGACGACATTAGTTTGTTGTCTCGAACTAACTCTCGCATATCTCTAAAGAATTTGAGTTCAAGTGCAACTCGTGAAAAGAACATAGATCTTCTTCCCCTCCAATCGCCCTGAATGACAATTGCTGTCTGAACCAACCTCTCAAGTCAACGTACAATAAAATAATCGTACAATTGCGCAGTGATTGACAACATTAGTGCTAGGGGATCCAGTTTATGGCGTTTCCTGGTGCTGGTGTCACGGTCTACCACTGCAAGCACATAAACACATCGAAGTTTCGGTCATGCGTTCTCAAGGCAAAAGCTGCAGCACCGAAATCATTTTTAAAGTATTTATCTGGTATATTTTACAATGCCTCATGTTGTTGTCAACCTCCATAAACATGGAATACATCATCGAACTGCTGCAGTTGGTGATGTGGACATGAATGTAAGATAGAGCCAAATGCTTTGGGAGATGATGAGCAGAAAAGGGGAGTATCTGAGTTGGACATGAGCTCCCTCTGTTGCCGTATTCGAGGATTAAGGAATGAGAGACTCAAAGACTCCGTAGTCCCCCAGATCGTGTGCTTGGAGGTCGATTCTCAAGTAAAATCCTAAGGCTGTATGATACCTGTATGTTACAGTATTGTTTCATCTCATTAGACCGCTGATGCATTCCTTTCACTCTTTACATTGACACCGCAGCCATCTCTGAATCTTCGCTGTTACGTTTTAATTGTTCCTTGAGTAACAGTCTCATCTTGTTAGATCAATCCTGTGTTTTACTTTTATTTTTTCTCTAGACTTCTCAGCTACCACAGAGCTTTCACTTTTTTTTTCAACTTTTCAATCCATCGTCTGCAAAAGATAAAGCCAATCGACATATCGTGGGCAGCATGTGGGTTCCTAGTAAAGGCAAGTTATTGACCGGGTTTCATGGTAGAAATGAGGCACCAGCAAGAGATTGTCGTTTGTTGTTACCTGGTCAAGCTTGCAATTCTATGATGCTAATTGATTGTCCAAGCATCAAGAATTTCTGGATTCTTTGTTCAGGAACAGCGACATTTAGTCTCAGATTAACCGAGTGAATGCATATTTAGATACAATTCCTCGTGAAATTGCAAATTAGCTAAATTTTTATCAAGGGTGGCCTGTGGTAGAATCGTTTCCATTGCTCGAGGCTAATTTTCCATGCCAGTCCGACCAAGTAGCTTTCGATTCAGCAGCATATTAGCTCTCTGGCAGGGCAATAATCAGAATAACCCACTTGGATCGACAGACCCACGATTGTTATGGTTGCAGTTCACTGTTTGTACAATGTTACGGTTGCTCTCTCGAGCCAGTTGCTGGACGTGACCCACATGATATTCATCACAATTGATCTCGGCTCTTGAAACATGCATATGATAACTCGAGGAACCCGAACGCCGAGCACCTTTCAATTTTCTGCACAAGATGGCGACAACTCCAACCACTCCTGAATCTTTGACCCACATGCTATGGACATTGCCAACATATGTTCCACCGCTGGTAAATCAGATGTACTGAGTCTTCCCAATAATAGCGTGGACACAGCAACCTGAAGGATGGAGAGGAATAGAGTACTCCAGGCATGCTAATAGTGAGGCCCGATTCCTGTATTCCAAAATTAATGTGAGAACAACCACCCAGCCGATCTGTGATGTGAATGGGAACACGTTCCGAGATTTGTCTCACCAATTTTTTAGCCATCTTCTGTCGATTTTTCTGGATCGGTAAAGCCGAATCCCCAGTGGAGTCCATTGTCGCCAGTCGTAGAACTTTACGAAGCTTCAGCTCCAACCTCGACTTTGTGTTTATGAACCTAACGCGATAATGGCACATTTTTTTTTATATGTCACAGAAGGGTTTCTCACTTTGCAGTGAGGAAATCATGAGGACACAGTTTGGAAAGCTTATATGCAACAAAATCGCAATTGTGGATACGAGGATGTTTACGTGAAATGAACCTCCTGAAACCCAGTCAATTCTTATGTCTACTAAGTGTCCGAGATCACGTACATGCTGTTCTTTCTGCTTCAGAGGCTACCTCGAGTGTTTCTCTAAAGACCACTGAAGTTGTATATCAGGAAAAACGTCAAGGATTTCTTTGGAGAAACTTCTGGAGAATTTTCTTTTCGTCAGGAAATGTGCTATGAAATATCACGATCTGCATAACCTTGAGAATATATGCAACGATAAAACAGGGTGTAAAACCCACGGAGCATGAACTTTGAATAATATTTTTCTTGTTAGCGGGAAGTCTCCTTTGATACAGAGGAAGCTATTCGTGTGTAAGTTACAGTAGTTCCAGAAATAACAAAAAATCATGGTCAAATTATGAGCAGTTGTAAAATATATTATTCTTTTCTTGAGGACAGGAAATATCGATGCTGATTAAGAAAGTCTTTGCTTTTCATTTTGAATGCACCTCCTTCTTACTCTAGTATTTTTTGGTGTCACATAGAAGATTTCATAGCTCCAAATCAAATTTCAATTATTGATTTAGCTGATAGTTCTTGTCAACAATGTTTCTTATACGTCTAAATAAATATTTAAATGTTAACGAGGTTTGTTGAAAATGGTAAAAACGGGGCATATCCGATCTTTGATGTAATATGATAATTTACAGATGTAATGCTGCTTATAATGGTAAGAATATTTTATTTGCACTAAACAAAAATGTTCAATCCACAAGATTGAAAATAAAAGAAAAAGAAAAAGGGATAGATTGAGATACTAACGTAGGTAAATTCACATGGAACAATCAAAATGAAAACATGACTATGCGTTTCAAGGCAGTGATTTGTTGAACTTCGTAACCTTGGATTGTGCTTATTTTAGCATGAGCAATTTTTACCCAGACATTGAAACAAGACTGCGGCATCTTTATGATATATTTCTAAATAAAACACTTAAAGAATTTATTTTCTTCGAAAAAAATTATCGCAGAGTTTCCTATATAAGATATTCTGCAAAAAGTAAGAAACTGTAGTCCATTTCATTATGAATGTCCATTGATTCATGGATTGCATAACTAAGTTAGCATTTGAAAAGATATAAAGTTGAAAGACAGTTATGTTGCGGTAAATTGGCTAGAAAGTACCCAATGTGCAAGTCCATTTCTGGAATGAATAGGATCCCTTTGAGAATCAACCTGGCTCTATCCTTTAAAGAGGAACAGACATATACATTGCCCCGTCACATGATTTCGATCCAGTGACCTCGATCACAGGCTGACTCACAAGCAGCTCAGGACTGCAACCAATCACTAGATGATTGTTTCCGCAGCCTCTGGAGTCTACGATGCTCGTCCTGCTCCTGTGTCCAGCTTCAAGGCTTGTGTCACGAAAGTGATGGTCGTTCGGCACATTCATCTTTGCAGAGGACTGGGTGCTAGTTTGAATCCTTCCGAAACTTGAAGCAGGTATTTGCATGCTTGGTGACCATGCTCAGTTGTGTTCTGCGAACTGGTGGGTTCTCAAGGTGGTGTTCATCTCTAGGTTTCTCAGTCTGCGATGTCTTGAGTATGCACTGGTAGAGTTCAAGCAGACTCTAGGATGACGAGAAGTGTGAAGAGGATGCCGAATGCATGTCAGATCTGCCGAGGATCCGCAAATGTAATATATACATGTGCACTTTACGTCATGCTAGGTTCAACAAGTTTACAGAAACTTCTGCGCAGGATGTTACATGCATCCTTCGAGTCCCATCTTTTGGGGTTACATTTCTTGTCATTGCAGGTGGTGATGTTCGCGTAATTCTTGCTACCGGTTTGCTGAAGATGCTGAACGAACTCCTTGACGATTCATGTGATCTTTTAAGTGATTTCATTGGGTGGGGGGCTGTTCAGGTACAGGGGTGGCTCTTCCTACACATCGAGTAACACAAGATGGGGAAGGGAGTGAAACCGAATCATTAGACTCATATATCCAACGGAGACTGTACCCGAAGTCTCAACGTCGATATAGGGATTATTAAGACTGAAAGAGATGGCTTCCAGCACCTTGATACATAATCACTCTTGTGGCGGTACGTCAATCCTGTCTTCCTTTGAGACTTTTCGAGGGCAACCCCTACGTTTCCCAGGCGCTAGCATTCCTGCTGCAGTTCAATGCCCGAAGAAGCGTCGATATTTTCGAGGTACTGAATCTGTCCTCCAGCGCTCTCCTGGTAATCTTTAAAACCATAAGAATAAGCTGAACTGAGTAGGCGGTACATGATTGAGTCATTGATACTGTATAATTCACCTCATGTCGGACTAGAATAGTTTGCTAGGCGTGCTTCAAAAATGTAATTTTCACACTCGTTAGACACAATTCAACACGTTAAATTACGTCTTCGATCACGTTTAATTACGTCTTTGATCACGTTTAATTTTTTCACAACGTCTTCTTACATTTCACACCCTTTTGATTCGAACACAACACAAGCGAGAAAAAGGGGACAATAGACGACTAAACAATTTGGCTTTCTTCACCAGATAGCGGATCTTACAGGATTGTAACTGGACTCTCGGGAATCAATCCTCCTTCAAACGGCCACATGCAAGAGGGGTCCCATACTCACAGGCTTCCGAGTAAGAAGCAGTCTTACAGCAGTGTGTCATTGATTCAGGCACACAATTTCATTTCACTTTAATGTGCCGTAGATGTCTGAAAAAACATGGGAAAGTTAGGAAGTTGTGTGTTTCCATATTGGCTGTCGTTATTTCTTCCTACCGGTTCGGGAAAAAATTAAAAAAAAAGAAAAAGAAAAAATAGGGGTAAGAAAGAGCCGTAAGTAGTGAACAATTTGATATGTGATTGCATGAGTGTTACAGTTAGCAGTCTTGAGAAAAAACACAGTTTGCACTTCAGCAGTGCTTCTAATCATGTTCGTTGGCTATTGTTGCAGTATCCATGGAAAAATCCAGGAATAACATCCAGTCTACTTTGTACACTCCAGATATATGGTCAGAAACCTTACAAAGAACGGAATGTCTGTTACAGGTACCAGACGCGATCATTTGCAAGTCTATTACTAGACTTTGTTTCTTTCACCAAGGATGTGCAATGTTTTATAAAGCCATGTCACCTCATGAAATAGTATTGCATGTAGAGACGTGATCCCAAAAGTTTAGTGACTCATTGCAGAATTTGATAACCAAGATGATAATAATCATGACCTTATTTTGCTCGCGTTCTTCATCCTAAGGGTTAAGAGATTGACGTAATGTGCATGGCGTGTGCTCCGCGCCACAAAAGGCTACTGAGAATGCACAGATGAACGAGTGGATCGAGGAAATCAGAAATTACTTCCGAAATATGACATTGGGGGAAATATCCATGTCTCCATACGACACAGCTTGGGTAGCGCGAGTGCCAGCGCTGGATGGCTCCCACGGCCCTCAGTTCCATCGCTCTTTGCAGTGGATTATTGATAACCAGCTCCCGGATGGCGATTGGGGTGAACCGTCTGTTTTCCTTGGATACGATCGCGTTTGCAACACTCTCGCCTGCGTAATTGCCCTGAAAACTTGGGGTGTTGGGGCTCAGAACGTGGAGCGTGGTAAGAATACAAACTTGAGTTCTCTGTCTCTCCCACAATCCTCCAACATACTTGCTCTTCCGTCCACACATTAAGACACTGTTTTCACACCTCTGAACTATGTTCGGTTTGGATGTATCCAGGAGTCCAGTTTCTGCAATCCAACATCCACAAAATGGAGTTAGATGATGCCAATCACATGCCCATTGGATTTGAGATTGTTTTCTCAGCGATGATGGAAGATGCCAAGGCACTGGGACTGGATTTACCATACGATGCCACTATCTTGCAACAGATCGCGGCTGAAAGAGAGAAGAAGATGAAAAAGTGAGCCATCTTGCTTCATCAACTCCGCACTGTCGAAATGTCATCGCAGAACTAAAGTGAATGTCCAGGCCACTATAGAAGCACTGCTGAATGGGTCAATCTGCTACGACTGCAAAACGTGTTCTTATTCGCATTCAATGAACTGGGAGCATTGATTTTTTTTGTGATTGATTTGAGCAGGATTCCTATGACGATGGTGTATAAGTACCCCACCACTTTGCTGCATTCTCTGGAAGGCCTGCACCGGGAAGTGGACTGGAACAAGCTCCTCCAGCTACAGTCCGAGAATGGCTCCTTCCTGTATTCACCCGCATCCACTGCATGCGCCCTTATGTACACAAAAGATGCCAAGTGTTACGACTACTTGAACCAGCTCCTCATCAAGTTCGACCACGCTTGTCCAAACGTGTACCCCGTTGACCTCTTCGAGCGTGTGTGGATAGTAGACCGCCTACAAAGGCTGGGAATATCCCGCTACTTCGAGCGAGAAGTCACAGACTGCCTACAATATGTATACCAGTATGCCTTCTATCCATGAGAGACTTGAATTGGAGTATGCCACCAGACGTCTTCATCTTGTGATGTTCGGACTCCACGATTGAAAATTTGCCGTGAACTTATCATTTGTCACGACTCTTTCTGCGTGCAGGTACTGGACGGATTGTGGTATTGGCTGGGCCAGCAATTCAACTGTGCAGGACGTGGATGACACGGCGATGGCCTTCCGCCTTCTCCGCACACACGGATTCGACGTCAAGGAAGACTGCTTCAGACAGTTTTTCAATGATGGTGAGTTCTTCTGCTTCGCCGGCCAGTCCAGCCAAGCCGTCACGGGAATGTTCAACCTCAGCCGAGCATCACAAACGCTCTTCCCAGGGGAAACTCTCCTTAAAAAGGCCAGAACCTTTTCCAGAAACTTTTTGAAAACCAAGCATGAAAACAATGAATGCTTCGACAAGTGGATAATCGCGAAGGATCTAGCGGGCGAGGTGGAGTACAACCTCACATTCCCCTGGTATGCTAGCCTTCCTCGTCTTGAGCATCGCACCTACTTGGACCAATATGGTACTGATGATATCTGGATCGGCAAGTCGCTCTACAAAATGCCGGCCGTCACCAACGAAGTGTTTCTCAAATTGGCCAAAGCCGACTTCAACATGTGCCAAGCTCTTCACAAGAAGGAACTCGAGCATGTCATCAAATGGAATGCCAGCTGCCAATTCAAATACCTCGATTTTGCTAGACAGAAATCCGTGGAGTGCTACTTCGCAGGCGCTGCAACCATATTTGAGCCCGAAATGGTGCAGGCGAGGCTCGTCTGGGCACGCTGTTCCGTGCTCACTACCATTCTAGACGACTACTTCGACGTCGGTACACCCGTGGAAGAGCTTCGGGTTTTTGTGCAGGCCCTAGGGACGTGGAATCCCAAGCTCATCAACGGACTACCTGACCAAGCCAAGATTCTCTTTATGGGACTGTACAAGACTGTGAACACCATCGCCGAGGAGGCATTTATGGCACAGAAACGAGACGTACATCATCATCTCAAGCATTACGTGAGTCTTTGTGCCTACACATGTCTTCAGTACAAACGTGTTTGTTTTGTGCCTCAATCAATTGAAAAAGGTTGGGATAGACTTTTCTAACGTGATTTTCCTGTGATACGACTTGTTTTCTACAGTGGGACAGATTGCTCACCTCCTGTTTGAAAGAAGCCGAATGGGCAGCGTCCGGCTACGTCCCCACCTTCGACGAGTATATGGAAGTCACCGAAATCACCATCGCAGTAGAGCCCATCGTAGGTAGCACTCTCTTCTTCGCCGGCCATAGGCTCGATGAGGATGTGCTAGACAGTTATGACTATCATAACGTCATGCGTCTCGTCAGCCGCATAGGTCGAATCCTCAACGACATCCAAGGAATGAAGGTAATCGTCTCTCGCCACAACCCCTATAACCTGAGATCCTATCTTCGAAATTTTAAACCCTCAAAAGAGTCACATTGCTAAGTTTCAATCATGAACTGACAAGGAAACATCAATGCCAATGTCGCTTTTCAGAGAGAAGCCAGTCAAGGGAAGAAATCATGCGTGCAGATCTACATGGAGGAGCACCCATGTGTGCCTTCAGAGGCCATAGCCATCGCTCATCTGCAGGAATTGGTGGACAATTCCATGCAACAGCTGACATATGAAGTGCTGCGCTTCACCGCGGTCCCGAAGTCCTGCAAGAGAATCCACTTAAACATGGCGAAGATCTTGCACGCGTTCTACAAGGACACTGACGGCTTTTCGTCACTGACAGCCATGGCGGGGTTTGTGAAGGTGGTGCTCTTCGAGCCAGTACCGGAATAGAGTTCCACCGCATAATCCACTCGCTCTACATGCTTAGATTTAATGCTTGTGCATAACAAAGCGAAACAATTGCCAACTGCAAACGGGTCCTTGCAGTTGGTAAGCATCATGTAACGTAGCCAATTAGTCTAGAAATGTAAATGTCATTATGTAAATGCGCAATTAGCTCCTGTTACCTTCCACTCTCAGATCTGATAGAATTGATGCTGCTCAGACTGGTAGCAATCTAAGTTGCCATGTAAGCCCATCTCATCTGCTCTATTTCAGTTATAAGGCTTTCTACATTTTGCATCTCCATCCTTGCAGTTATTGATCTCAGTTGTTCAAAAGAAAAGCCACAGTGAGGCCACCTTATAAATGCATGAGTATACATCATAGCAACTAAAAGAATAGCGTTTCCACATAAGGTCTTCTTTTTATATTTTACAAGTCTCCTCTTAGCTTCTGTATGCAAGCGTTTCGCGCTTCGCTTTCAGGAAATATTTCCCACTCTTCCCTGATATGGACTTCATAATTTTTGTAAAGCTCTCGTGTAGGAATATGAATGTGCAAGTTTAACTTTTTAGACAAATTCAGACTTTGGGGAGTGTCTAAAACTGTGTGGGAAGTGATGTTTTCTTCTGTGATCCTCATGTGCAGGGCAGAATCATGCGTCCTCTTCCCACCGAAAAGTGCATAATACTTAACGAATTGAACACATCTTCAACTGTGATCTAACTAGATATGAATATTCTAAAGTTACAACTGTAGATGTGATGAGACTGACAACTCAACGAACATGCCTCAAACACGGAGTTCAAGGTGGTCGTCACTCCGGAGATAAGAGGTGCAAATCCACAAATTCCTGTGAAATTGATCAAAGCTTCAATTTGAGGATACTAAATTGAACAAGAATAAATCTAGCCTCTGTTCATGAACTCAAGAACTTGCGATCGATCATCACTGCGCTCTTTCTCTAAGAGAATCTTTTTGCAGCTGTGTATTTTTTTGCCGATTGAGAGTACTTCCGCACAAAAATTTGCAATCAAATGTCTGTTGAGTGCACACACAAACTTATATTAAATTTCAACTCTCATTGAGAACTTCCCATTGACTTGAAAGCCAGCTATGAGTTGGCCACAACATGGTCTTTCATGGATATTTTTATGTTAAGCATAGTTTGCAGAGATAATCTATCCTTTGCTTTGACACTTTATTTATTCATCCATTGTGTATTATAAAAAAATTTCTAAATCTTGACAAAAGTTTATTGGCAAGAATAACTTGGTACAAAACAAATCTTTTACAATTTCCAATGTTTTGGGATATAAAAAAATTTATATAAGTTTAATATGACCTAATATTAAATTTAATGTGTATGTGTATAATTACAAGATTTATATAAAATCATTTATTCTTTTTAGGCCATACATAATACATATGTGCAACAAGACAACAATTTAACTTGCAATTTATAAACTTTATTAAAGATTAATCAATATTTTAAGTTTAGAAAAATAATCTAATAGATATTTTAAGAAAATTACTAAATTATTAATTGTTGCCCATTCCCACCTAAATCTAGTTGTATATTGTGGCTTCTACATGTTTTACTCTTGCTCATTTATATTGTTAACTTATATTAGTATATTTCTAATTTAGATAATTTATATTTTTATAGAAAAAATTTATTACTCATAGATATAAATCATATATAATTTATTTAAAATCTAAAAATATAATGGTAATTATTACAAAGATTGAATTATTTTAATATACTTTTAATTAAATAAGTTTGAATGGAAGAAATAGAACAAAAAGATATATTATTCTTGAATAGATTTATAATTTTATATTTTTAAAATATTTTTAATTATATTATTAATAAAATCATTAATTTAGTTTAAATACTAAGTTGTATTCTTTACAAGTGCATAATAACTTTGTTATTTATTTTATTTATTTATTTTTAAATTAAAGTAGATATATTTAAACAATCTACTTGTATGGTTTGATTTTTAATAATTATATTATTTAAATTATAAGATATCTTTATATAGAATTAAATTTTTTATCTCATGTTAAAAAAATTTGATGGTTGGTTTTTTACAATTATAAGAAAAAAAATTTAAGAATAAAATAAATTATCTCAAATTCTATTGAAAAATTCTAAACAATTTGATTTTTTTAATATGATTTTTCTATTATATGCTATATAAATAATATATATTAAAAAATTAATATAAAAATTATTCTATTTTTTTTAAAAGATCAAATTAAAAAAATAATTTAGATTAAAATGATTTATAATTTTGAAGATACTATTCTGTCTTGAAAAAAAAAATTACTTCTCTTTTTTAAAAAAAGGCACAAAAAAGAAACAAAAAAAAGATTATAATAGATTAAAAGTAGTCTTTCTAAAACAAAAAAAATTAAAAAAATTAACAAAATATACTAAAAATATATATCTTTCTATAGCTACTTAATATATATATATATATATATATATATATATAAACAAGGCAACTTTTATAAGGTCTTTGTTATAAAAAATTTAAATCTATAGTTATCTTTTCAAAAATTAATGTTTTATAAATCATCTCAATAATTAAAATTTAGCATAAAATATTGATATTAAATATTGTGTTATTTTAAAATGATTAAAAAATTAATAAAATAGAATATTTATATTTTTAAAAATTGACTTGTTAATATTTCAAACAAAGAATTATAATTTTTATATAGTATTAAAATAAATAAACTTAAAATTTATTCTGTTTTTACAATTCAATATCAAAATAAGAAATTTGTGGTAGTATCAATGGTTAAACATTTATAATTAATTTAAATGAAACTTTTGTATTATAAATGATTTATAAATAAAAATTATTTTTTTATTCAATCTATATTTTATATTATAGATTTGATCTTTGTATTCTTTTTCATTTAATAAATAATCTAAAGCTAAAAAAAAAGATCATAACTAATATACAAGTATCTTTAGTCAAAAGTTATAAAAGACACATTGTTTCTTTTCAAAGCAGACACTTAATTTCATTTTAAAATAATAATCTTCTTATTATAAAACAAAAGCGCTTGTAATCCTAAAATCTTATTTTTTAATAGTTGCAGTTGTAAAAGTTTGCAATACAACTTAGATTGTCTATCAAAGATAAACTAAATTTTCTCATTTGGATCCTCTATTATTTGAGGAAAGTCTTGTTAATGTAGTCCTTTTGATTATAGACACAACAATTGGATCTAATGTTTTTGAGATTCTATGTATAATATAAGTGTCATCTTTTTAGTTTCTTTTATTGCATGCGTTGATTGTTTGTATTATTATTATTATTATTATTTATTTTTATCTTAAAAACTACATGGAACTTTTAGTGGTGGAGTTCCATCTTATTAATTTTTTTATATTAAAGTAAGCTAACTTACTATATCTAAACCATATTTTTCAAACTTTTTTAGGAATTTGTCTTTGTTTTGTGGACTTCTTTTAATTCTCTCTTTTGTCTTTCTCCAACAAGCTTTGCCATAGTCTATTAGTCTATGTTAAAGTATCTTATTGATCTTACCTTCAATCCAAACTAGTTATCTAATGATTTTGTCATTATATTGTTTTTAAATGGTCAAAAAATAGGATCCAATAATTAAAAGCCTAAGTACCATCATATCTTTAAAGCAGATAAGAATGTCACCAAAAAGTGTTTGTTTAAAGCTTAAAAATATAGAAGTGCTTATTTGTGATTTATTTTATTCAAATAATTTAAAAATATTAAGCTCCAATCCTAAGCTATGTGTGTGGCTAAATACTCCTAAAATTTATATAAAATTATTTCTTAGATATCTAAAATATAGAAGGGACAAATATTGTTAATTTTGTAACTAAGTTTTTTCTTCCATATATTTATTGCAGTACCTTTGTGCCAAACAAGCCAAATGAGGGTAGATTCTTTTTTTGCTCTAGTTTTGTTTTAAATTTTTTTCTACTTCATCTTAATGATTAGTTGAAGCACTCTCTTTTATTTGGTAATTTGGACTAGAATTAGAAAGAGTCGTTATCATAATAATTTTTTTTTTTCTTTTTTTGCATTGTATTCTTTCAAAAAATAATTATCTCTCTATAAAAAGTTATTAGAGTCAAATTTAAGATTTTATACTTAATCAAAGAATATCCAAGTAAAATTATGATCAAATCCATATCCCTTACTAATCTACTATTCTACAAAAATATATAGATATTACTTTTTAATTATTTATATCTATTTAAATATAAAGCTCATTGATGGTATTTATTTCTATGTTCTTTTGTAATATAGAACTAGCTTTATTAATTGTGTAGGTATTTTGCATCTTATTAGAATGTAAAAAAAGATGTTTCATTTTTGTCTACTTCCTTTGATTTTTTGGAATTTGGAATAAGTAATTAGGCCAAGTTAGATTATTGTTGTTTATAACTTGATTCAATATTTATCTTAAAAATTAGTTGGACCTTGCTATAGAATATTAATCTATTGTAGAAAGATTTGATAAATAAAAAAATTCCATCTATGTCTTTCAAAGAGGGACTAGCTTAAATAAGAATTGTGCTTCATCCTATTATTGTAGATTGTTTGTTTGTTTGTTTATATGTTTATTTGTTGCATAGATCTTTAATTTGTTGTATTTCTTTCTTATGTAAATAAATTGAAATTTTTATTAAGATAGTGGTATCAATGATATTTAGGCTAAACTCATTCTAAAGTGAAAAATTTATAATAGAATAGTAATTTTTGAGCGGTTTTTGCTTGAGATCTTTGGATAATAGTTTGTATGCTTTGTACACTCTTTTCTATATTTTGAAACCAATAGAATATTTTAAATTTGTCTTTATTAATCAATGTAGATCATGGACCTATTTGTTTATGCCTTTAAATAGTTTGATAAGCTGGGCTCTAAAGTTGATAAAATATAAAAAGTACCCTAAGGCATAAAGACTTTAAACATCCATCTAATTGCTAAGGTATTAAGGGCAGTTTTTGGATCTAATAGGTTTAGATTACTATTTTGTATGCATTGGCAAGCTAGTTACTAAAGTATTTTAGTGTGGGCATTAGATTCTTTATTTGCCTATAAAAAGTTCATGGCTAATCTTTTGATGGACCTAAATTCTTGAAGTGAATCATTCTATATCATGATAAAATAAATGATAGAGGCTAAAATACCATAGTTGACTTTTAAGATACAACTTGCTAAGTTTTGTATTGTTGAATATGAATAATTTAGTTTTCTCTAGACTTATTGAATAAAAAATTTATCTATTATAGGAGAATTCAAATCTAACTAAAATGATGTTTTCAACAAGAGATTTAAATCTTGTTTTTGTACTCACTTCCAATTATATTTAATAGTCTAATGGAGATAAAGAAGACATGAGTACCATATTGCTGAGGACTTTATTCAATTGATATTAAGTCTCAAAGTTTGAAAGAAAGAGTTTAGTGAGTTGATAGTAATATCCAAATTGGATTTAGATCCTTATAAGAAAATTGATGGTAACTTGGGCTTTGTAAAATAAATAAATTCACTCTACTTGATGAATTTAAAAATCTACAAGGATTCCTTTTTAATAATTTTACTTAAGTTAATTATGAATATGTATTTGTAATTAAGTCTAACATGGATTTTTATACCTAATTCTAATCATATCAAATTATTATTAAATTAATTAATATTATATATATATATATATATATTTTAAATTTTGATTCAATTTTATTTTATTTAGTTTAATTCAATTTAATTCAATTTAGTTATTCTAATTTAATTTAATTTAATCTAATCTAATCTAATTTATCTCAATCTAATTATTTAAATTTTTACTTTATAATTTTTATTTTATTTTATCTTATTTTTATTATTTTAATTTTTTGTTCTTAAATTTTAATTCAAGATTAAATTAGAATAATTGAAGGTTAACAACATATAATTAATTGGAAATTGAACACTTCAAAACAACGTACAATCAAATGTTATGTGTACTTCAAAAATTCATAATTAATTTAATACACATTCAAATCACAAAAAAAAACAGCTATGAAAAGCTTGAAAAGAGGTCTAATTGAAAAAAATACAAAACCAGGATGGAAAGCTTACCTCACTCCGCCGTCCTCGATCCAGCAGCCACCATCAGAAAAATAAGCAACTTTGAAAATTCACAACTAAATCAATACATACTCAAATTACAAACATGAAACGTTTGTGGAAAGCTAGAAGAGAGAGCTACTCGAAAAAAATACGAAACCAGTGTAGAGGGTCTACCTTACTCTGTTAACTTCGATCCAGCGACCACCACCGAAGAAAACAAGCAACTATGCATTCAAACTTCAAAAATTCATAACTAATTCAACTCACAATCAAATCACAAACGAGAAATGGATATAAGGAGCTAGAAAAGAGATCTATTTGGAAAAAAAAATATATAATACTAGGATTAAACTACCGCCATTGGAAAAAATCACTATTTGTAAGCTTAAATTTTGAAAATTCATATCTAATTCAATAATTACTCAAATCACAATTGAAAAACGGTTATGGAAATATAGAAGAGAGATCTATTCTAAAAAATTACAAAACTAGGATAAAAAGCTTACCTCACTGTGTCAGTCTTGATCTAGCAGCCACCATCGGAGAAACAAGTAACTATGCACTTGAACTTGAAAATTCATAATTAAATCAATACATATTCAAATCACAAATGAAAAATGGCTATAAGAAGATATTGAAGAGATTTATGAAGAAAAAATGTCCAAAATAATATTAAAGTCAATTAAAATTAGTTTCTTAGCCAATAGCTGCCAAGGGTTGAAAAACCCTCCAACACTTATAAAAAACTTTTCCAAGAGTTACTAGAGGGGGGAAGAAAGAGAGGGCAAGAGAAGAAAAAGAGAATGAGGGAGAGAGGGGCGGCCAAGCCAAGCCAACCCCCATGGTCCTTAGCCCTAACTTGCCTCTATTGACTTTTGATCTAATTAGCCGTTAATGACCCATTGGCACTACCTTGCCCTCAAGGCCACTTGCCTCTAACAAGACTAATTCAAACCATACAAGGACTAGCCTTATCTTTTACCATGCCCTTTTTATCCTACAAATTTAATCCTAAGCCTATTTATTTTATATCGTTGGTCTTTAAGAACTTCAACCTCAAGTCTTCAAGCTCCTTGAGAATTTGCCTTCACCATAGTTTTTAAAAGATCCTAGTCAGCCTAGAAGTCCAATTTAGCCTAATTAATTTGCTAATTACTATTACAAGTTTAAAAAAAATTAAAAATTATTCAATTTGGCCATTGATTTTAAAAGATAATATCTAAGAGTTTTTTAATAACATCTAACTATATAATCATATTAATCATGTTAATATTAGTCTATAGTGATTTTATGATAATTTTTTTATTTTTTTAGTATTTTAATATAATAATTAAAATCAAAAAATAAAAAAAAAATTAACTTCAAATAATAAATAAAGTTAGAATTTTATAAAAAAAATTATTACTAAAATATAAACCTTGGATCTATCTATCATAATTATTTTATAAATTTTAAAGATATTAATAGTCTTCTATGAATTTTAAAAATAATTAGAAGGAAGTAGTGAATCTAGAAAATTATAAATCTTCCAAAATATAATTGCAATTGAAAAGATAGCTTTGAATTCGGATCTCTAACATGTTAATTACTTTAGAAGATAATTATTAGAATTTTAAGAGATTCTCATGATTTTTAGTGAATTTCAAGGATTTTTGTACTATATTGAAAAGATAAGGAATATTAGAAAAAAATCAATTAAAAGAGGATTTTAATGGAAAAAAATTTCCAATTAGATGGGAATGATGGAACTGACTAGCATGTACTATGTTTGGATTTTGGACATTGAGATTTTAATTCTTCCATTATAACTAGATAGAATTAGTTAAAAAAATATTTAGAAAAAAATATTTTTATAGGAATTCTCTGAATCTCAAGTTGCTTCCATCATATTTAAAATATGACAAAATCCAAGGATCCAATTATATCCCCTTTTTTCTTTGTCCAATTAATTTTTTTACTAAAAATTGATTAGAATAATAGAAGAGGAATTCTAAACACCTACTTTGATATTTTTGGCATTGCTAATGAATTTAAAAGGGTGAAATTAGTCTTAAAGTCATTTTTTAATGATGTCCATTAATAAAATTGAATATTGATGAAATTAGATAGAATTTGGGATTTTTATCACCATAGACTTTCTTTTACCAATTAACAAGGATTTGATTTATGGCTTCCAAGATTTCCAATGGCTTCTAATTACTAATTGGATATTTTTTATTATTTGAATTTAAAGTTAAATATTTCTCCTACTAAAAAAAATATATATAGTGCCAAAGGACAACTTTGTCTAACTCTTCTTTGTATAAAAAATAGGCATGATAGAAATTTGTTTATGTTAACTTCTACTTCTACTCCTAAGAAAAGTAGTTTTATCATTTGAATAAATTTTGGTCCAAAGCCAAAAGTATTTTTTTCTTGAAAAATAAATTCCTAGTTTATAGCATCATTCACTTTTATAAAGTATAATTTGAAGATGATTAGGTTTTATTTTGAGTGGATTGCTTCATAAGCAAATAGGACATTGTTCAAGATATGTAATAGTGAAAGAAATGTTGTTTATTTGGAGAATATAATATCTACATGCCATTCTTCTAAACTCATCCTCCTATTACTGCAACCTCTCAATCTGCGAACCTCTCAATCTGCGAACCTCTCAATCTGCGAACTGCTTGTGGTTGCCGTTTTTGCTCCCAACTTGTCATTGATTGCAATTCAAGTTCCTCGCTAGCCAGTTGATCGGTCAGCTTTTCACCTTGGGTTTCAAAACTTGACGTATTTGTTGTTGCTCTGATGCCAAAGTGCTATAAAAATACCGCACCGGCGTGCGATGACCTATCAGTGGTGTTCGAACATCCCGAATCAAGTCCATGTTTGAGAGCTGTAATATGTGTAATATGAAGGATACAAGTGGTATTGATTTCTGTGTGGATTGAATCTGGTTCCGTTCTTCGACGAGATCAACTTGGTCAGATGCGGTTCCGGGGCTGTTTACAATGGGGTGCACGCGGCTACTTCCGGAGCTGACATCGTGCAGCAGTTCTACAGATGTAGCATGCGCCGGGATTCTGACGCGGCGACAGTCACCTCCGATAGCCACGCCAATGCAGTGGATGTCTCCGTCGGAGTTTCATTCGTCTCTAGGATGATGGCCACAAATCAGTCTCATTCTGAGCATGACCAGATCCAAGCACACAGAGCCTCTCCTGGATTCACCCGCAATTGCTTCTTTGCCTCGCGACCGCTGAAAGCTCCGTACCTTCTCTCTTACACACGCTGTGACGTTGCTCTCTTTGGTGCAAGTAGTGGCGTCACCAGAGTAGTTGATGAAGATTGCTTTGCCTCTCCTGCTTCCTCCAGAAAATAGGCAGTTGTCTAAACCCGCTAAGATGAGGGAGTGGTTAGCTGAGGGTGTGGTGGATTGGATGGATTACAACGTGAGAGCAAGTATTTGAGAATAACATCCTCACTATGGAGTTGCTAGAATTATTGATTTTGTGATTAGAATGGGGGATTTGAATAATTTGTCAAGAATACATCTTAATTAAGGTTGTGGAATTATATGTAAGATACACATTTAAGATTTAAGATTTTAGAATTTTTAATTGGTTTTTTAAAGCAATTTTTTTTTGTTTGGAAGTATTTGTTTTTTTTTTAAAGATAGGATGATGTGTTTTTACTTAATGGTGGTACTAGGTAGAGAAATTAATAGAGGCATAGATATTAATAGAAGCATAGATGTAGAAAGAGTTTTGAATTGGTACAAAGATCAATATTATTTTTATTATTTTTTATTATTTTTTAATTTTTTAATTTTATTAATATATCTTTATAGCAAGTTAGAGGTCAAAAGAGTGTGGTGATGTAATAGTGTAATAAATACTACTAAGTCTGATAATTGTACATATTGTTGTTAAAATTAATAAGTGTAGTAAATGTGATTTGTAAGTTAAACTTGAGATGAAAGAAGTTTGTAAGAATGTAGGTAAAATTGAGTTAAATGGAAAAATAAGTCTTATTTATAATATCTTAATTGATAGAACCAAAAAGTTAAAAAGAAATAATATTGATTTGAATTTTATTCTTATTAGAATTTGCAAGAAGAGATTGTGCTATAGTTGATTTATTATATATAAGATATAGTTTGGTTGGATATTTTTCAGAATTTAAGTTTGTCTTTTTATTCAATCAAAAAAAGGTGGGTGCACTTAAGAGACTTTATGTTATGATGTTACTTTCTTATTATAAATTTTTTGGATCTTATTGAAAAATTATTTTAGTTATGTTTCAAAGTTTGTTAGATAGAGTTTTATATGCAAAAGTCATTCAAAGTTTAGAATTATAATTTAAGATTAGTAAGTTATAAAATAAAGTTATAGATTAAAATTAGATTATTAAAATATATAGAAAAGATAAATATTAGTTTTAAGATTATATAGAATTGAAGGTTTAATCTTACAAATATAGATTCAATTTATAGGGTAGAAAATTGTATGGTTTATAAAAAAATATGGATAAAAGAATATTTGATGTATATTTTTTAAATACAAAATTAATCTAATTTATATTTTTTTACAAGTGGTGAAGAAAAAATTGGAATATTTGTTACTAATTCATCATGGCATATATTTTAAAATTAATCAAATAATATATATTCATAATTTGGAGCTATTTATATGGTTTTTTCAAATCAAGATCTTCAAGCATCATGGAACAATATGATAATCATGTTGAAGAAATTGATAAAATATCAAATATACAAGGTATTTGTAGAGGTATTTAGAGAGGATCTAAAGTCTATATTAAAGCATTTAAGTTTTTCTTGGAAAAAAAGATTTGTTGAATAGAAACCAATATACAAATTTATATAAGAAAATTGAATAAGTTACAAAGATTTTTGACTATCTAATAACTTGTAGCAATGATGGAATAGAGTTTAGGCTTTTATTAAGTGAGTTATTTTTTATATTAAAAAAATCTTATTTTTTAGAAGAAAATTATAAAAAATCAAATTAGTATAAAAAATTTATCTTTCAATTAAATAACAAAGAGACTTTTAGAGAATTACTTTAAAATATTGTTGTGATGTAGCAAGTGATATGCTTGTAAAGCATTATGCTAGCAAATTTGAAGACAATATATTTTACTTCTTTTAATATTGCAACATATGATGAAGTAGAAGATGATGTTTAATTTTTATATTATAGGTTGATCAATGCAAATGAAGAAGAGAATTTTGAATATTATGGATTAGTAAAGTATCTATTACAAAGGTTTGAAGATTTGGATTGCATAGAAGTTAGAAAATTGGATGCTTTAGAATCATCAATAGATATGACAAGTATTCAAAATATAGAATCTATAAAGAAAGCATGTGGATCTTTTGGATATGTTTATAAATCAAAGTGGTTTAGAAATTTTTTGTACAACTAAAGAAATGGATGTTGGATATAGTGAGTTATTTAAGAGAGAGGTGAATATTTTAGCTAATTTATGCCATCTCAATTTAATAACATATTATTTTGCAATAAGAGGCAATATCAATATAAGTAGTAAATCTTTTATAACAAAAATCAAAAAAGATTATTTGTATATAGGAATGGAATTGGTGCAAATAAATTTAAGTGACACATTATTAAAAAAAAAAGAGAAATTATCTTATATATATTTTAATAATATTATGCATCAAATGTATTACTTGTATGACATGCACATTATACATTTCAATCTAAATTCTGATAATATTTTGGTTAATATTATAGGAAAAAAATTATAGATAAGATTATTTAACATGCTATTATGAAATTAATTGATTATAGAATATCTAAGATTGAAGTTGAAAGTAATTTTAAAACTATAGAGATTAAAATTTCTTACAGTATTATTGCATATATGGTTCTTGAGATATTAAAAATAAAATTTCAAACAATAATAATATATCCTTTTGAAGCATATATTTATTCATGTACAATGGTATCTTTTAATATTTTTTCAAAAAAAAATCCATTTAATGATATTTTTATAATAAAAGAGATATTAGAAAAAATTAA
Source organism: Physcomitrellopsis africana (assembly GCA_036785485.1). NCBI lineage: Eukaryota > Viridiplantae > Streptophyta > Bryopsida > Funariales > Funariaceae > Physcomitrellopsis > Physcomitrellopsis africana. The sequence continues at coordinate 669,905 of JAWRVF010000099.1, read as the reverse complement.
AAAATATGAAAAATTTATTTTTCTTTCAAATTGTAATAAATTGATTGAACTTATCAAAGAGTGTTGGAGCTTAAATTCTTTGCAGCAATTAAAATTTATAAATATTTGTAAAAGATTGAGCATAATAAAGTATAAGTTTTTAATAGAAATTAGTATGGCAGATATACCATATTTTAAAGTATTAAAGTACAATAGTCATCAAAATATAGAATTTTAATAAATATACAATAAATTGCCATTGATAAGACTTACAATAAAAATTTTAGAAAGTATATATTAAATTGATAGGATTGAATGCATTATATATTTGTATATACTCTTATATGATATAGTCATGGTTAGATGCCATATTATGAGTTTGAGTTGATAAGACTAGATTAATATGTAATACATGCATCATTCTTATTTTATTATTAATTTATGGTTGAATTTGTACTTGTAGATTGATTTATTTGCAAAAAAAAAAATTTGATAGAGAACAATATTTATTACAAATAAGACAACAATTTAAAAATAAAATTAAAGGCATTGTGTCTTATTGGAATGAATAGAATGGGCAAGACTACAATGAAAAAGGCTACATTGAATGATATAAAGCACATGTGTAATGTAGCATACTTTGTTAATTGCATTGAAAGTGGTGGTAATTGCTATACAACTTCTTGCAATATTTTTGAATAATTTAAAGTTGAATAAAAACCAAGTTATTTAAAAGAAGCTTAAGAAATGTTAAAATTATTTTTGATCAAGGACAAAGCTATTTTGGTCTTTAATAATATAAAGAATTAAAGTCAAATTGAAGATGTTGTATCTATAGATGATATATTTGCTAGCAACGGTAGCACATTGATTGCAACAACTTGAGATTTAAAAGCAATAAAGCATTGTGGTGAAAAAATTTGTAAAGTAAATGTTGAAGAATTTGATGAAGAAACAAGTTTGAAGTTATTTATCACTTATTTTTGTAGCTATGAAAGTTTGTCTAATGAATTTGTTGAGGTTGGCAAAATAATTGTAAAAGGTTGTAATGGCTTAGTATTGAGTATAAAAATTATAGGAGCATTTTTAATTAAAAAAAAAGAAGTTGAGATTTTGAGAGCAAGCTTTACAAAAGTTAATAAGAGAGAGAGTTGGATGGAGATGAAAATAATAGAAATTACATGGTTTGGAAAATATTAAAAATAAGCTTTGATAATTTGAGAGTTGAAGAAAAGAATATATTTTTGGATATATGTTGTTTCTATTGTAATGATGTGTAATTACAAAAAATATTAAAAGAAAGAGCATTGCAATTATAAATCAATAATCAAAAAAATATATTGAAATAAAATATACAATTTATATTAGATATATTGATTTATCAATCATTAGTAAAAATAGACAAAGATAGAATTGTAAGAGTACATAATCAACTACTAGATATAGGTAGAAAGATTATTGAAATTAAAATGGAGTATAAATATTCACAAAAATAAAATTTGAATGTAGATCCATTTTATGGATTATCCAATAAGGTAATTTATTTAACTATTATCAAAATATCATATATAGAATTAATTCAAATAAAAAAATCAATATTTAAAGATTGAATTTTTTTATAATATATAATTTTTATTATATTTTTTTAGATATATGTTAATATAAAGTTATTATTTAAACAAATTAATCTCTTATTATAATTATATTTATATGAAAATTAAATATACCACTAATAAAAAAGTTCTAATCTTCTTATATATTAATTGTATTAGTTTATAATTAAAGAGATTATTTTATAACAATCTAAACAACAATATTTTTAGTGAAATAAAAAGTTTTTGTTTTTCATTACTTCAATTTTTAAGTTGTAGTATTGGTGTTTTTGCAATAAAAATTGTTATAAAGATACTAAGCATTTTTTTTTGTTGATAAAATATTCTCTTAATTTAAAATATTTTTTACTACACATACCATATAGATATAAGTTAAAAAAATAATTAGCAAAAAAATGTAGTGTACATGCTATATGACAAAGATGTTTGAAAAAAGTTTGAAAGTTTAAATGTCTTACAATTGAGAAATTATTCTTTTATATAAAAATTTCCAAATTTATTCTTAAAAATTATAACATTATTGGAATTTGATTTAGAAGGATGTTCAAACTTAATTGCACTTCTAAATAAAATTGAATATGTGACTTTTTTAAAAATACTTAATTTAAAAGATTATCCAAGACTAACATCATTATCATTATCAATAGAAAGTTTATTATCTTTAGAAAATCCTAATATAAGTAGGTGCTTAAACTTGACATTATTATCAAATGAATTAGGCAACCTCACATCTTTGACTAGTTTTAATATAAACCAATGCTCAAGCTTGGCATCATTACCAAATGAATTAGACCACCTCTTATCTTTGAATAGCTTTTATATATAGAGTTGCTAAAATTTGACATCTTTGCCAAATAAATTGGGCAATTTCACATCTTTGACTATTTTAAAAATAAGAGGGTATTTAAACTTGATATCATTGCCAAATGAATTGGGAAACCTTATATTTTTTATTAGTTTTAATTTAAGCTTAATATTATTATCAAATAAATTGAAAAATTTTATATCTTTGACAATCTTTTGTATATTTGGATGCTTAAGCTTAAAATCATTACCAAATGATTTGAACAATCTCACATCTTTAACTACCTTTTATATATGAGAGTGCTCAAGGTTGACATTATTGCCAAATAATTTGAACAATATTATATCTTTGACTACCTTTAATATGAGCTAGTGCTCAAACTTGGCATCATTGCCAAATGAATTGGATAACTTCTCATCTTTGAATAGCTTTCATATTTAAAGTTGATCAAACTTAACATCTTTATTAAATAAATTGGACAACCTTACATCTTTGACTACCTTTGAAATAAATAAATGCTCAAGCTTGACATCATTGCTAAATGAATTCAGCAACCTCTCATATTTGATTACCTTTGATATGAGGGAATGCTCAAGTTTGACAACATTATCTAAAGAATTAAACAATCTCACATCTTTGACTATTTTTAATATAAGATGATGCTTAAGTTTGATATTATTGCCAAATAAATTTAACAATCTTACATCTTTGACTACCTTTAATATAAGGGGATATTGTCACGAACATAAGATTTATTCTAATAATTACTTAGTTATTATAGATTGATAGAAGTAAATAAAATAAATTAATTTGATAATATCTAATAGAGAAGCTTCTGAGAAGCTTTATAAATGCAAAATCACCTTTGTACATGTTTATAGATGATTGATAGATTAGAAACTTGGCCAACAAGCTAGCCACATGTCACACATATTGGTAGCTTGTAGAACAAGCTAGCCATATGTCACACATGTTGGTAGCTTTTGGAACAAGCTAAGTACATGGCACAACATAGAAAACTTGTCTTACAAGTTTGACATGTGGTTTACAAATTAGACACGTGTTGGAGATTCTATAGAACACCGCCACGTAGTTTTTAGATAAATAATATATATCGAGACAAGAATGAAGCCTTCTTCACTCTTGTCAACTCTTTTCTTGCTTTTAGTCTAGTTCAAGAGTCTCATGTATTTTCTAATCTTTACCAATAGCCATTCTAGTTTCTTCTTGAATATACATACTTAATTATTTCTATCTTATTATTTTCTTTTGACATAGTTTTTACTAACTTATGCATCTGTTTTAGTTCATATCCTTGACAGGTGTTCAAGCTTGAAATGATTATCAAATGAATTGGACAAATTCACAACTTTAACTACCTTTAATATTAGCTATTGTATAAGATTGATATCATTGCTTAAGCCTTGATTTATAAATATTAAATCCTAAATTGATGCTAAAGATTGACATCTTTGACTAATTTTTATATGAACAATTATAAAAGCTTGATATCATTATTAAATGAATTAAAAAATCTTACATCTTTGATTATTTTTTATATGAGCAATTATAGAAGCTTAATATTATATTGAAAAAATTAAAAAGATTCAAATCTTTTATTATTTAAAATTTAATATCTTTATTAAATAAAATAAAAAATCTTATATCTTTGATTTTTTATATTACATACAATTGCTCAAGTTTGATATTATTGCCAAATAATTTAGACAATTTTATAATATTGCCTATTTTTTATATTACCAATATAATTTAGTTTGACATCATTACCAAATAAATGAAATAACTTCATAACTTTTGCTACCATAGATATGAATTGATGCAAAAACTTAATATTACTGCAAAAAGAATTAGAAAATTTTACATCTTTATTAAAGCTTGACATCATTGTCAAATGATTCATCTCTAATTATTTTTAATATTTGAAGGTGCTCAAGCTTGATATTATAATTAAATGAATTAAATAAATTTATATCTTTGATTACTTTTAATATGCTGTGGTCATCTATTTCAATATTATTGCTAGATGAATTAGATAATGTTACATTGTTGTCTACTTTTTATATGCAAAAGCACTTAAACTTAATAGAATGGCCAAATAAAGTGAAAAATTTCATATCTATGATTATTTTTTGATTTTAAAAGGTACTTAAGCTTAACATTATTGCCAAATGAATTTGACAATCTCACATCTTTTACTATCTTTGATAAAAGAAGGTGCGTAAGTTTAATATTATTGCTAAATAAATTAATGAATATAAAATCTTTCACTACTTTTGATATGAGCAAGTATTCACGCTTGATATTATGGCCAAATGAATTGGATAATTTCACATCTTTGACTACTTTTTATATGTGGAGATACTCAAGTTTAAAATCATTGTTGAATAAATTAGACAATTTCATATTTTTAATAATTTTTATTAGAAGAATTAAAAAAATATTTATAAACTATTATTATTAATAATATTAAATAATATATTTTATTTTAAGTGATTTCAATTAATGGTACTATACTAAGTTGAAGTTTTAGTATTTTTTTTAAAAAAATTATTGTTTTGAGTTTTATAAAAATTTTAAAATTTCTTTAGAATTTATAAGGTAATTCAAAATAATTTTTAAAATTTAAAAAAATTTGAAAATAATTTAATATTCTTATATTTAAATTTATTACCATTGAATAAAAAATAATATAAGTAAAAAATACCAATCTTGCATTTGATGGCTTTGCTAAAAAGACAAAGCCAAAATAAGGAGTGGTTGAAGACTAATTTATTAAATAAAATTAGTATTTTTTTTGAAAAAAAATATAAAAAATTAATAAAATATAAGATCAACTCAATTTGAAAAAAAATTACAAGTTTAGAATAAAAAGACAAGGTCTTAATTCTAATTGATAATATATCACAATCTACTACTAAGAACCAAATTTAGGACATATATTAGTTATATCACAATCTATTATTAAGAATAACAACCAAGATTTAAGGTATGTATGCTAAGTATAATAACCAAGGCTTAGGATTTAAAATTATAAGGATTATAAGAATATTCTAGGATATTTTGATTTTGATTTTGATTTTGATTTTTTGATTTTTTGATTTTTTTTTTATTTTAAAGTGACTTATCCCTCTCCTTCCTATCTTTTATATCTACAATTCTTGTGGTAAAGTTGGAACGTCCTACAAGTTTTTCATTTGTGTGATACAAATATTTGAACTTAAGATTTAAGATTTATAATTATATGGATGTAATTAATTTTTTGATATCCTTATTATTTAATTTCGACTTGACATATCCTCTTATTTTTGGGATCTAAAATTCCAATGGTATAAACAACTTTCTCTACAAGTTTTTAATTTGCAAGACTTTATCAAGGACATGAATTGGACCAAAAATTTGAAGAGACAATACACTCTTGTATCATTAAAAAAAAGAAAGTAGACAAATCAAAGATAGACATAAGATTGAAACTTGAATGGCTATTGCCAAATTCAAAGAGACTAGGAGTCTTGAACTAAGACTAAAACTTTAAAAAGGTATTGATAAGAATGAAGAAGGCCTACTCTTGCTTCTATATATACTATCTAATTTAGGATCTACATGACAATGTCCTATAAGCTATATAATACGTATCCAACTTGCAAGACACATATCTAATTTGTAGAAAAAGTCTCCAACATGTGTGCTTAATAGCCAACTTATAATACAAGTGGTAAATATGTGCATTATGTGGCTAATATTTTGGCCAAGTTTTTAACTTATTAATCACCTACAAACACTTGTAAAATCTACAAAGCTTTTGAATAAGACATCATCAATTTAATCTGCTTTTATTTAATTCTACTTATTCTTATTTATCTAAATAAATATAATAATAAATATGGATATTTGTGATAAATATAGCCACTTAAATTTAGGCTTTAAGATTTTAACTTTTGAAATATGAGAATTTTTGTAAGTTTTGATTAAACCATTGTCTATATTTTTAAATTGCTAAATCTAAATATATATTTAAATTGCTCTAAAAGTGTATAAATTTGTAATTATTAAAAATTTGACCATTTTTATTTTAAGTTGATTTTATAAATGGTTAGATTCTTATAAGATTTGATTTTACTTATTCCAATCCAATTTTGGGATCTACAAATCTAATGGTGGATTTAAAATATTTTATGAGGTTTTAAATTTTTAAATATTTTTTATTTTTTTTATTGATTTTTTTATTTTATATTTTTAAAATTTAGAACTAAGCTACCTCTCTATTTTTGATACAACCAAGGTTTAGAATTTAGGAGTTTTAGGATTTCGGATTTAAGTTTTAAATTTTGAATTATGGATTTAGCTTTTTAGAATTTAAAAATTAAAATTACATGAATATTTTTGATTTTTTGACTACATTTAGGATTTAGAGTTTAAGATTTTAAAGTATAGAATTACAAGTTTGTCTTAAAATATTTCGACTTTTTTTGTTTTGGTTTTGAGGTGACTTATTTTTTCATTTTCAATATCTATAATTCTTATAATGAAGTCAAAATGTCCTATAAGTTTTTTTATTAGTAAGATATAGATAGTTTGAATTTGGCTTTAAGATTTAGAATTTAAAATTATATAGGTGTATTTAATTTTTTGACATCCTTACTTTTTAATTTAGGATTCAAGATTTAAAATTACATAAATGTACCTAATTTTTTGACATCTTTATTTTTTAATTTAGAACTTAGAGTTTAAGATTTAAAATTTTAAAATTTAGGATTTTAGTAGTAGGATTTAAGATTTAGAATATAATTTAAGAATTTAAAAATATTAGAAATTTAAGATTTGGAATGTTAAAAATATAAAATTTAAGATTTTATGGATTTAAGATTTAGGATTAAAAAAGATATTTTGATTTTGATTTTGATTTTGATTTTTTTTAAATTTTTTTTTTTTTCGTTTTAAAGTAATATATTTTCTTATTTTGATATCTACAATTCTTGTAGTAAAGTAGAAATGTCCTACAAGTTCTTCATTTGTAAAATATAGATAATTTAAATTTGGATTTAGGATTGGCTTTGAGATTGATTTTTAGCTTAATTTTTATTTTGTTTTTGGATTTAGTTTTTGTATTGATTATAGATGATTTTTTGTAGGTATTAACAAGTATAAAAATTAAAATTTTGCTTCAAGTTAAGAATTTAGGACTTAAGATTTAGGATTTTTAGACTTTTTATTTTTAAGCCTAAATTAGACCTACATCTTTTCTTCTTTTTTGAGAATCTATAAATCCAATGATAGACCTAGAATAATTTTAAAAAATTTAGTTTTTTAAATATAGATACTTTGATTTATTACTAAATTTATTTATTTTTTATTTTTTATTTTTTAAAATTTTAAATTAATCTATGCTCTTATTTTTGATCTTTTTAATTTTAATTATATTTTTAGAATCTTTAAAAAATCTAAGTTTAAAAAATATGAAGCTTAGAAAATTTTAAAAAAATTATTTTTTTATACTGGTACTTTGAAAGTATATATATATATATATATATATATATATATATATTTAAACTTGTTCACACTTGAATATATTTAAAGGTATGTAAGAACTATAAAGATTGCTTTAAAAATAAATTTATATTTAAAACTTCTAAAATCTGATGCTTAATCTATAGCTTTTTTTTTATTTTTACTAATTAGCTCCAAATTATCTAATAAAATAATTAATTGTATTAATTCAATCTTCATATATACTTTATTTTTTCTAATATCTTCCATGACTAATTTTTTTGAAAATCAATAGAATAGTATTATAATTTATTATCTTTTTAATAAAAAATCCATTGTATATTAATGTTAAAGATACGAGAATATAAAACAAGAGACTTGAACTAGAAAGAGATTTTCAAGAAAAAACTAACAAGAACTTGAATTATCTAGATGAGTATACAAATAACACCAAGAAAGATGAGCTAGAACTCTAAGAGATGCATTGTCAAGGTTCAAGAATTCTTCAGCCTTGATTCTAATATATACTCATATCTAAGAAGCTTCTTGAGTGGCTTCCATCAAACCAAGCTTCTTCAGCAGCTTCTACCAACTTAAAAGCTTCTTGAACTCCTTCTACCAACTTGAAAGCTTCTTGAGCTCCTTCTATTAACTAGGAAGCTTCTTAAGGAACTTCCACCAACTAAGAAGCTTTTCAAATAATTTCTATTAACTAAAAAATCTCTAGAATATTCTAGAAGGTTTTGTGAACTTCCTAAGTGTATGTTTCTAGCATCACCTCTTTTTCTAGCAGCAAATTTTAAGAGGTGTTCATATCTTTGAGAATCTTCTTACATATGTAAAAAATTGAAGATATACTACATCAATAAAATTATGTATTTTGATCTCTTTTCTTACATAATAGATTCTACTAGTCCTCAAAAAAATTACCTTTGGTCTTAAGCTAGTACCTCCATTGTTAGAACATCCTATCAAAGGATTTGATCTTGATTGTAGCCTTCGAAACATCCTCAAATAAGATCTTAGATTTAAGAAGATTCACCTTTCCAAGCTCAAGCATAATCATTAAAGCTCAAGCATTAGAATTGAAACTTCCATGGTTAAATATTGTTCCTAATGGCTCCAACCATAGTCATACTTGGCGCTAAAATGTATCGTCCTCACTTTGCTCAATCAAAGGCTATGAAAGTTGTACTAGTTTGCTCAAAAATTTGTGTAGCAAGTGAATCTTTTGAATCTTATTTTGCTAAATCTTTCAACACTTGAAGATATAATATGGTAATTGACTTAATTTTATAATTCTATTCTATCTTGGAATAGATGACTATATTCTAATGAAGGCTTTGGTTTGACTCTCCCTCTCTTATAGATATTTTTAAAATCCAATCTTTACCAAGAAGTTATTATCAAATACATTTGGATTTGTAGAGATAGAATCAAGAAAATTTCTATATCTTTTGAGGCGCAGTGGTAAGATTTTCAACAAGTTCTTATGTATATTCATTGATATCATAGCTACGATAATGAACAAGATATTCCAATTTGTTCTACTTTCATTATGAATCAAATATCTTTTTGACTTTGTATTCTTCATGATTTTTGATTTTGATACTAAATAGTGATTGTTGTAATCTTCTCGAAATATATAATTTTCTATAAGGCTCTAAAAGAGAAATATAAAAAATTGAATGTACTTTCATAGAAGATGGTAGTTTTAAGTGATATGCCATTGGATTAATTTATTTTTGGATAGAAAATGGTCCTAACCTCTAATAATAAAATTTATTGGACAACCACTTGGTCTTGATGTTTCATCAAAAAAACTACATTTTATCTCTAATATAAAAAATAGATAGTTGATTTCTAAATTTATTTACAAATACCTTGTAAGCATCTTGAACTACTTGTAATTCAAGCTTTAAGATTGTTTGGTGTTGTAAAAGATGCTTTGCAAATCCTTCAGCTACTAGATTGTTGTTCTTTGGTATATTCTATAAATCAAGCTATGGATGATATCTATAATTGAAATAAAATAATATTTACTAAATTAAGATATAAATAATATTATTTTATATAAATTTTATTAATGATAGATACAAGATCCAATCGTCTTATTGATAGTTGATGCTGCATTGTAAATACAGTTTCAAAATTCAGTTAACTTGTTTTATTCAATTATTAATTAGAAGATGAAAAACCGAAGAAAGTTTAATATCGACCTTCAATATTTCAAAAAAGCATCTCCAAAACTTAGATACAAATTGGAATCCTTGATTGGATATGATATCATCCGGTAGGCTATGATATCAATATATACTATTAAGAAAGAACTTTATCATTTGTTCACTAGAAGCACTCTTCTTACAATGAATAAAATAAGCCATCTTTGTGAATTGATCAACTACCACAAGGATGCTATCCAATAAATTGGATGGTAGTAGGTCCATAATAAAATCTATTGAGATAGAAGATTATGATTGTCTTGGAATAGACAAGAGTTGTAAGAGTCCATAAGGGCAATGTCAAGGATCCTTGGACCTTGAACAAATGTTACAAAAAAATACAAAGTTTTTTATAGCCTTCCACATTTGATGCTACCAAAAATCTTAAAAAATAAGTTTCAAGGTCTTGTTAAATTTAAAGTGACTTGCACTTGAAAAGTCATGGTAAGATTGAAGAACATGTAGTTGTGTTGGATCTTTTAGAATTACAAGTATTCTTCAAAATATAAAAGATCTTCTTCAAGCTTGAATTTGTCAATATTTTTATTGAGGCGACGCGTGATATTAAGGGACAAAGTATCATTAGTAGTTGTAGCATACATCTCATCAAAAAAATTAGAATCAATAAGTGCTGATGTAATAGTGGCATATAGGTGAAATTGCTCAAGCTTCAACAAAGTTTCATATTGTTGATGAAACACTACTTCTCTTGCCATTAGTACAAGATATGATCTCTTTGATAAAGCATCAGATAATCTTTACTACTTTCCAGGTTAATAAATGATAACAAAGTTCAATTGGGATAATAACACATTCCATTGAACTTGACAATGATTAAGAATCAAAGCTAATATAAAGTATTTCAAGTTCTTATAATTTGTATATACAGTCATAGGATGCATTGCTCTTTCTAAAAAATAATGGTATTTTTTTAAAAAATCTATAATAGAAAGAAGTTCCTTATCATGGATTTTATAATTAATTTTGACAACAAAAAACTTTTGAGAGTAAAATGTAATAAAATAGAATTTATTATTTATATCCATTTGTGAAAGTACGGCTCTTAGTATAAAATCTAAAGCATTTGGTCTCCATATAGAATGCATTTATAAAATTTGAATGTACCAAGATTAAAACTATTATGAATGTTGTCTTGAGATCTTGAAATACCTTTTCTACTTAAGGCTCCCATTCCAACTTGTCTTTGCATATCAATTGAATAAGAAAGATGGCAACTTAAGAGTAATTTTTTTATGAAGATTAGATAGAAGTTGGCAAATCCAAAAAAACATTGTACGTTTCTTACAAACTTTGGAATGACCCACTATATAACTCCCTCTATTTTTTTAGGATCTATTATCAAATCTTTACTAAATACAATATATTCCAAAATTCTATCTTTGATTGATAAAATAAATATTTTTTTAGCTTAGTATATAAACATGTATCTTATAGCTTTTATACTACCAACTTTACATGCTCTTCATGTTCCTCTAGATTTTTTGATTAGATCAAGATATCATCAAGATAGATCAACATGAACTTGTCTAGATATTCTCAAAAGATATTATTCATTACATACTAAAAGATAGCAGTGTTGTGTAATAAAATAACTATTAGATAAAAGAGAAAAGAAATGATTATAATATATAAGAGCTCAAATGAAAATATTTTAGTAAATTATCTTAGAATTATAGATAATAGACAAGAAAGTAGTAAAAATTAAAAAATATTAATGCTACCTTTTTATAAAAGATACTTCTACTTATCTTGTATAGCCATAAATAAGGCAAAAAAAATAGATTAGAAAAATAAATATTATAGATATCTTTAAAGAGGAGTTAAGAATAGATTTTAATAAATTTTATCTCAAAATTCTCAAAGTTGATATCTAGAGAGGACTAGTTGTGAACCTAGGTCAAAATCAAATCCTAAGGTATAAAACCACGTGCTTACAATAAGTCAAGGGTTCTTTTGCAGATCAAAGAATTAGAATAGTGAGCAAACTTAAGAGAATTTGTTTAAGTGTTTCTTTTAAGGGATTTGGATAGAAACTAGCTTTGTAAGAGTTTTGCAAAATCAAGGTTGTATCGGGTGACTCTAGATTTTGTGAAGTAAAGAAGGATTTACAAATTTGAGCATTTTGAATGTTTGATTATAGATCTATAAGTGAATATTTGAAGGTTTGTGATTGTAGTTGTGGTTAATATATACTATAAATTTGAGCTTGATTGAATGATTTAATTAGAAGTTATTGATGTTCAAGTGGATTAAAATCTTTAACATTGGGATTTGAGAGTCGATAAAGGTTTCTTAGATATTTAGCAATCTACCAGTTGGATTGAGGTGAGAATTATTTATATGGATAGTCAATTAGATTTTCTATTTATGTATAAAATTTGAAAGCAATTGAAGGATATAAAGAAAAGATATTTGTACTAGGAGTTTGATATCAAGGTTGGAAAAAGAAGGCGGCCTACACTCAAGTAGAAATTTGAGGTTAACTTCTGTTGGATTTCTTTTAATTTTTTTATATATGTTGTCAACTAAATAATTAAAAAAAATAAAAGATTTGGGCTAAGATTGACAGTTAGATCATCAGCCATTGTGGTTTCAATCTGCTGTAGGATTTGATTAAGATTTATTAGGATTTGATTAGGATTTGATTAGGATTTATTAGGATTTATTTAAGATTTGATTAAGATTTGATTAGAATTTTGATAGGATTTGACTAGAATTTGATTAGAATTGGATAGGATTTGATTAGGATTTGATTAGGATTTGATTAGGATTTAAATAGGATTTGACTAGAGTTTGATTAGAATTGGATAGGATTTGATTAGGATTTGATTGAGATTTAAATAGGATTTGAATAGGATTTGATTAGAATTTAAATAAGATTTGATTAGAATTTAAATAAGATTTGATTAGAATTTGATTAGGATTTGTATAGAATTTGATTAGAATTTGATTAGTATTTGATTAGGATTTGATTAAGATTTAATTAAGATTTGATTAAGATTTAATTAGAATTTGAATAGGATTTGATTAGGATTTAATTAAAAAATTTGATTATAATTTTTATTTTTTAATATTTTAAAAAAAATTCTATTTTAATATTTTTTTTGGATTTATACTAATATTTATTTAATATTTCTTTATTATTTCTTTATGAATTCTTTAGAAGTTTTTTAGGATTTTTTTTTGTGTGTTCTTTTATAATTAATCAAAAATATAATTGAATTTTTTAGTGGTTGGATATACTTATTAATCTTTAATTGTAAATTTTACATAATTCTATTAGAGGTGTTAAGACTTGTTATTGTTATTTTTTTTTTATCTTCTACAGCCAAGTATCTAAAGTAAGGCTACACATGATACAACAGCGGATGCATTTATTAATCTAAAAGATATGACATAATATTCAAAATATCCATATCTTATCCAAAATGTAATCTTCTATTCATCTCTTTCTTTAATCTATATCAAGTTATCTGCTCCATAAAGATCTATCTTAATATAGATCTTGACTTAGTTGAATTATTCCTAAAATCCTAAGATTAATGGTAGTGGATAATAATTCTTCACCATTATCTTATTCAATTTCTAATAATCCACATATATATATGTAAAGAATGATCTTTCTTCTTTACAAAGAGTATAGGTGCATTTGCTAAAGACTTTCAATGCCTAATAAAGTTCTTTGCAAGATTTTTATTAATATAATCTTTTAACGTCAAAATTTTGTTTTAAAAAAGATTATAAATTAGGCCAAAAGATAGTTGTATTTTTTCTTAAAGATCTATAGTACAATCATATGGTAGGTACTCCAATAATATATTAGTATTTTTTTTCTAAAAAACATCTTAAAATTTGTTATATTGCTCTGGAATAATTGCCAATGAAGCCATATTTTCTTTAGTTAGAGTTGCATAAATAATAAATAGTGTATTTTCTTTGGTCAATCTTATAAAGGCCCTTGCTTCAACAAATAAAGGCTTACCAATTCATGACTTTTTATAAAGTTTTCTTGTAGGGATATCTATCAAAATGTCATTTTTCATAATCTCCAATCTATAGATGGATTATGTTTTTTCAACCAAAAAATTCTAAGAATAATATAATTTGAAAGAGTCCTAGTAACATTGAATATAATTTGGTTGCTATAATCTTTGAACAACACTTCTATTGGTGTTGTTTCATAGGTGACACTATCAAAGGATAAAAATCATCTATCTATTATTTCTACATGAATAAGTTTGGATTTCTATACTAAAAGAATTTTATGAAGCTTAGCAAATGCCTCATCTAAGAAACAAGTAGACGCCTTTGAATCCAACATGGTATTGTATTATATTGTTGTATTACATATTATCTTATTTGAAAATGCACCAAGCACTTGACTATACAAAATATACTTATATGCTGCAACTAATCAAAAATCTAAGAACTTTAATATAATTTTAAATAAATTCCAATTAAATTTTAATAAAATCCTAAATAAATTTTAATATAATATTAATCAAATCATAATCAATTTTAATCAAATTATAATCAAATTTTAAATCAAACCTTAATCAAATTCTAAATCAAATTCTAATTCTAATTCTAATTCAAAATCCAAAATCAAATCCTAGTCAAATTCTAAGTCAAATCTTAAGCCAACCTCCAAGTCAAATCTTAAGTCAACCTCTAAGTCAAATCTTAAATCAAATCCAAGTCAAATCCCATATCAAATCCTAGTCAATCTTTAGTCAAATCTTAAATCAAATCCTAAATCAAATCCTAAGTCAAATTCTAGTCAACTTTTAATCAAATCCTAATCAAATCCTAATCAAATCTTAAATTCTAAATAAATCTTAATAAATCTTAAATAAATCCTAATAAATCCTAATTAAATCCTAATTAAATCCTAATTAAATCTTGATAAATCCTAATTAAGTCTTAATCAAATTCTAACTAAGTCCTATTCAAATCCTAACAAATCCTATAACAGATTGAACCTTCAATAGCTAATGATTGAACTATTGATCTTGACTCAAAATCTGCATACCTATTAATAATTATATTAGTAACATATAAAAATAACTTGAAGAAGATCTAATTCACCAAATAAAAGTTAAGTCCAAAAATCTATTTGGATGTAGGTTGTCTTCCTTCTCTAACATCGATGCCAATCTCCTAGCACCAATATTTTTTTTTTGTGCCATTCAATTGCTTCTAAAATTCACATATAAGTAGAAAATCAAGTCTACCATCCATACAAATAATATTCACCTCAATCCAACTAATAGATGGTTAGATATCTTAGAAATCTTCACTAATCCTCAAAACCCAATTTTTAAGATCTTGATCCACTTGAACTTCAATAACCTTAAATTAAACTATTAGATTAAGTTTAAACTTATAGCATGCACTTAGTACAATTACAACCACAAATCTACAAAATTGCACTAATAGATTTATTACCAAACTCACAAACACTCAAAAATATAAATCTCTTTTTATTTTACAAAACATAAAATCACTTGAATCAACCTTGATTTTGCAAAGCTCTTACAAAATCAATATCTATCTAAATCATTCAAAGATAATATTCAAAGAAGCATTTTTAAGTCTACTCTCAAATTCCATTCTTCAATCAATCAAAGAATCTCCATTTATTGTCAACATATAGTTTTGTACCTCAAGGTCTAATTTTGATCCAAGTTCACAATCAGTCTTCTCTGGATATCAATTTTTAGAATTTTGAGATAAATTTTGCTAAAATCTATTCTCTATTTCTTTCTAAAGATGCTTGTATGATTTATTTTTCTAATCTACTTTGTTTTACTTTATTTATGACCATACAAAATAAATAGAAGTCCTTATCATAAAAAAATAGTATTTATATTAAATATTTTTATTACCTCTCTATTTTTTTAATAGATTTATCTATATTTTTAAAAATAATTTTATAGCTTAGTCTTCAATTAAGTTTTTCTATTATATAAGTTTTCTTTCATTCTTTCATCTTATAATTATATTATTATATGATAAATGTCATCTTATTTGAGAAAGCACCAAGTACTTGGCTGTAGAAGATACACTTATATATTGCAACTAATCAAAAATCTACCAATCCTAATATAATCCTAAATAAATTCCAATTAAATTTTAACTAAATTTTAAACAAATCCTAATCAAATATTAATCAACTTTAGTCAAATCATAATCAAATCCTAAATCAAATCTTAAGTCAAATCTTAAATCAAATCTTAGTCAAATCCTAAATCAAATCCTAAATCAAATCCTAGTTAAATCTTAAATCAAATTCTAATTCAAATTCTAAGTCAAATTCTAATCATTCTTTAGTCAAATTCTAAATCAAATCCTAAATCATATTCTAATCAATCTTTAGTTAAATCCTAAACCAAATCCTAGTCAAATCTTAAATCTAATTTTAATCAAATTCTAAATCAAATCTTAATCAAATTCTAAATCAAATCTTAATCAAATTCTAAATCAAATCTTAATAAAATCCTAACCAAATCCTAATCAAATTCTAAATCAAATCTTAAATCAAATCTTAATAAAATCCTAACCAAATCCTAATCAAATTCTAAATCAAATCCTAATCAAATTCTAACAAACTCTATAGTAGATTGAAATTTCAATAGCTAATGATTGAACTATTAATTTTGACTCAAAATTTGTATATCTTTGAACAACTAAGTTGGCAACATGTACAAAAAATTTGAAGAAGATCCAACTCACCAAATAGAAGATAAGCTCATAATTTTGTTTGGAAGTAGGCCGGCCTCCTTCTCCAACCTTAATGCCAATCTTCCACTGCCAATATCTTCTTTTTATACTATTCAATTGCTTACAAAATTCACATACAAGTAGAAAATCAAGTCTACTATCTATATAAATAATTCTCACCTTAAGTCAACTAGAAGATGGCTAGATATCTTAGAAATCCTCATTGACTTTCAAAATCTAATTTCTAAGATCTTGACCCTCTTGAATTTCAATAACCTTCAATTAAACTATTAGATCAAGCTCAAACTTATAGCATGCACTTATTACAACTATAATCACAAGCTCACAAAATTTTATCTATAGAACTATAACCAAACTCACAAAATGCTCAAAAATATAAACCTCTTTTTATTTTACAAAAATTAGAGTTATCTAAATTGACCCTGATTTTACAAAGCTCTTATAAAGTCAATATCTATCCAAATCATTCAAATACAATATTCAAAAAAACCCTCAAAATTTTTTTCTTAATATCCACTCTTTGATCAACTAAAAAAGATTATATTTGTCATAAGCGCATGGTTTTGTACCTTGGGGTCTAATTTTAGCCATGGTTCATAATTGGCCCTCGTTCAATATCAATCTAAGAGTTTTTTAGATAATTTTTATTCAAAACTATTTTTTTTTTTTTTTTTTTTAATCTTAAGATGCCTATAGTAGTATATTTGTTAATCTATCTTGTCTTGTCTTGTTTATAGTCCTACAAAATAAATAGAAGCCATTTTTATAAAAAAGTAGCATTGATATTAAATATTTTTATTTCCTCTTTATTTTTTTATTTATTTACCTATATTTTCTAAAACAATTTTATAATTTAGTCTTCAATTAAGCTTCTCTATAATATAAATCTTGTTTTTCTCTTTTATCCTATAGCCATGTTATAACAAAATAATACCAATCTCTTGAAGCTTTTGAGGGCCAAAACACAAAAAAATTATAAAGCAACAAGCAAGTTGAGCAGAAATAGAGGAACTTGCATAGTTTTGTAATATTGAATTGTTTAGCTACATAGTTCCTATTATGCTTGAACATCTCTATTTTCTTAAACGATTGCACTTTTCATTTTGGTAATGCATTGATTTTGTTTCTTCAAACAATTGTTACCCTTGTAGTCTTTCCTGCTACAATATAAATATATACCTTCTTCCATCCAATGCTTCTTTTCTTCTAGACTAAGAGATTTAAAACATATCACATCAAGCTACATATCTTCTACTTCTAAATCTGAATTCACTTGCCAATGTAGCGGGAGTATATTAGATTGTGTATTGTTTTGCTAAAGCCCAAGAATGTTGATTGTGACAATATTAGAATGTCAATTATTACATTTCACAACTTGGTTGATGGCTTCATTAAACAATTATGGATCTAAAAGCAATAATAATAAATCTTTTATATTATCTTTTAATCTCTAATAGAATTGACTTATTAAGGTTTTTTCATTTCAATTGATGTCGCATGCTAGTTGCCTAAAATTGAATGCAAAGAGTAATACAGAGTGCATCCTTTGTCACAATACTTGGATCTTAGCTATTGTCTAATGAATCTTATCATGTTCTCCAAATGCTTCTATAAAAGCTTCAAAGTTGTTTAAAATTGATGATCTACTTTCAAACAAAGAAACAAACCATGATAATGCTTGCCTCATAAACAAGGTGCCAACCAATCCAATCCATGATTCTTGTGTTAGATAAGTATCAGATTATAGAACCATTATATATCAAATTTGGTTGGCAAACCTTTGGAACTTCAAATGTGTATCATCATATTTTTTGAAAAGATTGATTCAAGGCTCCTTATATTATTGAATAGATGGATTTCTTTGGCATAATATAGGTAGTAATACATCTTCAAGCATAAAAGTTGGAGGTGGATGCAGTCTAGATTGTGGTACTTCAAATGTTACGTTGTTGTAAAGTTTTACAAAAATTCCTTCAATCTCTACAATCTTAGCAAATAAAGTAGTAAGAGCATCTTGATCTCTACCTATTCTAAAAGAAAGAAAAAGTGAATCTATAAGAAGACAATATCAATTTAGAAGAGAATAATCAGCAACTTCTAAAATGCCTTAAGACCTTCAAAGAAAGGACTGATTTATTCTCTCATAAGAGGAATAAAGCTCTAATATTACAATGAAGAAAATATCAATTTAGAAGAGGATAATCTGCAATCTCTAAAACGTTAGTACATCTTTAAGAAGAATGATAATCCATTCTTTAGCAAAAAGGATCCAACTCTTATATTTAAGATGATGGCAATCTTAACAAAGTATCAAGGATACAAGAATACAAAATTAGAGACTTGAATTAGAAAGAGGTTTTGAGAAGAAACCAACAAGGACTTAAATTATGTAAATGAGTATACAAACAACTCCAAGAAAGGTGAGCTAGAACTCTAAGAGATACGTTGTCAAGATTGAAGAATTCTTCAACCTGGACTCCAATATATACTCATGTCTAGGAAGCTTCTTGAGTGGCTTCTATCAAACTAAGAA
Organism: Physcomitrellopsis africana; assembly: GCA_036785485.1. NCBI lineage: Eukaryota > Viridiplantae > Streptophyta > Bryopsida > Funariales > Funariaceae > Physcomitrellopsis > Physcomitrellopsis africana. Next base: position 650,483 of record JAWRVF010000099.1, on the reverse strand, counting down.
GCTTCTCCAGTACCTTCTACCCACTTAGAAACTTCTTGAGCTCCTTCTACCAACTTCTTTAAAAGATATCAATTTTTAAAACTTTTTAGAGGTGATATTCTATATGTTTTTTTATTCCATCTAATTAACTAATGAACAAAGATTAAACTAGATCAAATACAAATAGGAAGTATTATTTTTTTTATAATTCTTTAATATTCTTATTCTAATATTTGAAGACGGACTTTAATATCTTTTAGAATATTGTTGATGGAAATATTAAATACTTTAGAACCATCTTATAATTCATATTGAATGCCTTTAAGTCATAAAAGATCAAAATTATTATATACTTCACAAGACCTTTCTATTATATCTATATGATGAATAGTAATTTTTATTTTAGTATCTATAAGTCTTAACTTTTGCATAGCTTTATTCAAGTGTTCTAATTCTTCTAAAAAATATTTATTTAAAAAGATGTAGTAAAAATTGTATACATTATTTTTGACATGTTATCAAGAATATCTTTTGTAATTATAAATAAGATTATATAACATAGTTCTTAATAGATCTTAATATGTTTAATATGACAAATATGCATTGGCTTAAAATTCATTGAGTTAAATTCTTAAACATTACACATCTTGTATACATACTATTGAGTGTATCTTTGAATATGTATTTGATTTTAGCTAAATTTAAATTTTTTTGTTATAAGTCAAAATTGACTAAAATAATAAATAGTTAGTATAGATAGGTAAAAAAAAAAAAAAAAAAAAAAAAAAAATCCCACAATCTTAAGATTATAATAAATCTTTTGATTGATAATTAATTTATATTAGGATTAGTGAATAAAATGAGATCCTTGTTGCATTCTAAATCTTAAAGATAAGTTAGTATTTGAGCAAAATCTTAGCCAAAAACCTACCTAATTCTAAGCTCTAAATCAATTTTTATTCTTATATAATTTGATTGTAAATTGTGATATATCATCCACCATTAGTTTTTTTATTATTACTTGAGAATATCATCTACATTCCGGAAATCAGTTGCAACATTGATTGCATACCTAGCTATTCTAATTAAAATATCTTTTGTAAACAGTATTTTACTTGACAATAGCAACAAGTGTCAATTGATGAGGTAGGATTTTATAGATTTTTTATTATTAAGTGGACAAAAACCAACCAAAGTCAAAGAGAATTAGAAGCACACATTAATCAAATACCTTCTAAGGAACCAATAATATCTTAAAATAGGATTAAATAGAATTGTATAATAAGTTTTATTATCTAAATTTTGAAGAGTCTCTCTTAGGCCAATCAAACCTTGCTATAATTGAATAGTTATCAATTAATTAAAATAAATAGGATTGGAAATTTGAGGATTTTCTTGCAAGTTGAGAAATACATTAAGATAGAATCCATCAAATGACTAAGTCTATAATAAAAGCAATATATAAGATTCATCTTTGAAAGATTGATCCTATCGATCCATTGTATTAGGATGTAGAGAATAAGCTTAAAGAAGACTTGACCTCTATAAGATATAGAGCCTTATTCAATCTTCCATAGAGATTTAGAATTAATTGAATAATATAGTGTGAGTCCCACCAATGTATCTTAATTAGTGGATTTGTTAAAAATAAAATTTTAAAATTATTTAGATATGAAAATATAAAAATTAAAAATTCTATTTAATCATCTAAGTATTTATTATAATTTAGAAGGTCATATAAGTTACAAGAGTCTTGTTAGAAAAAAAATCATAAAAATAGAGTCTTAATAAGTCTTAGAAGAAAATATCTTAGTTGGTTTAATATTTTTTTAATTATAATAATTAATATTTAATTATTGAGATCAATATCTAAATAAGTCTTTTACTCATATGTGTTATTTATTAAAAACTTATAAATATTAATTAGTAGATAGAAGAAACATGAGAAAGAAACATCATCATTATTTAATTATTTATATAAAAAATAAAATTTATTAGTTGATTTAAATTTATTTAATTATTATGAAAAATTACTTATATAGGATAAAGTATTCTTAATTTGATTTTATTATCTTAAAAATATTAGAGAATTTTTTAGAATTTTTTAGAATTTATTTAGAAATTTTTAGAACATATTTTTAAAACTTTAGTAAAAATGATTTTATCACCTTAGAAGACCATTATGAAGAAATGGAGCAAAATTTGAAGGCTTTATTAGATTCATAGGCTAATTAGATGTTTTTAAATACCATGGGGAAGTTAAAATTATAAAAAAACATGTTTTACTTGAAGAAAATAGGATGACCAGCAGTTAGAATAATAGTTGTAGGAAGGGAGGTGCATATGTTCTATATGGGTTGTGGCACCTTGGATGTAGATGGGAAGATAAGACTAAGGCCTCGTGGCCCTTCTAAGACACCCTACATATCACTTGTGAGTTTGGTGATACTTAAATCTTTAACTATTCAAGCAAGTTATTTTTGATATAAAATCTAATTATTTAATTTTTTTATTTTTTACTTTTTATCTTTAAACTATCATAAATTATTTATAATAATTCAAATTTATATGATTATTATGCCATTAAAGAGATAAAAAAATTATATATATAAAAATTTATTTTTTATTTTTTATGAAATTAAAAGCCAATAATGAGACTATGATTAGTTTTTTATTAAATATTTATTTTATTGTCTTTCTTTCACTTATTTTGTCCTTTTTCTTTCCTTGTTTCTTATTGATTGTACTTCTCACTTCACACCCCTAAATACAAGCAATTCTTAATTGAAGCCATCATGTAATTTGGATTGAAGAGTAAATTTTATCCACACTTGGCAAATTGGCCACTTATCTTGGCAACCTCGTGGCTTTCTTAGTAGCTAGTATATATGGAGACAAGGGTGAGGTCATCCTCACTCTTGTTAACACCTTTCTTGTATTTCAATCTTAGTTCAAGACTCTCTAGTCTCTTTGTCTTTGGCAATAGCCATTCTAATTTTTATCTTATATCTATCTTTGATTTGTCTACTTTCTCTCTTTTAGTGGCACAAGAGTATATTGTTTCTTCAAAGTTTTATTATGATTCATGTCCTTGATACTAACTTTTATTTGTGAAGCATTAATCTTAGATGAATCAAAATCAAAAGTTTATTCTTGCATTGTGTAAATTCTAATAGTTATCATATAAGGATTCAACAATTGGAGATTTTTGACAATCTTTAGATTACTAATTTTGATAATAAAATATCTTTTTTAGAATATATTCTATTTTTAATATATAATTTATTCTATCTTAGAAGTTTAAAAATTAATATTTTATAGCCTTATGTATTGGTTTGCTTCTTATAAATCTAAAAACCATTACAAATTATTCTAAATATTTTAATACTTGCTTCACCACCTTATTATTGACTTGAAAAATACAATTTGAGTTGTGTAATAACAAATCTCCAAAGCTTTTTGAAAATCCTAGAAGGTAGAGCTTTGCTTGGTGTTGTGTTGAATGACTTGACATCTTGAGCCCACCTCTAATGTGGTTTTTGTGTTGGATTGGTCTTCTAATGTTGTCATTGTTTGCATGTCCTCCTTTGGCATCTTTGCCTTTGTCTTCAGCATATCTTTTCCTACTGCCATTGAATGGCCATGTATAACAACTGCATACAACATATTGGTGCAATATGCCTAATATTATAGATCCAATCAAACTTGGATTAATGAACTTGTGGCACTAAGTATTTCAAGAATTCTATGTGGTTTTTAAAAAGTTAACTTTCTAAAAATATTTCATAAATGGGTTATATCTTAATTTTATAAGATTTGAAAGCATTTTATATAAATTCAACAAAATGATTTTCCTTCCAATAGAGTTTTTAAAATAGGTACAGTATAAATTCCTTTGGCTTGATGTACAACAATCATTGGAGAAAGATATTTATTCATTTTTGAAAATTCATGTATGTATATATATATATATATATATATATGTCTTTTACACTAAGTCGTATTTTCCTTCATGCCTTCTGCACTGACTTTTGCTATGAGTCTTGGCAATGACTTAAACGTGCAAAAACTAAAAACACTGTAAAATTTGTATCACAGATGATGCTGTGTGAGCGGAGACATTGTGAGTGGCTTGCTGCCTTTAGGTGAGGTATGAACAGAGTTCCAGTTATGTAGCTCCAATAAGGGCTACATAATATCTCTGTTCACACAGGATTGTCTGTACACTAAAGCAACAGTATTTTTGTTTGTGCACGTTTTTGTCATCTCTGAAATAGCAAAGTTAGCAAATTCCTCTGTTCAAATGCTGCTCATTCACACATTATAATTCATTAAAAAATGATTAGTAAAAAATTCATGTAAATGAAAATATGGTTAGTGTGAGGTTCATTGCACATTGATTTCTTTATTTTATAACAATGATTTTTCAAATTAATATACAATCTGATCAATCCATGATTTCATAAAAGCAAAAGTGGTGAATTCTTATACAGTAATTTTAAAAAATTATCTTGACTTGAATTCTAAATACTTGTTCATTAATTCTTGTTCAATACCACTGCCAAAACATTCAATCATTGCAACTTCTTTAAAAATATGATTTCAATTGTGAAAATTTCACACAGATTCTTCAAAAACTTGTTGTAACTTTTGTTACAACATTGTGTATTTCTTTTCATTTTAGAGAATGAGTGTACTATCACTTATAGAATATTGATGTTTAAACATCTTCTGCTTAAATGATATTTTTGTTTGTTACATGTTTATTTTATGTTTTCAATGTAAAATAGAAAAAAAAACTCTTTCAGCATCAAAAGTATAATATTATTTATAAAAATAACTATATTATATAACACTTGTTGCAAGTTTAGTTGAAAGATAAGAATTTTGCTGAAAACAAGTTTAGCTTATAATTAGACATTTTTAGGATATATATATATATATATATATATATATATATATATGATTTGTATAAGTTTATTTTTTACCCTGTACTTTTTTTCTAATATTTTTTAGAAAAAATACCTTTAACATATTTAGTTAAATCAATAGGCATATTTAGAAATAACAAGAAGTGGAATAGGTTGATAGAAATTTTAGTTTCTTATTATTTAGACATATAAATATTTTTGATATTCTTTTCTATCCTTGTTTAATATTGTAATATAATAGTTTTTAAAATTTATATAATTTTTTGTCTCATATATTATTAATCACACAAATCTTTATATATTTGTTAAAAGATAATAAATATATATTTTATAAATAATAAACATAAAAATAAGTGAGTTTTATAAAATAAGATAATTTCAATATAATAAAATATAAGAATGATTATTACCAAGTACAAACAATTTAGAAAGCATTAATTCAAAATAAAACATAAGAAATATGTTGACAAGACTAAGCATGGCCTTCTAATATATATATATATATATATATATATATATATAATCATATAAAAATTTGCTAAAATATATATTTTATAAAATTCATAATTAATTTTTATAGGCCAATATTTTTGTGATTAAAATATAATATAGTAAAATATAATTATATCTTTATGTTGTAAAGATATTCAAATAAGTACAAAATAAAATTTATTAACTTTTAAAAATATAAGATTTTGAATATATATGTATATATGTGTGTGTGTGTGTGTATATATATATATATATATATATATATATATATTAGTTTTAGTTATAAAAATTCCTTAAAAATTATAAAAAAATCTTTCAATTTTTTTCATCTCATGTGTCTTTTATTATTTCAATCCAATTAATAGAATAATAATTCTATAGTAGTAATTAACAAAGATCTTATCATTTTTTTCAAATTTTAAAATATATTGTTTATTTTATATCCTATGATATCTTGAATATTTTTTAAATTTATATATATATATATATATATATATATATTTTTTTTCTTTTTTATAATTTATTTTATAATATAATTTTAAAAATTAATAAAATTTTGATTAAAAAAATAGTCTTATATCAACATTGTAAAATATTTTGTTTAAATAGTTGGCTATTATTTTATTTAAATATTTTTAAAATCATTATATATTATTTATTAAAAAAATAGAAATATATCTATAAATCCAAAAAATATATTATATTTAAAATAATATGTAGATAAATCTATCAGAATAGCTATAAAATAATAGATAAAAATAATTTTCTTTAAAAAAATTTAAAATATCTTTTGTACTTTATTAAATTTTTTAATAATCTAGTTTCAAATTTTTTTATTAAGTGATAATTTTTTTATTATATAATTTTTTTTCCGATTTAAAAAAATGTTAAAATTTGAGTAAAATATCTTTAGATTTTTCATATTGAGTGACATAGAATTTGGAATAGACTTGATTAGAAATATCAATTCAAAGAAAGATAGTCTAATTCTTTCAAAATACATCATTTATTTTGATAGGAGAATATTTTATTTTAAAAATATATAAAGTAATATAAAATTTGTAAAAGTATCTTCTTAAAATTAATAATTTTTTATATCTATGACTTATATTACTATTTAAATAAAATAAATTCAAATATTTAGAAGCAAAATAAAAAATAAAAAATATGACTTTAAACACAAGTATAAAATTATAATAAACATGACTTTAAACACAAGTATAAAATTATAATAAACATGACTTTAAACACAAGTATAAAATTGAAATTTCAAATTCTCATAAGTCACCAAATTTACTTATTACAATACAATACAATACAACAAATATCTTGGATATTCTTATGTCAATTATTAGCCATATTACAAAAATGTTTTAAATTGATAAATAGTTCTAATGTTAAAAACATCTTAATCAGAATTTCCACTCCCCAAATTAGTTCAAAGGGTTCCTTCAAATAAAGTGTGACATGGAAAATATCAGACGTTATTCATTCACACTCGTCCAATACTTATTGCCTGAATTAAAGTGGGGTTCATTCACTCAATGCATGCAGAGAACGTAGAATAGTAAGTAGTAAGAGTGGATGGTTTGGTGGACGACACTGTTCATCACTAGTGAGTTGACGATCCAGGATTGACGTGCACTTCCTAGTTTCAGCTGAATATCTTGCGAAGAGGTGTGAATAGGGTTAAAGATTTTCGAGTTTCAGTGGCTCTGAGGGTTGAGACTTGGAGGTCCAAGTCAGTTCTAAATATAAATAGTCAACTTCCTTGCGATGAACAGAATCGACCAAAATATCATCCACTCTTCCCTTGTTCCACTCTTTTTACGTGTCTCATGCGAATGGACCCCACTTTCATCCATTGGAAAAAGTGTTGGACGACTGTGGATAAAAATATGTTTAATCGGAGGGTCCTAGGCACTAATTTGGGGAATTGTAAGTCAAATTTGACATCACATCTTTTAAAAGGTCAATAAAAACCAAATAGAGCAAAGACAACTCTCTTGATTTTTGTGATCCAAGTGGATTACTTTTCATCCATTTGAGAATTGCTTTCCTAATTGTTTTCATCATAGTGTTTACTAATGGATATTGGCAATAGTTTGAATATTATTGTGTTGTTGACAAATTTAGGAAGATGCAAAGATATGAGAATAAAACTTATTCAATTCTTATGTGATATTTTAAGCTGAGTTTAACAATTTGATTGTAACTACATTTACAAGTGTGTGTAAGCTCTATTTCTATTTTGTCCTACACCATAAAACTTTAGACTTTTACATGTAAAATTACATGGTGGCAATGTGATTTTTATTTTTATTCAAGTTTTACAACATTTATATAATTTTAAAATTAGAGTATATATATGTTTATTGTATTTTCCACCACCATTAAGACACTTAATAAAAAATCACAATAAAGTATTTGTTTATAGACGTTTGTATTTCAAGAAAATAAATAACCATTTTGCAACATTTTTATAATTGTACATTGTCATACTGGTTCTTAATATATGTATAAATGTATTTATAAAAAATTTAGATTTTTCAAATTTTATAAAACATTTAAATAACTTGTTCCAATGAAGTTTTAAATAAAAAATGATTTGAGATTATTTATTGATTTCTAAATATTTAACATAAAAAGATCCAAAATTTTTAATACATTATTGTTTTCTAAAATATTCAATTTAAAGAAAAATACTTGAAATAATATATTTAAAAAATTATTTCTTGCTAGTTAATGTTATTTTTGATAATTTGAATTAACAAAAATTGACTCAAAATACATTTCCATAGAGTACTGGAATATATCAAGAATTTTATAGAGATTATATGTGTTGATTGAATACATGATAAGTTTTAGATTTTACTTTTACACATTTTTTCACTAGAGTTATACATGAAAATCTCACTACAAATTCCTTTTAAGCAGATATTTGTGGTATTTTTACACCATTTGCCAATTGTTGTACCAAATACTACCTCTTATTTTAAGATGATTAGACAACATTAGATACATGATATACATTATATATGATATATATATATATATATATATATATATACATATATTCTATTCCAAGACGAAGTTTTTTGGTATGCCCAAGCAAAAATGTTTTATGTTTGATGATAACACATCAATCAACTACTCATTGATAATGATAGTTTGTTTTAAAAAAGCATTCCAACTATTTATTACTGAAAAACAAATAGGTTGTCTACAAATAATAGTAGAAACATTGTTAATCTCATATATATATATATATATCTGTTGGCTGCATATAGTTTTACAAAGGATATTGACTTCAGAACCCACTTACAAAGACATGCAAACTTCATGAATTGTTGTCATATAATAAATGATTTATTGACACTATGAAAGCAAACCACCAAAATGGCTTACACAGTCGGCCTTACACTTGTGCGCATCTGGGTCCTCTGTCAATAGACCACAACTCAGCCTTGCCAAGTCTGTGAAAAATTGCACATAATATAAGACTAGTTACATGAATGTGTTGATGTTTAATGTCTCAGGGAGCACTAGATTGGTGATTCTGCAGATCATGGCGTGTCTTTGCAGGCCCCCCTCTACATTTAATGGGGGGATTCTTCGTCAATCTGGCCACAACTTCTGTGATGCCAATGCTTCATTTATAGCTTAGATTCCCCCAGATTTATGAGCAACGTCCCTGTACTATGTACTTGCATTGCAAGAGCCTGTAATTCCATGAACTCCGTACAGTTTAAGGATGTCTGTATCGTATAGCTTCCCAAGTCCTTGAGTCAATATTCAAATCAAGTCGGAATATAAGTTATTCCAATCAGGCCCACGGACTGTGCAGAAGGTGACGTAGTTGGAGAACCAGGAGAGTCTTACCAATTTCGCAGTTGTTTATTAGATGCAGTGTTGTTGCCAGTGCGTCCAGGTTGAAGAGTCGCGACCTGCAGGTGGGGTCTTGGTCTCGGTGATGTCGGCCAGTAATTCCTGTTCTACGGTAACGCTGTGCCAATTGCCCGGCTCTGCAGTGATGAGGGGAGTAGTTTGAAAAGGAATCTGGGACGAGAGATGCTTTCCTGAGCTGGCGTAACAGCAAGGATGCTGACCACGAAGCCAAACAGCGTTCAGTTGGAACGTTGTTTTGAAACTTTCTACCCTCCGGTCGATGATATGGAATGACTTCTGTGACAGTGAAGAATCTCGCCAGAAGCCGAGGGTTGGGAATTTGCGAACTCTAGAACACTTTTGAGGGGGCACCGTTTTCATCTCATCCGGAGCAAGAAGCAACGTTTCACCCGCGTTGGACTTAGGCCCACATCGTCGAGTCCAAATCCAGCTAGTGCCGACACCTCGGATCATAACGATTTATTTGGTGAAAGCGAGTTGACTGGAGATAGCTCCAGAGCTTGATGATCTGCACAACCTCTTATGACAGTTATGCACAGACTAGCTGGCCTTGGACTATGCTCTTATTTGAGGCTGACTCGTCTGTTCAGGGATGCTTCGTATATAAGACCCATGAACCTCTTTAAAACTTGGATGCATTTAGAGTTGTGTACAAGAGCAAAGTTTCAGCTGCAGTCTGTCGTGTAGAAATCGTTCGTCGCTAGTTATGAAAGTGAACGCTTGGGACGTCAAAATCAATTGATTCAAGGAAACCTATTATTTCTAATTTGGACGCACGAAATGACCAAGGTGTAATGTCGTGGACTATGCCAATCAGTTTGCATATGAGCCTTGGTGATTCCGGTCAATTGAAGTTTTGGAGCTTGAAGTGATATGGTAAACCACTTGCCCAGCTGAGCGTCTGAACTCGTGGGGTTTTACACTAGGTTTCGGAGTCCGAGCACATTAGCAAGATGATGCAATATTATGTCGACGAATCGAACATCCCTCACACCTACGATTTGGCACCGCCTTCAAGTGCCACAGGGTCGCTGCAGGAATTTGTAAAACCTGGGATAGAGGGTGTAGATCAGGACTTGTACATCTCGGCGATGACAGGCAATTTGGCCGGGCCCTTGGGGAATTTTCCAGCAGCAGCAGCACCTGCCATGTCTGCCGAAGAAGATCGTCAGAACTTCGCATTTTTGAGTGGGATAACGACGAATGCCTCAATCGGAGTAGATGAAGCATTCGACACCTTAGGGTATGGCAACATTGTGAGGTCGGAGGAACCTTACCAACCTTGGACCTTGACAGGAAGTATGAACTCGTATGCGCAACCGCCGTGTGCACATACTGGATTCCAAGACATGCCAGAGAATTTCACTAGCTTTATAGAATTGGAACAAAATCCCGAACAATTTCGTCACGTAGAGGAGGGTGGACCGGGTGAGGGTCTTGAGAAATTGCAACCGAGAATTAGTTATGAATGGAGTTTGAAACAGCTGCCGCTACCATTTACGACGCAACCCCCCTCGAGAATTATCCAGGAAAGGTTTCGAAGAGGTGATGAATTATTAGAAGCAGAAACTTTTGACTTAACAAAGCAGTCTGCTCCGATGAGTTTGTTGTCGGTACAGGTCGAAGATAGATTGGACGAGATAGCGTTTGGCTGTAATCAGAATATCGTGGCGAATATACCTGGAGGGAATTTGCAAGCTTCTCGTCTTGTATCCAGTTTACCGAATCTCAACAATCAAACCATCTCTCCTAGTTTAAGCTGCATGCACGGTACTCCGTCTACAACCGAGCAAGTGCCGGTAGGGCGTAGTCCTCGGTCTGCCTTTCAAGTCTATACACCCGCACAGTCTACAAGGCTCTCTCAACATAGAACGTCTTTCAATAGGAAGCCTATGATTCATTACTGGGTGGAAAACTTTGTGCCGAAGTTGAAGTCTCTGCAAGTGCTGCAGCCTTCTTCTTCAGATCAATCAGCAGTTGGATTGGGTAATTGCGATGTCAGGGTTGGAACTAGTTACGACCACTCAACCTCAAACAGCGCAGCTCATGACTTCAAACTAGCTTTGGAGCGCAAAAAGGCAGAGCAGCATCGAAGGAACAAGTTCAAGCACAGCCTGGAGAGTTTGAAGGCCGTTGTGCCGACTATCACCAAGGTAATTAAGTGCCTGTTGATCCTATTCAAATTTTGATACCAGAAAGTCTGTGGCAGTGACTGACAAGCATCGAACATACCAAGTTGCATTGTAGCAGGGGCAGTTAACTTCTGCTATTAATATGCATTCTTCTACCCAGTGTCAAGTTATGTCCATACTCTTATGAGCTCATTGTGTGTTCTGAGGAGAAGGATATCTGATTTTTGGATCAGATTCCTGTCCTTTTCTAAAGCTGCTCCTCAAGAACATTGTCATCATTATGACTGCATGCCTTGAAAGCACTTGACTATTTTTAATAAGTTGATTCAGTGCGGGGGTTGCAACACGACGTTTTACCTGTACTTCTGTTTTGTCTTTTCTTTTATTTCTCGATCATTAATTTCATTCGAAAAACTCTTTTAACCTGAGCAAGCAGAAAACTCTCTGTTGCAGAGAGGATCGTATAGCGATCGTCCCACTTTTATCCGCCCTTGACATCACTTGTTAAATATCTTTTGGGGCATCTTGTGAAATTGTGCAGAAGGATAAGGTATCGGTGATCGATAGCACCATTGAGTACATTCAGCAATTGGTTTCTCGAATCTCAAGGTTGAAAAAGGTAGAAGAAGCTGCACCTGGGTATTTAGGCGTGGAGAATGCTGCAACATTGTTTGCCAAGGGGGGAGTGATCGCATCAAGGGAACAGGACGTGGGTTCGCATTACATTGAAAATCCTGCTGGCCCATCATCTTCTCCTGCAACTAGGCCTGTTGTGATGGTGGAAGGTGCAGAGGGAGGAGAAACTCTGAACCTTAGAGTGGAGGGTAATTACCATGCGCGGTCGCTACTCCAGTTAATGAGTGTGTTGCAGAATTTGGACCTCGTGGTTATCACAATGGATTATGGTTGCAAAAACGAGCGATTTCGTGCCACCGTTCGCGTGAAGGTAATGTGGTTTTTTCGTGTAATTTAAATCAAGTTTCTTAATTACACAGAAGACATTGCAACTATGAGACAAAAAAAATAAAAAATAGAAAAATAATTATTGGGTTTTGAAAAGTGTGTAAATAGCCAAATCTCATGAATTAACTTCGAAGGGCGACGGAACTAGTGCTTACACATGCGTCTGTAAATGCTTTATTTTCAGACTTCAAGGAATGTGTGGAGGAGCAATCATGAGCTTGAAGAGACGCTATGTCATGCTTTGAAAGTTTGAGGTTTTATGCCGCCCTCCAGATCCCAACAGCTGTTGTAAAATAGAAGAATTTTTTGAAGTGTTCATGGAATATCCAGGACCAGCAGTCATCATTCATTTAGTCAAGTAGAGTAGGTGCATCTATGTTGTAAAGACTATTTTACAGACTGCAACATTTCCAGCATGGCATGTGTATCATCATTATTCGTTCTCTTATGTAACTGGTTATTTCCAACTCAAACCAAACACCACTCTCTTTGTAACTCATGAACACAAGCTTTAATGGAGGATTACATATAACGGTCAGCTCTTAGCGACATGAACACCGATTGTCACAAGAAAAGATGAGCGCATGTAACGACACAGGGCTCTCTACCGGTGATTGCTAAGTGTGTAAGTGAAAATTTGTTTCTCATGCATAATTGGTACTCTCGTCCACTGGTTGCTGTGTGTGTGTGAGTGTGTGCGAGTATTCTAAAATCTAGCTGCTGCAAGTGGTCGGAATTGCATGTCTATTGCAGTGAATTCCGATTTCAGACACCGGTGAACCTGCTGAACTCCCATAATAGGTCTATGAATCCCCACAGAAATTCCTGGACTCCTTTTGTTGTACTCCTAACCTCAGTGAATCTCTGTCTGGTCTTAGATTCTGACTGAGGGTATGCAAGAATACTTAATTTTCTACAACATTTGATGTTGTACCTTTTGTTTTGCGCAATGTTCTCATCTCCTCTGCGCATGACAGATCGATCGCACAGGCCATTGCTAGGCTTCGATAGGATGACTACCTCTGGTTATCAAACTACACCCAGGATTGTCTCTACTGAGTCTTTTGTGCCGCACAGAGGCTTGACTTTTCATCCAACATGGGCTTGTTAACTTAACTTCACTTTCCTGATTTGATGAATTGTATACATTAAGCATTTTATAGTGTTTGAAGTTCTACAGTTTGAATTCTTGGTTGTAGTATACTGCATGCTACCTTATCAAAGTTCCAACTTTATAAGTGGTAGTTGTGATCGACTTACGTCATTTGGTTTATGCCGATTTGCATGTTACGCTATGTTATTTCAAGTCTTAATCTCTGAAAAATAAACGTCTGGACTATTTATTTTGAGTTTTATTTTATTTTATTTTATTTCATCTTTTTATTTTTGTAATTGATATAATTTTCTTTACGTACTACATCTCAGAAGTTCTGTTAATTTCATTTGATTCCAAAGAAAGAATTGACTACCTTAGAGGAGACTTTTGGCCTTCTGTACCAAAAGTGTAAAGTGACAGATCTTCACACAACTTTGGTAACCATGTCACACATGATCTGACTTAGCTCTCCTGCCAGAAAGTTGAAAAGTTGGATGGACCATGTCCTTTCTCTATTCCTGCTCATCCTCTACTGCACAATTCCATCACCTCAGTCACACCAAGCATCGGATCTTACTGTCCAATTCATGTTGCAGAAGCGGTGCGAATCATCATCTGCGACCACCACGCCTGGTGCAAGATCCCCACGTCAGACGTGTGGCAAGCAGCATCGGCGAGGCAAATCGCTCTGGTATTTTTGTTTTATTCTTTGACACAACTGGGGGCATTAATTGAGAAAGAGATAAAATATGACTACATCGGCTCTAATATCACAATGGTGTTCTGCCAATGCACACGATCAGAACACCTTTCAGCCTATTACCAGATCTGGGAAGTCGAGAGAAAACGCGACAAGATGTGCTCTTATAAGAATCTACTCTCCTACAATAGCCCCCGCGGAATGCAGAAAAGCGACCTAGTTGACTAATGCCTTCTCGACTCGGTAGAAAAGGCAGGATGGAGAGCGCTTGGACGACTAGCGAACTAGAATCGGGGCGGTCTGTAGTGTGCGGCAACTAACACACTTAATTCTAGCGCCCAGGAGAGAACACACAAAAGAGATGAAACGAGAACAGGCCAAAGGCAGGAACCGAAGGATTGAGAAACCAAGCACTTGTCCTTGAGAAGAATGTGCTTCTTTTCGTGCATGCTTTGCTACGTGTGACCGCCAGGGGGTTGGAAATCGGACAGAGCTTGTTGGACTGGATTTCGCAATAGGGCCTACAAAGAAAACATGAAGAATGCCGTGATGATGTTGATGATGCAACTGTTGTGGACAGATCCCCTTCGGGTTTCTTAAGTGGAAGAACAGTCGGAGAAGAGCCAATCGTAGGAAGAACAGGTCGTTTTTATGCGGTAGTAGTGGGTAGAGAGCTTGGAATATACAATTCTTGGGCTGAAGCTTCTCTACAAGTGATAGGCTTCCCAAAGAATAGACATCAGAAATTCTCCACCTACTAGAAAGCAGAACGGTTCCAAGTTAGAGCATAGACCAGCACTTTTCTTTAGAAGCATGGACTACATGCTCCAGACACCAATGTTGTTTCTAAACTTGTGAAACTTTGATACTCCTAGGGGCTTTGTAAACATGTCTGCGATCTAATCATTAGTTGGCACATATTTAAGTTCGACTCCCCCTTCAAGTATACGCTCTCGAACAAAATGATATTTGCCTTCTATGTGCTTTGTCCTTGCGTGGAAAATGGGATTTTTAGCCAATTTGATAGCTCCTTGATTATTGCATCTCAAATGAAGATCCTGAATGGTCGGAAGATGTGCTTAAGCTAGATTGGAACAAACTGTTGTATCCTTACAATTGAGTGGTATATGAACCTCTAGAATTAACTGAAGTTTCGTGAGGAGCCGACGAATGAAATGGCCGCTTTAGTCCCTTCTGATAATGCTTTGTATTTTGCCTTGGTTGTACTCTCAAATATAGTTGCTTGCCGTTTGTTGGACCAAGAGATTGGTCCAGAGGCTAAAGTAAACAAATAAGCGCCGACAGAATGTCTGGTGTCAAGACAGCCTAGATAGTCAGAGTTGGTAAAGCCTTTAATCGCAATGTTTGAATGAGGAGTTCGTTGATAGTGGATTCCAAAGTCAGTAGTACCTTTCAGGTAACGGAGCACGTGTTGCACAGATTTCCAATGTTGTTCTTGTGGTTGTGTCATGAACATGCTGACAATTCCCACTGCATATGATATATCTGGCCGTGTATTGGTTCGGAAAATTAATTTTCTTACAATATGACAGTAAGCTGTTCCATCTACAAGTGAAGTACACGTTTCAATTTTTAGAACGTGAATTTCAGGCAGGGGTGTCAATTCTGCTATTGCATTGTCCATTCCAACTTCGATAAGCAATTTTTCATAGTATCTCTTTTGATGTAGAAACATGCCTTTGGTGGTCCGAGTATATTCAATGCTTAGATACTTTTGAACAAGCCCTAAGTCTTTTATCTCATATTTGACAGCTAATTGGTTCTTAACTTCCTTGATTTTGTCAGAGGAATTTCCTGTCACCAATAAGTTATCTACATGGTTCTGCTTGCTCTGCATCATTTTCCACTGGAATTTCGTGTTCATGATCAGGTCTCAGCTCCATCCCCTCAGGTCTGTTAAGACCATCAGGCTAAGAAGAAGAATCATCAAAGAGAGTGTTGAAAAAATGTGGTACAACAGGAGCATGTGTACCAAAATTTCTATAAAGTCCTCAATAAATGTCACGTCTCTGCTAATGACAATCCTCCTGCGCTCAAGGTTATAACAGCAATATGCTTTCGTCCGCTCATCATATCCCACCAAGACTATTTGAAATGCTTTAGCTTGGAATTTAGAACGGAGAGCAGAGGGAATAAAGACATAAGTTATGCTTCCAAGTGTTCTAAGGTGAGCAACTGACGACTTTAGTCCACAGAAGTACTGAAAGGGAGTAGAAAGATAAAGGGCAGTAGTGCCACAACAGTTAAGTATGTGATTCGCTGCTTGTACTGTTTCAGTCCATAGCTGCAGAGGGAAGTTAGAACCCAAAAAAATGCTGCGAGCTGCCTCGAGTAGAGTTTGATTTTTTCTTTTTGCCACGCCATTTTGGTGTGGGGTTTGTGCAGCAGTGAGCTGTTTCCAAAGGCCACGGCTAGAACAAAAATCCATAAACTCTTCTGACATGAATTCTCCTCTATTTGACCTCAAGCAAGAGATTGATAAAGAGAGCTCTTTTTCAATCGTGTGTGCAAAATTCCAAAAAATTGAGAATGCAGAATTTTTTTGAGATAGGAAAAATACCCAAGTATATCAAGAGAAGTTGTCGATGATTGTGAAGATATACTTAACTGAAACTGAAGACTGAATCGAACTACATAGATCTGTATGAAGTAGCAGAAGGGGCCTAGTTGCGCGAGTGCTAGCGTTCTTAGGAATTTGGTCACGATGTTGTTTTGCAAGAATACATGTAACACATTTTTTCTTCACAGTTGCAAGCGTAGGTAAACCAAATACGAGCTCTTGTGTAGACATGTAATGTATTAGCTGGTGATTAACATGTCATAGCTATTGATGCCATATGTCAAGTAGATCGATAGCGTGCTGGGACTCAACGTGAGCTGTTGGAACTTGCTCTTCAACAATGTCACAAGAATAGATTGATTTTCAGTGAATAAACATTGAGGATGCTCCACCAAAAATCTACTATGACTATAGGGAGTCGAGTAGTATCCCGAGTGGCATGGATAAGAGCTCATGTGGCCGTCCTTTGTTATTGAAAACTACTATATGACCATTATCAGTAATTTTTTGAACAGACAAGAGATTACGCTTTACACCTGGCACGTACAAAACATTCTTAATATCTTTATTATTCTCAAGGTTCACATTTCCCTTGCCTGCAATAGGGAGTTTAGCACCATTGGCAGTTGTCATAGAGGTACAAGAACTATTAGGTGTAAACTGAGATAAATTTGATTTATCTCATGTCACATGATTGGTTGCAGCTGAGTCTAAAAACCATGATCGGTTCTAAGAACATCTAGATGTCCAGAAGTTGCGCATCACTCATGATACATGCCACGCTTGGGTGCGAACTAGTCCTTGGCATGCAGACGCAGGTGCTCCAATAACTCCAAATGCGCAATCGAGACATATTCTGATCTCACACGCATGTGTGTGGGCTACTGGAGCGGTTCCTGCGGGTCATAAATCAGGATAGGGTTTCGTTTGCCGCTCGGGTTGCATGCACAACTAGATCCACCCATCGGACCGAATGAGACGGGTAGACAGAAGCTGACGGCGGCCGAAAGTCGCACCAAATGTAGGACCTTCTAGGTGCCATGAATAGCGCGACGCATGCTACGCTTCTGCTCCGGCGCTGCTGTTGCTGCAACTCAAACTGATCTCTCGTTTTGCAAACATCGCAACCAAATCGCCCGAAAACAATCTGGTGTTGGACTTGCTTCGATTTGTCGCAGCGCGTTTATGTTCTTCCGATCAGAGTTGTTTTTATGTATTCCATGTCGATAGATTCTCCGCTTCCTCGATCCCCTGAACTTTGACATTTTGGTTTCGGTGAGCTGCCTTTCATTTGTTTATTTCAAAGATCGCTCATTATCCAATTCCTGCCCTGCTAATCATGCTCTTCAGCTCCATTTGTTTCTGTTCCATATTCCTTAAAAGTAGTGGTATTATTATATTTATTTATTTATTTATTCTTGAACAAGTCATTGTTTGTCCATTTGACGTGGCATGTGGATCTTAATCAATTTGTCATATCTAGTGTATTTTTGCTTTAAAGAATCACTTGTTAACCACTTGAAGGTGATAATTAAATTTTGAAGATTTGGAATAGTGAAGTGTGCCAAAATTATTGGCTTACATTCTATTGCTTACTAGTCCAAAGTATAAAATTTGAGGTCTTAAGTGAAATATAGTTCAAAGATAGAATGCCAATGAAATATTTTGAATCTTTAGAAGACATATTTTCTTCAATACTTATATATTAGAATGGTACAAGTAAAAATTCTATTGACATTTTTATAGAACATAAATAACCATAAACATAATATTTGTTTAAATAAAAGTCATAATACCAAAGTAATGGTCAAAAAAAGATTTAAATCTACTCAAAGTAAATAATACATGGTATTTTACAACCTAAAGTTTTCTACAAGTAAATTTATTATTGCACAAAGAAGAAAGTAGGAAGCTACCTAATTATATAGAAAATATTATAAAAATAATTATTATATTATTTATAATTTTTAAACGTTTGGTAATATTTTTAAAAAAATAGAGATTTTAAAAGATATTAAAGATAACACTGTTGAAAAATTTCTTAGGCACTTTGAGACCACATTATAAGTTTTAGAAGTATTTTATTACTTCAAAAAAGTTGTGCATATTTTTCTTATCTTAAAATCTTGTCTTGATTATATTATGGTTATTAAAATTTTAAAAAAATCGGAACTATAAAGAATATGCTTAAAAAAATCTTTTTAATTTATATACAAATTTAGTCATAAAGATAAGTGTAAAAATTTAGTCTTTTTATATCTAAAATAATATCATAATATAATCTAATAAGGTCTATAATAATAATATTTGAATTTTTTTTAAATAATATCTTGAATACTTCTTAATTAATCTTAAGGACTTTAAAATAACAATTAGAGATATATTATATATATATAATAAAAAAGATTTAGAAGAGAAAATGCAACTTAGAAAAGATCATTTAAGAATAGTGTTGCCACTTTGATCAAGTTGGGATAAAAATCATATAAAAGATAAATAAAATATAATATAAAAATACTTTTACATGAATTTGTACATATGCAAAATATGACCTAATATCCTAATTTGACTTAATTAGAATATTTTTATTAAAAAAAAATTTAATAGCTTAAAATTAAATAAATTTAATCAATCTACTTGATATAAAAAAATTTATGAGGATATTTAATTATTTAAATTTTTTTTATATATAGAATTTTTATATAATTTTTTTTTTTTATGTAGAATTTAAAAATCTAAAATAAAGAATCATTCTTAAAAAAATTAATATAATTTTTAAATTTTATAGAATTTTATAGCTTTAAAATCAATTACTAAATTTATATTTTAGAATAAATTTTTAAAAAGGCTAAATTTAAATAAAATTATTATTAATTATTAATTTAAATAATTTTAATATTAATTATTAATTTAAATAAAATTAAAATTCTTTCTTTAAACTAAAATACTTAATTTTGATAGTATTTTTGTATTTAATTTTATAAGATAAAGCTAAAATTTATATAAAAATAATAAATGATAAAAATTTATTTTAAAATTATTTGATATAAATTTTAAAAATTAATTAAATTTTTTTATTATTAGTATTTTTAAATTTTAATATAAAATATTATAAACTAAAAGATAGTAATACAAAATTTAAAAAGCTTAATATAAAACTTGTAATAAATCTAAATAGATTAAATATTATAACATCAAAATATATTTTAAAATATATATTAAATATATATTTTAATACTACTTTATTTTTAAATTTTTTTTATTAAATATAATGATATTTTAAATTAATATATTTTTATTAATTATAAAATTGGGCTATGGCTACTTACTTGGCTTTTATACTTGATTATGTAACTATAATTTTTTAAATAATAGAGCATTTTTTTTCAAAAGTGTCCAATACAAAAGACTTTGTTTTACAATAAATTATACCATATATTAAAAGACAAAAGCTAAACTATATCTTATACATACTAGGAGGTATTATAGTCTTTCAATAATATTTGTATAAGGTACAAAAGAAATTAATTCAATATCCTTTCTTATATGTAGTTGGTAGTATTTAAATGGTGAATATTAGCTTTAATAAGAGTATACATTATATTATAACTATTTATTATAAAAAATTATATATTAAGATATTTAAAATATATTTGACTTAAAAAAGAATTAACTTATAAATAAAATAATCATAAAAATTTAATATATCAAGAATAAATTCTATTTTAATATTATATTTGAAAAAAAAAAAAAAAAAAAAAAATGGATAAAACTTGAGTCCTAAATTATATATCAAAATTTTATTTAATTAATTTTTAATATTTTGATAAGATATAATTTTTTATTATTATTAATTATAATAAAATAATTTTTTTTTTATCTAAATTATGTACCAAGGCTTTAGATTATCAAATTGATTTTAATAAAATTTAGTTATAAAAAATTAAATTTTAAAGAATGTTAATCGTTAAGGATATGAGAATACAGAATAAGAGACTTGAATTAAAAATAGATTTCAAGAAAAAACCGATAAGAACTTGAATTATCTAGATGAATATACAAATAATACCAAGAAACGTGAGCTAGAACTCTAAGAGATGCGTTGTCAAGACTGAAGAACTCCTCAACCTTGACTCCAATATATACTCTTATCTAAAAAAGCTTCTTAAGCGGCTTCCATCAAATTAAAAAGCTTCTCAAGCAATTTCTACCAACTTGGAAGTTTTTTAAACTCTTTCTATCAATTTGGAAGCTTTTCAAGTTATTTTCACTAATTAAGAAACTTCTAAAATATTCTAAAAGGTTCTATGAACTTTCAAAAAGTATATTCTAAATATCACCCTTTGTCACAGACATAAGATTTATTTCAATAATTATTTAGGTAGAAATAAGTAAAAATAAGTTAATTTAATAATATCTTATAGATAAGCTTTCTAGAAGCTTTATAGATACAATTTCACCTTTATACATGTTTATAGGTGATTTATAGGTTAGAAACTTGGCCGATAAGTTAGCCATGTATTACACATATTGGTAGCTTGAGGAACAAGCTAAGTACATGGCACACATATAGGAAACTTGTCTTGTAAGTTTGACATGTGTCTTATAAATTGGACATGCATTGGAGGTCTTATAGAACGTTACCATGTAGCTCTTAAGTAGATAGTATATATAGAGTGGAGTAGAACAATAAAGTCCTTATCAATCAATTTTGTTAGGAGTTGAAGGATAATGTCAAAAAACTGTTATTAACCATGCCAAAAGTAAACTCCTTAAAATAATTTATTGCTCAAGCCATTGCATGTGATAATTGATTATTCAAAAGGTATCAAGAACATAGATTCAACTAAAGAGGAATGAATCAATTAATGATAGGAACTCCTAAGTTTTTAAAAGCTTATTTGACTAAGCCAGAATCAATGCAAATTGATATAATATGTTTTAAACATCTCACCAAATAAAAAAAAGATTCAACATCATCAAGAAGATTTGTGCTTATATTATACAGAAGCTAAGGATACTACTCAACATTATCCAAAAAAGCAATGCAATTACAAAATGAGGAGTGTGGTTGCTAAAGAAGATAATATGTCGGAAAATGAATTTTTCCAGGTACAATAGAAACACTATGGTTAGAATCATGTACAACATCTTATAAAGGTCTAATTCTCTCTTCAAATCTTTCATCTTATTTTATAATAGATATATTTTTAGGATCTAAAAATCACAAAGTCCTTGCCTTGTTAGATTCAAGAGCCTCAACTTGTTTTATAAACAAAGACTTTGTTAAAAAATAAGAAATATCTGTAGTTAAAAAAACTAAATCCATGTACTAGAAATTATAGATGGTTGTTCATTGTCTTCTAGAGATATTACCTATGAGACTATTCTTTTAGATGTAGCAACTAAGCAACATAATAATATAGTAATATTTAATATAATTAAATCTCCTTTCAATCCAATTATTTTGAAATTATTGTGATTAGAAAAGCATAATCTTCAAATAGATTAGATTTCTTGTAACCTTAATTTTTCTTGTAGCTTAATTCAAGAATCTGTTAGTTAAATAGACATACATAAGTCTAATACATCCAAATCCTTAGTGATAGGTACAAAAACTTTCATACATGCAACAAAAGAAGGATCATCTTTTGTTATATATGCCACATCCATTTTTGATGCTAAAAAGACTATAAGTGGATGTGGCATATATAATAAAAGATTCTTAGCCAATATCAAGATTTTAAAGGTATTTTTGAAAAAAAATATAAATATTCTTCTAGAGCATTGGCCTTATGATTGTTCAGTTGATCTTTAAAAAAGAACTCAACCACCATTTGGACCAATTTATATTATATTATAAAATAACTTGGTTGCATTGAAAGAATATATTGACAAGAATTTCATATGTCATTTAAGGTCTCTAGCAGGATCTTCTATCATATTTGTGAAGAAAAAAGATAGATTGTTGCACATATACATAGACTATCAAAGACTTAACAAAATTATTATTATAAATAGATATCATTTAGGTTTGATTTTAAGATTCTTTGATCAAAACAGTCAAATAAAGATCTATATAAAAATAGATTTATGAGGAGTATATAACTTGATTTACATCAAAGAAGGTGATGAATAGAAGACTGCATTTCAAACTAGGTATAGACATTTTGAATATACTATCATGCCTTTTAGACTTACAAATGCATCAATTTCTTTTCAACATCTTATGAATGATATTTTTTGTGAGTTTCTTGATGATTTTGTTGTCTACTGTTTAAATAATATTTTGATCTACTCTAAGAACACAGAAGAACATGAACTTCATGTTTGTCATATATTATAAAAATTTAAAAAATATAGGATTATATATCAAGATGGAAAAATATATATTTTATACTATTCAAATTGGCTTCTTAGGATATATTATTTCAAATAATGGTCTCAATATAAATTCTAAAAAAATCCAAAGAATCATAGACTGGAAGATTTCAAGAATAATAACGGATGTATAATATTTTTTGAGATTTACCAATTATTATCAAATCTTCATCAAGAACTTTTTTCAAGTCATAATTTTACTTACATGCTTAACTTGTAAGAATAAACTCGAGTAGAGTAAAAAAGTAAAAGCATTGTTTAAAGTTTTGAAGATATTTTTTATTTTGTACCAATCTTATATTATATTAATTTTTTCAAGATATTTTTTATAGAAACAAATATATTAGACTTTGCTTTGAATGCAATATTATTATAAATAGGAGCAGATAACAAATTCCATCCAATAGCTTTTTATTCCAAAAAATTTTCAACAATAGAGATCAATTACAAAATCCATGATAAAGAACTTGCAATTATGGATTTTTTTAAAAAATGGCATCACTATCTAAAAGGCGCTTTTAGTCTAGTCATAAGAATTTCAAATATTTCATGTCAATACGTATTTTGAATTGTTGCCAAGCTCGTTGGAACATGTCTTTATCAAGATTCGAGTTCATTAGCACTTATCGGCTAAGAAAACAATAAGGTTTGTTCAATGCCCTTTCTAAACGTTCTTATCTTGCATCAAAAGAAGGCAAGATAATATTACAAACATAAAATTTATTCTAATAATTATTTAGATAGAAGTAAAAATAGGTTAATTTAAAAATATCTTATAGAATAGTTTCTTAGAAGCTTCATAGATGCAATTTCATTTTTATATATGTTTATAAGTGATTGATAGGTTAGAAACTTAGCCAATAAATTATTCATGTGTTATACATGTTGGTAGCTTGTGAAATAAGATAAGTAGGTGGCACACATATAAGAAACTTATCTTGCAAATTTAACATGTGTTGTGCAAATTGTACCTATATTAGAGGTCCTATAGAACGTTGCCATGTAGTTCTTAGGTAGATAGTATATATAGAGACAAGATTGAAATATTTATTACTCTTATCAATGTCTTTCTTATTCTTAGTCTTGTTTCAAGACTCTCTAATCTTCTTGTCTTTGGTAATAGCCATTCTAATTTTAATATTATTCTATCTTGGAGTGATTTTTTATTCTTTTGAGTGATATGAGAGTGTATTGACATTTTATTTTTTTATGATTCATGTCTTTGATACCTCCTTTTCTACCAAATCCAATTTTAAGAGAAGCTCATTCTTTTAAAAATATTTCTATATATATATATATATATATATATATATATATAATCAAAAATATATTATATCAATAAAGCTATATATTTTATTTTCTATTCTTAGGTAATAAGTTCTATTGGTCTTTAAAAGAATTACTTATGGTCTTAAGTTAGTATCTTCATTAATAAAATATCATATCCAAAGATGTGATCTTTATTGCAGCCTTCAAAACATCCTCCAAATAAGATCTCAAGCTTAAAAAGGATTCACCTTTCTAAGTTCAAGCAATATTATTAAAGCTCAAGCATTAGAATCAAGACTCGTATGGTTAGATATTGCTTCTAATGCTTCTAACTAAGGTCGTAGTTAGCGCTAAAATGTATTATCTTGACTTTGCTTAATTGTAGGCTATGAAAACTACACTAATTTATTTAAAGCTTGTGTAACAAATGAATCTTCTGAATCTTATTTTTTCAACACTTGAAGATTTGACATGATAATTGACTTGCTTCTGTAATTCTATTCTATCTTAGAATAGATGACAATGGTTTGACTCTCTTCTTCTTATATGTATTCTTCAAATCCAATCTTCATTAAGAAATTATCATCAAATATGTTTAGATTTGTAAGAATAAAGTTGATAAAATTCTTGTACCTTTTGAAGTGCATTGACAAGATTTTAGATTAGTTCTTATGTGTGCTCATTGATATCATAGCCACGCCAATGAACAAGATATTATAATTTGTTCCACCTTTGCCATGAATCAAATATATTTTTGACCTTGTATTTTTCATGATTTTTTATTTCAATATTAGATGGAAATTATTATATTCTTCTCTAAATATATGACTCCTTATGAGGCTCCAAAAGAAAAATATGGAAAATTAGATGTACCTTCATAAAAGATGGTAGTTCCAAATAATATGCTATCAGATAAATTTGCTTCTAAATGAAAAATGATCTTAATTTCTAATAGTCCAAATTATTGCATGGCCTCTTAATCTTAATGTTTTATTAAAGAAGCCATATTTTATCTCTAATATAAAAAATAGACAACTGATTCTTGAATTTATTTACAAATGCCTTATAAACATCTTGAGTTGCTTGCAATTGAAGCTTCAAGATTATTTGGTATTATGATTGAAGCTTTAAGGTTGTTTGATATTGTAATGGATGCTTTACAAATCCTTCAACTACTATTTTATTATTCTTTGGCATACTCCATAGATCAAGCTTTGAGTAATATCTATAGTTGGAATAAAATGATATTTGTTGAATTTAAGTATGAACAATATTATTATATACAAATTCCACTAATGATAGATACAAGATCCAATTGTCTTATTGATAGTTGATATTGTATTATAAATACTACTTCAAAATTTAGTTAATTTGTTTTATTTGGATGTCAATTTTAAGATGGAAATCCAAAGAAAGTTTAATGCATATCTTCAATATTTCAAAAAGGCATTTCCAAAATTTAGATATAAATTAGAATCTTTGATTAGATACAATATTATTTAATAGGCTATAATATTAATATATATTATCAAAAAAGAGCCTTGATGTTTCTTTATTAGAAGCAATTTTCTTATAAGGAATAAAATAAGTCATCTTTATGAGTTGATCGACCACCACAAAGATGTTATTCAATGAATTATATGGTAATAAATCCATGATGAAATCCATCAAGATAAAGACCATGATCGTTTTAGAACCAATAAGGGCTATAAAAGTCTATAAGGACAATGTTGAGAATTCTTAGACCTTGAATAGATGTCACAAGAAAGCACAAAGTTCTTTATAGCCTTCTACATTTGAGGCCATCAAAAATCTTGGGAAATAAGTTCCAAGGTCTTGTTAAATCCAAAATAATCTACAATTGGAAAGTCATGGTAAGATTGAAGAACATGCAATCGTGTTGGTTTTTCTGAAATATATAAATATTCTTCAAAATATAAAAGATCTTTTTCAAGCTTAAACTTGTCAATATTTTTATTAATGTGGCACTTGATATCAAGGATCAAAGTATTATTAGTGGTTATAACATGCACCTCATTGAAAAAATTAGAATTAATAGGTATCGATATAACAATGGCACAAATACAAAATTACTCTAGCTTCAACAAAGTTGTATATTGTTGATCAAACATTGCTCTTCTTGCCTTTAATATAAGATATGATGTCTTTGATAAAGCATTGGACAATCCTTGTTGCTTTCCAATTCGATAAGTAATAACAAAGTTATATTGAGATAATAACATGTTCTATCAAGCTTGATGGCAATTAAGAATCTAAGCTGACATAAAGTATTTCAAGTTCTTATGATTTGTGTATATAATTATAGGATGTATTATTCTTTTAAAAAAATGATGCTATTCTTGAAAAGAATCTATAATAATAAGAACCTCCTTATTATGGATTTTATAATTAATTTTAATAGTAGAAAACTTTTAAGAATAAAATGTAACAAGATGGAATTTATTGTCTATATCCATTTATAAAAGTATGGCCTCTCGTGCAAAATCCAAAGCATCAGTCTCTATGTAGAATGTTTTTATAAAATTTGGATGTATTAAGATTAGAGCTACGGTGAATGTTATCTTGAGATCTTGAAAAGACTTCTCCATTAGAGGCCCTTATTTCAACTTGACTTTGTATGTCAATTGAATAAAAGGGGCAACAACTTGAGAATAATTTTTTATAAAGATTTGATAGAAATTAGGAAATTCAAGAAAGCATTGTACGTTTTTTACAGTCTTTGAGATGGTCTATTATATAATTGCCTCTACTTTCTTGAGATCCATCATCAAACCCTCAATAGATATAGCATATCCCAAAAATTCCATCTTTGATTGATGAAATACATATTTTTCTAACTTGGCATATAGACTTTTGTCTTGCAACTTTTATAATACCAACTTTACATATTCCTTGTATTCTTCCAAATTTTTTGAATAGATCAAGGATATCATTAAGATAAATCACCATGAACTTGTTTAGATGCTCTCAAAAGATTTTATTTATTAAATTTTAAAAGATAGCAGATATATTTATTAATCCAAAGGATATGACATTGTATTCAAAATATCCATATCTTGTCCAAAATACAGTCTTTTATTTCTTTCCTTCTTTGATCCATACCAAGTTGTATGCTCTATAAAGATCTATCTTAATATAGATCTTGGCTTGGCCAAGTTTTAAAAGTCCTAAGATTAACGGTAGTAGATAAGAGTATTTTAGAAGATATTAAAAGACTATAGAAGATTCTAGAAGACTATAAAAGATTCTAAAAGACTAAAATAAGTTAAAAAAGACTAAAGAAGATTTTTAGAAGAATCTAAAAGGCTACAAGAGATTTTAAAAGATTGAAGAAGGTTCTAGAAGATTTTAGAAGATTATAAAAGATTCTAAAAGACTAAAGAAGATTCTAAAAGATTTTAAAAGATTCTAGAATACTATAAAAGATTTTAGAAGACTATGTAAAGTTCTAAAATGTGGTGACTTAAAATATATCCATAATACTATAGAATACTTGTCAATGAAGTTATATTTTTTTTAATTGGATTTACATAAATAATAAATAGTGTACCTTCTTTGATTGATCTTATAAAGGCACTTGTTCTAATAAATAAAGGCTTATTAATTTTTTACTTTTTATAAAGTTTTCTTGTAAGGATTTCTATTGAAAATGTCACTGTTTACAACCTCTAATCTATATATGGATTGTACTTTTTTATCTAAAAAAATCCAAAAATAATAAGATTTGAAGGAGTCCTATTGAATATAATTTGGTTACTATGGTCTTCAAATAACACTTTTATAAGTGTTGTTTTATAAGTGATATTACCAAAAGATAAAGATCATCCATCTATTATCTCTATATGAACAAGTTTGGATTTTTATACTAAAAGAATTTTATAAAGCTTAATAAACACCTCATTTTAGAAATAAGCGGATGCCTCTAAATTCAACAAGGCCATTGTTTGAAGCTTCTAAGAGCCAAAACACAAAGGAATTGTAAAGCAATGAGTAAGTTGAGCAAAAAGAGAGAAACTTGAATAGTTTTGCCGATATAATAGAAATATGTCGAATTGCATATTATCTTGCTAAAGCCTATGAACATTAATCTTGACAATGTTGAAATAATCAATTATCACATTTTAGAACTTGGCTAACTACTTCATTGAACAGTTTTGAATTCAAAAGTAATAATAATAAATCTTTTATATTGTCTCTTAATTCCTAATAGAAATGACTCATCAAGGCTTCTTCATTCCAATCCATATTGTACATTAGTTGCCTAAAATTGGATGCATAGACTAATACAAAGCGTATCTCTTGTCGCAATGCTCAGATCTTGGTTGCAGTCTAATGAGCCTTGTCATGTTTTCCAAATGCTTCCATGAAAGCTTCAAAAATGCTTAAAATTAGTGATCTCTTCTCAAATAAGGAAGTAAATTATAATAATGGTTACATTGTAAGCAATGTGCTAATCAATCTAATCCTTGATTCTTTTATCAAATAAGTATCAATTAAATTTTATTAATAAATCTTTAAAATTTTAAAGATGTACTATCATATTTCTCCAAAAGACTAATTTGAAGCTCCTTATATTACTGAATAGGTGGATTTCCTTGGCATGACATAGATAATAGTACATCTTCAAGTATAGAAGTTGGAGGTGGATGCAATCTAGGTTGTAGTACTTCTGATGTTGTATTGTCATAAAATTTTGTAATAATTCCTTCAATCTCTATAGTCTTAGTAGATGAAGTAATAAAAGTGCTTATGATGGCATCTAACTTTTATTCAAAAGATTTGGTCATACTAATGTCTTGACTTCCAATCATTCTATAAAAAATAAAAATAAAATAAAAATGAATCTATAAGAAGACAATATCAATTTAGAGAAAGGTAATATGTAACCTGTTAAGTACTAAAATATCTTCAAAAAGAGAAATAATCCACTCTCTAAGAATAAGGATTCAATTCTAATATTGAAGATGAAGACAATCTCAATAAATTATCAAGGATACAAAAACACAAAATAAGAGACTTAAACTAGAAAGATGTTTCAAGAAGAAACTAGCAAGGCTTTGAATTATTTAGATGAGTATATGAACAATACTAAGAAAGACAAGCTAAAACTCTAAGAAATGCATTGTTAAGACTAAAGAACTCTTTAACCTTGACTCCAATATATATCCCTATTTAGGAAGCTTTTTGAGCTGCTTCTATCAAATTAAGAAGCTTCTTGAGCACCTTCTACTAACTTGGAAGCTTTTCAAGCTCTTTCTACCAACTTGGAAGCTTCTTCAGGTCCTTCCACTAATTAGAAAGCTTCTTGAGCTACTTTCATCAACTAAAAAATTTCTAAAATATTCTAAAAGATTTTGTGAACTTTCAAAGTATATATTCTTAATATTAATTCTTATTTAAAAGAGGTTGTTAGAAAATATGGAATTAGCTGTAATTGAAATATGGTAAAAAATGATGGAAAGTTATTCTATTCTTGAAACCATAAAAGATAATAAAAAAAAAGATGAAGAATTATTCTATTCTTGAAGTTACAAGAGATGGTAAAGAAAAAAGATAGAGAGTTATTTTACTCTTGAAGCCACAAATAATGGTGAAGGAAGAAGATGGAAAGCTATTCTACTCTTCAACTATTACTTGTATGACAACAAATTAAATTGGTCTCTAATAAATTCTTTTTAAAAATTAATATTAATAAATTAATAAATTATTTTATATAATTTTTAATTAATTAAATTATTAAAAATTAAAACTTATCTATTGATTGGTATCCATGGTGATTATCATTAGCTTATAACAAATGGATGCCAATCATTGATCCTTTCTACAAATAATATTAGTTGTAAATCATAGAGAATATAGATTGACCTCTTAATAATAAGTGGTGCTAAAAATAATAGTTGGTAGTTAAAAATACTTAGAATGAGATAAAGTGGTATACAAGTTATACCACTTGTATAGAATAGCTAGTGAAAAGGCTTTCAAATTAGTTGTTACTTATAAATTATCAACAATGGTAATTGTTAGTAAATGGCTTGACGGCTTAGATATATAAGATCTTTTCAAAGCCTTATTCTTCATCTATTAATTTATCTATATATTTATATTCTACCTTTGGTTTGAGCCCTTGGTAAGGATAATCCATTGAGACATCAAAAAATTATATTGTTTTATTTGTCATAAACTTGTGCTGTTAATTATTATTTTATATCTCTACTAGTCTTCTTAGAGCTTACTATTATTATATTTATTTTCTTATTTATACATATTTATTGTGTAGAAAAAAAATTTAATAAGATTAGATAAAAGAATCATCAAATTTGGAGTTGAAATGAAAAAGTTATGAAGGTTTGAAGTTGGGAGGTTTTTTGTTGTTGGTGCTGCTCTCTTTTGTATTGTTTCTTTATGTAGTTGCAATATTTTCATTCAATTGTGTTGTTTCTATCCAACAGTATTGTTTCCACCCTGTTATACTATTTTTGTCTAGTTGTGTTGTTTTCATCTAATAGTGATGTTTCTTTCCAACTGTTGTCAAGGACATACTTGTTAGATACCTTCTAGAATATTCTAGAAGTTTCCTAGAACTCTCTAGAATCTTCCAGAGCCTTCTAATATCTTCCTAGTTAATAAAAGTTGCTTGAGAAGCTCCCTAGTTGGAGGAAGCTGCTTGAGAAGCTTCCTAGGTAGGAGTATATATTAGAGTTGAGGCTAAAGAATTCTTCAATCTTGACAACACATCTCTTGGAGCTCTAGTTCACCTCTCTGGTGTTATTTTTGTACTCATCTGATTAATCCAGTTCCTACCAGTTCTTCTTGAACTTCTTGTTTAGACTTCAAGTCTATATTCTATGTCCATGATATTAATCCAATTCCTGCCAGTTCTTCTTGAACTTCTTGTTTAGACTTCAAGTCTATATTCTGTGTCCGTGATAGTAGGGAGATATTAGAAGGCTCTGAAAGATTCTAGAAAGTTCTAAGAAACTTCTAGAATGTTCTATAAGGTATCTAACAAGTATGTCCTTGACATCGGTAATGGATAGCGATTCTTCTTTGTCACCTTGTTGAGACCTCAATAGTCCACGCACATCCGTAATGAGCCATCCTTCTTCTTCACAAATAAGATTGGTGCTCCAGCTGGCGATTTTGAATGACAAATGAAGTTCTTAGCTAGGTTCTCGTCAATGTATTTCCGCAACTCAGCCACCTCCGTCTGCGATAGGTTGTAGATTGGGCCAAAAGGCGGTTGTGCTCCTTACAATTCTATGGCACAATCATATGGTCGGTGTTCTGGTAGCATATCAGCATTCTTCTTTTGGAACACGTCTTGAAAATCCTTGTATTGTTCTGATATTCCTGCTGTTGAAATCTGCTCTCTATCAGTTAGAGCCGCATAAATGACCAATGGTGTGCCTTCCTTGCATGATCTTACAAACGTTCTTGCTCCAATGAACAAGGATTTTTTGGTTTGGGGTCTTCTTCCAGGCTTGTCTTCAGGTTGTTCTATGGAAAATGTTATCTTCCACTATCGTGTAGTAATACGACCAATAGATGAAAGAGGGAAGGAGTGATTATATTATAGAAGAGTTCAAATGAAAATATTAAAGAAAATTATCTTAGAAAAATAGATAATAGAGAAGGAGGTAGTAAAAATTAAAAGGTGCTAATACTGCCTTTTATAAAAAGGAATTCTACTTATTTTGTATAGCCATAAATATGGTAAAATAAAGTAGATTAGAAAGATAATTGGTATAAGCATGTTTAGTAAGGAGTTAAGAATAGGTTTTAGAGAAATTTACCTCAAAATTACAAGATTTGATACCCGGAGAGGGCCGGTTAAGAATCTGGGTCGAAACCAAACCCCAGGGCACAAAACCGCGTGCCGACGGTAAATGGAGGAGTTTTTTTGCAGATCGGAGATTGGGATTAGGGAGTGAACTTGAAGGGTTTTGTATAAGAGTTGGTTTTGAGTGATTTGGATAGAAAATGACTTTTTAATGGCTTTGCAAAGTTAGGGTTTATTTTGGCTACTTGAGATTTTGTGAAATAAAATAGGGTTGATGGTTTAGACAATTCTAGATGCTTTGCAGTAGATCTACAATTGGAAATTTGTGGATTTTTGGGTATTGTTGTTGTTAATATGTGCTGTTAATTCAAACTAAATCTAATTGTTTAATTGTACGTAATTGAGGTTTAAGTGGGTTAAGGTCTCGGAATTTAAGTTTTGAGGGTCAGTTAAGGTTTTTAAGATCTTGAGCAATCTGCTACTTGGATTGGAGTAATTTTTGTTTTTATGAATAATAGACTTGTTTTCCTATATACATGAGTGATTTGAGACTGATTGAACGGTGAAGAAGGGAGAAATCAGTACTAGAAGATCAGCATCAAGGTTGGAGAAGGAGGCCGACCAACACCCGAGAAGGTTTTGTGGGGTTTTTCTTCTATTTGGTAAAGTTCGATTTCCTTCAAATTTGTTGTACTTGTTTTTGACTAGGAGGTTGAAGGATATATAAAATTTTAAGTAAGATCAACGATCTAATCAACAGATATTGAGGTTCTAATTTTCCCTAGGGTTGATTTGAATTGGTTTAGAGTTTGGTTTAGGATTTGATTTAGGATTTAGGATTTATTTAGGGTTTGGTTTAGGATTTAGGATTTATTTAGGATTTGTTTAGGATTTAGTTTAGGATTTATTTAGGGTTTGGTTTAGGGTTCAGGATTTTGTTTAGAGTTTGTTTAGGGTTTGGTTTAGGGTTTAGGGTTTTGACTAGGGTTTGACCAGGGTTTGACTTAGGGTTTGATTTAGGATTTGACCAGGGTTTGATCAAGGTTTGACTTAGGGTTTAATTTAGGGTTTGATTTAGGATTTGACCAGGGTTTGACTTAGGGTTTGACTTAGGATTTGACTTAAGTTTTGACTAGGGTTTGACCAGGGTTTGATTTAGGATTTGATTTAGGTTTTGATTGGGGTTTGACTGGGATTTGACCTAGGGTTTGAATAAGATATGACTTAGGATTTTAAGATTCTATTTTTAGTATTTTCTAAATTTAGTATTTTATATATTATTTTCTATTATGATTAATATATAATTTATTTATTCTTCTTTTGTAATTGCTTTAAGATTGAATCAAGGTTTGATTAATATTGTTAAGATTTAATAGAAGTTATGTAGGATTCTATTAGAGTTGTTAGGATCTTGTTGTTATGTATTTCCTTTTTGTCTTCCACAGCCAGGTGCCCAGAGCATTCTCGAGCAGAATAGCATGTATTACGACACCGCAACCTCCAATCTATAGATGGATTATATTTTTCCAACCAAGAAAGACCAAGAATAATAGGATTTGACGGGGTGCTAATAATGTTGAAAACAATATAACTACTGTGGTCTTTAAACATCACTTCTATAGGTTCTGATTCATGGGTGACACTACCAGATAATAAAGGTCGTCTATCTATTACTTCTACGTGAATAGGTTTGAATTTTTGTATTAGGGGAATTTTATGACGCTTAGCAAATTCTTGGTCTAAGAAACAAGCAGATGCTCCTGAATCTAATAAGGCTAAGGTTTTTAGTTTTTTAGGACCAAAAGACTAAAGAGTTGTAAAATAACGGGCAGGTTGAGTAGAAAGAGAGGAACCTGGTTTTGATTTGTCCAGCCGCACAGTTCCTATTGTAGCTGGGCATCCTCGTTTTTCTTAATAAACGCACCTCTATTCTTAATGCTGCGTCCATTTTGCTTCTTCGGACAGTTTTCAACTCTATGGCCTTCTCCACCGCAATAAAAGCACAAACCTTTCTCCATACGCTGCTTCTTTTCTTCTGGAGTAAGGGATTTCATACGTACTGCATCAATCTGCATGTCCTCTGTCTCCGCTTGTGAATTTAGGCTACTTGCCAATATAATTGCGTTGTGATGACTTGTATATTGTCTAGAGCATTGGTCTTGGCGACGCTGAAATAGGCGGTTATCGCACTTTACAGCTTGGCTAATGGTTTCATTGAGCATTCGTGGATGAAGAAGAGATAATAACAAATCCTTCACATCATCCCTTAGACCCTAATAGAATTGGCTCATCAATGCTTCTTCATTCTAATTGATGTGGCATGCCAATTGCCTGAAATCCGATGCATAGACTGATGTACAGTGAGTCCCTTGTTGTAGCAATCAAATTTTTGTTGTAGCCCACCGAGCCTTGTCATGCTCGCCAAATACTTCTGCAAATGCCTCCAAAAAAGTCTCAAAGTTGTTCAAAATTGGTCATCCTTTTTCAAATAGAGGAGCAAACCATGATAGAGCTTGTCCCGTAAGCAAAGTTCTAACCAATCTAACACATGATTCCTCCGTTGGATAATGTTCGGGTTGTAGAGCTGTTATTAACTTGATTTGATTGATGAAACCTCAAAACTTGGAGCGCGTGCCATCAAACTTGTCTGGAAGGCTAATTCGAGGTTCCTTTCATTGTGGAAGTAATGGTTCTCATTGAACCACAGGTAAAGCTGCTTCTTCTGGTGCAGAAGCTCGAGGTTGATGAAGCCTAGGTTGTGCTATTTCGGATGCTCCATCATTATAAAGTCTTGCAAAGACTCCTTCCATCACCATAGTTCTCTGTGATAACGTAGCAAAAGCATTCATAATAGCATCCATCTTGGACTCCAAACTTTCACTCATATTAATGTCTTGACCTCCAACCATTCTAAGAGAAAAGAAGTAATTGTTTCTACAAGGAGGAAATATTGGTTTAGAGGAGGATAATCCGCAACCTCTAAAATACTAGTATACCTTCAAGAAGAGGGGTAATCCACACTCCAACAAGAAGGAACTAGTGTCGCGGTGAGAGTCTTAGCCCTAAGAAACACTGGGTCTTTTTTGCCTCTAGTTTCTTAAGTGCAAGATGAGATTCATAAAGTTCATAAAATTGAAGAATTTATATAAAAACATACTTTATTAACCCTAACATATTCTGCCTTTAGAAAACTGCCCTCAATTTTGCCCATAAATCCTAGGATATCACATCAATTGAAGCAAAATTTGGACACAAGGTACTTAAGAGAGTAAAGAAGCAAACCCCATAAACCTTTTGATTATAGCTCATGTGGTTAGAGAGAACTATGTTGTCAAAGTAATTCCTCCATGCTGCCTTTGATTCTGGACCCCCTTTGCTTCACACCTTCATTGCTCTTCATTAAAGAAGACCTAAGTGCTGAAATTTGGTAGGCTTATAGCTTGTATCATGTTGTAAACACCCTCCAAATATTGCTCCAAGAGCCTTCTCCAAACTTGAGTTATAGGTTCCATCCTTCTTCTTTAATTTTGCCTTTTAACAACTCTGGATCCGACCACAATTTTCCTCATAACTCCTCGAATATAACTCTAATAGCAATCAGTTTTTTACACAACTTAATAGACTCATATATCTACAAACCCCAACAAATTTTTACTCAAAATACTACTCTAATCACAAAGTTATGCTCCCTCAAACTTCACTGATTTGGAGATAGACCCCTGTCACTTTGAAAGACCATAACATTTTATTTATAAGACTAATGAGTATCAAACTTACACTCATCTCTTCCTTAACTTACATAGATCATGTCTATAAAATTTCACACTCAAATTCGTCTCTTAAATCTCTTTATATCCAAAAAAAACCCACACACATGCACTGCCTATACAAACCCTCAACCTTACCTTCACTCTATTTCTCTTTTCATTCAAACCGGTTACAATTTCACTCATAACTCTTTGCTTAGAGGTCATATTGACTTGAGATTTTGACACAAAGTAGTTAACTCTATAAGAAACAAAAACCCAACAAATTTCGCCACTAAAGTGTAAGTGGTTTCTAAGAACCAAGGCCCGAAAGTTTGTAACCCTCTCTGCCCTAGTCTTAAACACCTACAACTTTCACGACTCATATCTCCCTTGATACTTAATGAAAAGACATGAGAATTGTCTCTATGAGTTTTTTATCTTGTCTACTACAAACCTACAAAAACTCGCACCTAAAATCCTCTCTAAGCTTCTTCTACACACAAAAACGTATACTGCCTATCAAAAAGAAACCCTATCTCTCCAAAAAAACTCTCCTCCTTCTTCTTCACGACCCTTCCTTGTCATCTCCCTCCTGGTCTTCTTTATCCTCTTGGTCAAAAAGACCTCTTAGCCCATGTCTTTTCCACTTCCTCAACCTTTTCTTTTTTACTAACTTGAAGAAATTTCACTTTTCAAGGTAAATTTCCATTGTATCTTCTTATTACTAATTTTCTATCAACATTTCTTCTAATCTTAATTTTTTTTTATTTTAATACATTCTTTTATGTTTTTTACACTATGGTTTGATTTCTTACAACACGATACTTGGGCCGAGCATCCAAGGTGAGTAAGAGGTCTCTCATTAAAACCGCCAATGGATATTGCAATATGGGGACTTGAAGTTCAAAATGTTAGAAGTTCAAGAAGAATTATGTGAACTGATTAATATCATGGACATGTGTAATATGTAATTTGAAGTCTAAACAAGAAGCTCAAGAAGAACCCATGTGAACTCGGATTAATCAGATGATAGACAAAACAAATAATTGTGAGAGTTGAACTGTAGCCTAAGAGATGCTGTCAAGACTAAAAGAACTCTTCACCGACCTAAATATATATATACTCCTACCTAGGAAGCTTCTCAAGCAGCTTCCTCCAACTAGGGAGCTTCTCAAGCAACTTTTACTAACTAGGAAGATATTAGAAGGCTCTAAAAGGTTTTAGAGAGTTCTAAGAAACTTCTAGAATATTCTAGAAGGTTCTAACAAGTATGTCTTTGATACTAGGAAGATATTAGAAGGCTCTGGAAGATTCTAGAGAATTCTAGGAAACTTCTAGAATGTTCTAGAAGGTATTTAACAAGTATGTCCTTGACAACTGTACTATTTTCATCCAATAGTGCTGTCGGATAGAGAGAATTTGCCTTGGAAAAACACTGGGTTCCTAGCTGCTACTAAAACTAGCAGGGAACATGAGAGGAAGCCATATAAGTATCTTCTATACTTGCACAATATTTGTTCAAGCTTTCAAATTATACTTGTATTATATTTATACAAGACTTGTACAATTATAAAGTATAAATCCTTGAATAATATTTGTATAAATCCTTATATAATACTTGTATAATACTTGTATAATATTTATATAAATACTTATATAAATACTTGTATAAACACTTATATAAAATAGTATATAATCCTTGATATAATACTTATATAAATACTTGTACAAATATTATGTATAATACTTATAGAATATTTATATAAATACTTGATATAAATACAAGTATATATACTTGTATAAAAGGTATAAGCAAAGTATGTATATATTCAAGTATACCTCAAAATACAACCGCATATGAGGAATACAAGTTATATAACAAGCTGAAATTAAATAAATCACTAAAAATCCATCCAAAAGTTGAATCAAGCGTGCTTATAGCCTATGAGAAGCCATTGATTCATTGTAAAACATATCAAAATTTCACAAATATATGACTTACTGTTTAAAAGTTATGGCTAAAAGAAATAGGTACCAAAATTTCCCAAGAAATGCAAAGGTAACAAAGCTCCTCTTCACTTCAGCCTTTGTTGTGATTACTTCCCTTCTCCAAATTAGGCATGCAATAGCTTTTTAGAAAGCTCACTCTATCATCTAACTTGTTCTAAAATTTTGCTTGCATACCTCTCAAACTCCAGATTTTATTGCTAGTTGATTCTGCTCTTCAAACCCTAGCAATAATTTGCCCTCTTGACACTTCACGGCTCATAAAACTTTCAGAAAAGCTCCAAATGTATTGATTTTCATAGAAAGCTTACACAAGCTACTATAAGCATCTAAAATATCAAAAAGATTGAAGAGATTGTCCGACTTGGGTGGTTGAACAAAGTCTCTGCCTCTCTTCGTCGGATGGCAGTAAACCCTTTTCCACTCTCAAGCTCACAACTTTTCTTCTCCAACTCCAAATGCTACAAGAAATGTCTTGATAGAAAGCTAGTACAATTTTCTACACTCTCAATAAGTTTCACTAAGAAAGACTTGAAATCAAACTTGTAGTAGTAGATCAAAGTTTCTACCGTCACTTTTCGATAGCAGCAGACCTCACTCTACTAAAACAAGCATAGCTTTTTTTTCACAACTTCAATACAAGAAAATAAAAAGTTTCTAGAATCCTCACAACTTGAAGAACACACACACCAATTTTCATTACAAACGCTTATATCTCCTTAGAGCTATCTCTCACCAAAGTTCACCACTCAAAACTGCCCCAAATCCTAGGTCTAGCAAGAGGAGTATATCTCCCTTTCCTTCCATATTACACTATGACACGCCCACATGGGCAGCCAAATCCTATTAGATAGGCCCTATTCACCCCAGTTCTTCTTTCTTATCTCTCACAAGGTCCATTCTACCTCAAAAGTCAACAAAAAAGATAAAACAACCTTTATCTTTCTTCTAATTACTAAAGAGTCTATTCTAGAATATAAGTAAGGTAAGAACAAAATAAATAGCCATCTTAATTCACTAATGAAGTGGCTAAAATAAATCTTCTCCTTATAATATCTTCTAAAATAACCTCTAGCACTCACATATGTAATAACAATAAATACAAGATATATAATATTTTTACACTCTGCATGTAAATGCAGTATGATAGCGCTATTCTAATTGCGTTGTTTCTATCCAACAGAGTTGTTTCCATCTAGCTGCATTATTTTCATCTAGATGCTTTACTCTATCTAATTTTTTTTATCTGACTACTTATATTTTGCTATTTCTATCTAATTCTTTTTTTATTTTTTATTTTTTTTATTCACTGGTTCTAAATTAAATCAAATGGTAACCATTACTTAGAAGGTATTATCTACAGAGTTAGAACTACAACTACTTTATTAACTAACTAACTATTAAAGTAATCATACAATTAGTCTCTATTATCTATCAAACTTGTTGTGTAGTTATTCTTTCTCTTAAAGTGGATAGGAAGGAATTTTAGCTCACAAAATTGATAAGATAAATCATTAGAAACTAATTCAATGTTGTTGATATAAATACCAAGATATATTATTAAAAAAAATATTTAAAAGATATATATATATATATATATATATATATATATATATATATATATTTTAAAAAACTATTAGTGACTAAAAATTTATTTAATAAATTATATAATTTTTTTTAAAAAATAGAAAAAAAAATTTCAATAACCAATATATTTTATACTTATATTTTATAATATAATTAGAGACAAGTGTAAGGTATATTGATTATTGAAAGTTCTTTAATATGTCATGTCAAAATCTATTCAATGAATGTAAAAATAACAATAATAATAATAATTAGTTGAAATAAAAAGAAGGCATAAAAGTAATTTTAATTAATAATAAAAAAGTTTTTTGATAATTGAAATCTTCTTGATAAAGAAAATCACAAGCCACAAATTAAATCTTAAATTAAGCCTAAGAGCCATTTAATTTGCACTTCTAACAAAAAGTAATTTTTAACTTACAATAGATCAAATAAAAAAAATTAGAAATTAATTTTCAAGTGCTATTTTTTAATAAGGATTTTTTTTTTTTTTTTTTTTTTTTTTTTAACAACCATTTATCAATTTAGAAAATTATTCCTATCAAGAGCTTTATAAATCATGATAGAATCTACAAAAAATTTAGAACAAGTACTTAAATAAGAAATATTAAAAAAAATTGGAATATTTATATTTTATATTGGATATTTAATTGAAACATCAAAGCAAAAGAAACATGATACTTCTAAAAGTTGTATAATGCTTGAAAGATAAAAGAATAATAGATAAAATATCATCTATCAAAGAAAATACTTTAAGATTTATGGCAAGAGGTAATAAGACTAAAAAAGTAGTTATAGAAGAAAAATTATTAGATTCATAAATCATTACAAAATCATTTATCTTCTAAATTAAAATAGGAAGTATAATGACTAAAGATATTATTGTATTGTAATATATCTACTTAATAGAAAGATTGGTAGAGATCCAAAATAGATAGAATTAAATAAATTAAAATTTTAATAGATATATAATTAAGCCTTAATAGCTAATAAATTAAATTTAGCTAAAATATTTATATTCTATGTTAAATTTTATATTCAAAAGACTTCTATTACTTTAGGAGGGCTATAAATGAATCAAAATATAATAGAATAGAAAGAAAATTAATACTATTACTTCAAAAATAAATTTAAAGATAGAATCTTATAAAATTTATTTTCAAACTAATAAGATTGATAAATCAAAGATGAATATTTATAAAACAAGGTCAAAATATAATCCCAATATATATATATATATAAAAAAAAAAAAAAAAAAAAAAAAAAATCCTTGCCAAATGGAGAGTTTTTGAAAAGATCAAAGAATTAGGTTAGAAAATTAGCTTCAAGAGCATTTTAAGATTATAAAGTTAAAAAGATTATAACTTGGAAAAGGCTTTTAATGAGATAATGAAAATTTAAGATTTTGTAAGCAATAAAATTTTTGAAATAGTAAAAATTAGTATAAATTTTAAGTTGATAGCTAATCTCTTGCACTTGATTTATAATTGGTTTATTGTTATAGTGCATAAATACAAGTAAAAAATATGATTCTTAAGTTTTACATTATTTTTACTATACAATTAGAAGATATTTGATAACATGTATAAGAAGGTACTAGGATTAGATGATTTAAGATTAATTGTAATTTTTTAAATATCTAAAGATCTTTAAATTGAATTTAGAAATTATTTAAAGTACTTATAAAACATATTCCAAAAAAGCCTTACATCAAATTTAAGTAAAAATTAAAAATTAAACCATAATAATTAACTATTATTTTTTCTTCATTAAACTTGAAATAGAAATTTTATTGTATTAATTATCAATTTGTAAATTAAAACTCTTCCAAATTTTATAAATATATACATAACTTCAAGAAATATCATTTTGTAAAATTTAAAACTACTCTAATGGCTCAATTAGAGGTTGTATTCTATTGTAGTTTATCAATTAAAGTTTAGAATATGCTTAGGATTTTCTTAGGCTTTGTAAGAGTTTTTAGAGTTTAGAATTTAAAATTTGATAAGTTTTAGATTTTAGGGCTGTTAGGATATAGGTCTTAGGATTCATAAGATATATGATATAGGTTTTAGGATTGATAGGATATAGAATATAGGATGTAGAATTGCTTAGATTTAGAATTTTTAGGATGGTTGAGATTGTTTAAGAATGGTATTTTTAAGTACCTTAAATTTTTGATTATAAGATAAATATAAGATATAAATTTTTCTTCTTTTATAGCCAAATGCCTTATACATCTTTAAACTAAATTTTAGATAATATAATAGTATAGGTAATAAATATTGGTTATTATCAAATAATATAAGAATAACATGCAGAAGCAACAAGTTATGGGCTTCTTATATGCCATAATAGAAAGATAAGTTTCTTATAGAAGGTAAATATTTATTAAATAAGAAGAGTTTTATTTTTAAAATTTTAATTTAATTTAAAGAACCTATAATTTTTTTTATTTTATAGAACTTATAATTTATAAGTTCTTTATATAAATTTATCCTAAAAAATTTATCCTAAAAAATTTATTCTAAAAAATTTATAAGTTCTTTATATAAATTTATAATTTAAAGAACTTATAAATTTTTTTATTTTATTTTGAAGTAAAAAATATCATATCTTTTAATTCTAAAAGAATATGAATATAATTTTAAAAAATAAAATTTTCCATTAAAATATTTAATTTAGGATAATAAAAAAAAGATATCTTCACAAATGTGAGACATCCAAAAATATGTAGGTGTTAAATATTGGCTAAATATTGGTTTACTTTTCAAAATATGTGATATTCAAAAGTAAAAAATAGTAAAAAATAGAAAGAAATAAGTAATAAAATTACTTAATGACATAGATTACAATCAATGTCAAATACTAAAAAGAAATTTTTTTTACTTTCAACCATTTTATTTTGCAAAAGAATGGAAGATGTTATAAATTGGTATAGAATCTTAATAGGAATTGAAAGCATAAATTATGAATTTTCCACTATTATTTGTTTAAATGATTAATTAGATATAATAAAACTTAATAGACATTTGGTTTTGATAAATAAAAAAATAAAAAAATAAATTTAATTTTATTAAATATAAATAAATATTAGTATAATAATAATAGATATCAATGAATATTATTAAGTAGGAATCATCACCAAAAGATAAGGTAGTAATAGGGCCATCAAAATTAAAAGGAATTAGCAAAAAAAAATTAAAGCATGTATTGTTAGTGCTTTGGGTGAATAAAAAAAATATTATATTTTAGAGAATTTTTTGAATTTTGCAGTAGATATATAAGTAAAAAATTATAGATCTATAAATATAGTTGTGTTAGATGTGTATTATAAATTTAAACTTAATCAAATGGTTAGATCAAAGGTTATTGAAGTTCAAGTCAATTAGGATCTTGAAAATTAGATTTTAAAGATCAGTGAGGATTTCTATGAATTTGAGCAAATTTCTAATTGGATTAAAATGATTTTTTGTAAATTAATAGTTAACTTAATTTTTAATATTTATGCAAATATTTAGAGCAAATAAATAGTGCAAAAAAAAAACTATTGACATTGGAAGGTAGGTATTAAAATTGAAGAAGGAGGATGATCAATATTCAAGCAAATTAGGAGCTTTTTCTTTCTATTTGTAAATTTGATTTTCTTCAAATTTCATATGCTTATTGCTATCTAATAGATTAAGAAGTATAAATTTTTTAAATTAAGATCAATAGTCAATTTAATAATTATTAAGATTTTAAATTTGCTATAGGATTTAATTATGATTGATTGAAATTTATTAGAATTTATTTAAAATTTGATTAAGATTAATTTAGAATATAATTAGAATTTAATTAGAATTTATTTAGGATTTTTTTAGAATTAGTTAGGATTTAATTAAGATTTCTAGGATTTTATTAGTATTTCTTCAAGATTTCTTTATGATTTCTTCAAGATTTTTGTAGGATTTTTTTAAAGATTTCATATAATTTCTTATGATTTTTTTAGGGTTGCTTTAGGATTGATTAAAGTTTTTTTTTTAAATTTCTTTTGATTGGTTAGGATTTCTTTAAGATTTAATCAGGGTTATTGAAGATTGATTAAGGTTTATTTGGAATAGATCAAAATGTGATAAGATATAACTAGGATTTTTTTAAGGTTGATAGGATATATTTAGGATAATTGGAAGCTTACTTAAATTATTTTAGATTGCCAAAAAGATACTTCTAAATACCTTATATATTATTTTGGATTATAAATCTAACTTTAAGGTAAGATCAAATCCTTCCACAACAAAATGCCTAGTGCATTTTTAGGCTGATTTTTACATAATACAATAATGTGTTCTAGAAGAAATAAAATTCCACTCTTTGCAACAAAGGTCACATTTAACTACTATCTATATTATCAAATTTCAAAAACTTGCTTACAATGTAGATTGGAGCAATAAGGCTCTTATCAATTAGTTTTGATATGGCTTAAAAGATAATGTCAAAGTTCTCTTGTTGGCAAAGTTAAAAATAAATTTGTTAAAATAATTTATTACTTAAGCAATTAATATACAAAATTTAGCTCTTTCAAAATTACAAAGAATAAAGATTTGGTTGAAAAAGAATAAATCAAATAATGACTATTAATTGGTCCAATTAACTTGGCATTAGACTAATAAGATCTAATTAAGAAATCTAAGATAAGTTGGATATATTCAATCCATCTAAAATCTAAACTAAACCAAATTAATGTTGAAATTATGAATATTAAGTAGGCTAAAAATATTTGACCTACTTAAAAATTGAACATCTAGATTAAAACAAATTTAAAAATAATAATAAAGTAGCCATTTAAGTAAATAGTTAGCTGCCATAAATAAATAGAAGTAAATACATCAAATAAATATATCAAAATCAAGTTAATGAAACTTTCTTGTCCTCAAAGTTTTTACTAATCTTATTGAGATCTTATGTCCCATTTGGACCATT
Organism: Physcomitrellopsis africana; assembly: GCA_036785485.1. Lineage (NCBI taxonomy): Eukaryota > Viridiplantae > Streptophyta > Bryopsida > Funariales > Funariaceae > Physcomitrellopsis > Physcomitrellopsis africana. The sequence goes on along the minus strand of JAWRVF010000099.1, from coordinate 605,944 downwards.
TATTATAGATTCAACTTGAAACTATTTTTTTCCTTTTCTTAATATTCATAATTTTTTCAAGTTTTTTTAGGTTAATGGAATTACTTTCCAAATCTTTCCTTTAAATTTCTTTTTATTATTATAATCTCTTCTAAATTAATAACTTAGTTTTGTTATATAATCTCTTTGCAATTCATACTAAAAAAAAAATCTCTCCTTCACTTGTACATATTTGTTAGGATTTTGTAGTTCTTTCAATTGTTAGACCAAATCCAATATTAAGATGATATTCTAAGTTTAATACCTTAGAATCTCATTTCTTATATATTACTTCTAATCTTTTTATAAATATTCTAAATTTTCAAAGACTTCTTCTCTTAGTTGGATTCTAGAAAATGATTCATTAATAAGGTCTCTTCTTATCAAAAGTCACTTACAAATCTATTTAGTTACAAGATTTTTATTTGTTCTTTAGTTGAAAAAATCTATGATTAAAAATTATTATATCAAATCAACTAAATTAAAGGCAAGGAGCACAAATCCAAATATAAAAAAAATAAGAAGACAAAGATATCTAGTTGCAATAAAAATCCTAAAATTTGACAATTTACAACTTGTTATAACATGGATTTATTATTCTAAAAGAATATATTGATGAAAATATTACAAAAAATTATAAATCCTAAAAAAATCATAAAAAAATCCTCATCAAATCCTATTAAATTTTAATGAAATTATAAATATCAAATATCAATTTCGAAATTCTAAATTTTTTAAATTAATTTTTGATTTGTTTCAAAATTTTAAAGCTTTTTAATTTTTTAATTAAAAATAAGCTCAAAAAATTTAAAAAGATTGAATATATAGATTAAGAAAAAAGATCAAAAAATTATTTGGATATTAAACAACCTCCTTCTCCAACTTTGATATCAAACTCTAAGCTATAAGATCTTATTTTTTTTTATTGTTAGTTTGTACTAAAACTTTGTATAAATCTTTTATTTCAAATCAATTACTAGCTTACAAAGTTTTAGTTCAATTCAGCTAGCAAATCTTTGCAAGATGTTGATACCCTTACTAATTTTTTAACTACCAACTACTAGTATCCTAATATACTTGAATTTTAATAACCTTAAAGCTAACCAAGCAATTGAGTTAAAATTCAAGATGCTCATTCAATATAAATATATGCATAGATGCATTAAAAATCAATTGTGGATCTATTATGAAGTTCATAATATTGCTGAAAATATAGATCTTAAATTATTACTTTAAATCATAGTCAAAAAAAAAATCTTAACTTTAATTAATTCCCAAAAAATCATTACAAATCTAATTTGCATAAATTTAACACTTATAGAATTTTTTTAAAGTTTCTTATTTTGTGTTACTTTCAAATCAACCAAAGAACCTCCTTTTTATTGTGGATGCTTGTTTTTATGCCTTTAAATCTGATTTTAATCTTGTTTCACAAATGGTCCTCCTTATATATCAATCTCGCATATTCTTTGTTAATTTTTGCTAAAAACTACTCTCAACTTCGAGCTAAAGATGTTTTAATGATTTTATGCCTATTCTATTATATCTTGTTTTATTTATGATCCTACAAAGTGACTAGATGTCATGGACATATAATAAGAGAAGGTGATAAAAGATTCTAGAAGATTCTAGAAGATTCTTAATAATTTGGAGAAGGCCTTAATAGATCTTAGTAGGTTTTAAGAATTCTATAAAAGGTTTTAAAAGGATCTAAAAGATCTTAGATGGTTGTAGAAGGTTCTTGGAGGTTTAGATATTTTAAAAAGTTGCCAAAGAAGGATCTTAGGCTTGCTTTACTTCTAAGCATCAAAAAAAATCTTCAAAGAGCTTTCTTGCATTTCATATACATAGGAGTCAAAACTAAAGGATTTCTCAATTTCAACAACACAATCCTTGTAGCTTTGCTTGAGTTGCTTTGCTTGTGTCTTATTATAGCTCTTTGCTTCTGATATAAAATTTATATCTTTTATTTCAATTTTTTAAACTTTTGGAATCTTATTCTACTTAAGTAGTATGTTTGTAGCAATTTTTTAAAATTAATATAGCACAATATCAGAGCTTAGTCTTTATAGATAGAAAGTAAATTTTCTATCTTTTTAAAAATATTATAGTGCTCTAAAGATTATAAATTATCCTCTTTTAGATTGATATTGTACTTGATTATATATATATATATATATATATATATATATATTTTTATTTTTTATTTTTTATAGCAAGAAGTAAGGAGTTTAATATATTGGATTCTAAAAAAGCCAAATTAGATTCAATTATTTTTTTTTTTGAATTATTAAGAGTCAAGACAAAGACCTTTTTTAAACAAAATTAATAACTTTATATAACCATACATAATGGCCAAAGAACAGAACTACCTCAGCCGCTATCACAAGTCATCTTAAGAACTCCACTACTAAGGTCTACTTTACTAAAAGATGTATGTATTTAAGACAAAAATTCAATGTCAATAGTAAAAGAACAAAAAATTAGCCTTTCAAAGAAGTTTAATAGAACTTATTCAAAGTTTTGTGGCTTTGTAATTCAAATATGACTTATCACTTTATTCCAACTTTAGTGGTATTTTATAAAAGCATCTTATGTTATTTTGGTTGGAACCTTGTTCTCAAGTCAAACTTTGTTTTTATTTGCTCCATTGTTTAAAAAAAATTCTTCCATATTATATAACTTTGAAATATTTTTAGCTATATTTATAGAAGCATTTGGAGAATATAATAAGATTCAATCTACTACAACTAAAATCCAAGCCTTTTAACAAAGTATATATTCTATATCTGTTTATACTTCATAATTTTGGCAACTAGTATATAATATCAATTGAAGTGACAAAATGGTTGTCATGTTATCAAATGGCAATTAGATGAAAGATTAAAAAAAAAAAAAAAATCTATATCATTAAAGATTAAATAAAAAATTATTTTAAAAATCATAAATAAAAAATAAGAAGAATTTTTTAAAAAAAAATCTATATCATTTAAGATTTAATAGAAATTTATTTTAAAAATCATAAATAAAAGATAAGAAGAAATAAAAAATAGTAATTTTTATACTAATTTTTTAATTAAAAAAGATTCTGCTTATTTAGTAGGACTATAAATTTTAAAAAAAATTAAAAATTAAAAATTAAAAAAAATAATATTATATGCATCCTTAGGTCAAAGTAAAGGATAATTTCTAACAAAAATAATACTATAGGCATCCTTAGATCAAAATAAAGGATAATTTCTAGCAAAAATAATACTATAAGCATCCTTAAATCAAAATAAAGGATAGTTTCTAATAAAAATTATCTAAAAAAATCTTAGATTAATACCTAAGGAAGGTCAATTGTGAACCAAGGACAAAATTAGATAATAAGGGATATAAATCCTATACTTAAAACAAATGTGGGGTTCTTTATTTGATTAAAGAGTAGAATTAGTGAACAAACTTAAAAGAATTTCTATAAAAGTTAATTTAAAGAATTTTGAGATTGTAATGATTATGTAAGAGCTATGCAAAGTTAAGGTTTGGTTTGAATGACTTTCTTATTGAAAAATAAAGTGGATTCATATTTTAAAAATCATATGAATTTTATAGCTGATCTACTTATGAATTTTTATAGATTTATAAAAATATTTATATTAGATATATATTATAAATTTAGACTTAATTTAACTATTAGATCAAAAAATATTAAAGTTTTAATGGATTAGGATATTCAAAATTGAAGATTTAAAGAATAGTAATGATTTCTAAGATTTGCAATAATCTACTAGTTGAATTGAAGTAAAAATTGGTGTACTAGTAATTGACTTAAACACCAATAACAGTATAAAATTTGGAAGTAAGTTGAAAATTTATGAGGGAGATATTGGAACTAGGAATTCAATATCAAGATTGGAGAAGGGATGTCACTTGATTCTTGAGCAAATTTTTTTATTTTTCTTTCAATTAATAAATTTAATTTTTAAAAATTTCTTATATATCTTTTTAATAAGAATTTTAAAGATTTTACAAATATATAATTAAAATCAATAGTTAATTAGAAAATTACATAGATTTTAATTTGCTACTGGATTTATTTAGGATTGATTAGGATTTGAATAGGATTTAGTTAGGATTTTTTTAGGATTTGATTAGGATTTGAATAAGACTTGGTTATAATTTAAATAAGATTTTATTAAAAATTGCTAGGTTTATTTTAGAATTTTTATAAAAATTATTTAAGATTGATTAAAATTTTTTTTAAGATTGTTTGATGTTTGATTAAGGTTGGTAGTAGCTTAAAAAGTGTTAATAGAGCCCATATCTATAAACTTGAAACACTTTTAATTGTCTTAAAGATGAATAAAGAGCATATAAATGATCTTGAAATTTATTTGTATAAGGCCAATTAAGAATATTGATTGATTGATTGATTAATTAGTTAATTGATTGATTGATTGATTGATTAATTAGTTAATTGATTGATTGATTGATTAATTAGTTAATTGATTGATAAAAATTGATTAATTTAAAGATTTTAAGAGAGTCACAGTTACTAAGACAAATATTTCTAAACACTTTATATATATTTTTTGATTATAAGAAAAACTTTAAGATAAATTGAAATCCATAACAATCAGATGCCTAGTACATTTCTAACCTAAATTTCATATAATACAACAATATTGATAAGTCAATTTTATTAAGAATTATGAGCCAATGTAAAGGACCTATTACTCTCTATATTTGATCTTCAAATTCTTAATAAAGCCATTAATTAAGCTGTAAAATATAATAATTGGCTATTTCAATGTCAAAAAAATAAATATCTATTACTTGTATCACAACTTTATACCAATTACTTGGCATCTTCTACATCTTTCAACTCTAGCAAATATTTGGAAGTAAAAGATATGCAAATTGATGCGATTTGCTTCAAATCCATTTTTAAATTTAAAAAAAGTGTTAAAAAAAATATGGCTTGTGTTTATATTAAAAAAAATCTAGCCACAAGGCTAATAATTGCCACAAAAAATTTTGACATATATATTAAATAAGAAGTGCATTTACATCACAGAATACTTTGTAGGAAAAAAAAAGTGTCCAATTACAATAAGAACCATGCGATTGGATTCTTTTAATCTACAAATTAAAAAAGATCATATATTATCATCTAACCTTTCTTATTGCTTTACTATATTAATATGTTTGAATGTCTAAAAACTTAAAATCCTTGCTTTAATAGATTTAAGAGCCTTTGCTTGCATTATTGACTTAAAATTTTCAAAAATCCATAAAATTCTTATAGTCAAGAAATCCAAGGTTGTTCATGTAAAAATCATAGATGGTCAATCTTTATCTTTTAAAGATATTATTTATAAAACTAGTCCATTAGAAGTAACATCAAAGAATCATAATAGTTATGTCATATTAAATATCATTAAGTCCCTATTTAATCCCATCATTTTAGGACTTTTTTAAAAAAGTCCTAAAATATACATAATTATCTTTTGGTCCAATTTATAACTTATTACAAAACAAGATTATAATATTAAGGGAGTATATTAATGAGATTTAATAAAGAATTTTATTTGACATTCAAAATCTCTTATTGATATATTTATATTCTTTGTAAGAAAAAATATAGATTTCTATGGATGTACATTAATTATTATGGTTTCAACAAAGTAATAATAAAAAATTGTTATCTTTAATAGTTAATATTTGGACTCTTTGACCAATTGGATAAAAATAAGATCTATATTAAAATAAATCTTTGCAAAGCTTCTAATCTAATATGCATCAAAAAAGGGAACAAATAAAAGACTACTTTTTATATAAGATATGGACACTTTGAATACAATGTCATATCTTTTAGCCTTATAAATATATTAGCCATTTTTCAATATTTGATAAACAATATATTTTATGAATTCTTTTTTATGACTTTGTTATATACTATTTGAATAATATCTTAATCTATTCTAAGATTCTAGAAGAGTATGGACAATATATTTGCTTTATCTTATAAAAATTACAAGATATTAGATTATATGTCAAATTAAAAAAATGCATATTTCATAAGTCCAAAGTAGAATTTTTTGATTATATCATCTCAAATGAAGGCTTAATGATTGATCTAAAGAAGATTAAGACCATCAATAACTAAAAAATTCTAAAATTGATATATGACATCTAATGCTTTCTAAAATTACTATATGACATCTAATACTTTTTTAAATTTATAAACTTCTATAGAATATTTATTAATAATTATTTTCAAATAGCTGCTTTGTTTATACAATTGACATATAAAGATAAGCTTGAATGGAGATTAGAAGCTAAGAAAGCCTTTCAATGGTTGAAAATAATATTCACTACAATCTTTGTTTTGATTCACTTAAACTTTTCAAAACCATTTATAAAGAAATCAATAATTTAAACTTTGTATTGAAAATAATCTTGTTATAATCTAAAAGAGAAAAGAAATTGCATTCAATTGCATTTTATTTCAAAAAAATTTTGACCTCAAAGATTAATTGTAAGATCTACAAGAAAGAACTTCTTGCAATTGTGGATTCTTTTTAAGAATGGTGCCATTTGCTTGAAGGTACTTTATATCTATTAACTATTTATACCAATCAAAAGAATCTTGAGTATTTTATGTAGGCTTGTATCTTAAATTATTGCCAAGTTTGTTAGAGCATGTTTCTATCTCTCATAGATATATTCCAAGTTATCACTTTTGTTGCTTTAAAGTACTTGGGTACTTTCCAATATCTTCCCATTCACCTTCATAGGAGTCTCTTAAAAATAATTCCAATGGTATAGTCAAGCATGCACCTTCTTCTTTTGATAATGTATTAGTATAAAAATTTGCACCCACATCATCTTCCATATCAATCATGTCTTCTTCATCATAATACCTTGCCCTGGATAACATATCTGCAACTGAATTATCCCTCCATGCAATGTGTTTAAACTCTGGATTCAAAGATTTGATATATGCTATCCACCTTAACATAGCAATATCAGGAGTTGAACAACTTGTAATCATGCCTAGTAAAGGCAAACATTCTGTTTCTACAACTACCGATTCACCAATCAAATACTCTTTTTCATTTTTCATGGCAGTTATTACACCCCATAATTCTCTTTTAATTTGTGCATATGCTCTTTGTCTAATATTCAAAACCTTTGCTCCAAACCATACTACATATCTATTCCCTTGTTCATCGTCTTGTCCAATTGCCCAAATTATTCCAATTGGATTTGCATCAACTGTTAATATTATCGGTCTTCTACATTCATAATTCACTTTCTTCAAAGTTGGAGCTGAAGAAAGAAGTTCTTTCAATTTTTTCATAGCTTTTCTTTGTTCATCTTTCTATTGAAACCTTTAATTCTTCCTTAACAACTCATTTAATGGATATGCCACATGTCCAAAATGACGTATCCATATATGATAGAAAATGCATGCTCCTAAAAATCTTCTCACTTCTGTAGTGTTTGCACATTCTTTCATCTTTTTAATAATATCAATCTTTTCAATACTCAGCTTATGTCCATATGATCCACACATGTGTCCAACAACTAGTATTTCATTTATCCCAAACATAGACTTTGTACCTGATAAGGTCAAGTGTACGTCTTCCAATCGTGATAAAATCTTTTACTTGTCGCTACTTGTGATCTGCGGAAGCAAATTTTTACTGACCTTTGTGAGTCAATATGCCATCTTTTTCTTCTACACATATTTTAATTAGAATATTATTTAATGATAGAATAGTCTTTTCTAGTATAAATTCTTTCAATATTTTATTCATTCCATTCATCATATCAACTACTATATTAGTAGCTCCTTGAAGCAATGTATATATTTTTATTAAATCCAATAGAGTCTTTATAGTAATTAAATCCCTATTTTATAATGCCAATTGAAATTGATCATATCTTGAGTAAAGATACTGTCAAGAATAGATTGCTCCTTGCAGTGCAACTGCAAATTCATATAAATTATGTGGACTTGAATGTATTTAATGGATTTTGCTTTATTTATAAGGGTGCATATCTTCAAATCTCATTGTTTCCATTTCTTTGGTGCTTCGTGGCTATAGATTTGGTAAAGTATATTTGGATTCACAAATCTAATTTTCAATCTTTTCAATGGAGTAAGTTTGATAACCGATAAATGTGCTCTTCCCAATCTTTGGAATTGATTAAATGAGGCTGTGGTTTATGAGGTGATAAAAATAATATAGTGCTACAATATTGGATCAGCATCCAATTTCAAAAAACTTTTAAATGCAAAAGCCTTTTCGTATCGTGAAAAGCATATTTCATATTTTCTTCCCATTTTATTCGAAAATCCTTATCAATATTAGTATCTAATGTAGCATCCATAAATTTATGCCCTATCTTCTTAGGATCTCTCAAATTTGGTTGTGTAGATGCTCCTCTCACCTTCTCTTCACAATCTGATGGTAGTGGCAAACCCACTGGTTTAACCTTTTTTGCCACTGATTTATACTTAGTTTCAACACATACCTCTTGGCGACTTAAATTTTTTATAAAGTTTTGAATTTCATCATAAAATTCTTTAGAACATACATTGATAATTTTATTACTTCCTTGTAATCTATATTATAATAAATAATTTAATTCTCCCATAGTATCCGCAAATCCAACTTCTTCAAATGATCATGATATAAATTCATCCTCAACCAATTCTCCATTTTCTTTCAAAGTTTTTTCCATTTTTTTAACATAATGTTTATCTATTCTTTTCATCCCTTCAATAGTTTTAAAAGATAATACACCATCTTGGTTCAATCCAACAAGTCTAGTAGATAATGCCATCTTTGTTAAATTCAGCGGGAACATGTCTTCCTTTAACCCATTGCAATCCCGCTTTACAATGGTGTGCGGTAAAAACCCTCAAGCTCTTCAAAGTTCTCATTTGATAATGGCTTTTCTCTCAGCTTATCATGATTTCTTTCATGATCAGCACAAACGGTTAAAAATTGAACTGCTTTCATTCCATCTTGGCTTCTTATTCTTGCATAGGCTGAACCATCATCCATAACCTTTGTTTCCATTCTTGTGGTAGTAATAAATGGTTGTCCCAATATAATTAGATATGTAGACATATCTTGTACAAAGAAATGTTGCTCATGATTGACATCTCCTATCATCACCTTTATATTTGGACAAGCTCCATACAATTCTCTCTTTGAATTATTTGCTGATCTTATCATCCATCCATGCTTAGTATCAATTGGCCATTTTCCTTTTTTATATAACTCTTTTGATATCAAGTTGATTTCAGAACTATGATCAATTAGTGCTACAATCGGCTCTTCTAATTCTCCTAATTTTACTAAAGTTTCCGTTGTAAACTCTTTAGCGAACTTTGTGAGAATAATGAAACGATTATATCTTCTTTATCACGTAGAACTTGACTCGTGGCTTGTCTCCAATAATTGCGTTTTTGATTTCTTACATCTTCCATTAAGCTTATTTTTGCTTTTTGTATCTTATTTGGCTTTATATCACCCAATCGATTGTCTTTTTTCTTCTTTTTATTGTATCGATAATAAGCTTCATGAAAATTTCTCTTTTGCTGATTCTAAATCTCGCCAATTATATAGTTTAACCTTCCGGCTTAAATCCACTCTTCATCTAAGCTTCTTCATCATTTGACTTTAATATCTGATTAATTTATAAGCAAGATACCTTTTCTTCTACTTTATAAAATCTCTTTCCAGCTGTAAGACATTCTCTGTGTCTCTTCGTACATAAGTTTTCTGTTGTCGTACCTCCTCTTATTTTTATCATTGATGTGCTATTATTTTCATCTCTTCTTCTTTTTTCTTCTATTATTGCATCATGTTGATTCCTTGCAATATGAGCATGTACCGATAATCCATCTACAGGATCATTCCATCCAGTAATTTGTCGAATGTCATTTCCAACACATTTTAAATCATTTTTGGTAAAATTTCCTCTTTTAGCATAACTCATTGCACTTGTCCACAAAGAACTAGATTCTCTTGGAAGTTCAAGATTTATGCTTAAGCACTTGCCTCGATTTGCTTCTATCTAATATGTTGATGCTTCATTGCTTGAGATTTTAAATGATTCTCTTGCAAGTGCCTTCATTCCTCCTTTACCAAAGTTTGTCTCCAATTTTTCTCCACTTTCCTTTAAATGTATCATACCATCTTTGAAAAAAACAACTCCTTTGCATAGTGCCTCTGTAAAATCTTCACACTCCCTTCTTGAATGATCCACGCTATCTCACCACATGCACCTATGTACTATACCATCCATTTGTCCAAATTTTTGTCTTATTGATACCTTTGATGATTGGCCCCTTTTTTCAAGTTTTGTAAATTTTATTTGCAAATCTCTCATCCCTCGTATGATTTCATCAATGCCCATTTCTTCTTTCTTTGATGTTGCCATTGAAGGTTGAATCATAGGTGTAGGATGGTTTGTAGGTAATTTTACCTTAGAAGCTTGCAATGGTCTTTGAATACCCACCTAATCTTTTCTCCTTTCTCTTTTTGCAAGTACTCCAATTGCTTCTTCCACTTCCTCCCAATTTGATGTCAATCCTTCTTCTTCTTCTTTATCTTCAAGTAATATTTTCAACTTCTCCTGTAGCTTTCTATCAGCCGCTTGGAGAAAAAGCTCTACTTTGCTTGGATCTAGTAATAGCTTCTCTTTCTTTGATAGATGGGAATATTGCCTTTCAAACTCCCTCAATAATTCTGTCGCTTGAAGATCCTTCTTAGGCCTTTCAATCCATTCAAAAAATGTCCTTTTTGTAACCTGATCACTGTCTTTAAAAAAATACTCATCCTTTAATGCTTGAGAAAACCTTTCCCATAAATCTCCAGATTGTCCTATAATGGACTTCACATGACTTCTTATCTCTGGTATAGTAGCCAATTCAAATAATTGAACCATCTCCTTCTCAGAAACACGCTTCAATTCCATTTTCTTAACATAACATCTTAAATATTTTGTAATATTCTTCCCTTTAAATTGGTCAATCTTGTCTACAACTGCCTGTATTGCCTTATTTGCCATACCTTCCTTGCGATCTTTCACCTATTGTTGTTCCATGAATAAAGCAAATGCTTCAAACATGCTTGTAGAATTAGGATCAAAATACATACCTTGTCCTCCTTTGCTACCTCCACTTGCAACTCCACTAGAAGTTCCAATTGATGCACCATCCATAATTCCTCCTTCAACTCTCTTGCCTTCCTTTTCCATAAGTCAAAAAAAAAAATTCCAATAATCTTCCACCTCAAGCTTTTCACGTAAGGTTCACCATTTTTAAATATTGTCATTTAATTTTTAGCGAGAATCTTTCGAGACGCGCAGTTTGTGGAGAGACACAAAAGAATCTGTTTTTATAAATCTGTATTTCCTAATAGAATCCTAAACAACTTCTATTAAATCTTAATAGTACTAATCAAATTTTGATCCAATCTTTAAGCAATCACAAAAGAAGAATAAATGAATCATATATTAATCATAATAGAAAATAACATATAAATACTAAATTTAGAAAATACTAAAAATAAAATCTTAAAATCCTAAGTCATATCTTATTCAAATCCTAGGTCAAACCCTAGTCAAAACCTAAATCAAATCCTAAGTCAAACCCTGGTCAAAACCTAAGTCAAATCCTAAATCAAACCTTGGCCAAATCCTAATCAAACCCTAATCAAAATCTAAATCAAACCTTGAGTCAAATCCTGTTGAAACTCTAATCCAATCCTAAGTCAAATCCTGTTGAAACTCTAATCCAATCCTAAGTCAAATCCTAAGTCAATTCCTGGTCAAAACCTAAATCAAATCCTAAATCAAATCCTAAGTCAAATTCTAGTCAAACCTTGATCAAATCCTAAGTCAAATCCTAAGTCAAACCCTGGTCAAACCTTGATCAAACCTTAGTCAAACCCTAAGTCAAACCCTAAGTCAAACCCTAGTCAAACCTTGATCAAATCTTAGTCAAATCTTAAGTCAAAACCTAGTCAAAATCCTAAATCAAATCCTAGTCAAATCCAAATTCAAACCCTAAATCCTAAATCAAATCCTAAGCAAACCCTAAATCCTAAACCCGAATCCTAATCAAATATTAAACCAAATTCTAACCAATTCAAATCAACCCTAGGGAAAATTAGAACCTCAATATCTGTTGATTAGACTATTGATCTTATTTAAAACTTTGTAAATCTTTCAATCTCTTAGTCAACAACAAGCACAACAAATTTGAAGGAAATTGAACTTACCAAATTGAAGAAAAATCCCAAAAACTTCTCGGGTGTTGGTCGGCCTCCTTCTCCAACCTTGATGCTGATCATCTAGTGTTGATTTCTCCGTTTTTCATCATTCAATCAATCTCAAATCACTCATGTTTAAAAGAAAATAAGTCTATTGTGCACACAAATAAAATTTATTCCAATCCAACTGGTAGATTGCTCAAGATCTCAAAAACCCTAACTGACCCTCAAAACTTAATTTCTGAGACCTTAACCCACTTAAATCTCAATTACGTACAACTAAACTAATAGATTCAGCTCAAATTCACAGCACACATGAACAACAATAATATCCAAAAATCCACAAATTTCCAGCTATAGATCTACTACAAAACTTTTGAAATTGTCTAAAACATCAACCCTATTTTATTTCACAAAATTCCTAAATGCCGAATACAACCCTGAATTTGTAAAGATCTTACAAAGTTAATTTTTCTCCAAATCACTCAAAACCAACTCCTCTACAAAATCTCTCAAGTCTACTCTCTAATCCCAATCTCCAATCTACAAAAAAACCCCTAGATCTGCCGTAGGCATGTGGTTTTGTGCCTCGGAGTCTGATTTCAACCCTAACTCATAACTGGTCCTTTCCGGGTATCTATTTCAAGATTTTTGTGGTAAGTTTTTCTGAAACCTCTTCATAACTCTCTTATATATATGCCTATATCATTTTATTTTCCAATCTACTTTATTTTGCCTCAGTTATGGCCCTACAAAGTAAATAGAAGCTCATTTGTAAAAAAGGCAGCATTAATTCCCATTAGTTTTACTCCCTTTTTACTATTATCTATTTTTTTAAGATAATTTGCTACAATATTTTGAACTAAGATCTTCTATAATATACTATTTCCACACTCTTTCACCTAATAGTCGTGTTACATCTCGACAACATATAAATAAAGTAACCATTAGAAATAAGGATTTAAGTCCAATTCTATATGAATTTGCAAAGGCATTTGCAAGAAGAGCAATCTATTCGATAGGTGATCTTTACTCAAGATATGATCAATTTCAATTGGCATTACAAAGTAGAGATTTAACTACTATGAAGACTCCATTGGATTTGGTAAGAATGTGTACATTGCCTCAAGGGGCTACTAATTCAGTAGCTCATATGATGAATGGAATGAACAAAGTATTGAGGGAATTTATACCAAATAAGACTATGCCATTCTTAGATGATGTTCCAATTAAAGGATGTGCAGAAGAAAAAAAAGATGAGACATTGGATCACAAAGGTTGTAGAAAATTTGTTGCAGATCATATTAGTAATTGTGAAAAGATTTTATCATGATTAGAAGATGTACACTTGACCTTATCAGGTACAAAGTCTATGTTTGGGATAAATGAAATACTAGTTGTTGGACACATGTGTGGATCATATGGACGTAAGCCGAGTATTGAAAAGATTGATATTATTAAAAAGATGAAAGAATGTGCAAACACTACAGAAGTGAGAAGATTTTTAGGAGCATGCATTTTCTATCATATATGGATACGTCATTTTGGACATGTGGCAGATCTAATATATGAGTTGTTAAGAAAGAATAAAAGATTTTAATGGAAAGATGAATAAAGAAAAGCTATGAAAAAATTGAAAGAACTTCTTTTTTCACCTCCAACTTTGAAGAAAGTGAATAATGAATGTAGAAGACCAGTAATATTAACAGTTGATGCAAGTCCAATTGGAACAGGTTGGGCAATTAGACAAGACAATGAACAAGGGAATAGATATGTAATATGGTTTGGAGCAAAGGTTTTGAATATTAGACAAAGAGCATATGCACAAATTAAAAGAGAATTATGGGGTGTAATAACTGCCATGAAAAATAAAAAACAGTATTTGATTGGTGCATCGGTAGTTGTAGAAATAGATTGTTTGCCTTTACTAGGCATGATTATAAGTTGTTCAACTCCTGATATTGCTATGTTAAGGTGGATAGCATATATCAAATCTTTGAATCCAGAGTTTAAACACATTGCATAGAAGGATAATTTAGTTGCAGATATGTTATCCAAGGCAAGGTATTATGATGAAGAAGACATGATTGATATGGAAGATGATGTGGGTGCAAATTTTTATACTAATGCATTATTAAAAGAAGAAGGTGCATGTTTTACTATACCATTGGAATTATTTTTAAGAGACTCATATGAAGGTGAATGGGAAGATATTGGAAAGTACCCAAGTACTTTAAAGCGACAAGAAGATTGGACAGATCAAAAATTTAAGAAAATTTGTAAGAAAGCCTATGGATATTTTTTACGTAATAGATATTTATGGAAGCATCCAAAGAGAAGAGGAGAAGTACCACAACGAGTTATATGTGATTTAGAAGCTCAACAAAAGATTATCAAGGAGTTTCACGAGAGTTTGTGGGTAGGGCATAGAGGAATATGGACAACTTTTATTAAAAAGAAGGAAAAATATTGGTGGAAAGGCATATATAAAGATGTAGTTGATTTTATAGGATCATGTGAAATTTGTCAATTCTATTCTAACATTTGACATTGAGATGAATTACATCCAACTTATCCTCTAGTACTACATTATAAGTGGGTAGTGGATTTAGTGGCAATGCCTATGGGACTTGGACTAATAAAATATTTGGTACTCGCACGCAAAGATTTATCAAATATGATTGAAGGACGAGCATTAAGAACAAAGAGTACTGAAACTGTATGTTGATTTCTTTTAGAAGACATTATTTGTCGCTATGGTTGTATTGAAAAAATCACGGAAAATAGAGGTAAATTGGATGCAAAAGAACCAAAGAACTCTTTGGTAGAATGGGAATCAAACTTTCTTTGACAACAGCATATAATCCAGAAGATAATGGGAAGAGTGAGCATGGGCATTCACCTATTGTTAAGGCATTAGTAAAAGCATGCAATGGCAAAGTACATCAATGGCCAAAATTATTACCATTTGCATTATGGGCAGATCGTACAACTCATAGCATAGTGACTGGTTATATGCCTTCTGAATTAATGTATGGACAAAAGCCAATTATGCCAATAGAAGAAATAGTGCCTATATGGAGAATATTACCTTGGAAGGATGATCTTAACAAAGAGGAGCTTTTAGCATTACGCATTCAACAATTGGAAAGAAAACCTGAAGACATCTCCGGTATAGTAGCCAGTTCAAATAATTGAACCATCTCCTTCTCAGAAACACGCATCAATTCCATTTCCTTAACATAACATCTTAAATATTTTGTAATATTCTTTTCTTCAAATTGGTCAATCTTGTCTACAACTGCCTGTAATGCCTTATTTGCCATATCTTTCTTGCGATTTTTCACTTGTTGTTGTTGTATGAATAAAGCTAATGCTTCAAACATGCTTGTAGAGTTAGGATCAAAATACATACTTTGTCCTCCTTTGCTACCTCCACTTGCAACTCCACTAGAAGCTCCAATTGATGCACCATCCATAATTCCTCCTTCAACTCTCTTGCCTTCTTTCTCCATAAGTCAAAAAAATTTTCCAATAATCTTCCACCTCAAGCTTTACACGTCGGGTTCACCAAATTATGTCGTAATATATACAATTTTGCTCGAGAATGCTCTGGGCACCTAGCTGTGGAAGAGAAAAAAAGGAAATACACAACAACAAGATCCTAACAACTCTAATAGAATCCTAAACAACTTCTATTAAATCTTAATAGTACTAATCAAACTTTGATCTAAATTTTAAGCAATTACAAAAGAAAAAATAACTGAATCATATATTAATCATAATTAAAAATAACATTTAAATACTAAATTTAGAAAATACTAAAAGTAGAATCTTAAAATTCTAAGTCATATCTTATTCAAATCCTAGGTCAAATCATAGTCAAAACCTAAATCAAACCCTAAGTCAAACCCTGATCAAAATCTAAGTCAAACCTTAAGTCAAACCCTGGCCCAATCTTAATCAAACCCTAGTCAAAACCTAAGTCAAATCCTGAATCAAACCCTGTTCAAACCTTGGTCCAATCCTAAGTTTGATTCCCATTCTACCAAAGAGTTCTTTGGTTCTTTTGCATCCAATTTACCTCTATTTGCCGTGATTTTTTCAATACAACCATAGCGACAAATAATGTCTTCTAAAAGAAATCAACATACAGTTTCAGTACTCTTTGTTCTTAATGCTCGTCCTTCAATCATATTTGATAAATCTTTGCGTGCGAGTATCAAATATTTCATTTGTCCAAGTCCCATAGGCATTGCCACTAAATCCACTACCCACTTATAATGTAGTGCTAGAGGATAAGTTGGATGTAATTCATCTCAATGTCAAATGTTAGAATAGAATTGACAAATTTCACATGATCCTATAAAATCAACTACATCTTTATATATGCCTTTCTACCAATATTTTTCCTTCAATTTAGTAAAAGTTGCCCATATTCCTCTATGCCTTGCCCACAAACTCTCGTGAAACTCCTTGATAATCTTTTGTTGAGCTTTTAAATCACATATCACTCATTGCGATACTTCTCCTCTTCTCTTTGGATGCTTTCATAAATATCCATCACGTAAAAAATATCCATAGGCTTTTTTACGAATTTTCTTAAATTTTTAATCTGTCCAATCTTCTTGTCGCTTTAAAGTACTTAGATACTTTCCAATATCTTCCCATTCACCTTCATATGAGTCTCTTAAAAATAATTCCAATAGTACAGTCAAACATGCACCTTCTTTTTTTGATAATACATTAATATAAAAATTTGCACCCACATCATCTTCCATATCAATCATGTCTTCTTCATCATAATACCTTGCCCTGGTTAACATATCTGCAACTGAATTATCTCTTCCTGCAATGTGTTTAAATTCTGGATTCAAAGATTTGATATATGCTATACACCTCAGCATAGCAATATCAGGAGTTGAACAACTTGTAATCATGCCTAATAAAGGCAAACAATCTGTTTCTACAACTACCGATGCACCAATCAAATACTCCTTTTTATTTTTCATGGTAGTTACTACATCCCATAATTCTCTTTTAATTTGTGCATATGTTCTTTGTCTAATATTCAAAACCTTTGTTCCAAACCGTATTACATATCTATTATCTTATTGATCGTCTTGTCCAATTGCCCAACCTATTCCAATTGGACTTGTATCAACTATTAATATTACCGGTCTTCTACATTCATAATTCACTTTCTTCAAAGTTGGAGGTGAAGAAAAAAGTTCTTTTAATTTTTCCATAGCTTTTCTTTGTTCATCTTTCCATTGAAACCTTTTATTCTTCCTTAAAATCTCATATAATGGATGTGCCACATGTGCAAAATGAGGTATCCATATATGATAGAAAATGCACGCTCCTAAAAATCTTCTCACTTCTGTAGTATTTTCACATTCTTTCATCTTTTTAATAATATCAATTTTTTCAATACTTGGCTTACGTCCATATGATCCACACATGTGTCCATCAACTAGTATTTCATTTATCCCAAACATAGACTTTGTACCTGATAAGGTCAAGTGTACATCTTCTAATCATGATAAAATCTTTTCACAATTACTAATATGATCTGCAACAAATTTTCTACAACCTTTGTGATCCAATGTCTCATCTTTTTTTTCTTCTGCACATCCTTTAATTGGAACATCATCTAAGAATGGCATAGTCTTTTCTGGTATAAATTCCCACAATACTTTGTTCATTCCATTCATCATATGAGCTACTGAATTAGTAGCCCCTTGAGGCAATGTACACATTCTTACCAAATCCAATGGAGTCTTCATAGTAGTTAAATCTCTACTTTGTAATGCCAATTGAAATTGATCATATCTTGAGTAAAGATCACCTATCGAATAGATTGCTCTTCTTGCAAATGCCTTTGCAAATTCATATAGAATTGGACTTAAATCCTTATTTCTAATGGTTACTTTATTTATATGTTGTCGAGATGTAACACGACTATTAGGTGAAAGAGTGTGGAAATAGTATATTATAGAAGATCTTAGTTCAAAATATTGTAGCAAATTATCTTAAAAAAATAGATAATAGTAAAAAGGGAGTAAAACTAATGGGAATTAATGCTGCCTTTTTTACAAATGAGCTTCTATTTACTTTGTAGGGCCATAACTGAGGCAAAATAAAGTAGATTGGAAAATAAAATGATATAGGCATATATATAAGAGAGTTATGAAGAGGTTTCAGAAAAACTTACCACAAAAATCTTGAAATAGATACCCGGAAAGGACCAGTTATGAGTTAGGGTTGAAATCAGACTCCGAGGCACAAAACCACATGCCTACGGCAGATCTAGGGGTTTTTTTGTAGATTGGAGATTGGGATTAGAGAGTAGACTTGAGAGATTTTGTAGAGGAGTTGGTTTTGAGTGATTTGGAGAAAAATTAACTTTGTAAGATCTTTACAAATTCAGGGTTGTATTCGGCATTTAGGAATTTTGTGAAATAAAATAGGGTTGATGTTTTAGACAATTTCAAAAGTTTTGTAGTAGATCTATAGCTGGAAATTTGTGGATTTTTGGATATTATTGTTGTTCATGTGTGCTGTGAATTTGAGCTGAATCTATTAGTTTAGTTGTACGTAATTGAGATTTAAGTGGGTTAAGGTCTCAGAAATTAAGTTTTGAGGGTCAGTTAGGGTTTTTGAGATCTTGAGCAATCTACCAGTTGGATTGGAATAAATTTTATTTGTGTGCACAATAGACTTATTTTCTTTTAAACATGAGTGATTTGAGATTGATTGAATGATGAAAAACGGAGAAATCAACACTAGATGATCAGCATCAAGGTTGGAGAAGGAGGCCGACCAACACCCGAGAAGTTTTTGGGATTTTTCTTCAATTTGGTAAGTTCAATTTCCTTCAAATTTGTTGTGCTCAAGGTTGACCAAGAGATTGGAAAGATTTAAAAGTTTTATTGAAGATCAAGAATTCAACCAAGATAAAGAGTGTGGTCTCACTTTTCCTAGGGGTTGATTTGAATTTATTAGAATTTGCTCATCATTCGATTAGGTTCGGTTTAGGATTTGTGGGGTTCGCTAGGACGGATTTTAGGATTTAGGGTTTGAATTTCTGTGGGCTTGACTAGGATTTGACTTAGATTTTGACCAGGTTTTGAATTAAGTGTTTCTATTGATTCGATCAAGGTTTCGATTAGGATTTGACTTAGGATTTGACCTGTAAGGCTTCACTAAGGTTTGACTGTGGTTTGACTTTAGGATTTGAATGTAGGATTTGGATCAAGGCTTGACCAGAATGGTTTGATCAGGATTCGATTTAGGATTTGATTTAGTTTTGACCTCTAACTGACCTTCTAGGATTTGACTTTTTAGGATTTGATTTAGAGTCACTGTGATTTTGAATTCTGTGGTTTGATTTAAGATTTTACTAAGGTTTGATTAGGATTTGGGCCAAGGTTTCCTGATTTAGGATTTGATCAGGCTCTTTGTCCGCAGTACTGGACTTTTAGGGATTTGATTTCAGGTTTCTCACTCAGTGCTTTCTAATTTAGGATTAAACAAGATAGTAAATTCTAGATTTTAAGATTCTATTTTTAGTATTTTCTAAATTTAGCATTTTATATATTATTTTCTATTAAGATTATTGAATGACTCATTTATTCTTCTTTTATAATTTCTTTAAGATTGAATCAAGCTGAAAAATATTGTTAAGGTTTAATAGAAGTTAATTAAGATTCTATTAGAATTGTTAGGATTTTGTTGTGGCGTATTTTCTTTTTATCTTCCACAGCCATGTGCCCGGAGCATTCTTTGTTGGAAATTACAAATGATACTTAATATACCATGAATCCGACGTGAAAAGCTTGAGGTGGAAGATTATTGGAATTTTTTTTTTTGACTTATGGAAAAGGAAGGCAAGAGAGTTGAAGGAGGAATTATGGATGGTGCATCAATTGGAACTTCTAGTGGAGTTGCAAGTGGAGGTAGCAAAGGAGGACAAGGTATGTATTTTGATCCTAATTCTACAAGCATGTTTGAAGCATTTGCTTTATTCATGGAACAACAATAGGTGAAAGATCGCAAGGAAGGTATGGCAAATAAGGCAATACAGGCAGTTGTAGACAAGATTGACCAATTTAAAGGGAAGAATATTACAAAATATTTAAGATGTTATGTTAAGAAAATGGAATTGAAGCGTGTTTCTGAGAAGGAGATGGTTCAATTATTTGAATTGGCTACTATACCAGAGATAAGAAGTCATGTGAAGTCCATTATAGGACAATCTGGAGATTTATGGGAAAGGTTTTCTCAAGCATTAAAGGATGAGTATTTTTTTAAAGACAGTGATCAGGTTACAAAAAGGACATTTTTTGAATGGATTGAAAGGCCTAAGAAGGATCTTCAAGCGACAGAATTATTGAGGGAGTTTGAAAGGCAATATTCCCATCTATCAAAGAAAGAGAAGCTATTACTAGATCCAAGCAAAGTAGAGCTTTTTCTCCAAGCGGCTGATAGAAAGCTACAGGAGAAGTTGAAAATATTACTTGAAGATAAAGAAGAAGAAGAAGGATTGACATCAAATTGGGAGGAAGTGGAAGAAGCAATTGGAGTACTTGCAAAAAGAGAAAGGAGAAAAGATTAGGTGGGTATTCAAAGACCATTGCAAGCTTCTAAGGTAAAATTACCTACAAACCATCCTACACCTATGATTCAACCTTCAATGGCAACATCAAAGAAAGAAGAAATGGGCATTGATGAAATCATACGAGGGATGAGAGATTTGCAAATAAAATTTGCAAAACTTGAAAAAAAGGGCCAATCATCAAAGGTATTAACAAGACAAAAATTTGGACAAATGGATGGTATAGTACACAGGTGCATGTGGTGTGATAGCATGGATCATTCAAGAAGGGAGTGTGAAGATTTTACAGAGGCGCTACGCAAAAGAGTTGTTTTTTTCAAAGATGGTATGATACATTTAAAGGAAAGTGGAGAAAAATTGGAGACAAACTTTGGTAAAGGAGGAATGAAGGCACTTGCAAGAGATTCATTTAAAATCTCAAGCAATGAAGCATCAACATATTGGATAGAAGCAAATCGAGGCAAGTGCTTAAGCATAAATCTTGAACTTCCAAGAGAATCTAGTTCTTTGTGGACAAGTGCAATGAGTTATGCTGAATGAGGAAATTTTACCAGAAATGATTTAAAACGTGTTGAAAATGACATTCAACAAATTATTGGATGGAATGATCCTGTAGATGGATTATCGGTACATGCTCATATTGCAAGGAATCAACATGATGCATTAATAGAAGAAAAAAGAAGAAGAGATGAAAATAATAAAGGGCCATCAAAAAGGACTATAAGAGGAGAAAAAGCATGACAACAGAAAAATCCTATGCATGAAGAGACAATAGAGAATGTTCCTACAAAGGAAAGAGATTTTATAAAAGAGAAGAAAAAGGCCCTTGCTTATAAATTACAATCAGATATTGAAGCTGCTACCGATTTAAAGAAGGTATTGGAAGAGTGGATTTTAAGTGGAAAGGTTGAATTTACAATTGGTGAGATTTTAAGAATTGCAAAAAGAGAATTTCATGAAGTTATTATTGATACAATAAAAAGAAAAAGATAATCTATTGGTGATACTATAACATCAAATACACAAGATACAAAAGCAATGTGAAGCGATGAAGATGAAGAAATTGAAATGCAATTGGTTGGAGATGTTTCACGAGTCAAGTTCACAGATAAAGAAGATAGCACTCAAGCTTCTAGTCATTATTCTCAAAGTCTTTGGGCAAGAGCTACAACGGAAACTTTAGTAAAATTAGGAGAATTAGAAGAGCCGATTGTAGCACTAATTGATCATAGTTCTGAAATCAACTTGATATCAAAAGAGTTATATAAAAAAGGAAAATGGCCAATTGATACTAAGCATGGATGGATGATAAGATCAGCAAATAATTCAAAGAGAGAATTGTATGGAGCTTGTCCAAATATAAAGGTGATGATAGGAGATGTCAATCATGAGCAACATTTCTTTGTACAAGATATGTCTACATATCTAATTATATTGGGACAACCATTTATTACTACCACAAGAATGGAAACAAAGGTTATGAATGATGGTTCAGCCTATGCAAGAATAAAAAGCCAAGATGGAATGAAAGTAGTTCAATTTTTAACTATTTGTGCTGATCATGAAAGAAATCGTGATAAGCTGAGAGAAAAGCCATTATCAAATAAGAACTTTGAAAACCTTGAGGGTTTTTACCGCACACCATTGTAAAGCAGGATTGCAATAGATTAAAGGAAGACATGCTCCCGCTGAATTTAACAAAGATGGCATTACCTATTAGACTTGTTGGATTGAAACAAGATGGTGTATTATCTTTTAAAACTATAGAAAGGATGAAAAGAATAGATAAACATTATGTTAAAAATATGGAAAAAACTTTGAAAGAAAATAGAGAATTGGTTAAAGATGAATTTATATCATGATCATTTGAAGAAGTTGGATTTGCGGATACTATGGGAGAATTAAATTATTTATTATAATATAGATTACAAGGAAGTAATAAAATTATCAATGTATGTTCTAAAGAATTTTATGATGAAATTCAAAACTTTATAAAAAATTTAAGTCGCCAAGAGGTATGTGTTGAAACTAAGTATAAATCAGTGGAAAAAAAGGTTAAACCAATGGCTTTGCCACTACCATCAGATTGTGAAGAAAAGGTGAGAGGAGCATCTACACAACCAAATTTGAGAGATCCTAAGAAGATAGGGCATAAATTTATGGATGCTACATTAGATGGATTAAAGGTTGGATGTGAAGGATTTTTGACAAAATGTGAAGAAAAATGCTTTAGAAATATGTAATATGATGTAATGTGACTATTTGATAAAAGAGTGTAAAAATAGTATATTATAGAAGATCTTAGTTCAAAATATTGTAGCAAATTATCTTAGAAAAATAGATAATAGTAAAAAGGTAATAAAACTAATGAGTGTTAATGTTGCCCTTTTTACAAATGAGCTTCTATTTACTTTGTAGGGCCATAAGTAAGGCAAAAAAAAGTAGAGTGAGAAATAAAATAATATAGGCATATATAGGAAGTAGTTAAGAAGAGGTTTCAAAAAAATTTACCACAAAATTCCCAAAATAGATACCCGGAAAGGACCGGTTATGAGCTGGGATCAAAATCAGACCCTGGGGCTCAAAACTGCGTGCTTATGGCGGATCAAAAAGGTTTTTGCAGATTGGAGATTGGAATTAGAGAGTGGACTTGAGAGGTTTGATATAAGAGTTAGTTTCAAGTGATTTGGAGAAGAAATGACTTTGTAATAGCTTTGCAAAGTCAGGCTTGTTTTGGGCAACTCGGGATTTTTTGAAATAAAATAGGATTGATGTTTTAGGCAATTTCAAAAGTTTTGTAATAGATTCATAGCTGAAAATTTGTGGATTTTTGGATATTATTGTTGTTAATGTGTATTATGAATTTGAGCTAAATCAAATGGTTTAGCTGTACATAATTGGGGTTTAAGTGGGTCAATGTCTCAGAAATTAAGTTTTGAAGATCAGTCAAGGTTTCTGAGATCTTGAGCAATATGCTAGTTGGATTGGAGTAAACTTTGTTTTTATGGATAGTAGACTTGTTTTTCTATATACATGAGTGATTTGAGACTGATTGAATGGTGAAGAAGGAAAAAATCAACATTGGAAGATCAGCATCAAGGTTGGAGAAGGAGGCCAGTCAATACCCGAGAAGATTTTAAGATTTTTCTTCCATTTGGTAAGTTCGATTTCCTTCAAATTTGCTGTGCTTGTTGCTGACTAAGAGATTAAAAGGTGTACAAAGTTTTAAGTAAGATCAATGGTCTAATCAACAGATATTGAGATTCTAATTTTTCCTAGGGTTGATTTGAATTGGTTAGAATTTGGTTTAAGATTTGTTTAGGGTTTGACTAGGATTTGACTTAGAGTTTGATTTAGGTCTTGACCAAGATTTGACTTAGGGTTTGGCTTAGAATTTGATCTATGATTTGAATAGGGTTTGACCTAGGATTTGACTTAGGATTTGGAATATTAACCTTAGTAACCTTAGTTTGGAATATTATCAATACAGATGGAAATACGCTCTTTGATACTATATGTGTATCTGATGACATTCCTCTCGTTGAAAGACGTATTGGTGGATATCAGTGGTACAAACACTTCTATCCTGCTATGGAAATCGATAACATATTAAAAGGTAGCGACACACTTCTCATTACATTTATGATTCCAGCTCTTAAGAATGATGACAAGAGAGTACCCATAAAAGCATTCTTTGACTTCAGCTCAGGTGTGATGAAGATGAGGCATATGTCATCGTATGCTGTTTCTGTTGCTGAACTTGTTAGTATGATCTATAAGACACTTTGACATTGGTCCAGAGATGACAAAGGCTGTTGAAAGGATACTATGTGGTATTGAAGTTCGTGATATGAATATAACACTTCTTGTTGCTGCAGCAGTTGTATTAGCGAGATGTGGAGAAAGAATAGATATACAATTCTCTTTACTTTGTAATGATGCTATTAATGATATTGTTGATACTGATCCGAACATATCTGGTTCTAAGTTCTATGATAGGACTACAATAAAGAAGAACATCCTTAGGTATTGTAGGTTTATATTATCTAAGTAACATGATTTCAATCATAAAAGAGATGATACAGGATAGAAGATACGTACCTGGCAGTAGTACTGTTGAGTCCAATGAGAGGATGGGACCATATGTGGGAAAAGAGAATGATCTTGTGGTGTTGATGGCAAGAGACTTCGTAGATAAGAGTCCCTTTGGAGCAGATACAAACATTCTTGCAAGGAAGGATATATCGAATCTTACACTTGACTATTACAAATCTGTACAAGAGGACATCATAGAGTTTGCTACTATAATAGTAATACCATCAGGTACTCTTGATATTTCTATATTTGAGGATGATATATCTGTATATGGTATGACAATGTTTACTGAAGAAGAACTTATGTTCAATCCTACATGTAACGTACTTGTCCCAAGGCACTCTCTTACATCAAGTTCAGAACTGCAAGAGATGAAGGAAAAATGTATATATCACAACAGCTTGCCAAAGATATATGCTAAAGATCCAATATGTAAGTGGTACGGATTTAAGAGGGACAATATAATAAGAATAGAAAGAGATTACTGTACCTCACTGTAAGTATATGAGCCAGGCACACGATGTAGGAACTAGACAGCAACAGTATAACCATACAACTCTGACAAAGGAATATGAGTAAGGGTAGAAAATGTTCTCTTCCAAGAACTACAAACTCTGAGTTTTGTAAGAGACATTTGAACATGATGATGAAGTCTGAAGGACTCTCTAGTGATACTAAGCAGAAGCAGATAAGTAGCTTCCGCGATGTCATTGGTGCAAAGAGACAGCAAAGGAGATCACCAATAGAGATGAAGCTAAGATCTCTCGAGGGCATGGAAGATGTATATGTCGATTTAAACACCAAACTTATATTTGCTGAGATTGACAACAAAATGATGGCTATTGGGCACCTGTATGATAATGAAATGACACTTTTGTCGAAAAAAGATATCAAAACTTGTGACCTTAATGGATGGGAATATAAACTAAATCTAGAATAAAAAAAAGTTTTTTTATGCACTTTTTGTTACTAAAAGAGATGCTAGCTTTTGTATTTGACCTTGTGTTATAAAGCTTCCCTTATTTTTGTTATACAACTCCTGTATCTGGCTTTCTGAAAAGAGGTTCTCAAGTGCAGAATCAATGCTGCTCCATGTGCTATAAGACAATCCTTTTCCATCTCTCCAAATCTTAGTCCTCCCTTTCTTGATCGTCCTTCAATTAGGATTTGACCAGAGTTTGATTTAGGATTTGATTTAGGATTTAGGATTTTATTTAGGATTAGAATTTGACCTAGGATTTGACTTAGGATTTGACTAGGATTTGACCAAAGTTTTATTTAGGATTTGATTTAGGATTTAGGATTTGATTTCGGATTAGGGTTTGATTTAGGATTTGATTTAAGATTTAGGGTTTGATTAGGATTAGGGTTTGATCAGGGTTTGACTTAGGGTTTGATCTATGGTTTGAATAGGATTTGACCTAAGGTTTGATTTAGGATTTGACTAGGATTTGACCAGAGTTTGATTTAGGATTTGATTTAGGGTTTAGGATTTGATTTAGGATTAGGATTTGACCTAGGATTTGATTTAAGATTTAGAATTTGATTAAGATTAGGGTTTGATCAAGGTTTGACTTAGGATTTGATCTATGGTTTGAATAGGATTTGATCTAGGATTTGACCTTGGATTTGACTTAAGGTTTTGACTAAGGTTTGACTAGAGTTTGACTTAGGGTTTGATTTAGGTCTTGACTAGGGTTTGACTTTGGATTTGATTTAGGTCTTGACTAGGGTTTGAGTTAAAATTTGACTTAGGATTTGATCTATGATTTGAATAAGATTTGACCTAGTATTTGACTTAGGATTTGATTAGGGTTTGACCACAGTTTGATTTAGGATTTGATTTAGGGTTTAGGATTTGATTTAAGATTAGGGTTTGACCACAGTTTGATTTAGGATTTGATTTAGGATTTAGGATTTGATTTAAGATTAGGGTTTCATTTAGGATTTGATTTAAGATTTAGGATTTGATTAGAGTTAAGATTTGATCAAGATTTGATCTAGGGTTTGACTTAGGTTTTGACTAGGATTTGATTAGGATTTGACTTAGGGTTTGATCTATGGTTTGAATAGGATTTGACTTAGGTTTTGACTAGGATTTGATTAGGGTTTGACTTAGGGTTTGATCTATGGTTTGAATAGGGTTTGACCTAGGATTTGACTTAAGATTTGACTTAGGTTTTGACTAGGATTTGACTAGGGTTTCACCAGGGTTTGACTTAAGATTTGACTTAGAATTTGATCTATGGTTTGAATAGGGTTTGACCTAAGATTTGACTTAAGATTTGACTTAGGTTTTGATGAGGATTTGACTAGGATTTGACTAAGATATGACTTAGTATTTTAAGATTTCTATTTTTAGTATTTTCTAAATTTATTATTTTATATATATATATTTTTTTTTGATTAATGTATGATTTATTTACTCTTCTTTTGTAATTTCTTTAAGATTGGATCAAAGTTTGATTAATATTGTTAAAGTTTAATAGTAGTTGTTTAGGATTCTATTAGAATTGTTAGGATCTTGTTATTGTGTATTTCCTTTTTATCTTCCACAGCTAGGTGCCTAGAGCATTCTCGAGCAAAATTGCACATATTATGACACCGGTGATAACCAAGGTGATGTAAAAATGTGTTAAAATGTGTTAAATTGTATTAAATCTAGTTCTAAATTTTTTTGATTTAACACATTTTAACACATTTTAATACATTTTTACGTCATCTTAGTTATCACTGGTGATGCTCTTTTCTTCTAGGGCTTCTTCTTTGGATTCCACTTGCCTCTTAAGGCTTTATACTAAATATTTAGGTCCTATATAATTTAAACACTATAACCAAACTAAGTAAAAATCTAAAATAAAGTTTCTTATACCAACTTTCTTTAATATATTTTTCTAACCATTCTAATACATATTAGAATCTATAAATATATTATATATTTTAGTTAATTTTTACATACTATAAGCAATCATAATACAACAGTGTCATTTACTAGAGGGAGCTTAATATAGAATTACAATGTATACTAATCATAAAAATTTAAAATATTTTATAAGTGCTCGTGTTTTAAATCACCATCAAGCATGATAGAATATGTCATTATTTTGGTTTGATTTTGTGATTACATATTATCCAAAAAAACTTCAAGAAAAATCAAATGCCATTTTTTAATATTCATATTTTATGCTAAGAATAGAAGACATTATGTTGGATCAGCAAAAATCAGTTATATTAAAACCACCTAATTTGTAATTGAAGACATTGACAATATCTACCTATGCAGATA
Source organism: Physcomitrellopsis africana (assembly GCA_036785485.1). NCBI lineage: Eukaryota > Viridiplantae > Streptophyta > Bryopsida > Funariales > Funariaceae > Physcomitrellopsis > Physcomitrellopsis africana. Next base: position 577,641 of record JAWRVF010000099.1, on the reverse strand, counting down.
TAATTCTCAAATTAAAATCCAAAGAGCAATGAAGACATATCTATTTGTGGATAGTATTTAGCAACATCTAAATAATATAGAGTTGGAAAAAAAAAATAATAATTTTAAGTTTGAGAACGGATTGTTATATTTCAAGAATCTCCTATATATTCTTTCAAGCCCTATAAGACTTCAAGTTCTTCAAGCATGACATGGCTTTTGAGCAATTGGATATTTTTGCTTTAATAAGATCTTAAAATTAATATCAAGAGATTATTGATGGCTTCAAATGTAGAAATTAGTAAAGAAATTTATTCAATCATGTAAAATTTATACTCAACCAAAGATCCTAAGATATCAATTATATAGACTTTTTCAACCACTTCCAATTCTTAAAGATCTATCGCAATTGTTATCTATAGACTTTATTATAGATTTCTCATTTTCTAATGGTAAAGACTCAATTTTTGTTGTGGTAGACTATTTTTTTAAGATGGTATATTTCATCCCATGTAATAAGATTATTTTTAGAAAAGAAATGACCAAGCTTTTTATTGATAATATTTATCAAATATATAGCCTTTTAAATAGCATTATTTTCGATCAAGAACTATAATTTGTATGAAATTTTTGTAGAAGACTATTTCAACTTTTGAAGGTCAAAATCAACTTTACATCAACTTATCATCTTCAAATTGATGGTCAAAGAGAATAAATAAATCATATCTTAAAATAGTATCTTCTTTGTAGTATAAATTATCAATAAGATGATTAGATAGATCTCCTATCATTAGCTGAGTTTATAAATAATAATACCAAACATTCTTTAACAAAGCAAATTCTATTCTTTTTAAACTATGGACACCACCCTAGACCAGATCCATTCCATATTGAAGATGTAAAAAGTCCTATTATAAAAAATCTAGCTACCTATTTAAAGGCCATCCATAAAGAAATAAAACTCCAATTGCAAATGGCTTAAGATCAATATAAAGACTATGTAGACATCCATTGCAAGAGCCAACTAAAGTTTAAGGTAGGAAATTATGTCTAGCTACTCCGGCAAAATATACAAATAAATCAACTAATACAAGAGTTAAATTATCAAAGATTTGAACCATTTATAATTCTACACCAAGTAAATCTAATAAGTTTTTATCTTCAATTGTCCAATAGCATACAAATTCATCCAATCTTCTATATCTTATTTTTAAAAATCTATTATAAATCAAATATTGTTGAAAGAGCTCTTCTACCATCAATCCAAATTGAAGTCAATCAAGAGCTTAAATACAAAGTGAATAAAATATTAGATTTGTGTATAAAACATGAACGATTGGAATACTTCATCTTTTAGAAGGGCTATGGAATTAGTGAAAGAATATGGAAACCTTCAAATAACCTTAGGAATGCACCTAAGAAAGTTTATAAATTCTATTAACAATATCCTAAAAAACCTAGATTCAATTACCATTGAAGAATTTGTAGATATCAATATTTCTTAGCTTGTAAATGACGCTCTCTTATCAATAGTAGAAGATTAATATAAAACAAAAAGAGCCATATGAAGACCTTTACTTATATATAATTATTTTCTCTAAAATAGAATAAATCATGCTAGAAGCTTGCTAGCTACCATATCAAATCTTCACATTTTGAGAGACTTATAAGAATAGAAGTTAAAAGACTCTTGTACCACACAAGCACCTAATGAACCATTATAACTTTCACAATTTGCTAGATTTAAAGAACATGGATAAGATAAAAAAAAATATTCTAATATCAAGTAAGGTCACGGTTGGAGTCTTTAGAAGTATAGCTTCATTACAAAAATCTTGATTCAAATGCTTGAGCTTTGGTGATATTCCTTGAAGTTGGAAGAATGACTTGAATTGTAATAAAAATTATATTTGAAGGATGTTTTGAAGATCGTAACAAAGAGCAGATTTTCAAATATAATATTGGTACAACAAAAGTTATATCTAAAATCCATTGACGCTATTTTAAAGGTCTTGTAGAATTCATTATTGACAAACAAAGGACAAAATATATTATTTCTCTACTCTAACAAATTTTAGATTTCCTATACATATGATTTATTCATCAAAATACTTGGGCTCTTTCTGAAACTTGTTACTATAAGGAAAGATAATGTTATAGTATTATATTATGTATTGTCTTATTTAAAAATATACCAGGCACCTTGCTATGGAAGGTACAGTTGTATTTTAGAAGTATGTAAGAAATCCTAATAGGTTTCACCCATATAAGAAGAGTGTAATTTGAATCTCAATTCAAAGGTATTTAAAGCCAATACAAAGTGTTTAAAAACACTCTTTTTAATAACTTCAATCATATACAAACTCCAATTGCCTTATTACTTTCACAATTAAGCAACTTAGATTTTTCTTTGCAAGCCCTAATCCTACTTAGTGAATTTCAACAAGCTATAATTCTTAATTAGACTATCTACTTGATATAAAATTTTACATACAAATGATACTATAAATCTTCTACATGCTCAAAAAATTTCAATCCAATCCAACTTACAGATTATAAAGAAAGCATCTACAAACTACACTAATGTTACTTGACCACCAACTTGAAGTTGATGAAGATGTTCTAGTAATAATTTCTCCTTCTTTAAATATTAACTTTAGCTCAAAATTGGTATATAGCTTGATCTCTAAGTCTTCTAATACCATGCCAAATTTCATCTTGTTTTAATTAATAGATCTTTAGATATCACAAAAACTCTAAACAATTCCAAATTGCCAACTACTAGTACATCCTTGTACTAATAATCAAATATCTCCCAACTGCATTATTAGATTATTATAAAATTTTATATACTTATACCACATTTAATCAACCATATATTTTTAATTTTTTAGCTATAGATGTTATATCAATTGCACAAACTAGCTAAAAGTACTAGCCTTAATTTTATTGTATAAAATCCAAATCACTAATATAAACCTTGACTTTAAATAAGTATTACAAAGTCATTCTAAAACTTATGAAAATAAAACTTCTGTTTTTTAAGTAAGCTTAAAGCTAGCTTTTAAATACTAATTGTTGATTTCCAAATGACTCTATACTTTGCCCTCAGTGGCTATTTTAATGGCTAGAGGTGTGATTTTGATTCTATTTCACAAATGGTTGATCCCTAAATATCAATCCAACCTATCCTAGGGATTTTTAAGTCTAATCCTATCTTCAACTTAATTCTAGTATCAACCATATCAATTATTTATCTCTTCTATCTTGTTTTTATTAATTTATGATTTTTTTAAGATAATAAAAGAGTTTTTACAACCTAGAAGGAAAAATTAATAACTAACTCTTATCTATTAGCTATTAAGACAAGAAAATAATCTAAGAGGCTTTCATAAAATCCTTCTTAAGTATCTTCAATTCTTATTGAATTAAGATGATTGAATATTAATTAAAAATCTATTTTTGTTTATATTTTCATCACATAAATGTGTTACAATACAACAATGGATATATTCCAAGTTATCACTTTTTAGAATCTTTTAAAATCTATTATAATCTTTTAAAATCTTCTTTAGTCTTTTAGAACCTTCTAGAATCTTCTTTAGTCTTTTAGAATTTTTTTTAATTTTTTAGAATCTTCTTCAATCTTCTAGAATCTTTTTTAGTCTTCTAAAATCTTCTAAGATATTCTTAGAAACTTCCATAGGTGCTTCATAGACTTCTAAAAACTTCATAATTTCTTTTGTAGTTAGAATCTTTTATAGATATTTCTATCAAATTGAAAAAGTTTTTATAGAAGGTTTGATATGATATAGACCTTGCAATATAAATAAAAAATAATATTGAGGTACACCTTAGTCTTACCAACATAAGTCTTGGAACAATCTAAGAATTTGCCTTCTTTCTTGATATCAATTTGGTTTTTATTCTTATCAACCATTTAGTTTTTTGTTCTTGAAATCAATCTAATTTTATATTTTTTTCCTTATCTCTTCAATAATCCATTATCTTGCATCCTCCATATTATTTCATTTTGATTTCAACATCATATATTGATTCAAAAAGCAACAACAATTGTCAAATGCTTTATCAAAATGATCATATTTTACATCAAAAAAAGAAGAGGCAATATACAACTAACAATTGATAACATTCTTGAAATCCAAGAAATTTTTTGTTTAAGCAATTATTAAATTAATTTCAATGGATTTTTTATTTTTTGATCAAGTTTATATAACCTTGACTATGGACCTTCTTATTTTTTGTGTTAAACATTGTTCTAGTAATATCAACAATGATTTGAATAAATTCAAGTTTCGAGACAATCTCCTCTATTTTAAAGAATATCTATATATTCTAGAAAGGCCATTGTATCTTTGTATTTTCTAAATGTATTATAACTTTTCAACTATGGAATATTTTAGATTCAACAAGATATTAGAATTTATTTCTAGAGATTTTTGGTGGCTTCAAATGTCGAAATATGTCAAAAAAATTATTCTCTTTTATGACTCATGTTCTAAATTTTAAAAAATTTGACATTACTTATATGGACTTCTTCAACTACTACCAATTTTGAAGCAACCATGGTCTTATATCTCTATGGACTTCATCATAAATCTTCTACCATCAAATTCTTTTGATACCATATATATAATTTTCAACCAATTTATCAAGATGGCATATTTTATCTCTTACAAGAAGACCATTATTGATGAAAAAATAACCAAATTTTTTATTAATAATATTTAATGATACCATGGATTACTAGATGATATTATATCAAATCAAAGATCATGGTTTTTATCCAAATTTTGAAAGTTATTTTTTAATATTTTTCAAGTAAATATCAAGCTTTCTTTAGCGTTTCATTCACAAATCAATAATCAAATGGAATAAGTCAACTAAATCCTAGAGTAATATTTAAGGTATACCATCAATTAGTAATAAGATGATTGGATATCTTACTTATTTCTAGCCGAGTTTATTGATAATAACATGGTTTATACATTTATTCAACAAACTTTTTTTTACTCCAATTATGGCCACTATCCAAAATTGAATATATTATTTATTAGTAGATCCAAAAATTCAAAAATATTGTATTGTGATTTGGCTATTATATAAAAATAATATATATATATATATATATATAATATGATGAGAGCTATGTCAATAGATTTTAATTGATCATAGAATGTGATTAGATTATTATTTTAGAAAGAATATATTTAAAAGGGCTACTTTTAAGGTTTGTACAACTTCATTTTTTTTTTGATAGTAACTTTTGAGATTGATTTTATATGTGATAATAACTTTTACATATTTAAAGTCATTTTTATATTAATTTATCTTCCATATTAAAGAAAAATTATTTGTTAGAGCTTGGTCAATAAATTAAAGATAAATTCTCTATAATTAAATATCTATTATATTTTTAGATTAAAAATTATATTATATAATAATAATAGATGATTATATAAGTCAAACAGCTAATATCCAAGCTACCTTGAAACTTCAATTGGAAGAAGCTCAAATATGCTCCAAAAAATCAATTGACATGCATATGAAGGAATAACCCTTATTTTAAGTTAGTAATAAAGTATAGTTGCTTCAATGTAATATAAAGACTACTTGACTATCTAATAAATTGGACTACTAAAGGTTGAGACTATTTCCTATTTAAAAATGAATTAACTCTATTAATTATTAATTGGAACTACTAACATCCACAAAAGTACATCTTATTTTTTACACTTCTTTTAGAATCTTTATGAAAATCAAGCATATCAAGAAGAATACAATTATTACTACTTTATATTAAAATAAATAGTCATGAAGAATTTGAGATGGAAGAAATATTTGATTCAAGACTAAAATAAATATAACTTAAGTACTTTGTGCATTGGCGTAGTTACAATATTAGTAAGCATACATAGGAGCTAGCTTCAAATTTAATCAATGCACCACAAAAGATATAATAATTTTATCAATAACATCCTTTTATATCAAAAATAATAATATGTATTTGGTAATACTTCCATTTAGCATATCTAAATATATTTCATATTAGACTTTACAATTTTTTTGTAGGAAAGATAGAAGCAGTTTCAAAAGTTTCAAAGCTCAATTTTTATATATATATATAAACTAACAAGTTCAAAAGTAGTCCTATTCTACCTTAAGATTGTGATACGCCTTTGATTTAGCTTGCATAGTTAGATATGGATAGTCAAGAAGACAATACCATGTCAATTAGGCCATTTCATGTTGGCAATCTTGAAATAAGAACCACCTGAATCAAGAAGATATCAAAGAATATCCAACAATTTTTGTTGTATTATAATATAGCTATAGGATGAAAGAATCAAATAAGATCTATATTATAAAAGAGATTATTAAAAACTTAATAATAATTTTTTTTTAAAAATCATAGACAAATGATAAAAAGAAATAAAAAAATTATATTTATGTTACTTCTTTTTTTTATAAAAAAACTTTTACTTAAATTGTAGGACCATAAATAAGATAAAATAAGATAAATTAGTAAAAATAATACTATGAATATCTTAAGATGAAAGTTGAGAAAAGACTTTTAGTAAAAATTACTTTAAAAAATCTTTCAATAATACTTGGAGAGGATTGGTTGTGAACTAGGATTGAAATTAAACTCCAAGGCACAAAACTACATACTTATAGCAAATAAAGAATCTTTTTATTGATCAAAGAGTGGAATTAGGAAGAAAACTTGATATGAATATTTTGGGCATTAATTTTGAGGTTTTTGAATTTATAATGACTTTGTAAGAGCTATACAAAGTTAAGGTTCTATTCAAATAACTTTGATTTTTGAAAAATAAAGTAGGTTTATATTTTAGAGATTTTTATGACTTTTATAGGAGATTTATAGATAAAAATATGTAAATTTGTGAATATAGTTGTATTAAATATGTATTATAAATTTAAAATTAATTGAACAATTAGGTCAAAGGTTATTGGAATTCAAGTAGGTTAAGATCTCACAAATTTGATTTTGAAGATTAATGAGGATTTTTGTAATTTTGAACAATTTATATTTCAAATTGAAATGCTTTTTTTTTCAACTTATAGATGACTTAGTTTTCAACATTTATGAAAAATTTTAAAACAAATAAATGGTACAAAAAGAAACTATTGATATTTGAAGATTGACATCAAGATTAGAGAAGGAGGACAATTGACATCTAAGTAATTTAGGAGCTTTTTCTTTCAATTTGTAAGATTAAATTTCTTCAAATTTTTTATGCTTATTATCAAATAGTAGATTGTAGAATATAAAATATTTGTATTAAGATCAATAGTTAATTTAATAATTATTGAGGTTTTAAATCTAATATAGGATTTGATTAGGATTGATTAGAATCTAATTAGAATTTTATTAGAATTTGATTAAAATTTGATTATGATTTGATTAGAAATTTATTTAAAATTTTTAGAATTTACTTAAGATTGATAAAGATTCGATCAAGGTTTGATTAAGATTTCATTATGATTTATTAGGATGTACTTAAGATTTGGTTAAGATTTAATTAGGATTTTTTAGGAATTTTTTAGGATTGTTAGAAATTTCTTAGAATTTCTTTATGATTTCTTTATAATTTCTTCAAAAAAAAACTTTAGATTTTTTTAAAGATTTTTTGTGATTTTTTTAGAATTTTTTAAAGATTATTTAGAATTTTATTAGGATTTTATTAGGATTTGATTAAGATTTATTAAAATTCAATTAAGATTTATTTAGGATTTTATTAGGATTATTAGATTCTTAATTAGTTGCAAAATATAAGTCCACCTTCCAAAATCAAGTGTCAAATGCATTTTTAAACAAGACAATATATAATATGACACCACTCTATAGCAATCATCATTAAAGTAGAACTTGCCTATAAAAGATGCCTTGAAGTAGTTTTTGAAAGATATTTTTGCAACAATAACACAGAAGTTTGATCTATAATAGGAGGTATTGATTACTATCATTGGTTACAAAGACTAATAAATCTTCTAACTTGCAAAAGTATGTAGAAGATACTATATTATACATCTTTGACTTCTTTTGCCTTTGATCAACTTTGATTCTATCCTTCTTTGTAGAACTTGGAGCTAAAGGGAGAAATGATGCTATGAACATATAATAGAAGAAGGTTCTAAAAGATTTTACTTGGTCTTAGAAGATTTTAAAAGATTCTCAATGGTTTTAAAAAGAACCTAGTAGGTCCTAGTAGGTTCTAAAAAGGTTTCATTAGATCCTAGAAGGATCTAAAAAATCTTAGATAATTGTAGAAGATTCTTGGAGGCTTAGATATTATAGGAAGTTGTCAAAAAAGGATCTCAAGCTTGCTTCATCTCTAAACATCAAAAAAACTCCTCAAAGAGCTTCCTTACATCTAAAACACATAGAAGTCAAAGCTAAGGGGATCCTCAATCTCAACAATGTTATCCATGTAACTCATCTTGGACCTTTTGGTCTTGTTTTTGTCTCTTGTCATAGCTCTTTGCTTTTGATATAGAATAAATATCTTTTATTTCAGTCCTTTGAATTTTTAAAGTCTTATTCTATTTTATTGGTATATTTATAATGATAGAAGCTATTTTTTTAAAAAGATAGTATAAAATATTAAAATTTCTATAATTTTTTATCTATCACCTATAATTTTCAAAGAAACTTTTTATTAATCTTTCAATTAAGGATTTATATATATATTGGTCTTTATTCATTCTTTCATCTATTAATTATATTATAATACAATAACACTTTTCCAATCACATATTTATACCAATCAAAAAAATCTTGAATATTTCATGTCAATACTTGTCTTAAATTATTACCAAGCTTGTTGAAGCACGTCTTTGTCATAATTTATATTTAATATTATATATTATCTTAGAAAAAAATAAGGCTTGTTAGATGCCTTATCTAGATATTTTTGTCTTGCACTGTAAGAAGGAGATGCAATATATAATTAACAATAAGATATTCTTTTGAAATTGAAGCATCTACATCTTTAAGCTATTAAGTCAACAATTCTAATTGACATTACTTTTCTTGATGAAGTTTATTTAAGTATCTTAACAAATCTTCTTATTTTTTATGTTAAAAATAATTTTTATAATAATTCTAACAAATCTGAATTCAATGATAATTTTTTTAATATAAAACATATTTATATATTCCAAAATACAACATCAAGCACAATTACATGCATTTTAAGTATAATATGACTTTTTAGTAGTAGAATAGTTTGAATATAATAAAACTTTAGAACTTATTTTAAAAGATTTTTGATAGCATCATATGTATAAAGAAGTTGAAGCATTTGTTCAATTATGTGACACTTGTTCTAGAGCAAAGACTCTACATCATCAACTTTATAAATTTTTTTAACCTCTACCTATTTTGAAACAACCTTAGTCATCTATTTTAATAGATTTTATTATAGATCTTTTAGTCTCAAATTCTTATGACTTTATTTTTGTGATGGTAGATTATCTATAAAAAAATAGCACATTTTTTACCTTGTATAAAAATTATTATAGATGAAGAAAGAACTAAAAAAAATTAAATAATATTTATCAACATTACAAACTTCTAGTAATATTATATCTTATTAAAGACCCTAATTTGTATTAAGGTTTTAGAGGACATTCTTTAATATATTAAAGATAGATATCAAATTATCTTCAATTTTTCATCCTTAAACTAATAAAAAAAAATAGAATGTGTAAATCAAATATTGGAACAATATCTGTGATGTACCATCAACTATTACCAAGATAATTGAAAAACTTTCTTGCCATTAGTAGAATTTCTATATAATAATAAGATACATTCTCCTATTCAATAAATTCTATTTTTATATTAATTATAATTATCACCCATAATTTGATATTTTTGACTTTATAAAAATTAAAAATCTAACTATAAAAGATTTGACATATAAAATATTAGAGCTTCATGCAACAATGAAGATACAATTAAAAAAAAGCTCAAAAATAATAAAAAAAATTAATACAAATATTTTTAAAAAAAACCTTCATTCAAAGTAGGTGATAAGATATAATTACTTTGTTGTAATATAAAGACCAATTGACCTTGTGACAAGCTAAATCATTAAAGGCTTAGCTTTTTTAAAAAAATAAAATAAATTAATCTAATTACGTATCAATTACAACTACTAAAGTCAATGAAGATTCATTTTATATCTTATGTGTCTCTTACTAAGCCTTATATTACAATCAACATATTGAAAAGAAAGTAGATACCACCACCTCTTATTAAAATAAATAATAATCAAGAATTTAAAATAAAAGAAGTCTTTGAGTCAAGGTGGTACCAAAATAAATTAGAATATCTTTTATATTAGTTTAGATATAATATTAATAAATACATATAAAAGCCATTTAAAAATCTTACAAATGCATCAAATTCATAACTACTTTTTATTAACAACATCCATTAGAATCAAGAACTAACTATTGACAATAGAATAATATAAATTAAGAAGAAATAAGTTTAAGGATCAATGTATAGAGCTTCTTTGTAACATGGAGAATGAAAAGCCAATAAATTTATTTCAAAAGTTATCATTTATAAAATTATCAAATAAAACATTTAGATTGTCTCAATCTAAACAATGTCAAAATCAAATAAAGATAAAGATCCTCAAGAGAGGCATATCCTTCCTTGAATAAATAACAAGATATAATGTATTTGGTACTACAATCTTGAAAGAAACTCTCAATGCTTAGTAATACTATTAGAGGTGGATACTACATTTAATAACATGCAAAATGTATTATTTGAAGGTAGTTATAAAGGCCTTAATAATAATCAAACAATGTAAAGGTCTTCTTGTTGTAATATATGATATTATCAATGGTTGAAAGGATCTAATAAATATCTTTGTAAAAAACATAAATCAAAGTTTATTACTAATAATATTTAATAGATTTTAGATTTTATTAACTTATAAAAAAATTTATCTGCTTCTTATGCAACTTATTGCCTAGAAGATGAAATAATATAATAGATACCTATACTACTTAAATAAATAGGAGTAAATAGAAATAGATATAAATATTTTGAAAAGATAATATCTTTTTTAAGAAGCTTTACAAAAAATTTTAAGATGTAAATTAGATATTTAGACTTTTATAGATATGATATACAATGATTAAAACTTGTCCTCTAAATTTTCTACTTTTAAGAAATTACATTGGAAGCAACCTACAACTTGATATGTGGGCCACAAGCTTTGTGGTCTCTAAGAAGTTTCAATAAGACCTTCTAGGTAGCTAGTATATATGGAGGCAAATTTGAGGCTATGTTTAGTCTTGTTAACATCTTTCTTATATTTTAGTCTTGATTCAAGACTCTCTAAGTTCTTTGTAATTGATAATAGCTATTCTAATTTCTTTCTTTAAATCTTTTATTTATTACTTTCTATCTCTTATTTACTATTTTTTCTCTTTTTGTAATACAAGAGTATATTGTCTTCTTAGAATTTTGTCATAATTCATATTTTTAATATCTTCTATTCTTTAAAAGATTTTAAATTGTTTAAATACTCTTTTGTAAAATCTTTGTTTAGAATCTAAGTTTAATGAAATGAATTGAATTTTAATAAAAAAATTTAAAATGATATAAATTTAATATAATTTGTATAAACTAATATTTTAAAATATGGATCATTTATTTGAAAAAATATTTTAAAATGGACACAAAAGCAACTCAATTAAAGATAAGTATTTTTAAGAAAATGAAACAAAAAATGGTTAGTAAAAATATTACTAAAAACTAGAAAAGGAATGACAATCCATTGATATAATTATATATGTTCCTAACAATATAATTATATATTCTTAAAGAAAAGAAAAGACAAGACATTTAGGTTATACACCGCTTTGTATCATATTATACCTCAAGTAGGTATTAGAACATAATAACCTTGCCTCTTGTAGTCATGTTCTTTGCCAACTTAATCAATGCGACAGGTGTGTATCAGAACAAATATATATATATATATATATATATATATAATGATTTTGTCATCCAATTGATTCTACAAAGTGTATGAATACATATATGATTACAGAAAGAGAGAGGTGAATTTATTGCAAATTTGGCAGAGTTGACATGAAGAGTTGTAGAAGTGAGGCCATGCTGCTAGCCAGCGAGAGAGGAAGGCAGTGAAAGAAGGAACCATCTCATATAGCAGGAAAGTTGGCTCCCCTGGAAGCTCCGGATCTCTTCCAATGTGGCGCAGGTTGGCTTTAGGGTGCGGCGCAGGATGTTCCTGGTCGTAGAACATGGTGTGAGTACTCCTCGACAGATTACTCGTGTGCATTGACTACAGCCCGTAGATCAGATTCCACATGAAATGCAGACACTTGAAAGTCTTCCAACCTATCCGTGGCGACGAGAATGCTTCCTCGGGTACATCAACGTGGCGACTGATTGCAGGGTATTTATTCTCGCGCTTACTTGATTCTAATCCGCAGCGGCGGCATCTGCCTCGGCGACCCTTCTTTTGGAAATAAAGCGCGGTATGCCAGCGAGTAATTCCGCCCGCACGTGCTTTTTCTCTTCCGATAATCCCGTCCCCCGTCTTGCTCTCACATGCACCCTGGGCACATCTGTCGGTTACTTGCTCAGACTTCGAGTTAAAATTCACCCGCTGTCTCTGACAAGTACACCGAGTGATGAACTCGTGGCCAAACCTGTCAGGCCCAGGCTGCGGAGACGGATCTTATTGCAGGAGTGGCTTGTGAAGAAGAAGATGAAGAAGAAGCAGCGGTAACAGCGCAGGTTGGTTCATATTTTGCTCGCAGTGGTCGTGGTTTGGGTTGTGAGTAAAGTGTTCTGCGGGTTTGCGTTAATAAGCGCCTGCACCACGCGCTTAAAGCGGGTCAAGTTGTCTGGCTGTTGAGATTCTGGTTATCCCAGCTGGTGGCATTGGAGCAGCAACGCCAGCGTCAGGAGAGTTCAATCTTCCTTTCCGGGTGGGCACATTCAAAGCAAGAAAACTAGTAGATCATTCCCTTCCTTTTCCAGTTACCGAAGGCAGGAGATGGAGATGGTATCAGGTTAGGCTTACAATGTCGTTCGGATTCAGCAGGTCACGTTTGCAGGATGTTCCTTAATTGGATGCGGCAGGATGAGCTGGCGGTGTGTAGAACGCTGCAAACCAGAGAAAACATGGGAAAGCATCCCATTCAGTAGAAAAATCCAGCAGATATCGCAGTCTGAATTATTATTTTACAAATTCAGGTCAGTTGGTTTCCAGCAACGCCTCCCCTTCCTCCCCAGGTGAATGTCAACAAGTCTAATGTACAATACTCGAACATTTCGACTATTGGAATTTGATCAAGCCTTGGGTGATCAGATTATCAGATTCGTCATCAATGCTGACTACACCATAGGTTTTTGACGTACTGCCAAGTATTCACGCCTTCTGTCAAACTGACCTCCTAAGTGGAGTTCACCCTTCCTCGAGACACCCGGCTCTAGTGAATTAGAAAATTTGAGAATATCTATACTTTAAGTATGATTACAAACTTGGAAATCACTGCATTGGTTTTGAGCTTGGTAATAACATGGAAGGAGTAATTTCCTTGAGGAACATGCATCTGCTCAAGGAGCGCCCTCAAAGTTGAGCGATCAATTGATTGCTGCGACAGGATTGAAGAAGTTGACTTTGGTTAAGACCTCTCTAACCATGAGCTCGCAAAGGAAAGGAGATGATTCCCATGCAGAGCAGCTTTTGCAACAAAGGCTTGAAATTGTGGTGGGCCGTCTGAACTGGTCGTATGCTGTGCTCTGGACGCTCAATCCCCGAACAAGGTCACTACGCTTTCTAACTCCATAAGTTCGATATTGTTGTGATGAATCTCGTTTAAAGACCAGTAAAAAAATTTCGTTTTAAGTCCGGAGAACTTGTCAGCATATGCGCATGTATTAGTCGGCTAATTATATCCGAAACTGAAAAACTTGCCTGGAATTCAATTGTCACGTTCTGAACCTCAAATCATAGTTGGGAAGACTTCCAACTCCATAATCTTGGTTGATACCAAATTGGTGTGCCCACTTCTTAGACGTTTTATGTCTGACCTAGATTTCTGCACATTCGAAGCGATGTTCACTGTGCTTCTCCTCCTTGTGCATTACTACTGCACTGTAGCCCACGTTTGTCTAGAGCCAGGATACTGGCTTTAATCATGAATTCTGCGCGGGACTCCACTCAGTAGGGGAATAGAAGGGTGGAAAGGGTAGTTGAAGAACACCGCTGAGGAACAACATGTCACGTAGGACATAATAACACAGAAGAGTCCCTCAATTCATGATACACTCTAACTCACACTTTAACTAAGGGTTTGCTAACTTCACTTCCATCCAGTACGTTCACTCTAATTCATCTAGCAGTTTTCTGGATGTTACAGCTATTTGCTCTGATCTTTGTCGTGCAGCTTCTAGACGAAAAACGTGTTTGGGGTCTTGTGAATTTGGTTCTGCTTGTTAAACAAGGAGTATTACACAAGCTTGGCTGATAATGGCATCTTGTCAATGATTCAGGGTACTCACATGGAAGACGGGCTACTTTAAGGATGCGAACTCGAAGTCTACAGCAACATCTAGTCCACCTAAGGTCAATTGGAGTTCCCAGCTCTTCTACAAAACTTACAAACGCTGCTCTTTTGCTCCTGGCTCTGGGTAAGCTAATTTCCTCATGCAAATCAACGAAGTCGTAAATATGAGGGATCTTCAATTCATATGTGGGGATAGTAGATTCTACTATTATGTTCTATAATGACGAATGTTTCCCATCATTTAATGCTGAGTATCATTTAACTGTTAGTTTCCAGAATGTCTCGTGGACTTGAGCTATCCACTGAATCGCCCACACGGAAGTAGACTGTCATTTAGGCTTGCAGTGACATGAATTGAACAACACAATGGGTTGTTCATTTAAATCTCCTCATGTTTCATTCATATTCGATCAGGTTTCTTGAGTCCTTGAAAATTGGCTCAACTTTGCAACGTGCTGTAAGCTAATAATTAAGATCAAACATCTTATGTTAAAACACTAGCTTTGTTCCACTAGGCACAGAACTCATTATCATGAATCTTAAGGTAGTGTAAACAGTCGGTGAGGATATGTTCGGTGGCTTGATTCCCATGAATTGTGTAATGTCATATCTTAGTCAACGTTAGAGGCTCTATATTCTGTTGTTCTCAGTCATACGATCAGGTTCATCTCTTGCCGTCAAGTCAGTAGCAAAATGCAACTGCATGACTGCAGATGACCTGTGCGGGAGAATGATTTGAGCAGAGCTCAAGACTGATCCTTATTAAGAAAACAAAATTGCACGCAGAGTTGTTGGAAGGGCGCACATGGAAGGAAGACCCATCTGGTTAACTGATGACTCAGTTTGCGAGAATGCTGGATCAGTGGAGCAAACGCAGTTTCTGAGATGTGCACAAATTATGGTAAGTTAAGTGATAAGCCAAAAGAAATATTTGCACTGTCACGGTGTAATGTCTGAAAATGGTTTTGTGTCTATTCGCTGCTGAAGAGTCTGTACTATTAATTGTGCCTATCATGAAATTTTTGGTGTTATGTACTTTTGGAGTAATCACACGGGTGCAAAGCACACAACGACATTAGAAGTTCTTTTGAGTTCAAGTGTAGCGGTTCTGATTGGTGGAAGTGTGCAGACATTGGTGTGTATACCATGCCTCGACAGTGTCCTCGAAATGGGCAACGTGAATGCTGTAAGTAAATTCCTTTACTTGTCGTTTTTTGCCTGAGTAGAATTTAGGTCGCAGCCCTCAGATAAGTTCGAAGCCACTGTTTACAACGCCCTGATTTCTGATGGCAGCGCTTTCTGCTTTAAAACAGAAGAGCACGCGTATCTTCCTTCTAGGAAGAAATGCTGCCACTCTCAAGTTCAACTCGCGGGTGATCAAATCCACTACATGCAGTGGGATTGGCCACTTATTCGTGTAGTGTGGTAAAGATCCGCGATCTTATCCAGTGAAGGCTTTAAGCAATCATCTTTTGCAAATAATTTCTCGGTTCCTTCCAGATGCTAGTTTCAATAACATTCAATTACAATAATAGAATTGTATAATAGAATAGTTTCTATTATTGTAACATTATGGTTTCAAAACTGATAGAAGCTTTGTAGTTATTGACGCCAGAAATTTGTTGTCAAAAGTTACTAAATATACGCCCAGTATTTTGTTTTATTCGTTTGTCTGTTCTTCCGTTTCTTCTCTCTGTCTTTCTATTTTTCACGAATGAACGGCATTCGTAAGACAATCTTCCCTGATGACTCGGTTGCTATTGTTGCCCCTTGATTAGTGACAATGTCAGTTGGCTGACCGTAAAGTCAACTTCTTAATTTGTTTTGTGGCTATAACTGGTAACTAGAGTGGTGAAGACCCACTCCACTTTCGATCATGTCTTCGGCGTAAAACTTAATGAAGTTTCCCGCTCTAGTAAAATTCTGACGGAATCTTTTAGTATCTCACCTCCAATTTTATACTTCACTGCTCCGTTTCAACTTTACAGTGAAAGACAAAGGACAGGATTTGAAACGAGACATGACTGGTTCTAGGCACCTGGACTGAATTCAGGCCTTTGACTTACCCATTAAGATTACCGAAGATTTAGGGTCCAACCAATTGGGTCCACTCAAAGGCATCCCAAAATACGAAAAACTCGCTCATGGTTACCGACTTTGGAGTTCCGCACTGTGGCCCTCTTGTTGCATCCATGCGGTGTCACATCTTAGATAGTTAAATTGTTGCTGGAATTTCTTTGCTGCTGCAGTAGCCTGAATTGGCGTCACGTATTTTCAGAAGATGTGAATTGGAATAGACTTGGAAGTGGCACTCCCTTAACTGTATCGATCCCATCGTCGTCGTCGGGTTAATAGTTCGTCAAAGCGTGTGAGTCAGTGCTCGCCGAGTGAGTGCTTGCAAGGTCGGGTACGCTGAAGCATTCTTGATTTGTTAGTATATTGCCCGAGGAGAAATCTGGGAACAGCCAGCCACGGTGCGGTATTTTCCGTGAGAACTCGCTGGCTGGCAAGTATCTCCTTGTACGATGGATGGTGTTGTGACAGCTAGGTACAAATCAGTCCAGGAATTCGGAAGGTCAGCTTTTGTCATTTGTTACCACTTGGACCTCAGCAGAAAACTCGTGACTAGCTCAGTGTCGTTTCGGCATTACAGTGTGTAGGATGTGAAGTTGAGAACCCTCAAAAATGTGGCGAGAGGAAAACTCTCGTCAGTAGATGAAATGACAGTAACGATTCTCGAATATCCTCTCCGTTAGAATATGCTGACATGGATTCAATGTATTGACGAGGGTTACAAGCAGATTGGCCACCAGTACGGGAAGGGTTCCTTGGGGTGCAAGAGGGTTTGAGAGTCATAAACATGTGGATCTCCTGGACATTAGTCAGTCACAACTTGTGAGAAATTTGTGGATTAGTCCTGAAAAGATAATTTTGGATGCTAATGGCTGGCTACACCTGGGGGCAACTACATGATTTTGTATAGGTGGGAGAGACCTTTCAGTATCAAATCCAGCAAGTGCTGTTCGAGGACCTCCTTGCGGTGCCGCCACTGCAGCGCCCAGGTTGTGAGCACGCTACTGCCCTAGCTGCTTCAATGTTCCAGACTGGACCTCAGCTTGGTTGTCATCAGAATACAGCAGCGAATGATCCTACTGATTTGGACTCGCAACAGCCTTCTCCTAGAATGCGGTCTGAAAGCACTTTAGACATCTCTCCTCAACATTTAGACGATCTCAATCAGCCCTTTCAGTCGGAGTTAACCCTATCAGACCAAGTGTGGAGGTAAGCGCGCTATCCTCAGGATTCCGTTTCTACTTACAAAATAGCGGCGAAAGTTTTCACTGTCGGAAAATTCTTCTTGCCGCTATCTCCATCTTTAGATTTGGCCCAGCGATACTATTCAAGTTGTGACCAGTTTGTAGCTGCTCTCGCAGGTCAGCAATTAGCCAAAGCCTGAGTCCAAACCCGTACATTTACAGGCACGACCAGTCAGATACTCAACTGAATTCCGGCACTGGCATAATCACGAAGGGGGATTTATTTAGGTTAAACAGTCGCGCCGTCCCACCAGCGACGTTGGACTTGACGAGCCCCAACGCGCTAGCTAATTGGGCGCTTTCTGAGGTTAATTTTCGTGACAGTCAGAATGTGAATCAAAGGAGCATGACACGATCCACCAGCCATGGGTTGATAATTCCTCAAGCTGATCAATATCATTCATGGTCGGGTGCGGCGACTTCCTCCAGCGTGAGCAGCCAAGGGGATTCGACTGCAAGATTCTCAGGCTCTCCTGAACCGCAGCAGCCTCAAATGCGACTTAATCCTCCTCCCAACTCAGGAAACTCTACGCTGGACAGGTACTGTGGACAAAATTCATGTAAATTGTACTCTTTGCCTACTGTCTATGTGGCAGCTATCATTTATCTCTCTGCAACTCCCTTGACAGCGGCCATTTCTTAGGTGGTGACAGCTGACCGAGAGCGCTGTGCGAGCAATGCTTAAGCTTAACGAAACAATGTCTCAAGACTAAAAATTTCCAGGATGCCAGTCCGATTGCTAAAACATTAATGTCGCAATTGTTGAGCAATCTTTTGGCTACTGATGTAGTGATTGGCCAAGCATCCTGAAAATCAGCCTCACGACAATAAAAATAAGAGGTTTTGAATGCTATGACTCCCATTTTCAGCGTCACGAGTTGAATGATGCTTATCGGTACAATTATAACTAGTCTAGATAACTACTCAAGAAAATCTACACAGTACACCAATTTGGGACTAACGTAGAATCCAGAGTAGAAAAGCTCCTCGTGTTCATGAAAACTCTTACGTCGATTCAGCTTGCAGATAGCTCGGAAACTAGAAACTGTAAATTGCATTTTGTATAACTCTTGGACTTCTCCTGGATATTCTCTGAGAATAATTCATTCCATAACTCTGTCCGAAGGACACTGCATATAGTGAGTGTGACGAGATGTTTTCACCCTACATTGTAATGTTGTCCATTTTTCTGAACTAAAAGACTCGCAGGGTCTGGATCATGATGGATCCATCCTAGTGCTTTATTCGCTCCAGCTGATACTGTTCTCTGGAATCTTTGCTGTGATGTAATATCAGGGCGTCATGCTCAGACAGACTGTCTGGCCAGTTCAACGAAAATATAGGACGGACAACGTCTTGTAGCGACCAACATGAAATCCAGAAAGCGCTCAGCTTCTTTGAAGCACAAGAAAAGCAGGAGCAGTGGCGACAACAACCAAACATACAACTCGATCCAGCATTGACACAAGCTGCCAACTTGAACGATAAGGTGGTCATCCAAAAGATGCGTCTCTCTTCTAGTGCGCAGCAGGGAAATATAAGACCCCCTGCTCAGTACGAATCCACTAATGTTCAGAAGTTTCCGTCTCAGGCATGGCAGCATGACCCAGCCAGCTTGCAGAAGAGTACTGTTGACCCACCAATTCAACTGCCGCATAGCAGCAATGCAAGTCTCGTGAACCAGGCTTCTAACTTTTCTGGTTCACTGCTACGGAGACATTCCTTGTCTGAACCAGAGGTGATCGAAGAGGTCGATACGTATCACCTAGAGGTTGCCGACATATCTTGTGACCAAGCTCAAAATATGCAATATGAGCCTAGGGCACTAGCCAGTGCTGTCACGCAGGTATTGGAACATCATAATGTCCTAATTTCACTTTATCAAGCTTGGCCACTTCAATCTTCCTCACGTGGTCCTATGTAGCTAGTGAAGCTTTCTACAGAACATCAGAGCAGTAAATTCTAAATTGATTCCCGAGAAACGAACAAATGCAGAATATCACGTCCAATTTAAGGGGTCGCAGAAGGTGGGGAGCGGAGCACGGGAGCATTCGTGGTTCAGGCCCGGTACATGCTGGTCATGATGAAGCTGCCATCAACCACATGCTGGCAGAAAGACGCCGGAGAGTGAAGCAGAAGGAAAACTTCGCGGCATTGAGAAGACTGGTTCCCATAATCTCGAAGGTACAAAACTCTAAACGTGATTGGGCTACGTTGGTTTGCAAGTTTCGAACCTCGTGTATAAATTAAGTTCATTCCCTCTGAAGTATAGCTGGGCTGGTGTCTTTTTTTGTTCTTGATATTTCACTGTTGAGGGTTCGTTCCTCGTGGATTTAATGCAGGCGGACAAAGCATCCACCTTGGTTGATGCAATCACCTACCTCAAGGACCTGCAGAAGGAAATCGAAGAGTTGAAGGCAAGCAAGGAGAACATCGAGCAAAGATACGAGACGCTTGACAAGAGGTGTTTGGAGCTTGAGGACCGGAACCGACAGCTGGTTGCGACGCTGTCCAAGGACCAGTCAAACAGCTCAACCAATCTCAATTCCATGAAGTCCATCTAGATCAATCTATCTGTTAGTTTAAATCCATCACTTTGAGCTTTGCAGGCAGTAAATCATATACCTCCATTACAACGATTCCTGCACACAGTTCCAGTGGGGTTCCGTGCTGCCGTTTGAAGAGCTGCTCTGAGATTTGCAGTGAAACCCTTTGATTCGAAACACGACCTAAGTTATTTGCACACAGCCTGGCCACGTAGATGTAACAAACAACTTTGACAATGAACCTTTGACTGTCATCCTCACGGATATCCAAATCGGACCCCGTTTTCCGTTGATCAGAAATCAATCGACTCGCAGGTGTACTAGGTGCGTACCTCCTCATCCTTGCATATGTGAAATCTTAAAGATCACTGCAGTCTTATGCTCTGCAAATAACATGATCTGTACCTGCAGTTAATGTCTTTCTTGACTTGTTAAGAAGCTCCCTACTTTATCATCTTGAACTCTGTGGGACTCTGATCTTTCGGCTTTCAGAATTCTTTCTAGATGAACTGATCTGATAGTGTGAAACTTTGCCTTACACGATTGCAAAAACACTAGCTAACACATTCTAGCTATAGTCTTAACTTAGCTCCTGCCAAGATGGATGCCCGAGATCTGAGATGCAAGGAAACTCCTAACTGCTGAAGCGTTTTTAACATGCTGATTTCGATTCTCTTGCAGGTGGATCATGGAGGTTCGACAACCACGAATTAGACATGTGTCGTTTCCAAAATACTTCAAATTAACTTGTAGATAGTTTTTTTGGTAGCAGTTTTAGTGCATTCTTATTAGAGTTTGTGGAATCGTCACGAAGAGCCTCCAACTCACTCTTCTGCATTGTCACACTTTGACGTGTCTTTCTAAAGCTTTTGAAATCTAGACTCTAATTAAACTTGTGTGTTGAGAGATGTCTATGGAATCAGAGTCTTTTCCCACAGTTTGGGTTTCAGTTTTTGTCTAGACTGAAGACTTGAAGCCGTTGATGTTTATTGAAATAAACTGATTTTCAGTAGAACTCAAATGTATTATATCCTTAAATAAGGTATCACTAATTCGGGAATAGAACAATTCTATATAGATATATATATGTATATATATATATACCAAGATGTTAAGATATCTTTTTGCTAATAAGAATTTCTAGCAAGCACTTACAAAAAAAACTATTAAAACTAATATCAATATTATAGATTTCATTTTTTAAACATAATGTTAACTTCAATCTTGTCCATGGTCTTAAGCTTATTATTCTTTTGAAAAATAAAAATATGTCTATTTTATAATAAATTAAATTTAAAAGTCATATAAAAAATATATTATTATTAAAACAAATTAAGTCTATTAGCAATAATATCATATTGCGACAAAAAGAAATTTAAGATATAATAAAAATAACTTTGTTTTGTAATAGTAAATCAACTTATTAAATTATATATTATAATTTATTAAAGATCCTAAATTAAAGTATATACATTTTTTAAATATTTTATGTTTATATTTATTTATATATAAATTTATATATTATAGATAAATTTTATTTTTAAAATTATTAAATAATAATTTTGTGGATGATATCAATTCTTAATATGTATAAATATAATTAGTATAAATTAGACTTATATATGTATTAACTATAGATATATATTAATAAGATAAAAAAATATTATATATATTATTATAGTATATTATAAAAATATATCTTTTCTAAATTTCTTTTATAAAAAAGAATTATAATATTTATAATAGTTTTATTTACTTATTTACAAAAAATTCTTGATTTTTTCTTAAATAATATATTTTGATAATATTTTTTGTGATTATATTATAATATATATATATCAAAAAAAATTAAATAATAATCTTAAAATATATATATTTTTTAAATAGTTTTATAGAACATAATTTTAGATTAAATATCTTTTGTTGTAGCTATAATACTGGTTTCATCTATTCTAAAGAATTGTTTATGATCATAGTAAAAAATTAAACTTAAATAAATTATAATATATATTGTAATATAATATCCTTGGCTTCTAGTTTATTTTTTAATTATGTTATATATATATATATATATATATATATAGTTCATCAAAATGTTATTTATATTTTTTGATTTGAAATTTAAACCCAAAATAAGCTAGAAGCAATCACTTATATGTTCTCTTTTTTTTTTCCAATACCATTGCCTTTTTAACAATATTTTAGTTACAATAATATATAAGAAATAATATAAATTAAAGCAAGAAAAACTCAATATTTGAAGATGTTAGCTATAGAGCATCCACATTGTGCAACTTAATTTTAAAGTAAGTCATATTTTAAATTATATTATTTTTTAAATATATAATTTTTTCTTTTTCTTTTTCTCAACATATTGCATTCTCATAAAACAATATCAACATGTATTTATTTTATGGCCATTTCTTTTTCAAGACACTTCATTTGGAACACCTTTTTTTATCTAGCACCTTTGACAATAGCAACAAGAGGCATTAGATGAGGAGAATGTGTTAGTGAAATTTTAATAAAGAATAAAGAAGTCAATTAGAAAAAGCTAACATTGAATCTATTGAAAGTTACAACTTGTTAGAAGAATGGAAGAAGATAGAACATAAGTTATGCAGAACAAATGGAGGCACATATAGCCTCTCAAAGGTGTCTCTAGTCTTGTTGTAATTTTAGTAAGCAATGAAACAAATTCTCTTATGAAATTAGATATATTTCCACCAACAACATCATTGAAGCTAATGCAATGAATATTTTTTTATTGGTCCACATTGATTTCCTTAAAATAAAATAAAAAACAATTAGTATCTTCCTCAGATCATTCTTGTCTAACACCTAAAAACAATCTTGTTTCCAAATATACAAAGAATCTTTTCAGGTCTTCAGCAATGAAGAATGCAACGTCAGATCCCTCTTCACACGAACTTCAAGCCGAATCAAAAAGCCAGAATAAAGCTAAAGTCATGGAATAAAGTAAAAGCTGGCGATGACGACAGAGTGCACGATATCGGAAGAAGGGGAAAATGGAAACCACAGCGACTCCTCGAGACAGAGCCTCCTTGTATTCTTCTCATTGGCCTTCGTTAATTCTCCGTAGCAATCGTGCCCACGGATTGTCGCAATTGTATTCGCAATCAGTCCAATCCCCTCATCGCACCGACCCCATTACTTACTTCTTCTCGCACTGATTTTACACTCTTGTGTATTCTGGTTTTACCTCAATCAGTCGTAGCGTTGAAGCTCGTGAGGTTTGGGTTGAAGCCTGCGTTGTAGTACGTTTCGTTGATCAATTTCTGGAGTTTCTGGAGTTGGGTTTCCTGTTTTGAGCGACATGGGTGGGGAATTCTGATGCTGGTTGATAAGATGGAGTATCAGGGGCAGCAAGGGATCGGAGAAGTCCGGGGCGACGCCTCCCGCGAATTGCTCCCCAGCACTGCCGTGGCGAATGATAAGAAGCTGCAGCACTATCAACAGCAGTTTGGGCAGCAGCAGTTCGATGCCAGCAGCGATGACAGACTCCCGAATCACAAGTTCCAGTCAAATTCGAGCTCGTATGGGGACTTGAGCAATGGGAAGGATATGCTGAAGGCTCCAGCGAGGGCACCCGCGGGTCCCTCTTATCCGACTGCATCCCCATATTCAGTAATTTCTTCTCTTTGAAATTTTCATTCGGAAGTTAGTGTTGGTAATATCCCTAATTTGCATGGGGTAGGAGCTAACATATGTGTTCTGTTTACGTGTTTGCGAAACCATGGGATAGCGGAGGCAGATCCTTGGTCCTTTAAGATTCTCGTGGTCAACGAGAAACTAATTCTCTAGAATTCTGGAAGATTTGTTTTGTGGATGCCTGTCCCTACCCTACAAGTTTTTGTGAACGTTCTTTGATTTTCTTAACGTTTGGTTTCTTGTTTTACTTGTAGGATACTTGGATGTCAGGCGTAGAGTTTTTGAACTTTGGGGCAGGCTGCGCAGCAACATCTTCCAATTCCGTCGTTTGTGGAGAGAACATTTCCTCAAGAAGAAAGAGGAAATGTCGAAGCTGCGACTGTAGCTGCAGTGGAGCAGATCATGAAGAAGTACGTCCACGATTTGATGCGTATGATGGAGTCCATGAATGGGCGCATTGGTCAGCTGGAGTCTTTGACTCGGCGTTTGGAGCAGATGGTGACTGACTTCAAAGACGGATCTGAAAAGAGCCAGGAGATTTCAGGGGACAAGATTCTGTTCATCAAGACTATGCTCTCTGAGGTGTATTACGAATAAAATTTTGCGAATTTTCAATTTAGATTGTACAGTCCAAAAAGCTCGAAGGAGAACAATTGGGATCATTAGTGCTTACTCTCGAGTGTGGGTGGTCGTTTATTGTAGGTACAACGTGGTGTGCAGAGTCTTCGCAATAAACGAGAGGTTATGGAAGCTCCATCTAATATAGAAAAGCGTCAATTTGGCGGAGAGGGCATTTCTTTGTCTTCAGGTCACAATCATTTGCCTTTACTGCCACCATCGGCACAGTCTCCGAGAGCACCACAGCTGCCTGAGACGCCATCCTATCAAATGGGTCAATTCTCTCCTCCTCCACACTACGCTCACCACCCACCGGGCCATCCTCCACCTCCATACATGGTGCCAGCACAGATGATAGGTCTTCCTCCTTCACCACCACCACCACCTCCTGCACCTGAGCCTCATTGCCAGACTTCTCAACAACTTCCTCCTTCCCCTCAGCAATCCTACTACGGTCAGCAGCAGCATCCCCACGGTTTATTCCCTCATCCTCCTGCTGAGATTCCATCATATGGTGCAACGATACCAGGTCCATACAAGGGACAATCTGGGAGCTTTGGTCAGGAGGTTCCACCATCACCTTATGGTAGCCAGTCGCACCAGTCGCCTCTAGGTGGACCTGGCGGGTCACAAATGTATAATGATCAGTCGGCTGTTATGCCTCCTTTACAATTTCAAGGTCGCCCTGGAGTCCTCCCTTACGAGCAGTCGATGGGACCATCGCTTGGCTACTCCAATCCGGGGTACGGAATTGGACAGCAAACCCTGTCAGCTCCAAGCAGCGGAGCGGGAGGCTATCCTAGGTTGCCTACTGCTCAGCCTGTAAAGCATGCCATGCCAACAGCGAGAACGCGGGAAGGAGCGCCAACGTCCTCTGGTGCTACTCCTGTGTCCACGAACCGGATGTCCATTGATGAAGTTATTGACAGGGTTGCATCGATGGGATTCTCTAAGGACCAAGTGAGGGCTGTTGTGCGGGGACTCTCTGAGAATTCTCAGGCTGTAGATTTCAACATTGTGCTCGACAAGTTGGTGAATGGGGAAGCTGGAGTGCAGCCTCCCAAAGGTTGGTTTCAAAGGGGTTGAAGTTTGGAGCCGCTCTTCGGACACTGCTCGTCTGTTTCCAATTAGTTCATTGTAAGGAGAACTAATGGACCAGTTGCAGTGGGCTTGTAGCATGAGACTTCGGTTTTGTTGTGGCTATTTAAGTTTATATTTGCTGTATATATGTACATACATTATAGATACTAGATGCTCCTGTCTTAAATGCCTTGGTTAAACCATTCATCGCCTGGTTGATTGGTTGCTTTTCCAAGCTAGCGTACATAGTTCTCTGAAAACTGCTGGTTAACCACAACTGTCGAGAAGATTGTAGTTGTGAAGATGCCATTGCGTGTTGTATTGTGTCCTGATTTATTGGAACTCCTGCATCTAGCTTTTCATACATTTATGATTTTGTCCACTATTGTGCGATGCTCATGCTTAGAGTGCCTGAAATTTTGGTGTCTGGAAGAGTTTCAGCAGATACATTGCCTCTCATTCGATCTCGGATCCAACAAAAAAAAAAATCGAATTCCGTGAGTCGTGTTAGGACCCTGGCAGCCCGATAAATGATTTATTTGTATGATTCGGCACCTTATCCGGTCTTTCCACACTTGCGTGTGCATTGTGCACCTTTTCCAAGTGTAACCATGAGGACAGATGGCAGGTGTCGAATCTTGTTGGCTGGAAAGTTTATGTTCTTATCCCATCCAGTGCTCCTCTGCTTAAATTCAAACCCTGGGGATGTGCACTTCCTCACGGGAAGAAATCGAATTCCTCTGATTCCTGCGACACTCGTGGATACTCCGACTTTGATCAATCTTGACGTATTTGATTTTCTTACTTTGTGCGTTCAGAATTGACTTAGTCAAGGTGATTTCACAGACAGAAATTAGAGCTCACAAGTCGTGTTTATATAGGAACTTAGTCGTTACGCATTTCGTCCCGCGCCGTGAGACAAAGAACATCTTTGGTTAATCTCGTCGCCACATGTATTGCAACTGTTGCCATTGTGTTACTGCTCTCTGGAATTTTGGAGGACCGTCCAGAGTATCCATTGCATCCACAAACGCATTTCATCTGCAAGATCCCATTACAAGATACCTTTAGCTCATAACTTGGCATTGCTGTACGCACAGTCTGGGTTTCCCAGTTGAGATATAGGAGAGTTTAATTTTAGCTTGATTTTGCCTATTTTCTTGCTCAGCAATCCAGATTTGAGCTCAGATTGACAGGTTGGAGAGGCAACAGCTATTTGTAAGGATTCCTGTATGTCTCTGCAAACTATTCTGATCACAGGGTCCGCTATCCACAGCGTTGCTTTGGCCAGGAAGATCTCACCTAGCGTACTGAGGGGCGACTTCAGTTACCCCTGCGGTCAATTTTTGTTCCGAAATAGAGCTGGCCTCGGCCTTGATCGCAGCATCTCTTCGCATGTGATAAATTGTACTCAAGCTCCTGATATCACAAATAAAGAGAACAATTGCGTTAGGGCAGCAGCGCAGAATTCGACACAATCCTCAGGTTTGGGCTCGAATTCAACTCTGTCGACGTGGGTTTCCGTAGGACTATCGACATTCTAGGTTATTTACAATGTGCGTGCTTTGATAATTGAGCAGAGGGAGGCTTGAACGGCCTAATGGCAAAAGACAGAAAAGTCCCCGAAGTGAGGCGACGTGATTGGGAGGATCCTATGACAGTGGAGTGGAACAAGCGCAATGCCCACGTTCCTCTGCATTGTCACGCAACCATCGAAGGTAATGTGCACCGAAGAATTCTCATATTAAAATTTTGGATGGCTATAGTACTGTGCAAGTTGGATCTGCGGGTGTATAAATGTCGGCTAGACACATTTTCTGTGATTCTGCTCTGAGATCTGCAAAGGTGATTTGGGCAGGTGCTTTGAAATTCTGGCAGCAGCGCAGCCACGCAGACTTCAGAGCTGCGGAGGAAGCTGTTTGGGAGGAGGAGGCTGTGGAGGCAGCTTTGCAAAGCGCTGAATCATGGATTCTAGGATTGGAGTATGTGTGCTCATTGGCGGGGCTTTGGAAATTTCATCTTGCATGCTGCCCTGAAGAAGTTCCAGAGCAGTTTTCTTCTGTAGGGTTTGATGACAGCAGCTGGGGCTCGCTACCAGGTGTGAAAGATTGGTTATGCAAAACTGCATGTACTTGTTAAACGTGTTTCTGAGGATTTAGTTTAGATTGATTAATCTCAGCGAGTCACTCTCAATTGGCTTAGAATGAGATTGATATCATCATTCTGTGCAAAGATCGACCAAGATGGAAACAGAATTCATGGTTTTGTTGCATATGCCTCATATTCTTCATCGTCAATTGTTTGTGCAGTTCCATCGAACTGGCAGGTGCATGGTCACGATCGCCCTATTTATACTAACATCGTGTACCCTTTTCCCATAAACCCTCCCTTTGTACCCTCCGAGAATCCTACTGGCTGCTACCGGACATCTTTCCGGATTCCTTCAGAATGGACTGGTAAGGTCTCTAATCTTGATCCTTGACAGGAGTGCTTCTTAATCTACAGTGCTCTACTTACTACGTTGCATATCTCATGGTTGTTGATTATCAAATGGTTTCATATGGGAGGACGTTGCATAATATTGCTTTTTGAGTTATTACAGACTTATCAGGAAGATTTGATTCCTAAGAATACGTATCGATTTGCAGGCCGGAGATTGTTTTTGAATTTTGAAGCTGTTGACTCTGCTTTCTATGTATGGGTTAATGGCGCAAAAATCGGCTACAGGTGTGTCATGAATTACTCTACATTGGACCTTGTATTTTTTGAGGTTATTTATCAGCATTTCCAAACAACCGACCTCCAAGCATCCATATTCATGCAATAATGAGATAAGAGAGCTCTGTTTCTTGTGACATCTTTCAGACCTTCTACTTTGTTTATCTATAGCTTTTGTTCTTCCTTTGAAATACTTCTGTGAGTTCTCCAGTCAGGACAGTCGACTGCCATCCGACTGGGACATTACCGACTGCTGCCACTTTGGTGAGGAGAACGTACTCGCAGTGCAGGTTATGAGGTGGAGTGACGGGTCGTACTTGGAGGACCAAGACCACTGGTGGCTCTCCGGAATCCACCGGAATGTATTGATATACTCCAAGCCGCAGGTGTGAGTCAGTTTGTGTAACATTTCAGTGGAAAAGTTGAGACCACAATGGTCGTCATATGGGAAGCATATATTATCTGAGTACGTTTAGAAGCGGATTTTAATTTCAGCATAACATGAACGAACAAGCTGAATAAGGTGATTCTTCTTGTCATGGGTCGCAGGTTATGCTAGCAGATTATTTCGTAAAAACAGATGTTGAAAATGACTTTCTGTCAGCAACTGTCAAGGTTAGTACAAAAATGAATTACCATCTCCAAATGTTATAGTTTTCAATCAATATCACCGTATGCTTTGTTTCGTGGATGCTTGTATGTTGGGAAACTTTCTCTAAAAGATGAAACGACTGCTACAGGTCGAGGTTACTGTGGAAGGACCTAGGGAAATGATAGCAAATAACAAGTTATGCCATTATACCACCGAGGCTGTTCTTTTCGAAGAATTTGATTTCCAAGGAGACTTTAAAATGCCGTCAGAGGCAGCTCACCTGCAGCCTCAAGGGCTGGATTCTGCGATGATTGGCTGTCATGCGCACACCATTCTTACAGCTAAATTACAAGGCCCAAAGCTCTGGTCTGCTGAGCATGTAACGTTCTCAATCACCTGATTGCTTTATCCTAGTTCCCTGGTACTAGATTATTATGACGATTTATTACTTCGTTTCAATCTAAACCTGCTTGTCACTTCTTTCAAGTACACATGCTTCTACACTCACTGTTGGTTTTCATTCATGCTGAATTTATGCAAAGCAACACAGAAAAGCTTTGTGACTGATTGTGATTATCAGACTGCTATTTACTCTTGTCGGCAGGATTGTCTGTAACTTATTACTATTGAGCAACCCCTCTCAGCTTCGACTTACACTCATTTTTACTCTATCTTTCTTGGGGGTACTAAAAAGGTTGTAAGCGGACATTTTGTGATGAATTGAAGCATGTGTATTAACTTCCTCGTTGCTCGTTCTTGATAGCCAAACCTCTATACACTTGTTGTACTGCTTAAGGATCCATCTGGTGCAGTCATAGACTGTGAAGCGTGTAGGGTGGGTGTTCGAAAAATTTCTACACGGCCCAAGGAACTGCTTGTCAATGGAGAGCCAGTGGTCATCCGTGGTGTCAATCGCCATGAGCACCATCCTCGTCTTGGGAAAACAAACATTGAAGCGTGTATGATTAAGGTCTGTACCCTCAAAACTAGACCATGTGACACTGTACTTTTTCATATCTATCTAAATAAATTTTTTCGGCCCTGATATAATCTATGAACTTTACTGTGCAGGATATCACGTTAATGAAGCAGCACAATATTAATGCAGTGCGAAACAGCCATTATCCCATGCACTCTCGCTGGTACGAGTTGTGTGATCTCTTCGGGCTTTATATGGTAGACGAAGCCAATTTGGAAACCCATGGGTTTGATCCTGAGCCTTGGGTGTGGCCGGAGCGCCAACTGACCTTTGACCCCAAATGGGCAAATGCATTTCTTCAGCGGATGATCAACATGGTCGAGCGGGACAAAAACCATGCCAGTATCATATTCTGGTCTCTTGGCAATGAAGCTGGGTATGGACCTACTCACCAGGCTATGGCAGGTAAGAACGAGCCTAGTCTGCTTTTGTTGATCCACTGATGCATTCTTGGCGATGTTGATTGTTATCGATGCTACAATGAAGATATTTGCTAACTGGGGTGTTCAATGCTTGTATATATTACTGTTATGTATGCCTTAAGAATTGGTAGGAGAATATCAACAGAAGGTGTTTTGAAGTGTTCCAGCATTTCTGAAATATCGTTCTCTTTATTCATAATTGATGAGTGGTATCTATTCATCAGGGTGGACAAGAGGCAGGGACTCAACCCGGCTCTTGCATTATGAGGGTGGTGGGTCTCGTACAACATCAACAGACGTGGTCTGCCCTATGTACACCAGAGTTTGGGATATTATAAAAATTGCAAATGACCCCAGTGAATCACGTCCAGTTATACTCTGCGAGTAAGATGTTGTCTTATCTTTTTTACGTACATGATTTTTGACTCGACTAATGAACTACTCTTGGAAAATGTGCTTTTCTCAACATTGTAAAGCTGCGAGTGCCCGAGACTAATGCCTAGAAGACACTGTTTCAGTTAGAGATAGAAGAGGGTGTTAGGACTTAATTTAATAAACCGCACATTCTGATTGTTGCCATGGTTGGTGCCTACAGGTATTCTCATGCCATGGGTAACAGCAATGGAAATATTCAGGCTTATTGGGACGCAATTGATGGGATACATGGTTTACAGGGAGGATTCATCTGGGACTGGGCTGATCAGGTGCGGTTTTGAACAAATCTCATCATCATCATCATCATCAGTATTGTCATAATATAGCATGAGCGATACTTCTGACGTCTAGTTACTTGCGTTTTTAAGTAGGCCTTCTCTGCTTATCATTGAGCTGGCTTCTGTCTATTGTACTGCGTGTCAGTGTGTTGTGATTTTTCCTGATATTTTTTACTATGGTACTCAGGGACTTTTAAAAGAAGGAAAAGACGGAGTGAAGTACTGGGCGTATGGAGGTGACTTTGGCGACGTTCCACATGACTTAAATTTCTGTCTGAATGGACTGATTTGGCCCAACCGTCGTCCCCATCCTGCTCTCGAAGGTATTCCAGACGCCTCTAATCCACCCAATGGGCTTGGTTTTCCGTGGAGAAACTGTAACTTCACGTGATTATGGATATAATCCAGGTTTTCCTAAATTGTTTTTTTCGTACGACATTTTCTTTTCTGTTCTGTAACAATTTTTTTCTTTTTTCTTTTTTTCTTTTTTGCAGAAGTTAAACATGCATATCAGCCAATTGGAATATTTTTGAAAGATGACACTATCGAGGTAAACTTGACATGAAGACACTGTCCTCTCTTACATATTTTCAAATGCAGCCGTGGAGCGTGTGATGGCCCCCATCCCCTATCTTTCTTCTTTTCTGGGTATTGTTGTTTGAATCTATGACTACGGCCACGTACAATTAACTCAATTAGGATTCATCGAACCTAAACAGGCCTTTATGGATCTAGCTGACTGATCACTTTGTTTTTATCCTAAATGACGTATCGTCAAGACAAAAGATTACCTCTTTCGCCGTTTGTAAGAGAGGTCTCTTCGTGCTTTGAGATGGCAAAAATGCTCGATACTTCTGCATTTGCAGAACCTATTATTTTCTCTAACTAATTATAACTTGGCTCAACTTTGGTGCAGATATGGAACAAACATTTCTTTACACCTCTTGACTACGTAAAATTCTCTTGGTCCCTCTTCGCCGATGGTTCAGTGTTGGAGTCGGGGACCTTGGATTTGCCAGCAATTGAGCCAACTAAAAAGCACTG
Source organism: Physcomitrellopsis africana (assembly GCA_036785485.1). Lineage (NCBI taxonomy): Eukaryota > Viridiplantae > Streptophyta > Bryopsida > Funariales > Funariaceae > Physcomitrellopsis > Physcomitrellopsis africana. Next base: position 545,342 of record JAWRVF010000099.1, on the reverse strand, counting down.
CTTAAAGTTGAACTCTGGACCATGGGCTTCACGGTGGAAAGAAGCAGAAGCCAACGAAATATTTCTGGATATTACTGCCTGCCTTTCTGCGCCTACAAGGTGGGCTGATGCAGGACATGTATTGGCTGCCGAGCAAATGGAGTTACCAGTTTCCAAGCATGCACAACGACAGGTATTCATTTTTTTTAAGTACTTTTATGGCACACAAGGGTTAATTTGTGTAAATGTGTAACCTCGATCCAGGTCAAATGACAACTAGAATAAGTACATAATATTGAGAATTGATATTTGAGTGTCTAAGTCTCCTCGCCCATGCAATCAGGGAAAGTTCCTATTCTACAGTTCTTGTGAAATGTGATTTGGCTTAGGAAGACAACATGAAAGATTTTTATCAGCACTACGTCATTATTCATTCCACAAACTAGTGGTTTAGTATGTTCATTGTGATCTACCACATCCCTTCATTAATATTAGTACTTATATTTCGGTTACATTTTTTTCCGTCAATTATTCTTCGGTCTTACAATTGCAAATTTTTTCTTTTTTTTCTTGGAACGTGCAACAGGTTCTTAGCGCGTCGAGTATGCCAGCTCTGTTAGTAGAGGAATCAGAATGGGTGCTAAAGGTAAAACCAGCTGGAAGTAAAAATTGGGAAATACAGTTCGATAAGAAGAAAGGTCTTCTGAGCTCTTGGCAGGCAAGTATTGTACGAACCTACTTCAATTTCTGTTATGTGGATAAAAGTGGGGGTCATTTACCAATACCGTAACGAACTTGAAGTGTTGACGCCTAACATTCTGGGGTCTTGTCTACAGGTGAACGGCACTTGTGTTCTCTCGAATGGTCCACTCCCTTGCTTTTGGAGGGCACCAACGGACAATGATAAGGGAGGCTCAGTGTTGAGCTATGTATCACAATGGAAGGCTAGTGGGCTGGACACGCTGACACACACAGGCTGCGAAGGATTCGGGGTGGAGAAACTCTCTGAAAGTACTCTCCTGCTGAAGGCAGTCATTTTCATGGAACCTAAATCGGAGGAGCCCCCTCCTCCACAAGTTTCTGAGTCTCAAACTGGAGATGTTGACAAGGGCACTGAAGAATCCATCAAGGCCCAAGTTGCTGAGATGAATGAAGAAAGGGCTCGAAGCGATAGCTCGCTTGGCTTTAAAATTAAGGTGCAGTACATAGTTTTCGGTGATGGCAACATAGTCACGAGCTACGATGTTGAGCCTCCTTCCCGGATTCCAACTCTGCCAAGGGTTGGAGTCCAATTCAACATCGACAGAGAATGCAGTGAAGTGGAATGGTATGGGCGCGGCCCATTCGAGTGCTACCCCGATAGAAAATCAGCAGCTCGAGTTGGCACTTACAGCAAAGAGGTGAAGGATCTGCACGTTCCGTATATTGTGCCGGGTGAGAATGGAGGACGTGCAGATGTTCGCTGGGTGGCCTTCACGAGCAAGACGAAAGGTGTTGGGCTTCTTTCAATCAGCGGTGAAGACAGTCCACCAATGCAGATGAGTGCTAGCTTCTACACAAGCCAAGAGCTTGATCGAGCCACACATGAGGAGGAGCTCCAACAAGGGAATAACATTGAGGTATGCATTTGATTTATTTATTTGTTTGTTTATTTCCCTCGGGTGCACGTTTGATCTCTGTCTATCGTCCATTACTATTCAGATTCGCGAACATCCTGTAGGCTTGAAACTATGCTTTAATCAAGCTTCTCCGTAGTCTGTTTTTTTTGTCCCACGAACTTCTCGACTTCTTTCGAAATATATAAATAATTTCTTTATAACTCTTCTAACCTGTTGTGCAGGTTCATTTGGATCACAAGCACATGGGCATCGGCGGTGACGACAGCTGGACACCATGTGTGCACCCCCAGTACCTTGTGCCTCCAGAATTATACCATTTCTCTATCCGTTTCTGCCCTCTCATAGGGCAAACTTCTCCATTGGAAATCTCTAAAACCAACTTGAGAATGTAGCATAAGTGCAATTATATCGCAGCCCCAACTCCTCGATATCTGATAGATTAAATTCCTCAAAGGAGGACTGGGTTCTGTTCATAGATTCCGCGGAGGATTTAATCATCAAGCTTGATTCACGAAGTTGATGCTAGTTAGTGTCTCATGCCTTCCTTCTGCCTCTTGCTTCTCACAATCCACTTTTTCAAGCTGCTTATTTCTACTGCAGTAAACCACTTCGTCTATAATATGCACCAAGTCCGTACTGGAAAAACCTCGACGTCACCGTTCCATTTCAGTCACACCAGGCTTTTGGAGTTTCGCAAAGTTTACATTCTTTCAGTAGTAGTGAAAATTCTGAGATGTTAATGAACTCCACTGTTGTAAAGAGAAACGCTAACGGAAGGTGAAGATATGCTTTTCTGAGTCTCGATACTCCAGGCTTTCTTGCAATGATGTAAGTGGTTACATTGATCTCTGTTACGCTGACTATCAGCCAACTGTGCCAGCCAATGGTGAGTGAAGACCTAGTATCATCGAATTTAAACGCTGACTATCAGCCAACTGTCCATTAACTGTTCATATACGTACGTATAAGTGTCTGTATCGACATACAGATAGATAGATAGATAGATCGGTAGTTGTTGAGCACGCACACAAGGTTATTGTAAAGCTCTCAAAACTAAAATAGAATGTGACACCTTGATACGATTGAATTCGAAGACTATAGGTCTTCACTCACCAGCTCCAATACCCATACTTTTCAGCCAAGGCGTATACCAAGCTTATGAAACATACATTTGCATCCACGATGACCACGCCTAGTGACGCCGTCTACCGCCGCTGGTGGAGCCCCCGATCAAGGGCTTTTCAATCCCCTGCTCTATGCACTCACCTCTACAAATGCCACGCTGCAAAGTTACGCGGCAAGCTCCGATCGTGGAGATAGCATCTTCTGTACGGCCACCGTGTGCTTTATCCTTGCTCTTCACATCTCGTTGAGACTCCTCAATTGGACTGCTAGTATCCGAGAAAATCAGAGCCGTGTCCACGTTGCGGACAACTGGGTATGACCGCTGTGGTTTTAGCTCAGTTAGTCAAAGATGTGTGCGTTGAATTCCACAATGCCTCCGCTGTCGCAAGGTGCTGGTCTAAATTCGCAGACCTTGACAGCTGTTTCTCTCATTTTGATTATGCCGAAGGAGTTTGCCTCGGCTGGGTCGGAGAAGTTCCAGGACGCAGGTGCTCAGTGCGAGTGATGGATGGCATATCCAGGCGCGGGTTTCTACAGTTCTGCGGCTTGTGTGCGACATGTCGGCGAAATGTGAGCAAGATGGTGTGGAAATATCGTCGGCAAGGATCCCAAGTTTTTCAGCTTAGGTTTCTGTGCTTCCCTGGATCGTGATTTGCTACAGGATAACCCTAGTTGAGACAACTTGATTTTCAGTTGGCTGTGTTCAATCTACTTTGAAGTAGGAGCAAAATCGACGTTACGAAGCTTCTGATAAGAATCTGTCGAGGCTCGAAGGTCTTCGAGTGTTATCTCATTTTATGCCTCTGTATGCGGCCATGGCTACCCTATTTGTAAATCAATTAATCTTTCTCGAGCAGCACGCTTTGATTGTATTGCCGTCATTTCAGAAATTGCAAAGACGGGGAGGAAGCGAGGATTTGGCATAGAAACGGATTCGTCGGTCGAGTAGCGATCGTTTAATCCAAAAACAGTTAACTATGGAGCCCAAATCAATTCATGGATGTTGGCATAAGCTGCATTGCAAGAGTTGTTGCACTAGGAGCGTGGAAATGCTCAAGCTAGAAGAGCTTGGCTTCATTTGGATCTAGCAAGGGAATTCTAAACGTGGCAGAATTAGTTTCAGTGCGGTTTCAGTTTCGCACAGGGAACGGGAAGAAATTTAGATCGAACCAACCTAGATCTTGTGCTTACTACGATCAACCGGCAGGTGGATGATTTGTCTCGGCTATTTCCTTGGCTTTTACTGTACGTAGAAGCATTTTGAATCAATCATTTGGGGCATTTGGATCGGCTGGATTTACACTAACTGCCGGTTATCCCCTTTGCTTGGTTTGAAAACGAGTGCGATGGGGGACAATGATACTATTTTGAGAATATGGGTTCTTAGGGATGAACTGTAATTGTGAATTGGCAGGTCGAATGTTTCTGAGCAAGCTGAAATAAGTAATGGTGAGGAGATCATGGAGAGAGGACGGATGTGGAGGCGAACGTTTGGGGCCATTGTCGAGGAGATGCGATAACCCTACCATTCCTTATGGAGCTCAAGGGTAAGCTGCTACAATTGCTGCTCTTGTCTGGGCATAATAGGACGATCAATCGGTACATAAGCATGAAGCGCCAGAAACTATTCTCTTCTGCCGAAGTTTTTTCAAGTTCAAAGAACAAAATCTTGTGTTTTCTACCTTTTTTACCTGAAACTATACTAGACTTGCTCTTTGTTGGTATCGATTACAACACTGAGTACGTGGTTCTCATAAGAACTATTGCAATTGTAAGAGCTCTTGATGATCCAACTGTGACCATTGACGAAGTGACTCTAGCGGTCTCGCTTGCTGACCTAACCTAACCCTCTGCTGAGGTTAACCTAATTCTCAACCAGAGTTTCTTCACGGATCGATAGGGTACTTACAGCTTTGCTTCTCTTCAGTAGTATTTTGTATTTTTCATTTCTTATCATGGATTAGTCGTCAATATGTGCAGTTAGTAGTCTTAAAAGGAGACGAGGAATTGTCGCAACTAGGAACGGACTGTGGAGCTCTTTTGAACGCAACATCTACTCAGTTGCCAACATCTTCGACGTCTCATTGCACCCTCAAATGAGCATGACGGGGTCCGCGGAGGTGCTTTCCTCTAACTTCCCAGTTCTACTTCTCCAGTTGCAATCCGTCATGTCATACCAGATCCATATTTGGCTGCGTGCGCTTTGACCCTGCTTTCAGATCCAGGGGCTTCTTGTGCACATCCCACAAGGATATGGATCGGGATTTATATGGGATGAGTAAAGTCACATAGTTACAAACTATCAACGGTTGGTTACCTTCTCCTACATCCATTGGTCTTGAAACTGCTGTAAATGAGCTCTGAATTCTATCTTGCTTCAGTGAAGGCAAAATTGCATGTTGCTCATTTCCTAAAACCTTGAGGTTTAGTGGCTTTCTCTGGTGGTGGTTTTCAGGCAGGTTAAATACCAGAAGGTATTCGAGACAAAGCTAGTTAGCTCGGAACAAGACAAAAACTTCTCAATAATGGATGTGCGTTTCCTCTCTTAAATTTTCTGGAATGATCGTACTAAAATTCTTGTTATGCGTACTATATATATTTTGAAATTTAGTGGAAATTTATGTTTCGTCTGCCATTGATGTCGCTAGATTGTGTGGATGCTCCAATGGAGCTTTCTCCGTCCTATTATAATTTGGGCCAATCTGCTGAGATGAGAGTTGGGCAGAGATGTCTCGCATACCACTTGGTCTTGACCACACTCTGAAAGCTGGCGTTGTAAGTGGACTGAACCGCGACATTTACATCCAGACCGGTGTAGATATCGAGGGTGGCATTAAGATTGACACTGCCTTCAATCAATCTTGGTAACAGGTACTGAACAAGCAAATCCAAACATTGCCAAAAAGAATTTGAACGTGCAAATTTTTTTCCAAGGATTACATGCAGTTGTTTTCTGTGAGATTTTTTACTCATGATTTGTGACACTGCGTGTGATCATGCAGTGGATGTGTTTTCTCTTGAACTCGAAAGGAAATATCATCAGCATTAACTCCACAATCTTCACGCACACACAGGTCACTTGTGTCTTCTTCATGAACAAACCATTTTGCTTCATTGTTTAGTGCTGTTATTTGACCACCTACGAAAGAGTGAGGATGCTAACAGTGAGCGTTTCCCTTCTTTTCTTTATGCCATGGAATTGTATGGGCACATCAACAGGAGTTGGATTTTTGCCATTCCAGTCGCGGTGGTCACCAAACTCGTCCCACACCTCAACCCACACCTGAAGGGCTCAGATAAAAACGCTCCAAAGCTGTGCGACTTTTTCCACGTTTTCCAGTTGGTTTCTAAGAAACCACCATGGACTACAACAGATCTTACCTCCCAGGTTACACAACCAGATCATGCACCTGAGAGGTCATTCAAAGCGGTGGCTCTAGCGTTGACAGTAGTAAGCTCCTGAACCCGATCATTTCTCCCACTTGGGTTTGTTTCAACAATCCACAAAGAGGATAACGCATTACTGGTTTTACTGTTATTTCAGGCTCCAAGCGTAATCTAGAGACATGAACAAAACCAGGAGAGGATATAACTGGAGTGGACTATCTTAGAGTATTCAACCTTGTTTTTCGACGTGCTGCTTCGTCTTCATCGTCATGGTTATCGTCTCCGTTGCAGATCAGATTCATTCAGCGACGCTGGCTGGAATTCCAGTTAGATTCGGCTGGTTCTGATGTTGTTGGATGTGTGAGATTCGGGACATGGGTTCCACGTTTTGATGGGCCGAGGTGGGCTCATCCCTCTTGCGAAAGTCCAAGTAGCCCACTTGTCTCACGTTCAAAGCTTTCACTTGTTGAGCTTTTCTCTGCTTTTCTTTCCTCATACTCCTACATATATTGTATTATATTATATGATATTATAGTGTGTATATATATATATATATATATATATATATATATAAATATATACACATACAATAGCTCCTGGTCTTTCTTACCAGTAGCTGGACTTTGGGCCTTAACTTGGAGCGGTTGTCGCACTGGCGGCCACTTGATGGTAGCCTCCAAAAGAAGAAAAATAAAAGCCCTTTTTGGTGTTTCCAGCATGTGCTAGGCTTTGACCTGATCATAACCCAATTGTTCACAATGTATAAATATGTATATACATATCAAATAATATTGTTTGGTTGCCGTTTTTGAGTCTGAATGCATTGATGGCGAGTAGTAGCTTTTGTTTATTTTTTCTGTTTTTTACTTTGTTTTTTTGGTGTGTGTGTGTGTGTGTGTGTATGAGTGTGTGCTTGTGGAAATTTGCAACACCTCAGTCAGTCAAAAAAGAGAACAAATTAATAAAAAGAAAAAAATCTACAAGGAGTGGCATTCTTTGTGCACATTGGCAGGCACTAGAGGACCACTTGGCCCTGAATGAACGACATCCAAGTTTCATTCATTCGTCCAGAATGAGTTTGCAATTGGGATGAGTTCATGGAGAAATATCCAGCTTTCTGAGGATTCTCTTATTTTATTTACTTCATTTATTCATTTTGAACTTTAGTTTTTAACTATTTTCGCGCAAATATTTGCTATCATTTTAATGTTTTTTTTTCGTCCAACTTGGGCTTAATGCCAGGCACAAGGGACAACCAAAGCCCTGGACCTCTCACTCCTTTTGACAAGCCACCATGAACGTGCATAGAGAGGTAAAACCCAATTCACTCTAGGTAATTTTTTTTCTTCATAATTAGATGTGATGTTAGCTTGCCACTTTCTTACCCCCCTTACACCTTTATTTTCTCTTTTCCTTTATTTGGGAAGGAATTTAATTTTTGTTTACTATTATCCATGGTGTCATTCCATCCATCATTGAGGTCATATTCAGTCCACTACGTACCATCCACCTTTGCGCTTTTCCACACTGAATCGTACCAGTCAAAACCCAACCATTGAACCAAGCATAACAGCAAGTCACAGTAAATAGAAATGAGTAAATAATTAATCACCTAACCTTTTGCGTTTTTTTTAACGGGCAGCCCACATATAGGGCTGCGTGGGCAAGCAGCCTCCAAATCCCCCATTCGTGTGTGTGTGTGGACGGGGCAGTTTCCTAGAGCTTACACAACACACATGGTTAATGTGCTCGTGTCTCCCTCATGGATGAATGTTATAATGGGTGGATGGGCGTGGATGTGGATAGGGGTCTCATCCGAAGGGACAAGCAAGGCAAGGCACGTCGGATCAGAAGCTGGGTACTGAAGAGTATGGAAAGCAGTGCCCCCTTTTGATAGTATCATGCAAAGGCTATGACCATCGTACTGCATTCCTTGCAGTCTGTTCATCCGATCCTCCAATTACTGTCTGTCATTCGTTCACTCATTATTCTGTTCATTCTCCGTTGAATATGTCTGTACATCCGTTGGATTTCATCCCTGGCGTGGGCCTGTCACTTACGGCTTGCGTACTTCGTTTCCAATACAATATATATTTATCTGGATATGTGCACAAAGTGTATGACTTCAAATCTTACCCATTTCTGTTACCTTTTATGACTCCTTTGCTGCTTTACTGTTACTTTAAATCGCTTCTACGCTGTAATAGCTTCATTCATTTGCAAGTGGGTGTACATTAGGATGTAAAAAAAAATGAAAATATGGATTAAAATGGAATAAGTAGTGTTTAAATAAGATTGTGTTTTCATCACATATATTATTATTAGCAGAGCTATTAAATTGTAGCAATTTTGAACTTTTCACCTGTAGGTATCATTTTCATTTGAGCAAGCTGTTTTGTATTGTAGGTTAATACATCAAATGCACACAGATTTATATTTATGTTAAATGTGCTTAAATTTTTTGTTTTAAAACTTTTAATGTTTTAGAATATAGTGTTTGATTAAATTTTTATTAGATTATTTATACTTTACTATTGTTTAGAATAATTATTTTTATTTATACTTTTTTTCAAGAATGCATTTTGATATTGGAGTATTTTTGAAGTTGTTATAAATTAAAATATTTAAATTATAGAAAAATATCTATTATATTCATATTCTAAATTAATATACATTAGATAAAAGTACGTGATTTGAATTATTACAAAAACATGTAGTTGATATGTATGTATATATATATATATATATATAGAAGTTTTAAATTCTACATTAAAATTCAAAATAAGATATATAAATGGTAGTATCAAGTCACAAGAAGACTAATACAAACTAATATAAACTTTAGTAAAAAAAAATGGTTTTGCTTTGCAAGCATAACCTTAATTGTATCTTTACTTATACCACTTACAAGGCTAGATACTTAATGTTCTAGCTTCTAATGACTATCTACACAAGCCAATAAAAAAATCTTCTTCAAAAAAATTCTAACAGAATATCTATCTATTTAGATGCAAAATTTTATAAAAACTTTTATAAAATTTGTTGACCAAACTTCTTTAAAATTCATTATAAATAATAGAAATTTAGTTTTAAAAAATCACAAGGGATTTCCAAAAGAAAAAAAGAATGAATCTTTTTTTATAGAATTTTTAAATCTAATATTTAAGTATTATATATATATATATATATATATATATATATATTAAAGGTACTTTATAGGTCTACTAAAACAAATAATTGTACCCAATACTAAGATTTGACAACTATTAATATATTTGATACATGTTACTATTCTTGTAAAATTGGCAAAGAATCAAAGAAATTTATTTTATTCTAATAAAATTTAGTATAAAAACAATTCTTATTATATTACTATTTAAATTGGTTCTTTAATCACTTCTTATTTTTATATTTCACATACTTTAAAGAAAATCTTATATATTCAATTAAAGTGAAATAATTATTATCCCTATACAAGTTGCTAATAATTTATTAAAATAGTATACTTTTTGAAATGAGAATATATAAAAAGCTTTAAAAAATAATTTGTGCTTGTAGAATTCATCTACATATCACTATCAAAATCAAAATTTGTATTTGAAGTAAGAAAAAAAAATCAAAATCAAAATCAAAACTAAACAAAAAAAACTTTGATAATTTTTTAAATATACATAAAATAAAATTTAAATTCAGTAATCTTAATAAAATATTAAAAAAAAATATTTTTTGTTTAATAAATATAAAATCCCAAAAATAAAATATAACTTTATAAATAATGTAGAAAAATATAAGTGGAAAAAAAAGAAAAAAAGAAAAAAAAGAAAAATTGTAAAACTATCACTATTACTTTAAATCCTTAAGAATTGCAATCTTTTATATATATATATATATATATATATAAGAATTTTGAAAAATTAATCAAACTGGAAATTAGTTTTTATTTTTAAATAAACATCTAATATTTAAACAATTTGTAGTTTTTTATTTTTTATTTTTTGTGTGTACTGATATTCAATTGATTATTATTTTTTGAAATAAATATTGAAAAATTCTTTATATTATTATATTTTTTATATTCTTAAAGTTTATTAAAGTAATATTTTGAATTATACAAATTTATTCAGTATTAATTAGATTCTATACTATAAGATATATATGTTTTTATAAATTTAATTGTTTCTAGAATAAACAAAATTATTATTCATACCATACATATTAAATTAATAAGAATATGTTAAAATTTATATATTTATTTTTTAAAAAATAAACAACATACAAATAAGTTCAAAAGATATGACATTGTCTTATAAATGCTTTAAAATTATCTAAAGTTATTATTTGTAAAAATACCTTCTTTTATGAAAGCTTACATGTAAACTTCTATAATTTATTTTTTGTGTAGTTTATAAATCTATAAAAAAAATCTTATACTTCTTTGTATAAGATTAAATAATGTTGATATTAATCTATTAAACTTGGATTTATGGAGATTTTCTTAATATTTAAAAATATATAATAATAAAAAATAATTAAGATTTATTATACTAAAATGTAATTTAGTTAAAAAAAAAATTTTAACATCTTTATTAATTCTTTGATTTTCTAAACTATTATGTGTGTTTATATGTATATATATATAACCATTCTTTACAACATTTAAACAAAAACTCAACAAATTCATGTATTTTCTATTAAGAATATTTATATAAATTTCAATGATGCTTTTAAAGATTTGATCCATGCAAAAATTTAAAGATATGGTAGTTTTAAAATAACAGCACTATAAATTTAAAGTGTTATGATTTTATGTCAATATTTTACTGATGTTCTTCTTTAATAGTAATTTTTTAAATGGTTTTTAATTTTTTTTGGAATATGTTAATAGATCATTTAAAAAAGAATTATACTTCAAAAAAATTAACATAATGTGTATCTAAAATGTATAAAAATTATTATTTTTAAGCCAAAAGAATCTATATTTTAAAATTCTGGATACATAAAAATATAAAATACTGAATGTTTAACATTTGTGATAATAATGTTTTTTACACACATAATGTGTTTAAAAGCCATTATGTAAACTTTGTGTGATCATTTTCAGGATTTTAACTAATATAAATAATATGTATATGCATAGGTTTTTGTATATATATACATACATACACACACATACATACATAATTCAAATTTTAGTTGAAAAAATATAATATATTTAAGCATTTTAAAATTTTAAAAATTTATCATAAAATAATATTACTACCACTACCACCCCAGTCTGTGCCATCGGGGTCGTTGGAGGAGAGAAAGGAAGAGAAAGGAAGAGAAAGGGGAGCATTCGCAATGAATGTTTCGTGATATTTTCCGGGAACAGAGAATAGAGAATAGAATGCTGCTGGGGAATGAACAGCACTGCTGATGCTGCGGAGAAGAGGAAGACCAGACTCTCTCTTAAGGGGCAGGATGGGCACGGGCAGCAGGGGCATCCCCTGCCCCTCCCCTGCCCCTCCCCTGCCCTGCCCCTGTTTCCCTTCCTTCCAGCGGGCTCCATGGTGGGCGGCGTGGGGATCGACACACACGGCGTCATACCACCACCACCACCACCGCTCATTCTGCTTCTCCTGTTGGTGCCGCAGGATCTTGTCTCACCTGTTTATGCTGCTGCTGCTGCTGCCGCTGCTCGCATTCTTGAGCGTGGATCTGGCACACACGAAGATCCCAACCCCGCTCTGTATCTGTGATCGCGCGAGAGAGTCCCCACCAGAGCTCCATTGACCAGCGTGCTTAACAACGCCATATAGCATGCGGGGAAGAATCGCGGCTTGACTGACTTCGCGTGACGACGACGACGACGATAACACCGCCGCTGCCGCCTCCTCCTCCTCCTCGCTAGCGATGGAAATAGAGCGAGAGCGAGAGTAAGAGAGAGAGCTGTGTTGGTCGTTCCACGTCCAGGTTCCGTGGCTGTGCGCCTCGATATGCCCCCAGCAATCAAGCCTCCCCCAACGGGGTATACATACTAGTTCAGCTCCTGCAGGGGTTGAATGCTTCCCTCCTTGATTAGACGATGATTAGCGCTGGTATTGTTATTGTATTGCTGTATGAAGAAGAACGTCCCGTATGCATCCGTGGTAGAGCTTTCGGTGTCGAAATGCGTTGTCTGTACTAGTGCATTGGAGTGCAGCTTTACTTTTTTGTTGGGATCGACACGAGATTAAAAAGGTTCATGGGTGGAAGCCAATGAAGCCCATGGGCACACAAAATCCATCGGCATCTGACAGCTTCTCTTTCAGCTGGCTGGGAAAGCCACTTGGAGTGTTCACTTTCTGCTTCAGTCTCTTGAAGCTTATGGTGGCCAAAGGAAGAAAGCGCCCACCTGACTTACTTGAAGGGAGGGAACGGAACCCCTCTGCTTTCGAGGCAAAGGAAAAAAAAGAGAAAAAGAAAAGAAAAGAGGAGAAATCTGATCAACATCCCCCTTTTATTGTGAATATGCACATATATATATATATATATATATATATATATCACAGGAGTAGAAAGATAGTGTGGCCCAGAGTTTGGTCTTCATTGCCTTATTACTCTTGCTTGCTGCTTGGGGTGGAGGCCGCAGCGGAGCCTTGGTAACTATTTGACTCACCCAGGCTACGGTCAACTGCACATCAAGCTTTCCACTGCGAGATCTGGCATTAATCATTCAAAAACAGAAACTGAATAAATAAATTAGTACTACTTGCTCAGTTGAAATGATGAGTTTAGTAGCGCGTATGATTGTGTGAATGTGTTATGTACGTGTGTGTGTGTGTTACTTATGTTTTAGGAAAAAAAGATAACATAAACAGTGATCTAGAAGAAGTCACGAGCTTGAACTGGCACAAATATCAACCTTATGGCTTTATTTGTGCTCACATCTATATTATTCCAGATATATATATATATATATATATATAAGTGTGTGTGTGTGTGCGCGCATTGATTTCTGCGTTCTGTCATTGTTGGGCACTCGAATAAATCATCTGTATGTTTGCTTGTTTTTTTAAGAGAAATTTTTGTTTTAAACAACTGACACAGGAACTTTGGACAACGCCTAACTTTGGATTCCAAGCCCCTGGACCGATGATATGGAATGATCCACCAGAACAACTCATCCGAGAGATGGCCCATCCTTCTGCTTCTGCTTCTTCTTCTTCTCCTCCTTCTTCCAGAATCCAAGCTCTGAGTTCTTGGATTGAACCAGCCAAGGTCGTCTCGTCGTCGTCGTCGTCTGCTTTTCAGGGATGTTCCAGGCATCTCGCAGGTCCAGTAAAACAGTTTCTGTCGCCGAGATAGAGCGAGAATCACCGGATCTCCGATTTCGATCCATTGAACCAACTGGTGTCATACTTTATAATACAATTTTGGTTTTGGTTTTTTAGGCCATACATCGAATCATCAAAGTTTAAAACAAGACAAGAGGAATCATCTGCTGGAGGTGGGTGGCTCCGGATTCCGCATCATTTGGGTTCCGAGCGTGCTTCGATTGTGCGTCAATAGGGGGGTTAATTCTCCATCGCCCAAGTCCAGGAATTTAGGCTCACCACTTACCTCGCTCCACGTGTCATCATTCCAACGCGCCATGTGGACGTGCTACAATTTGAAACGGTTGTCTTATTTGATGTAATTATTTTTGTCATCCGATAGTATAAGTTTATTTTGAACTGATTTTTATGTTGTAATTGTATAAAAATGCACCAAAGTTTTAAAAAATACTTGTATGGAATTGATTATTAGACTACAAATACATGCAAACATTGTTATGTAATGCACAAAGCATGGTCCTTGGCTTTTATTTTTCCTATTATTATCTAAATTCATACATTATTTCTTTCCAATTTATGTATATATTGTACAATGATTTATTTTTAATAAGAGCAAATAATTATATTTATTTACTTGATGAAAATTTATAAATTGTAGTTTAATATAATTTTCACTCTAAATAATGTACATAATATTATAGAATTTAGCAATAGCACAATTGTCAAATGCTATGCTGTACTAATTTAAAAGAGTTTGTTTGTTTGTTTGTTTATTTTTTTTTATTTTTTGTTTTTTGTTTTTTTACAAATGTTTGAATGTCCATTATATTTTGAATCATATGAAGATTGATCAATTTTTTTAAAATTTAATCATCTTTTAAAATAATTTTTTTTACATATATTAATAAAATATTTTAAAACAATTTTAATGCAAACATATCCTTTTGCCTAACCACATCACACTAAGTAACAAAAATGGAAATTATTTTTTAATATCAATTAGTCAAAAGTTAATATTGCATATCAAATTTGTTCAAATTTATGCTATAAAATTATGTAGTGATATTTGATTATAGAATTTAAACAACAATATATATATATATATATATATATATATATATATATTTTGCAAGAATTTAGTTTTTGAAATTCATTTTACAAAATAAAATATAAATTAGTTTGTTTTTTAAAATATAAATTTTATATATTTACATAGTTGAAATATAATTCATGTGATATTCTATTTTTTAAAATTCACAAATATAAAATTTTATATATTTACATAGTTGAATTATAGTTGAAATATATTTGTGAATTTTAAAAAACAAACTAAAATATAAATTTTATTATTTACATAGTTGAAATATAAACAGATTTAAATGTCTTATCTTTAGCAAATTGTTAAAATATTTTTAAACATCAATTTAATAATAGTAATTTCTTATAGAATTATACAATTCTAATTCAAAATTTTAAATAATCTCAAACCCACAAGACAGATATATATATATATATATATATATAGAATTGGTTTTAATAAATAAATAAATTCTGAAATTCTAAATTAAAATTACTTATAAATATGTTTATAGAATTATTAAATTATTTAAAGAAATGTCGTTACTTTAAAATTTACATGTGCATACATATTTCATGTCCCAAAATAAAGACATTTAATTATATAAATATACTGAATATAAGATAACAGTTAATATAATTTTTTAAAAATATTAATTTAACTAATTCCATTTTAGATTTTTAAGTTTGTTTAATCCAACCAATCAACTGTACAATAAGTCTTGCATACATCACAAATCTTTATACTGTATCATATTTCTCTCAAAGTCAACATTTTATAATTGATTTTTATATTTGGAAGTTTATGATGTTACTTGTTGTTAAGAATAAACCCCCAAAAAAAATTAGAAAACATTTTAAAAACATTTTTCATATTCAATAATAGTTTTTGATTGAAAAATATTTTCTCTTTTCATTCATGTTGGTCAGAATAAGATTTCACACTGATAAGTATTACCAAATATCCTGAATATTTGATTATAGTGATATATTATACTCTTTTTGTTCTTTTCACAGCACAGTAGATATGTATATTTGGATAAACATACAGTTATTAAAAAAAAATACATCCAGTAATAGTATTATCTTTAGTCATATGAACAGTTGACATAAGATGATGTAGTCTTTATGTCTTAGCAATTACCTTTTCATATCAATCATCATCAAATAGCATATTTTAATTACGTGCCTAAACTGTTGTAATTGAAACTACAATCTACCACGGAATATAGTATATGTAGAATATTTAATTAAACATATAAGAAGTGAATAAATTGATTGTGATAAATGTTTACGTTTTCATTTGAAAACATATTAAAGGTATGAGATAGTTTTGAATTCAAACATATTTGAATTTAAAAATAGAATAACATGTAAAATTTTTTAAAAAAATTTGGTCTCAGACAATTATTATATCTATCAAATTAAATTAAGATCTTAAAATTAAAGCTTTGGTTTTAACATAACAAGTCAATTTGGTGCAATGTTCATCAGTGCCAAATCAGTCTCAGAAAAAAGGCCTTTTATAGACAGAATTTGGGTCTATCCATAATTATTTTAAAATTATCCACGGAATCCCTTGAGCCAACACTATATCTTTAGATTTTTGAACATAAAATTTGAACTAAATAAATCAATGTAACTAAATAAACCAGAGTCTGTGTAATAAGTAATTTACTTGTTATCCATTGTGATGATGACAGCCTCGCTTAATACATCATTTATAAAAATAACTGAAACAGATGCTCTTGGAATCACACCAAGAATACAAAATGAAACCATAAAATCACATTCTGACTTCTATTGTAATCACCCAATTTTAACATTTATATATATATATATATATATATATTTGTTTGTTTTTTTCTCCCAGAATCCATAAAGTGCTGTGCATTTCCACCTCAGTGAGGGGCAGGGAGTGAATGCCACAAGAGCTGCCAGAAGAGGGCACTCACTACATCAAAACCAAACAAAGCTGTACAAAAAGCCCCTACACGTCACCAACAAATGGTTGGAGGAGAATTGGATGAGGACGAGGGCCCAGCATAGAAGTCTACATAGGTACATGATCTCCATGTTTCTAGTGTTTGTAGCAATACAATGCAACGATTATTTTATGCTTGGAGCTGTTCATATTCGTATTTTATACTTATGGAAGTCCAGCCTGTCTTCTTTCTGCTGTTATTGGGAAAGACTCGTGACTACTGAAGTTGAAAATATTTCAGGACAGTGAACCTTCAAGGTTAAATTGTTGTTGCTTTTTGAGGACCTAGTTTTAATGGAAATAGTCTCTCAGTATTTGCAGAAGTTGAATTAAGTTTCCGTGAGTTAATTTGTTTGTGTGTATTAGTAATATACAAATGAAAGATGTCTAGTTTAATCACGACTGCAGAAACACATGACCACCACTGTAGAACACATGGAACAGTTTACTACATCCTCCAGCTTGCGTTGCTGTCAGATTCCACGCACATTGGTTAAAATATATGGATTGCAGAAATTAGATCGCGAAGCAGAATACAATTAGCTTTTTCGGCCACATGCATGGCAGTTCCTTCGTGGAGGAGTTCATTAAAATAAGGAGGAAATTTTGGCGTCTGTTGCTGAAAATGGACAGCAAGCTCTCGTGCGCGAGGGACATGAACAAGAGGAGGCTTGCACCCTGGAGCTGGATCAGCAAGTATCCAGCCCAAAATTTCAGATGATCGGGCAAAGGCAAATTGTGGAACTGAATGCCCACAAAAAGCTATCAAGACCCGCCTCTACACCTACGGCGGTCACGGAAGCACAGCTACAGCTGTAGACGAAACAGGCGGCACAGTGCAGACACGTCGACGAGGAGCAGAGACACAGAGCAAAACCTATTCGTAGGAGAGGACTGCAGTAGCCTTCGGACGAGATGAAGGGCGAAGCTCGGTGGCGGAGAAGTGGCCAAAGGCTATTTCCGGCAGGCGCTTAGGGTGGACCCAGCTCTTTCGAGAGGGTAGAAAGCCAAGGCCCCTGCCCTGGTGTCCTGCCGGACCCACGAGCGACAGCAGTGAACCAGGTTCTCGGAGGCCGAGCGCGGAACTGATCAGACCTCCCCCCCCCCACTGACACCTCCTTTACTGCGAGGCTCTGTCATGCAGCCAGTGGGGGGTTCGGCGGAGGACCAGCTGGCCACCCATGCGCGAGCGCGAGCAATTTAAGACTCCTAGAGCTAAAAAGGTTTGCATGGGCCCAGTTTCCACCTCCTGCAACAGACCTCCAGTGGCCATACTGCTGCTCCTGGTCCTGCTGCTGCTGCTGCCGCTTCTCCTGCGGCGCTAGCAGATGTGGATCGTGAGCTAGTAAGTAAGTAAGTTACACATGTTACTGGACTTGCACTCGGCTCTCTGCAGGTATAACAAGAGACACCCATTCCTCCACGGGACCTCTTGTCTGTTTCCAACTTCAGCACGCCGAAGCCTGCCCTCCTCTGCCTGTAAAACTGGCACCACCACTACCTTGAGGTGGTAGGAGTAATTACAGCACACAGACAGAAAGCCAGATAAACAGACAAATAAACAAAAAAAAAAACAAACTATGCGACCCGGATGCAGAAAGAGAGTCGTAGCCGGAGACCGACACCAAGTGCACTGCAACTGCGAGGTGACGGCTTGGCAAGCTTGATCGGCCACATTGATCTTTCTATATATTTTTATATATAGATATATGTATATAAGTGAGAAATCCTTGTTGTTATTATTACGATGTAAGGAAGTGTTAGAGGATGTAGAATGATGGTGAAGGTGTGTCCTATTTAGAGGAATCGCCAGCATTGTTTGCAACAGTTGAAGTACACACATAGAACACCAAAGTGACATATGAGATTTGTAGCACTTTTTTAGAAGTGGCTCTTTTTGAACTACTGAGTACTATTATTTTGTTTTGGGATGCTTTGTGTTCATGCAGGATAAGAGTCATGTGATGTGGACATGAAGCCAAACACAGATAAGTAAATATGACAAATTGGTGTTGATTGTAGAAAATCACTCCACTTTGGTATTTGTTTGAAACTTTTTCAACAACAACATCTAGCTTTGGTGGCTACTTTTTTCCCGGTGGTTCATCACGTGAATGTTCTGCTTTTATTTATTTTTTGTTTAGAATGCGGCTTGACATTGATTTTCTAGTTTTTTCTTTAATCAACAATTGGATGCACTCTACTGTATGTATGTGGGTAAATATTTTAATAGTCACCTGTATCCTTTCTCCTACATTTGCAACATTTTATAAAAATATTACAAGTTATATCTAAATAAATAAAGTAATCTATTAAAATCATTTATATTTTCTCAATATCCAAAATATATTTCTTGAGTCTTTCAAAAAAAATCATATAATTTTTGTATATATTTTTGACTTCTATGCGTCACGAAGCCTCATGAAAGTATTAAGTTGAGACCCAGGATGACAAAGTCTTCAAACGAAAAGGAAGGGCCCCAAATTGGATGAAGAAAACCTCTTTTAAAAGCAGCATCACACTGCTTCATTGTCTGCCCGACCAAAAGTTTTTGTTACTGTGGGTTATTTTTAAGGGTCAATGCCCGTGCCACAATTTATGGGCAGGCAGTGGATATTTTGCCTCATGTCTAGCACACTCTGACAGCCAACCCAGTTCCGTCAGGATTATTTTTTTCCACTGGAAGTGGCGGTTTCCTCCAGCTTGACTTTGGTCCCAATATAGGAGGCACTCCCTGAGCTACACGCCACGTGTCATACAATTTTACAAGCGGGCTGTTGGCAGCCCGGTCGGGCAAAGGGGGGAAAATATTTATTTTATCCTAGGGCACAGTACCTGCCCGGATGGAATCTGGTCAGCGTGAAGTCCAAGAACCCTAAAAAGTGGGCGTGCCCCGTTCTCAATGCCTACACAATTACTCTCAACCTAAACAAGCTGAATCCACATATCCCCATCTTTATGGTTCCCAGCACATGGCGAGCTCGGGAACGCTTGTCCCTTACGTAAGAGAATATGCTTTTTGAAAACTGTAGACAAATGAACCTTTTACATTATAGAGATTGGCCCAGACGGCAATCAAAACTCCAAAAACATGGAACAAATAAAATAAAGGAAATTAAATGAAAACTAATAAATAGGCGTCATTAAACCGGCTATTTTATTATATGTGGATGTATTAAAGGATTTTTTCTTTAAAAAGATCGTATGGATCGGTGTACAGAAGTACGTTTAAGTGGACAATGGATAAACATAGCAATGGCGGAGCTATAGGGGCTTTGGGAGAGGGGATGGACAATTGAGTCAAGGGGTAACTTTTTACTTTCTCGAGTTCTTTATGCTTTCCTCCTTTATTCAATAAAAGCAGGGAGGTGAATGAGGGGCAAAGATGGAGTGGTGCCAGGGTGGACAAGGTGGACCCTACATGTCACATGGGCATCTCCTAATTGCGGCACATCATACCCTTCTCACGGGCGGTCAGGATCGACCCCACGATCTCTCGCTCTCGCTCCCCTGGTGGTAACGTATATATATCTGGGAACGTGCTCCTCCTTTTTTCTTCCACATACAATTCTTTATATAGCTGGGGTTCTGTGAGTTTACTAAAGACTTTTATCATCGGTCCCTATTCTTCATCCATCCGCCTCTTCGTCGACCTATACTTCAGAAACTGTATCATATTCATCCACAAGCGTTTGTGTTATAAACAAACATATTTGTATGTATATGTGTGTGTAACGTACTCACTTAAGATATGATAACAATTCCATTAGCAATTCTACGAATGTTTATATTTGTATTTTCATGCTCACAAAATTGCACCATTTTCCATTGTTTTTTTACAAAAAAATGATTAACTGTTTTAGGATGTGATACATGTAATACGTGTATGTTGAATTACTTTTAGCCCTGTCATCATCATACAATGAGTGGGTGTAAACTTTGATACTAAAAATTAGGTGTATAAAAAACCAAAACATAATACATATCATGTGAAATAATGTGTATTGATTTTGTTTTTATATTTTAATTATTTTTATATCTTGATTGTTGACCTTCTTAAGTGAGCAATATTGTAATGTAATGTTTGGGTATACATTATCTTTCAAAGGATATTAAAACTCACCACTGAATGCAAGAGTCGGGGAGTACTTAATAAATGGAAACAATGGAGGTATTAGATCAACAAGAATAGCGAGTTCATTAATGAGGATGGCTAACATCATGCAACAGTCTCCGATCGAAGAATGAAACGTCGGCGTCGACGACCGCAAGCCTCTGCCCTCGCGACGCCAACGCTAGAAAAAAAAACATACACTAAAGAGGGGTCGAAAACGCTAGAAAACCATGGCCCTATCGGCGCAGTGCTGGAGCGATGTGTTTCCCAAGTTCGCAGAGCACTAGTTATGGCGATGTTGGTGATTGCCGAGTCGTCTGATCGCAACGCCGGGAGAGAGGGATCGATGGCTTCCTGTTGAGCGGACAACCTGATCGATTGCGGAACTGTTTTAAGGGCGATCGATCGGTGGATCGATGCATTCTCATCGCAGTTCAAGTTCTTGTGGTCGACTGCAACTGGCTTCTGGTTCCGGAGTCCCGCAAGGCCAGCCCGCCCTCCGATTAAGGAGCACGAGAAATCGATCGATACAAGTCGATCGTCAGCGCCTAAGTTTGGACCCCTCTGCAGTGTTCCGCAAATGCAGCTGATCCTTGTCCAGACTCTCTGTCTCCTCACTGGATGCATGATCGCCCATGTCAATCATCTCGTTCCCGACACTCTTCCTCCGCCACCCCACCCCCATTCCCCTCTTACACCCTTCCTCTGGTGCAAATGAGTTTTACGTGCCAATTATGTGTGGAATTAAATAACAAGGCAATGATTTGCCGAAGCTGAGAGAGAAGAGAAAAATTGAAAAGAAATAGAATAAAAAAAGAAGAAAACAAAACATTCTGCAGTAGTAGGTTACAGGTGGCACGAGCGTACAATTAAGGGTGTGGAAGATAGTCTTCAGAACAATAATCAAGTCACTAGGAACTTAAACCTCGATATATAAATATATATATATATAGCTGTAATCATCCCACTGTGCTCATCTCCCTCAGATCTCCAAGTGTTCGTTGTTAGTTGCTAAACCGTCTTTCGGAGGAAGGTGATATTGTTCTCAAAAGATTTGTCTTTACAGAATTTACCCTTAAACGATTTGTGCAATGAAGCAAACCGTTAAAACAAAAAAGTAAAAGTAGAATAGGAATGAACGATTTTGAAACACATTCATAACTTGGGGGGTTCATAGTTGCTGTCAGTTGAAATTTTAGAAGAAGAAATAATCAAACTTTGTTTTCGTGAAAATATGTTGTGAGAGGTTTTTCCAGTTAAATCCATAATTTTTAAGGATTTGGGACTGTATTTAACGGATTAAGAAAACTAATGTTTAAAGTTGTGTAGACATTTTCTCGGTCAAGGAGTTCTGGCTTTCTAGTAGACCAAGGTTTTAAGGTGACCATGGGTTTGAGTGTTAGTAAGTGATTGTTTACTTGCTGCACGACTCACAAGTGACTACCGGAGCTATTGACAAATCAGCACATTTTGAACAGATTTCATTCACAGAACAAGCTTTAATAGCCACTCCTTTTATACTTTTTTCTGGACGACGTCAGGTTACCGTCAACAATTTCACAGCCACCGGCGTTATTCCTATTCTAAAATACATTGGCAACAAGTCAAAAGAAGTTCTAATTGTCAACTCTTGGCTCCGATGATCCATATTTAGAACATGTAAATATAGTTTGTCTTCTGATATCTCGCGTGCCAGATTCTAAATGCCGAGTTATTTATTCCAAATCCATTTAACTACGAAATGGTTGATCAATACAATCATAGTCTCGACTCGCTCGAATCATTGAAATACGGAATGATTAAACGAATAAACAAATCATCAACTATTGTTTACAAATATAGATGATGAGTATTTGTAGATGTATAAAATTGTATTTATACACATATTTATAATGGTTTCCAGTCTCTTACGCTGTGAGACGCAAACAAAGATAAATACTCATATCTTCAACTTCTTCAATAATAAGAAAAACGAATAGTAATTGAAAAACTCGAAGATAATTTTGATACAACCTTTTGTAAGTGAACCCAGCTTTCTTTCTTGTTTCCACATGATCAGTATGTTGCATGCCAATCTGGCAATTTCCAGAGAAGGAAGAAGCCCCATACAAATCAAGACAAGATTAACGTGGAAGAGGATCAGTTATGTGGAAGCGAAACCAAAGCCACGGGTTGGAAAATCACGGAATTGGTAAATAAGTTGCACAGCCACCGCTGATCAGCCCTGCAGCTTTGTGATCGATCGATGGGCTCTGGGGACCACTGGCAAACTTTTTCTCGCGACAGTGTCCATCGTCCATTCCCACATCAGTCCTTTAACTTGCTTCCGGCTCTGGCAACCTGTCAATCTCCGTCCGACTGTGGGTCCTACGCTGCCCAGCTGAGCTTCTGAGTTTGTGACTTGTGCCGCATGTACATGTTCTCATAGGGTAGGGTACTGTAGCTACTCCAGGCATCGAGATTAATGGTAACTTCCACAATCGATCGATCGTAATACTGTATCGCTGGTTAGATTTGGGGTAGTATAGTGAAGCGTATCTTCATTTTTTCTACACCATCATCGCACTGTAGCAGTGAGTGATCAGGGCATGTAGCGATCGTCGAGACCTTTGCTGGTCTGGCATGTATAGGTTGGACACTCCGCTTGCACCTCGTTTACAGGCGGTGATCTCCGTTTCCTGGCCCTCGCAAAGTCTCCTAGTTGCTCTTCATTGTTTTAGCACCAAGTGGCTTAAGTGCTCTCAGAATTTCTCGACATGTCCAATTGTAGACTAATATGAGGTGTCTTTTAGACCACATTCTTTCAGACGCAGTGCTACTGCTGCTTTGGTAATGAAGGGCTTGCACGTTGCTTATTTTCTGCACGAGCTTAATCCTGTCTCTCTGAATTTTTCTTGATGCTTCACTTGCGACTCGCAGAGTCCACACGAGGTGTTCGTAGCTCTTGGACTTGCTTAATTGGACTTTTTCGACGACGGTTGTGAAATTAGTCTTTAAGTGCAGCTTTTGAAGGGTCTCATCAGTGGGCAAACATCTGCCGCACGCAACTCAGTGTTTACAACTCCTGCTTCCGAGCTGATCATTCACAGCTGGACTCGGTAACAGGGGTAAAGGATTTTGAAGTTTGTTTGAGCACATGTCTGGGTTTGTGAAAATTTACATTTGGGAAGCTCGCAACTTTGCCATTTGAGGAAGATCTGCCTGTCTGTTCAACTCTGCAACAATGGCTGCCACTCACGTCGTAAGCAAGAAGAGGTCGTCCACTATCTTCTCTGAGGTCGCCACAGCCACCTGCAAGCGATGGAAATCCGAAGCAGCCTGGCACCACGTGGAAGAGATGGCGCCGGAGCCACCACCCATCCAGGACTTCGACCTCAAGGTGAAAACTTCGTGCTTGAAGATGGTGCAATCCGAACCCACGTCCGTGCTGGACTTGCAAACCAGCCCAGGTCGGTCTTGTTCGTCGTCGACCAGCCTGAGCTCCGGGACCGATTCCCCCCACTCCATCTCAACTGACTCTCCAAATTTCTCCACCACTGTGCAGCAAGTTGAGCCGGACGACATCGCTAGCTGGGTCGACTGCATGGCTCTTCCCGAATTTGAAGACTGCGACCGCCATTTGGATGAAGTTCTTAAGTCCGACATCGACTTCGCCAGCACAGACCTGGACTTCGGCTTTGAGCTCACGAGCTTGGACCATTGTAGCGTTGTGACCGAGCATGACTACTCCGTGAGTCTCTTATCCGAGTTTCTCGGGGATCCTGATGAGAATCTTCTTCTCCCAGAGAGCTTTCACGACGCAAAGAGGCTGCAAGAGTTAGACGACTCGCTCTCGTCAATGTTGAGCGAGGTTCGATCGAGCGGTTCAGACTCGGGGAGTAGCGTACCGACAACAGTCGAACTTGCGAGGCTCGTCGAAGCACAGCCTTGCTCTGACTTAGGAAGGCAGGGAGGTGGTGGCACGAAACACCACCACCATAGCCGATCTGAGAGCTGGGGGTCGACGAGCAAACTGCAAACCTTGCAGCATCCCGAGGACAGCGGATTGCAGCTGGTTCATATGTTGTTAGCGTGCGCTGAAGCGATTGAAAAGTCTGACTTCAACAAAGCGAAGCCCATCTTAGACCAGTTGCTCCGATCCTCCGACCCATACGGTGACCCCATGCAACGAATCGCCCTTTACTTCGGTGCAGCCCTCACTGATCATCTTGCCGGGGTTGTCAGCCCCAGTAAAACTAACTTGCTTTCAGATTCCAAGCTCGCGTACCAAGCCTTCTACAAAGTCCTTCCTTTCGCGAAATTTTCACATGTTACGGCGAACCAAACCGTCTACGAGGCGGTTGTGAGGAGTCAGAACGTTCATGTGGTTGATTTGGACATCCAACTAGGGCTGCAGTGGCCGTGCTTCATACAGTCGTTGGCCATGCGACCAGGGGGTGCTCCTCATCTCAGAATCTCGGCCATCGGAACGAATGCCGAGAATTTGCAGACAACCAAGCGACGGCTGTCCGAATTCGCCGAAGGTCTCAAGGTGCCTTTCGAGTTCACTCCAGTGCTCTCCAGCTTGGAGAATCTCACCGCGGCGATGTTGGACATTCGGTCACATGAGGATTTAGCCATTAATTGCTCCCAAGTGTTGCATACGCTTTCCGGAGACGAAGCCGTCTTGAATAAATTGCTGATCATGTTCCGCAGCCTGAAACCGAATGTGGTGACACTGTTGGAGGCCGAGGCCAATCATAATGGCGCCTCGTTCATTGCGAGATTTGTCGAGGCGCTTCACTATTACTGCGCCCTGTTTGATTCCTTGGAAGGGGCTCTAGGTCGCGACAGTGCGGATAGATACCATATTGAGAGCACAGCATTCGCTGCTGAGATCAAGGAGATCGTTGCTTTCAAGGGGAACAAGCGGCGTGTAAGACATGTGCGGTCGGAGACATGGCGGGGCTTGTTTACGAAAGCCGGATTTCTGTCCATGGCTTTCAGTTCGTATACTGTGCAACAAGCGCAGATGTTGCTGGAAGTTTTGACATCGAAGCCTTTGCAGCAAGCAAACTCTACAATGCCTTACAAACTGTCGGAGGAATCGACATCTCTGATTTTAGGGTGGCAAGAAACTCCCGTGATTGGCGTATCTGCTTGGACTTGCTAATTACTAAACAAGTACCAATCGGAGCTAGAACAATTAGGTTAGAAATTGTCCATATTTGTAACAGTGTATGTGATTGTTGGCCATCTGCGCCTGTTGTAGATTTAGAAGATGAATGAGGATTGCGGTGGAAACTCTGAGGTGGTGAGAATTGCCGGTGATGAGTTGGCACATAGCATGCGCACTCTTCGATCGACATGTTAATGTAGTGAAGTATCAATGTACATAGGTTGATATAACGGTGCCAGACAATCTGGACTGATGGAACTGCAGTATCTATTCTGCCCATTCGCACGATATCTTTTCTTAGAATGCTTTTAATGCATCAAACATTCCACTAATTCGTATATTGTAACGAACCGAATTGCGTTTCACAAAACTGTGATATATTAAACAAATACATTTCAGAAAAAAATGGATAAACATCTGCACAGATAGACAACATGTGCATCATTTATACAATATCTAATCTGAACATAATCTGCTGTGTGCCAACTATTTTTAGAAACGATCACTTGCCTCGTCGCGTGCTAAGTGATCGTTTCTGAATAGTTGACGTTCCATCACCATCACTCGGAGTGCAAACCTCAGCATAAGCGTAATACTGTCCTCAGCCTGTGCAAAGTTAAACGCGCAACCAAGAGACTAACACTGCCCTCAAAAAAACGGTCTCGTCTCGGTGTTCCCGCTGCCATCTGAAAGCGATCCTTAACTATAAGTCAGCTGAAGCCTCAAACCTCCACTCTTACCTTTCAGCTAATTAGTTGGGTAAGAGCATGCAAGGATTAGTCAAAACCAAGTGAAACAATCAATGCAGTTGGGCATTGAAGACAAACAATATCTGTACAAGAAAGCAACCACAGCCCCAAGAAAAGAAAAGGGAAGAAAAGATAAAAAAAAGCGCCAACTTTCAGAGAAATGCTGCAGCCGTCAACCGCAAACATCTAATGGTTGAAAGTTTTATTACTCACAACTTGGATTTCAGCGCTTGGGACTGTTCCTTCCATGCATCTTGCTACTTCAGATAGGTGTGCCATCGGGGACAGGGCTGGAGGAGGAACGTACGCAAGAAGGTTTCCTTGGCGATGGGGAACTGGCCCCGAGAGACTTCTGCCCAAGGGAGAGACTGCTTCGCTATTTAGAAAGGGGGTTGCTACCCAAGGAAGGCGCATAAGTTGTTGCTGCTTCACCGAATGAAATGGAGGATGAATATCCACTTGTACCCAGTTGTGACTTGGTCCTGATTAGAGTCCTCTAGAATTGAATAATCTCATGGAGGCAGCCTCATTCTGGAACCACTCAATAGAAGCTGCAGAACTGCAACTTGAGTGTGCTATTTGATAATGTGATGATTGTCCCGAGCATAAAAGCTCGTTTCTGGCTGTAGGAAGTGATGCGTGCAACCATTATACTATTTCATGATGGATGTCGTCCAACTTTGGGTGGTCAGGAGGTTGATTTTCTCGAGTAAAGCCACTTCATCAGGCAGCCTCATTACTATCTGAAAAAGGGATGATTATCTGGAAAAACTCTCATTCGAATGCTTGACAATTGAATCCTTGGCACATGTCGACATTGAAGGTATTTGTACAGAATTGACATTGTCAAGGGTCTGTAGGACGCATGGAGAGCTCCTTCAGTGGACTAAGGCACCGGGTACACGACACTATTGTGATAAAAGTATTAATAACGAACAAGAAGAAGAGAATATCAACCTCATGTAAGCAGGCAGCTGCGGTGCAGCGGATAAGTGAAGACGTACCTAAATGTCTTGGAGGTAGATGGTATACAAAAGTATTGGGTATTTGCGTGCACCGATTGTCTTCAGGACAACTGGGAAGTTGTAATCGCACAGCTGCAACATCACACAATCCCAGAAAGAGTGGTCGGCCAAGCATTGAATACGTTTAAGGCCTGCTAGACAAGCCATGCCAATTTGAACATCACATGCATACCAATCAGTTATTCAACAAACTGAATAGGGCGATGAGAATTTCTATGTGGATAAAGCAAATTAACTCAAAGACCGATTACTATAAAGGGTGGTGTTCTAACAAGAACGAATAAATTAACGCGTGCAAGCTTCTCCTGATTGTACCTGACGCACGTCCTCATTGGGTTGCTACAACAATCCTGTGTGCGCATCCAGCAAAAGCGTCGCATCTTCGTCTAATAATTCTGGCACCATCTGCATGCATGTCTCAACTTAGCTTCCCAAAGTTCAAAGGGGAAACGGTTTATAGCTGAACTCTGTTTTTGAAACAGATGAGTTAGCAAAGAAAAGACTACAGAAATAACTAAAGATAAAAACTCAAGGAAGAACTTGAGAGATTCGGTGTCTAAAGAGGCTCCTGCTTACAACGAAATTGATCGAACATGGTAGGGGCATGAAGATGCATAAGACAGCGCCTGCACAAAGATAAAACAATCGTCACCCATAAATCCATGAGAGCATGACTACATATCCTACACTTGCTTCATCACATTTAACACTTGATTGTTTCATATCTCTCACATGCGCTAACTGCAATACTAACTTCGAAATAACCTACACAGCAATTATACTACAAGATTGCGTCGAAAGCGCCGTTGCTAAAACCCTCCAGCCAGCACAAAGAAAATTTTGGATAAATTTAGGTATGGCATTGACTAGTCTGACCAGCTTGACCAACTTAGGTTATCCGCAAATAACACAGGTACCGAGGGCTGCACAAACGGAGGAAGGACGAAACTTGAATTAGGCGGATTCCAGGTGATCCCCAGCCAGGATTCCGTATTTCAGAGGTGCAAATACTCCTTATCATATGAAAAGCGGTAGGAAAACCCTAATTTGGCGCCTAAGTTCCCAATTCCTCCGTGGGCCACTCCCACCTGGTCAGATCACTTTTTGAATGATAAATTCCAACGCCTCTACAATCACTTCCCTAGTCACTCACCACAGTTTATGAAACAACATGGAAACCACAATGTAAAACAGGTACTTGATATCGGAATTGGTGCTCACCTCTTTCGACAAGGATGCACCTTCCAACATCGTGGTAAGAGCGGCCCGCTGCTTGAATCTGCGGCAGTTGTGGAGTTTTAGATTACATTTCAGAACCGATTCGAGATCCGTTGCCTCAAACCAAACCCCGGTTTCTATACCAAGATGAAGAGGTGGCTCGACATAGACCTGGCAGTCTTCGCCATACCCATCGAGGCCAGCTGTGGAAATTGGAAATACGGCTTCAAATGCTTTTTCTCCGTACCCCTTTAAGACAGAAGGTAACTTCCTAATGACGAAGCTTTGTTGTAGCTGCAGAAAACCAACAAGAACAGAATGCTTAGACCACATGTTATTGAATTAAGGGTGCTTACAAATTCAAAGCTCATCACATTCGAGAGCAAAAGTTGACACTGTCAGGGGATTTAAGATCTGCCTTCTTTCAATACAGAGTAAATACAAGCACTTACTAAATGCAAGTTTGAAGCAAACGAAGAGACAGGCTCTTTCAACGTCACCGAGATTCTCATCCACAGTGAGCCTCTCGATCTCCTCTCCACTGCTCCCTGCATCTTCTCGGTGCTACAAGACGAAACGTGTATGATCTATTAATTAACAAAACCATTATAATGGATGTGGTTAATACCAGAAAAATATGCTTAAAATCCGATATCTCTTCATCATTAAGGAAAGATGTGGTGGAGAATACCTCTTTGGTGGCATCTCCAAACGAAACATCGGCCGCTTCAATCACCTCGTGCCATATCACGAAATATAAACGCTCGTTATTGATGATCTTCCACGCTGGTTATACATCTCCGCGGGCTGTGTCAGAGGTTATAGGACACTCTAACCCTGACCCTTCCTAATCGCAACAGAGGCATTACCTATACTACCACATATTTGCACGGCTTATCCAGCAATTAAACTGCAAATTCGTTGAACTTTTACAACTACAATAAAAAAGAAATTTAAAAACCTATTCTAGTAACTTGGAATTATCGAGAAGAAGTGATGGGCTGCTGTGGCTGCACGGAAAGAGGAACGGAGTCGAAATTTCGATAAGAAATGCTTCTTCTTCCCTAGATAAGGTATCCCAATGTTTAGGGTTGGATAGAAAATGTGGTCCTTGTTTAGATTCAGCTGAGCTGAGAATACAGACACTCCAAGAGATAGGCTACGCCGATCTAAAACAGAAACTGCAGCTCCAAGAGACATCAACGAATTTCCATAATAGACAAAAAAACGAGGAATCAGACGACGACGCAACTTTCGCACAACGACAACGATCCTGCAAAATTCACCGCT
Source organism: Physcomitrellopsis africana (assembly GCA_036785485.1). Classification (NCBI taxonomy): domain Eukaryota; kingdom Viridiplantae; phylum Streptophyta; class Bryopsida; order Funariales; family Funariaceae; genus Physcomitrellopsis; species Physcomitrellopsis africana. Next base: position 515,322 of record JAWRVF010000099.1, on the reverse strand, counting down.
AAACCCTTCCGGACCTTCGCAAACTGTGCGAAGCCAAATACACTCATCGCCACGGGTCATCGCACACCATCTCCGAATCAGATCCTCCAACGACAGTCTAATCACAGTCACTCACAAAACCTCTCCAAACACAAAAAAAAATTAGCTAAATACGCCAAATGTGCTTAACGACGTGTTCTGGATCGACGCAGCTGGGACTCACTAGAGATGGCATCGACCCACACCGCCAATAAATGAAACCGCTATTCTTTTCACACTTTCCACATGGCAATCGATTGTCCCAAAATTAGTAGCAATTGAACAGAGTTGAGCGTGCGCTAGATGATTGAATCATGAAAGCGGTCGCCGTGCGTGACCTCGACGGTTGTAAAATAACGGTCACGCTGGTGCTGATGAAGCGGCAGATTTGGCCGCAGCCATCAATCTCTACCCCACGCCCACTCCTTGCGGACCGAACAACAACCCGATTAAACCACGGACCCACTTCTGGATCTATTTATAGATACAGTCATTGGCCGCTATTTTACACATCTATGCAACAGTGGGGCTGATACAGCGTCTCACCAACTCCGAACATATACATCTCAACCGACTCTTCAAATGTTCAGTGTCATTTCTGAGAGTGATGTTCTAATCTCTATATCATTCAAATCTCTTTCGCTGAGATCTACCTGTTCAAACGTTGATTTCATATAATGAACTAAAAACACACAACAAATTGTGTTGTGGAAAATAGATAATAGTAGAATAAGTTGCTAATGGTCAAAGGGTTGACTCTTGGGATGTGGAAGGACTATCCTATGGATAAGTCACAAGAACAATAGCCTCGAGAATAGGTAAGAGCATATAGAATATGCTAAGAGATGTCTTGATGATAGGTGAGATGTAAAAAGATGTCTTAATGGTAGGTTGGATGAATGTAAGAGAGAATGGATGGAAGTTGTCTATTAGGGCAGCAACCTATAAGTAAAGGGTGTTGGAAGTGAGAGTTATCTCATTCCACACTTCTCTTTGTGTGCAACCTTGCTGATGCTAAGTGTTGTGGCTTCTAACTTCTAGTTCTTTAACAGGTTATGAGCTATCAAGGACAAGAACTCAGCGGAAGCAAATAAGTAAGTGAAAAACACTCTCAAAGAAATATAACAAAATAGAAACAAGGTAGTGTATATATTAAAAGAAACTGGAATGGCTATTGCCTAAAGACAAGACACTAGAGACTCTTGAAATCAAACTAGAAACAAGAAAGGAGTTGACAAGAGTGAAGAAGGCTTCACTCTTGTCTCTATTTATACTATCTACCTAAGAGCTAAGTGGCGACGTTCTATAAGACCTCCAACACGTATCCAATTTACAAGACACGTGTCCAAGTTGCAAGACACGTGTCGAACTTGCAGGGCAAGTTTCCTATATGTTCGCCACGTATTTAGCTTGGTCTTCAAGCTACCAACATGTGCGACATGTGGCTAACTTATTGACCAAGTTTCTAATCCAAAAGTCTACTATGGACACTTATAAAGTCAAAGCAGCGTCTATGAAGTTTCTAGGAAGTTTCTCTAAAGATATTATGGAATTAACTTGCTTTTACCTTCTTTTATCTAGTTCTATCTGATCATATAAGTAACTATGTATATGTCCGTGACATTACCCCCCCTTTAAAGGACGAGTTCCATGAGGAGCGGTGATTACATGTGTAGAAAGTCTAAGATGCGACGAATAGTATTTGCCACATACTCTGATCTTTGTTCTCTTCGAAGGTAATTGATGGGTCCTCTCAGCCATCGATAGTGTCCCATTCCAGGGCGAGAAGACCACCCTGTTATTTGATCATTGCTGTGACCTTCATAACTCAACATCACATCCGAACACCGAGTCAGTTCTTTATCTCCAATAAAATCACCAAACATCGAGAATCTCTTCCAAGGTCGTGATATCAAACACGTTATATCTTGCCATCTATTCGAGGAAGAACATGTCGCTCTTGAAGATCTTCATCTCGGTTGCGTCGTCTTGAGGGTTGTGACAGTCACAATGTCTCGTCCGGTAGATCAACAAATGAAGGCTCTTGAGTCAAATCTGCTGGCTGTTGATTCTCCATCTCCTTAGCGTCACAAAATACAAAGAAGCTACAAACAAGGATAGAAAGTTGAATGTTATCTTGCCTACATCTTGTTTCCTTTATAGGGAAAGTCTTCATCTTGGTTTCGATGCATGTTGTTGATGAAAGTTCTCCACCTTCCTCGCTGCATTTGCCAAATTTTTTGCTGGTTCCCATGTGCGCTCACTAATATCGTATCCGTGCCAGTGAACAAGATATTCCAACTTATTTCAGCGCCGCCTTGAATCTAAGACTTCTTCCACTTCAAATTCGTCATTATTGTTCACTTCTACAGGAGGAGGTGGCACTTGTCTTCTTCTTGGTATGTTCATTGTCTTATATGGTTCAAGAAGAGACACGTGAAATACAGGGTGGATCTTCATAGACTCTGGTAGGTGTAATCGATATGCAACTGGATTAATTTGTTCAGAAATACGAAAAGGTCCAAGCTTACGATAGTCCAACTTGTCACAAGGTCGCGAAGTCTTGATATTGCGACAAAATAGCCATACCTTGTCGCCTACGTTGAGTTGTGGTTGTTCCTTTTGATACGCATCAGCGTTTATCTTTTGTCGTTCTTGAGCTTCCTTTAATTGTGCCTTCATTGTTGTATGTAATTCTGACAAATGATTTATCAAGTCTTCCGCCGCAGGATTGTCAACTTTCGAATAGTCAAAAGTATCAAGTCGTAGATGGTAACCATAATTGGCAAAGAAAGGTGTTTGTTGTGTAGAAGAATGTATCATATTATTATAAGCAAACTCTGCCAATGGTAAAAGAGTTGTCCAATCATCTCGTTGGTAGTTGATGGTACATCTCAAATACTGTTCCAAGACTTGATTTACGCGCTCCGTTTGTCCATCAGTTTGAGGATGGAAAGTTGAAGATAGCTTTATATCCACCTTTAGAATCTTGAAAAGTATTCTCCAAAATCTCGATACAAACTGAGTTCCCCTATCCGATATAATATCCTTAGGTAATCCATGATAGCGGTAGATATTGTCAAGAAAAAGTTTAGCTGTTTCTTCGCCTGTGATAGATTTTTTACATGATATAAAATGTGCCATCTTAGTAAAATGATCTACTATCACGAATATAGAGTCATAAGAACCTGAATTTGGAAGATTCGTGATAAAATCCATAGACACAGAAGACCATGGTTGTTCTGGAATGGGTAATGGCTGAAGAAGTCCGTAGGGTCGATGGCGAGGAGTTTTTGATCTAGAACAAATATCACAAGTTTTTACAAAATCTTTGACTCCCTTCCACATTTGAGGCCACCAAAAATCTCTAGATATCAACTCTAGAGTCTTATTGTACCTAAAATGTCCTGCTGCCGGGAAGTCATGACGAGCTTGAAGAACACGTAATCGTGCTTCACCTTTTGGAACATATAAGCGCCCTTCGAAATAGAGTAGATTTTTCTTGAACTCAAACTTCGAAATATCATGAGACTTAGAAGAATTATTCTTAATTTCATGAATAAGAGGATCTGAGGACATACTTAACTGAACTTGCTTGAGAAAAGTTGAATCAACAGTTAATGTTGATTTCGTTGCCCGAAGATGAAATTGCTCCGGCTTCAAGAGGGTCCTTCTTTGTTGATCAAAAGCTGCATCTCCTTCTTTTGGTGCAAGATAAGAACGTCTAGAAAGTGCATCGGACAAACCTTGTTGTTTTCCTGGCCGATATGTAATAATGAATTCGAATCTTGATAGAGACATGCTCCAACGAGCCTGACGACGATTCAACACGCGTGCTGACATCAAATACTCGAGGTTCTTGTGATCCGTATACACGGTGACTGGACTAGAAGCGCCTTTTAGATAATGACGCCATTTTTCAAAAGAATCCACAATTGCGAGAAGTTCTTTATCGTGGATTTCGTAGTTGATCTCTGCTGTCAAAAATTTCTTGGAATGAAAAGCTACTGGATGGAGTTTGTCATCTATTTCCATTTGTGACAATACTGCGCCCAAAGCAAAGTCTGATGCATCTGTTTCCATAAAGAATGCCTTGGAAAAATCAACGCAATACAAGATTGGTGCAGAAGTAAAAGCTATCTTCAAAGCTTCAAATGATGCTTCTGCTTCTTTATTCCACTCAAGCTTGTCTTTACAAGTCAAACGTGTAAGTGGGGCTGCAACTTGAGAGAAGTTCTTGATGAAGATTTGATAATAATTGGCAAATCCCAGAAAGCATTGCACATCTCTTACTGTTCTTGGAATCTTCCAGTCTATGATTGTTTGGACTTTCTTAGGATCCATCATGAGGCCATTATTCGATATGATGTAACCTAAGAAGTCAACTTGAGTAGTGTGAAATACACACTTTTCCATCTTGGCGTACAACCCTGTTTCTCTAAGTTTTTGTAACACACGACGAACATGTGTTTCATGCTCTTCTACATTCTTAGAGTAGATTAAAATGTCGTCTAGATAGCAGACAACAAAATCATCTAAGAATTCACGAAAAACATCGTTCATGAAATGTTGAAAAGCGGCCGGTGCATTCGTGAGTCCAAAAGGCATAACATTATATTCGAAGTGTCCATACCTTGTTCGAAATGCAGTCTTCTATTCATCTCCTTCTTTGATGCGAACCAGGTTGTATGCTCCTTGTAGATCTATTTTTGTATAGATCTTAGCTTGATTCACTTGATCAAGAAGTCCGGAGATTAAAGGTAGTGGATACTTGTTCTTGATAGTGATCTTGTTAAGCCCTCGATAATCCACACACATTCGTAACAATCCATCTTTTTTCTTCATAAATAGAATTAGAGCTCCTGCTGGGGATTTGGAATGGCGTATGAAGTTCTTGGCCAAATTTTCTTCAATATACTCTTTGAGTTCTGCCAACTCATTTTGTGATAGACTGTAGATTGGTCCAAATGGAGGTTGAGATCCCTCCTTGAGATCAATTGAACAATCATATGAACGATGCTCCGGAAGGATATCGGCATTTTTCTTCTCAAAAACATCTTGATAATCTTGGTATTGGCTTGGAAAGCCACTTGAAGTGCTTTTACTATCAGAGACGGGTGTGGCATAAATAGCAAAAGTTGATCCTCTTTTTGCTTCATGTATAAAAACTTTTACACCTATAAGTATGGGTTTTACTATACTAGACTTATAGCTTTTTACTTGATCGACGGAAGTGTTAATAACATTTTGAGAAAAATCAAGTCTACGAGAATTCCAATCTATCTTAGGATTATATTTTTCTAACCATGATAGACCTAAAATAACTGGATTAGACGGAGATTTAATTATGTTAAAGGTTACGTAACTATTATGACCGTCTATTGTTACTTTTATAGGGTGGGTCTCATGAGTGACATCTCCAGAAGACAATGGACGACCATCTATGACTTCTACATGTACAGGTTTAGTTTTTTGTACTAGAGGTATTTTATGACTTCTAACAAATTGTTCATCTAAAAAACATGCTGAGGCTCCTGAATCTAATAAAGCAGAGGCTTTGTGGTTTTTAGGTCCTAAATATAGTTCTATTATAAAACAAGGAGAGGGTTCTGAAGAGAGGATAGGACCTTCTTTAGGAATTGTACAAGATTCCAGCTGCACGGTCCCTATTGTAGCTGGACAAATTCGTTTTCCGACATGTTGTCTCCTTTGACCGCCGTACCCCTCATTTTATAGTTGCGTCGTTTCTTTGGGCAATGTTGAGCAGTGTGCTTAGGTTCTCCACAATATAAGCATAATCCTCTCTGGCGACGACGAATCTTTTCTTGCTCAGTAAGAGGTTTGAAATGTACTGCGTCAATTTGTATGTCTTCTACTTTCGAATGTACATTTGGTGAAGATGTTGCCATTGAGTAATAACGTTGAGTTTCCCTTGTACGATTCTTGGATTGAAACTCAAAAAGTTGATTGTCACACTTTACAGCAAAATCGATTGCTTGACTCAATGTTTGAGGATCAGGTAAATTGAGCATCAATTTCTTTACTTCATATTGCAATCCATAAAGAAATTGACTGATGAGTGCAGCATCATCCTACTTGATATCGATTGCAAGTTGTCAAAATTGTGAAGCATACACTGTTACAGAGCGGTTTCCTTGTCGTAAAATTCGGATCTTGTTTGTTGCAACACGAGCTGCATCGTGTTCACTATACATAGTCAAAACTCCATCAAAAAAACTTCCAAATTGTCCAGTATGGGATTTCGTTGTTCAAGAAAGGACAAAAACCATGATAATGCAGAACCAGAAAGTAGAGTTCTAATAAACTTGACTTGTGATCCTGGAGTTGGATAGCTTTGCGGTTGAAGTTCGATTGCCAATTGTACTAGATTGATGAACCCTTGAAACTTTGATCTCGTACCACCAAATTTCTCGGGTAAGGCAATTCTTGGTTCTCTGGCGCTTACATGGTATTCTACAATTGGAGAAGGAATGTGATTTGATGCAGGTGTTGAAGCAGCTTCAATCATCTCTACATCTCCACTTTTTGCTATTCTTGTTCTTCCTTGTGGTGGTAGATTGAGTTGATGCATTGCAAGCATTAACTCCCTTAATTGTTCTTGTATTTGTGCCATTGCAGTCTTCATTTCGATAAGCTCTGCCATAATAACACTAAGAAGAAAAGAACTATGTGATATTGTTCAAGGCAAAAGAAAAAGAAAGACTTGATAACAAAGAAAATGCTAAGAACAATATCAGTTTAGAAGTGGATAATCCGCAACTTCTAACACGCTTATGTCTTGTCAAGAAAAAGGGGTAATCCACTCTTACTCAAGAAAAGACAAAGCTCTGATATTGTAAGTGTACTCTTGTCAATCTGTCAAGAACAAGAATTCAACGGAAACAAATAAGTAAGTGAGAAACACTCTCAAAGAAATATAACAAAATAGAAACAAGGTAGTATATATATTAAAAAAAACTGGAATGGATATTGCCAAAAGACAAGACACTAGAGACTCTTGAAATCAAACTAGAAACAAGAAAGGAGTTGATAAGAGTGAAGAAGGCTTCACTCTTGTCTCTATTTATACTATCTACCTAAGAGCTAAGTGGCGACGTTCTATAGGACCTCCAACACGTATCCAATTTACAAGACACGTGTCCAAGTTGCAAGACACGTGTCGAACTTGTAGGGCAAGTTTCCTATATGTTCGCCACGTATTTAGCTTGGTCTTCAAGCTACCAACATGTACGACATGTGGCTAACTTATTGACCAAGTTTCTAATCCAAAAGTCTACTATGGACACTTATAAAGTCAAAGCAGCGTCTATGAAGTTTCTAGGAAGTTTTTCTAAAGATATTATGGAATTAACCTACTTTTATCTTCTTTTATCTAGTTCTATCTGATCATATAGGTAACTATGTATATGTCCGTGACATGGGCCCACTCACATTTGCTTGTGAGTTTTAGAAGTTTTATGAAGTCTTTGTTGTTGTGTGGAATAGGTCTTATGGTGTTTGCTGATGTTAGAGTTTGTATGATCTTAGCTTATGTTATGGCATGAAGAGGTTCTGATTTGTAAGCTTAGAGATCTCTAACATTGCTTTGTGGGTTCTTATCTCCTTGGATAGTGAATTTAAGACCATTGTGAAAGACCTTAATAGTGTCTTTATGTGTTATTGAAGTTGTTTCATTAACCTTGTGCATTTCATTAAATAGTGAGTTGAAAGTGATTAAGAAGTTTAGAGGTGATTTGTGAGCATGAAAGTGGTATGAGAGTGGCAAATCAGATTTGAGACATTTATATACTTTATTGGACTTGTGAGAAGTCTTAGAAGTGAAATTGAGAGTGTTTTGAGAGTGAAAACACTAGTTTATTCACAGAGAGGTCATTTTGAATTTGTAAGGCAGCAACACCTTGTTGCTGATTTTGAGAACTTTAGGACTACTTCTCTTGATCTTTTTTGACACATTTCTTTCTTAGATATGGCTTCAAGTGAAGGTCAAGGCTTAAGAGCAATTGAAAATATTAGAAGAATGAATTTCTACCATAGAAAGAAGGAAAAGGAGCATCAAAGTCAAGACTCAGTATTCTATTCATATCAAAGAAGGGGCAATTATTCAAATCAACAAGGTAATGTCAAAACTTGCTTCAATTGTGGCAAAGTAGGACATTTTGCTCGAAATTATTACAAAGGCAAAAATATGCACAAGAAGAATACAAATAGGTTGCAAGATAACTTTGGAGGAGAAGATTTTACATTCATGGCAATAAACAAAACCTCTATGGATGCCATGGCAAGATGGATTGTGGATTTAGGTTGTTCCAAGCATATGTCACCTTATAAGTATTTATTTGACACTTATAAGGCTATTCCAGCATCAAATGTGGTCTTGGGAGATAGTAGCATATTTGAAGCCCTTGGAATTGGCTCTATTACGGTGGAGGTGGTTGAGAATGGACAAACCAGGAGGATAAGAATCAAAGACGTTCTCCATGTGCCCAAAATGAAGCAAAATCTACTTTCAATGAGTAAACTTGTGATGGGAGGTTTTATGGTTCAATTCAACATGAATGGATGTTTTGTGAAAACATTGAGTGGAAACATGGTTGCTAAGGGCTCTAGAGAGGAACACTTATACTATATCAATTGCAAGAAGGTAAATGGAGTGGAAGTGGCTACATCAAATGAAGCCAAGTTGAATATATGGCATCGTCGCCTTGGCCATTTGAATATGAAGAGCATGATAGAACTCAAGTCTATGGTAAGAGGTTTGGATCTTGGTAAAATAAGCCAAAATATATTACAACTTGAATGTGAAGGATGCATACAAGATAAACAACAAAGGGCTTTATTTCCAAGTAGTGTAGCAATACGTGCTACAAAGTTATTGGAGATTGTCCATTCTCATGTATGTGGACCTATGAAGACCACAAGTATTGGAGGAGTAAGATATTTCCTCACTTTTGTTGATGATTTTTCAAGAAAGGCTTGGATCTACATTCTTAAAGCCAAAAGTGAATACTTGTGGAAGTTCAAGGAGTTTAAAGCACTTGTTGAAAAACAAAGTGAATGCAAGATCAAGGTGCTGCATATGGACAATGGTGGTGAATATATGTCTAAGCAATTTGATATTTATTTGAAGAATGAAGGAATTGCTAGACAAACAACTACTGCACAATTTGATGTTGCTGAAAGGGAAAATAGAAGCATTGTAGACATGGCAAAGAGCATGCTTCATATTCAAAATCTTAGTTATGAATTTTGGGCGGAAGCTGTGGTGAATGCAATATATACGAGGAATAGGTGTCTAACAAGTGCTCTTGCATCAATGACACCTCAAGAAGCATGGAATGGGAGACAACCTTGTATTTCATATTTGAAAACCTTTGGATGCATTGCAAAGACACCAAATTGTATGAGGTCTAAGCTTGATGCAAAAGGAACAAAGTGTGTGTTCTTAGGATACTATGAAGGTACCAAGGCATATAGGCTTATGTGCTTGGATAGCAACAAAATCATCAAAAGTTGTGATGTTGAGTTTTTGGAACATAAGAGTGCTTGTGAGCACTTAGAGATGTGTCCAAGTGGGAGTAATGGTATGTTTGTAGACACATCTTTAAATTCAGTAAAGAAAGAAGACAATGAAGAAAGTAGAGATGTATACCAAAGAAAAGAGCTTAAGAAGATGGATAAGATGAAAGCTTCTACAATTGTTAGAACAAGCAATGAAGAAAATAAAGATGGTGGAGGTATGAGTAAACATGAAAAGCCACATAAGATTGAAAAGATGAAAGCTTCAATAGTTGGTAAAAAAAAATAGAAGAAAATGATGATATGAAGGATTATGATGATGATAATGATGATGATAATGAAGAATATATACCTTTGAATGAGAAAAGACAAGTTATAAAAGAGAAAAAAGTTATGGAAAAAGGTGAATGTTCATCTTCAAATGAAAGAAGATATCATTTAAGAGAAAGAAAACCACTTGGTGAATGGTGGAAGAATCATATCTTTCCTCAAGAAAATGAAGAACATGCTAATATTGCATTTGTTTGTGATTCATTGACATTATATAATACAATGAAATCTACAGATGCTATAAAGTGGGAGAAGCCATGGAAGAAGACTAGAAATCTCTCTTGAATAATGGAACATGGAAATTAATTCAACTTCCATGAAATTGAACTTCAATTTGTTCAATGGACTTAGAGATGAATCAAATGGAGATGAAAATGGCTTTCTTGAATGGAAAGTTTGAAGAAGACATTTATATGGATTTGTTTATAAAGATAAGTAACATCTTATTTGAGATGCAAATAATAGAAGGTCATATACTCTTTGTTGGAGTGGGAGCAATTGCATGGACTGCTAAGAGACAATAATAATTACAAGACCGTCAATAGAGATGGAATAAATGCCAACAAGTCATATTGCAATGGAAAGAATTTGATTAAGATAAACTCTAAAGGCCATTTAATGTTATTTCATAAGGAAGAGGATTAAAATGGGAGTGCTTGACATAACATATTATGCTATGTAAGACATGATTGTTGATTAAAGTATTAATGAAGGATAGACATCACATGTTAACATAGGCATTAGATTTAGAAGCCTTTGACCAATAGCAAAGTGAGAGTGTTGTGGAAAATAGATAATAGTAGAATAAGTTGCTAATGGTCAAAGGGTTGACTCTTGGGATGTGGAAGGACTATCCTATAGATAAGTCACAAGAACAATAGCCTCGAGAATAGGTAAGAGCATATAGAATATGCTAAGAGATGTCTTGATGATAGGTGAGATGTAAAAGGATGTCTTAATGGTAGGTTGGATGAATGTAAGAGAGAATGGATGGAAGTTGTCTATTAGGGCAGCAATCTATAAGTAAAGGGTGTTGGAAGTGAGATGTCTGTGCATGAAAACGAATTCACAAAAATAGAGGGAGTTTTCTCAACCAATACTGGATCCCGTTCTCACAAGCTCATCATGGCTCTTTAACTTGATTACAAGGACTACGTCAAAATAGGTCACGCCACAATCCACATAGCCAACGGGAGGACTTCAAGTGTCGAGGAAAGTGTGTAGATGATGGAGGGACATGGCACTGTTGGGACTGAAGGCTCCGGATCCTCTCCTGCTCACATCGACGGCCTATACACTTTCCATCACGGCCGATGGTTCTTTTCTTAGCCACTTGCAACTTGCGTCCCATGACCTTCACCCCTCAGCTGGACCATAATCTGAGCCCGCAGATCCTCCCAGGCACCAGCACCGAATAGGAAACAGCAAATGATCGATCCGTCAACTTGGCAGGGAGGGGGAGCCACTGGCCAAGGCGAGGGATCCACTACCGAGTTCACATTCGGTAAAATGAATACTAGGGTAGTAGGTCACAACTGAAAATCATACTCTAGGAAAAGTGAGAAAGATACAACTGTGCATGCTAACGGCGCTACATCCAGTGTGCGCACGTGAAAGATACAGAAACACAGTGACGAGATGGATATTAATAGCAATGATGTCTGGGGTGTTTGGGGAGTGGGCCTGGGTGCTCGCCTCGAGGCTCGCGCTCAGGCATTCGAGGATATGGCTGACATGATGAGGCTGCCAGATGCTTGCATGACCATTTGTAATCGGTTGTCAGTTCGCCTGCCCACAATCAGCCAATAGTGCGTACTGAATTCCGTTGCTGTTTAACAAAGGAGGGGACGCCGTGGTAAATTAACTAGTCGGGGTGAGAGGGGATCCGGAACCTACAGTGCATGATGCTACTGTTGAAAATCCCAGAGAAAAATGGATCTGCTCAATCGACAATGCGCAGGAGACAATTTTATTCTGATGAATGGTCCGGGATAAATTATGGGTCACTGTGTGCGACAAATGTATACTGGCAGTTGCGATTCATCGACTCCAAGGAGTGGCGATCAACACGCCAAGTCTGACACTTGTAGATTTGTGCTAAAAAATGACACCAATCCCACATGTGGGAACAGGTCGACATGTCATAGAGAAACTTCATTGATCCAAAAATCCCAGCTCTTAGATTCTCAACATCTCTAGACGTCGACAACTTGTATATGAAAACAAGCCCAGCCCTATCTATCATCTATTAGGTAGTCGAGGCTCACATTCACACTGTGAGCGACATACATGGAAGCGGCTGACAGGCTAACTTAGATAGCTAGAAGATTGTGACCAAGCTTCGCAATATTTCAGAACCTTTTTTTCCAAATAAACATAAAACGTCAGAGTTTAGTTGCAGATTGGGGCAAAGTGCGAAGATCGAACGACAGCAGGGCAATGCGGTGTATCGATCAATCGACACCACTATGAAACAAGCTAAAAGGGTACAGAACGTCTGCAACAGAAAACTCTGAACTAATTAGGAGCTCTGATCGACAGACTTACAACCGAGGTCGTGTCAACACACTAATCAACACGACCCCAAAGACCAGTATCACAGTGACTTCTGAAGCTAAGTGGCGATCAGAACTCGCAGTATGCACAGTTGCAGCAATGTAAACTGTACAAATTAAATATGAAAATTCGTATCTAATTTCTCTCGTGTTGGGTAATTCATGGCAACGGGTGCATTACCGTCCACAATTCAACAGCCATAGCACCTCGAAAGCTCGCCCCCGGATCGGATGGATCAGAAAGCCACAAACCTAGGCGTCTAAGTACTTGGCTACCAGGAAAGGAACTCTTTCGATTTGACTTATGTACACTGAGAGCGGCGGTCGATCTCAGCATGAACATTTACGCCCGCCAAGCGCTAGCGCCCACCAGTGACATGTTGTCCCAACCAAGGGACACATTGCCGTTTTCTGTTCGCAGAGTGTAACCGCTCTGAGCAAAATACATGCGGAGCAGAAGCTCTGCCTGGCTGATGGCCCGGCTGCTAACGGGTACCGGCCGGAATCCCGCCATTTCCATCCGCCGAGACCATCTAGTTAAACTTTCATGCCGAGTTATCCGATCCTCGCCCTCCATAGCCACGATATTGCGAATCTTCTGCCCAGTGAAGAGATGCTCCACTTGTTGGAGAGCGGTGGAATCGTTGGGAAGAGAGGCGTCCAGAGCGTCATAGACTGCGGAGTAGTAACGCAAGCACTCGAAGAAGCGGTTGAGAAAATTGGGGCTGTTATGATCCGCATCGTTTTCTGTGAATGCTAGCACTCGGGGATTCAGCGATTTGAGATCGCACAAGAATTTATGAAAGCGCTCGTCCCCCCAGATCAGCAGCTGGTGGAACTGGTTGGCGCTGTTGATGCAGACCACTTCCCAGTCTCGCATGTCCAACAAGCGCACGTCGAAGGACTTCATATCCACAACGAGTGGGCAGAACTCAAAGGGCACCTGCAAATGGCGAGCATAATCCTGCAACTTCTCCCTAGAATGCTCGAGGTCATCGGCTTTTCCAATGGAGGTGATCCTTAGCTTGGGCGGCCCCCCGGGCCGCAACGATAGAGCTTGAATGAAACCTGGCCACTGCATACCCCGCCATCCCGTGTTCAGATCTATCACGTGGACATGAGGCTCGCCTTCGACCGCGTCGAGAATAATCTGATTCAACGTCAGGTGCGGGAGTTTTACAAAAGGGGTATGGTCGTAAATCACACTGAAAGACTGCAACATATCCAGGATTGCAACATCGTTGTCCCTCTCCAGCCCCTTGTAACGCCCAGTAGTGGCCGAATTCGTTATCCTCGCATGAAGGGCATCCACAAACACAGCGCCGAGACGCTGCATGGTAGAAGTGCAAGGAACAAGCATCGCATTGAGCCGCGTCAACACCACATGTGCCAGGTCCATCTGCTGGTTGGAAATGGCTTCGGCGCATATGAGCAAGAGGTGCACGAGCTGTAATTCAGTTGCAGAAGTTTGCTGATTCCGTCTACTACAAGCCGTGTCCAGAACTTTGATCATTCCATCACCACCAGGGAAATTCTGCTGCAACGTCGACAAAGCCCCAGATCCGGACGGCCAATCATTAGGGTTTCCTTGCGGTCCCAGGTTTTGATTCTGGTTGTAACCTTGACCATTCTGCAGCAAACGCCCAGGGTAATGATCTGCGAGGTACCCCGGTCCCGGTCGTAAATCTCCCAGTATCTCAGACTGTAACTCCGTGGCGAGCTCGCCGACCTCGCAGTCCGTTGGGGCTGTCGGCCACGTCGACGGCTGACCATGACTGATATTATAATTGTTCCTAGCAAATTGAGACTGGTGATGGCTCGCGGTGACCAGATTTTTTTGCTCAACTGGAGAGGTTCTTGTAACAACGTCGCTGTAAATGTTTCTCCCCGCGCTTAGAGTGGGTTGCTTCCTTTGCAACTGAAAACTCGACCCCTGGTAGTCCCGCTTGTTACCAGCGAGCGTCTGTGGTTGCAGCGACTGAGCAGATTCCACCAGTTGCGGAGCTATTGTAGGGAAATGAAGGTGGCTTTGCGGAGAAAGCGCCGAGGGGCGGAGAGAAGAGTAACTGTTGTAGGATCCTACCTTCGACTGCAACATTCTAGTGCTAAAATTTGAGTTGTGATCCTGGATATCGAACGGCGATTGCGGCGACAATGAGTTGGGGTAATCCCACCGCACATTGTCGGCGTCCTGCAACGTCTGCGGAATCTGTTGAAAGTGGGAAAGCTGGTGCTGCGGAACGGCGACTCCCCAAGGATCCGAAACTGGCTGAGTACGCTGGCGGAAGATCGAGGCTAAGTCCCCGTCTGCCATCTTGTCGTAAGACTCGTATACACACCCTGATTTCAAGACAGTCTAGAAGCCTGATGCGGTATAAGCGGGTGGGCGGGGTCTACTGCTACAACAATATTCCCGGAGTTTCTACAACTGGTTCGGGCAAGTCGTCCATCCCCTGGAACCTGTTGTCTCCGAGTCCATGCTTGCGCTTGTCGCTGCGTAACCTCCCAGGGCACATTGAAGAAATTTGGCCCATCCTCCACCCACACGCACTCATCGTGCACCAAATCATCCACACAAGTCTTGTAAGTTGCAACCTCCTCAGACTGAGAAGGACGTGACGGTTTGGATGATCTTGGCCCAGGATACTGCAATAACACCAGTAAACGTCAACATCCGCGTCGGGTTCGGCAAGCGTTATCATGCCACGAAACCAAAAAAAACCAAAACCAAAACCAACACCAAAAAAATCAAATCTTAAGAACTTTGACAGAATCTATGACAATCAAAATGCCTAAATGACCCTCAAAGTATTTGACATATCTCTGTGTTAATACAACTTAAATTAAAAAATACCGTCGCCAATCTACGTCAAATGATCACTACACCAAGTATAGATTTAGTTGCTTCTCGATTACAAAACGGTGGGTGAGAAAATGATCATTCGACGAACACAAAAGGTTTCTTACAGCCAGACAAGTCTACTAGAGCGCACACATGAATTTGAAGACAAACGCAAAATTCTCCCAGATTCAGCTATCTGAATTCCGTGCTACTAAATGCAGCATTCGCACAGTGAAATGCCTGAAATCTAGCATCTTTAAGCCCTGACGAAAAACAAAACGATCTCCTTAACAAACTGAATCAACCAAAAAATAATAATAAATACAATTACTGTGATACACGGTGCAGCCAAAAATCAAACTTAACGCCTTAAATGCTTTTAGTCCCTGTCGACCACTACCTCTCAGCGACACCATGTCTTCCAAGCAACAACCAGCGTCTTGAACTAAAATAACACAAGCAAACACACACCCCAACTACAAGAATGAGAAAATTAATACCAATACGGAAAAAATGTCCTAATACTCGCCCCCAACACTCCAGAGCTAGGCCACCACCGGCACCAAACCCCTCCACAGCTTCTGGAAAACCCCTCCAAACCGCAAACTGGAACTAGCCCCTGGTGCCCAACTCCACGCCTCCACAACTACCCCACTCTCCAACGACAAGGACGGGGAGCCTATAACTCGACACAGGTATATTTCCACTCGGCAAATCTGTGAAAGGCTTGGCGAGAAGCCCGGCAGGAGGGAGTGGGTCAGCAGACAGTGCACTAACCATCTCGCGGTTCTATTTTTACCGTCAACAGTTTTTAGCATCCAGCGAAAATCACAACTGGGCCCATGTATATCACTACAGTGAATCCAGTGGACATATACACACACATACGTATATATCTACACCCACACACGCACGCACGCACGCATATATATCTATATATATATATATATATATATATGCATGTATCTGCACAAACACACACTGTACAGGGAATGCTAGTGTGGGATCCTGCAAGTCGGGCCCCGTTGACGAACCGGTGTGGTTTTTCGTTTTTTTCCTGAGATTATATTATTTGTCTCTGCCAGTGATGCAGCTCCGGGCCTCCGGCGATTGACAGGCTCCGGTGAGGTCATCCGATTAAGGACGTTGGAATTTTATGCTGCAACATGTGGGTGGAATGATGCCAGATTTTTTCTACAGAAGGACACTGTTTTGATCTGCTCAGAGGCCGCTTTAGAGGCGGTTTTCCCTCGGTATTGTTTTTATTTTCTCTTTACTGGGTACAGTTGGCAGTCCCCCCACCCTCATGTTGCTTTGACCTTCGCTGTTGCAGGAATGTTAGGCCTCCTCCTCCGTGGATTCAGTTGTAGTTTTATGGAACGGAATCTGAGTTTCCATCAATCGACACTTGCGACATGTACACTCTAGATTGTTCCAAGTACACTGCATATACACACATACATGTAGACCATCGCAAATACTGTTTATGTCACAAGTATTAATAGTAACTATAAATATATGAATATGACCCTGGAACCACTACTCAAAACATTGTTTTGACATTGATATCACCTTATCCTATTTAAGCTGATTCTCAACAATTGTCAATCTTTCAACATCTCCAAATGCAAAAACTTGCACACGAATATGTTTTTTAAAAATGATTTCAAACTACAAAATAAGATATAAAAAACATGAAGTCCTGAAAGTGATATCTCCACAAAATCCTCTATTTATATCCCGAATTGCGAATGTAAATAGCGCATGTATGGTTAAAAATAGAAAATAATTCCATATGTGAAATTAGGTGTGGATGAGAATGATCAATGTACAGAATATACAACTGTTTCATCCATTATGTTATCCGCGCGTGCCGAGCCGCGGAAGGGTCGGAGGCGATCAAACCCTATATTTATGGCGAAATGACGATGGATCGTACAACGAAGATCACGCAATCCGACTGAGATAGAGCATGAGGCTGGGCGCTGACTCCAATCCTAGAGAGCGAGCTCGGAATCGCTGCACAGCGGAGCGCGCCGGATACTTATAGATGGCGGCCCTGCCTCGGATGGCTTCGCAATAAAGCACCGGAGCAGTTGCAGGGGCGCTCGCTGCTTCCCGGTCACGGCCAGCAATAGAGTCATCCTGCTGGAGGGAAACCCTAACCTCCTTTGTTGCTAGGTTATCTCTATTCCGGAGGTATCTAGACGTGAACAACATGGTATCAACAAAACGGCGACCTGAAATGGATCTCATGCTCAGAGACCTGCTCCGCAAGCTTCTCTTCTCCGCTTTATTCCAATCCCTTCCCAGGGGTGGAATTTTCTGGTTGAACATTCCGAGGGTTTCTTCGTCGCTCAATCCCGTCGCTAGCTTCGCCCTTGAATACCATTGCGACTCTGGGGCTCCGAAACCTCCACTTGGCTCTCGCGACCTTGCGCTTGAGCTGCGACACTCTTTCGGAGAATTAATGTTCATGAGAAAATCTTGGAGCATCATTCACTTGGTGTGTGTTGCAATGATTTTATAAAAACAACTCCAAAGGACCAATGTCGTGGAAAAGTATTACGAAATAAGATTATATACACACTGTATGATTCACTTTAGCATCTAGGTATATTATTTTGTTTTGGGGATTTTTTTAAAATCTTTTATTGGAATTATGTAAGTAGTAGGCACCATGTTGAACTTTCTATTGGCTTTCGATTTTTGAAATAAGTTATTATTAATAAAAACAAAGAAATTAAAAGGAAGTGTGTGAAAAGCAGTTGGGCTATAGACGCAATTGAAGTTATTTTCTTTGATTGGTGAGAATTGACTTTGATCCTCAAATGATTGTCCGATTGGGGAAACAGTGGAATTGGCTTTGTTGAGAGGTGAATATATTAGAAAGTGCTTTATATGCATTTATGTATATATATAAATAGTTTTGATAAGAATGGCTATGAATGCACATGGAGCCCACCATGTGAGATCAAGATAAAATAGACACTAAATAAAGAGCGTTATAAAGAGGAGGACAGCTGACGTCACATGGTGTTATAAAAAACACCCAATATGGGTTGCATCCTCCTATGGATGAATATATTATTCTTTTAACACACATGGATGAGATTATCACAAACAACGTTAGTATTGTTATAGAATTTAAGATGAGAAGCCTATGTAAAATTGAAGACGATTCTGAGGATGATATAAATTGTGATTACAAGTAGGTTAGACGGATATTCATTACAAAATGAATTAAAATCTATGGCATTAAAAGCAAATGATGAGAATAATAATAAAAAGAAAAAGGAGAGTGTACTTAAAATAACATCAGGTAACATAATTTCCTCATTTTCTAAATTTTTATATAATAACATAAATTTAATTTATAAATAATGTTGTGAAAGAAGGTAAGACTTAAATGTTTTCTTCTACAATTGTCAAAAAGTTGAAGGAAAACATAACACAATACTTACAAAGTCAATCTTTTAACAATCTTTTAATATATATTTCTATTATGAAATCTTTTGGCATATGTATCAATTAGGTTTTAAGAAACTTAACTTATGAAATTATAATCTTAAAATTTCCTAGATTTTTACCAAACATTCATGCTTACAATATTCACATAATCCATCAGCCTTTTGTTGATTTCTACAATCATCAATCCTCATGTCCTGATAAATTTTCATCCTTCACCTGCTTACTCTCATAATTGTTTAATTATTAAAACGAAATCCATATAAACTTTATTGATATCCTTCAATTATGTGGACACCTATTTATAAAAATATTCCACATCATAGGTACATCACTGCATCCACGTCATCACCACAAAATGCAAGTAATAATATGAAGAATATATCTTGCATATCATTTTTACTTTTTGCTTTTATTAGATGGTTTAGGTAAGGTTGGTAGGATTGGTCTTATGCCTTAGTCCTCCTTTTACTTTCTTTGACTTTTTTCACTTGGCAAGCCCATAATGGTATGGAAGCAAACACATGCATATACAGTTCAATGTAATAGTCATAACAATATGTTGAGTCCATTATGATATTTGTATATCTGTGTGTGTGTGTGGTATATTCAATGAAAGAATGTAATATATTTGTACAGTTCAATATTTTCTCACTTCTAAGTAGAGCATGAAGTGCCAGAATAAAATATTGATGCAAAGTTTGTTATCTTGGAGACTCTGGAATTTCAAACTTACACTAATATAAACTATTTTAGAACTTCAGATTATTATTTTTTGTTTTTTCTTCCAAGTTTTATTAGCATTCCTTGACTCTCCATTCAAGAAAGCACCAACAAGACTAATCTATAAATCTGAGTATGAATCTCTGTGCTTACTGATACTTTAGATGTTTGTTTCAAAATATTGAACTGTATCTTGTTATGAATAAAAAAAAGTTAATTAGATAAAAACAAATTAATATTACACGTGTACACAAAAAAAGAAAGAAGAAGAAGAAGATATATGTCTTGCAGTTCAGACAATTTAAATATACTGAATTCTTGTTTAATGTAAATTAAAATACATATTTACTTTTTCTGTTACTTTGTTTAAATACAGTTAAATCGTAGTAAATAAATAATTAAACAAGTAATTGACGTGGCATGTGAAGTGTGCATTTGAATTGCAGTGATAAAAGTGATCATTGGGACTTCTCAAAGATAATGTTGAGGAAGACCTAAAAAAATTGCTAAGTTCCAAGTTTATGCTATGTTAATGAAAATATTACCATGGTGTTATCAATCATTTTTTGAACCCTCATCAAGTACTTAAAATTTCATTCACTTTCGCACAAATTCATTACTTTTTACATCTGAGTTTCCCAACTCTATATTCACACAACGAAGCTTGTGTCAAGTGTACTGTGCACGTGCACAGTCACGAGTCTTAGCAATTACATCTTATCTAGTTAACCATAAGATTCTAATTTATAATGCGGTTTCCCTCACGCAAATTTTCGTATTCCTTAAGTAAAATGATAAAATGACCACAAATCCGCGAGGTTCGAGATCTATGAGGTTTTCCTGTCGGCTACATACCAGCTTCGGAGTTTCTACGAGTGTGAAGGGGATGAAAGAAAAAGATCGTTGTAGTTGAGTAAAAGCAGAATTGAAGAAGTGCACAAGCGGTGCTGTGGTACCTGCCTGCATGAGGAAAAAACAACCCAACTGGAACGAACAAACAAACACACTGATATAGGTACTAACATCTGAACAACATTTATTCTTGTGTGAACCAGTTCATTTGAGCGAGTCCAAGCTATAGTTACAAACATGCGAACTGGCAAATTTTTTTCTGTTCAACTAGCACGCAAACATCTTCAGGCGATTCAGCTTTCAAAAAATGACTTCTCCCTAGCGTACTCCCATCTCTTCTACTCTACAATGGCCTTTGTAACACCAACAACTAGTGGGTCTGATTTTTCCTGCCCCAGTCGCTGGTGTTTCTTCACTCCCATATACAGACGACCCGTGACCGCAACGGAAGGTCAGGCACAGGCAGCAGGATACAAGGCTCTAGAAATCCACCTAGGTCTCACCATTTCCTCCACTGCTAATTCAAAGAGTTACAGGGACGATTCACTAACTACATCCACGCTTCATATCAGTCTGCCTTCGGGACCTTCTCCTCCACGTACTCGTATTGGTGCTCAGCGGCCTTCAGAGCCTTCAGCTTCCGATATCCCTTGTCTGTGCCGAAAATCCTGGAACGAGGAAACCCACTGGCTTAGTAAATCCGGCCTGATACCCCCACAAAGGACCATAGTAGAACCTCGGTATCCCCTTCGTAAGCCTTTCTTAGGTTACTACCTGGCATATTCCACACAGTAATCATAGAAAGAGTCTTCTCTAATATTTTGATTCCTACATAGGCATTAAATGAAGATAATGCTACAGGGTATCGATCACTATCGCAACTTCTAACTTGTAGAATAATATGCAGAAAACTTTCATTCGCTTATTCCAAAAGGATCTAAAGAAAGAATAACAAGTGTGTACAAAAAGTAACTGAATCAGATGTGACGATTTAAGAGTAATGAACAAAGAATAAAAAGATATTCGAGAGCACTGGTCGCCCTGGACCTGGGGGCTTGTCGACATGAACTTACCAATCCATGTACGTGAACGTCGATGAGTAATTTCCAGACTTAGTGTATAGAAGACGGTGGTGATAATCATGGAAGTCAGCACTGTTCCACAACATCCAGAACAGCGAGTTAGCACGTTCCGCGTAGAGAATTATTAGAAAAAACAAGATGCGTTCCGTGTTGACAGCTTCAGAATAAATTGTACGATTTATGGAACATCGGGTTGAACATACCCTCCGTAGATTGGCAAATATCTGGAGAGACTCCATGGGAAATCGTAGCCGCAATGGGCTTCCACAGTTTCAATTACTCGCAAGCTCATCCAAATCCAGAGAGTCAAGAGATGAGGACCTGTGATGGCTGGTCCAAAGATTGTAGCAAAACCAAGGAAAAGAATCTCTGCAGGATGGGCGTACTCAGATGTCAATCCAAAAGGAGTTGCATATCTGCACCAAGAACACAAGTTGTTGAGATTTCAGTTCATTCTTATGCAGAGATTTGATGTATACGTTACAAAATACGTCAAAGATAAATAAATAGATGCAATGACCACATGCATTTTCAGAACTTTCATCAACTCAGTCCCGTTTCCAGCCCTTCGTGACAAACTTTGATAACAAACGAAGAGCAGGTGTATAATTAGAACACATGTAGGACCCCTGACAACTACTAGATTTGAAATTCGAATTCAAATTCAGAGTAGAGAGCACACACTCATGATGAACGCTGTGCACGTGCTTGTAGAGCCACTTGGTGTGCAGAATACGGTGCCCCCAATAGAAGATGAAATCCTCTAAGATAAAGTAAGATAGGATCTGGAAGCACACTATATTCCTGCATAGAAAGCGTTCAATCATAAGCTGCGTACATGGACACTGCGGATTCTTTGTTTAGAAAACAGTGACTCAAAGTGAAAATAACTAAGCTTCAGTCACAAAACTCTCATAGAGGAAAGGAAAACTAAGCAAAGAAATAACGAAAACTCTGACAAAAGAGGATGAGGTCATATTCATTTTTGGATTGGATAAGCTTACCAGGAAGGTAGAGGTAATTGACTGGTGAAGCCCATGTATTTGAAGACAGGATATGACACGATCATTAGGGGCAAATTGACGCAGATGTGATAAAGCAAAAGCTTCATAACACACTTCTCCTGTGCTGCAACAGAATTAATCTTTCCCTGCAGTTCATTGGTTACAGAAGAATAATTAGAGCAGATATCCCAGTTGGAAGATGAGCCATGAAGCCACTCTCGGAAGCTCTACAGGATCGTGAACACAAAGAAGCGAAACTTGCTGAAAAGCACAAGATCACGACAGGCTAGCCACATTCCCTATACCTGTATCTTGTACTGCCTTTGGTAACCCAATCTCTCCATAATAATGAATGGAAGACCAGAAAGGAAGAACACACTCTCGTGAATGATGAAACTGCCAATAGACGCCAGCTGGAAGTCAGTGAAGTTGTTAATTAGGTACTGCATCAACACACGTACAAAGGTGTCAGTCTGGTCTTGCACAAACCATGAAGAATTCTATGCCAAGTTCTACAAATCCAGAGGCTCGGGTTAAAGCCCCAAACACAAATAATAGTTACATTTCCCACGGCACTTTTGATCGGCAGAACATCACGAGCGGTGTGGCAATTAATGTAGAGACAAACCACAGAAAATAATGCAATTATCAATGAGTAGAGGCACGGGTACAATATATTAAGTCAATTTAAAAGTTAAAGAATCATTTAAGAGTCCGAACATCGAGTACGTCAACAACGAATTCGAATGTTCACTACACCAGCATGTGAAACTTCACATCCAATCAGGAGACTATGAGGCAATATTCGGCCAAAGCTCTCCTAAATAGAATTGAGCCAAACTATCGTGCAACTTCCAGTCAGACATTTCAAAGTGCGGTACTTAGTGGTTACAATGCTTAGTTCTATGCAACCCAGCACTTCCGAAGAAGTACGCAATAAACCTTGCACTACCTATACACCTCACTACGTACAGACAATGAGCCAGTAGAGTCACAACTGAGTCCGACTTGAAAGCGGGATGTGAGAATATCTTCATCCAAATTAGTGTGCAAAAAAATAGCCCCCAACATACAGCGTGGCAAGCAACCAAGCTCAGAATCGGGTTTGAATCTTTCTAAAGGCTTTCAATAAAGCAAGTACATGGAAGGTAAGAAATCTGTCGCTAGCGGTAAGACAAAGGAATAAGACGGAACGAGACGGATTGCATAAAGTACGACTCACGATCGACGGTGGAATGTGAACAGTTAAGCTTGCAAAGGGAATCCAAAGCTGGCTGGTTCACATCCAGAATCCACATGATGTACAGGCTTCTGACCTGCCGAAAACTCACATTCTACCACAGCCCAGAGAACGACCGTGCATGGTAAGATCTGATGATGAATGCAGCCAGAACCCAAAAAATGGACAATGTAGGAGCACAGCATCGGTGTCGGCGATCGTACGGTGCTGACAGCAAGCTCCTCTCCTTCATACCATCGTCACGATTTTTTCGGAGGAGAAAAAAGACAAGAACAAAATAAACAAACAAAAAAAACCGGGAGGCTTCTCTTTTCAAAGAAGCTCATACACGAGAAATAAACCAGAACATTGACTCAATCAAAGTATCCATTTCCGGAAAACCCAGAAACCCTCCGCCACGAAAACGCTCCTAACTGTGAAGTGGCCGAGAACCCACCCAATCTATGCAACTACACAACCGACCCACCACCCACATCCTCTCGACCCACCACCCACGTCCTCGCACGGTCCGACAACATTCAACACACTCAAAACCAGTCTCGCGTTACAGATCACCCTGCATGCAACGGGGCCACGACCGGCAGCCACCACAATGGCAACCCGACCTTCGCAAAAACTCCAGAAACTCCAGGTCAAGAACCCAAAGAAGAAAAATAAACAAAGCGAGATCGAGAAAGAGAGAGCTCACCAGCCATCCTTTCTCCAGAGCAGTCGCCATGATGATCGACGGGGTCGACACCGCACCCACGCGGGAGTTCCTCCGCTTCTTCGGCTGCGAGCAAGAGCACCAGCGAACGATCTCAGCGCATCCCAAAGGCCCCCGCACCCTCCGTGCGCATAATGCAGGGCAGCAGCGCTGCACTGCAGGGGGTTGGCAGGGGAAGACTGGAGATCCGCGAGGTGGGTCTCCGCGGGACGAGGGGTGGCGGTGGGGGTAGCTTGCTCGCTGCCGATGCCGATGCTGGGGATGACTAGGATGTGCTGAGCGAGGGATTTGAGAGTGCCAGGCACCATTCATGCGGCCCCGCGGTGTCTCCCGCGCATCGGCGTGCGGACGGACGGACCGGCACGAGACGGCACGCAACGGTAGTGGCGCTGCTTGCCTTGTCAGGGCCAGCATGCGACGGCCCCCTGCCTCTGCCGCTCGCTCTGCTCCCGCCGCCGGACGCCGACGTCGCCGGTGACGCTGATTCCCGTGACGCTGCCGCCGCTACGTGGCCACAGACGTCGCTGCGGGATCTTAGGAGAGTCAGCGGGCCACGTCCCCCTACCCTTTGCCTCGCCCCCGCTCCCTCTCCCTCTTTCTCCGCTGCTTCGCAACTGGCGCGGATGGATGACTTATCACGACAGAATGTCACCATTCGTTGTGATCCTTCCAGTGCTTGCTGTCTTTGTGCTAAGAATGGATGACATTCCTTATGATAAAGTTTAACAGCATATGGTGGAATAATAATAGTAATAATAGGAAATTTTCTCCATTCTTTGGTGGAGCCCTAAATTCTAATTATTAAGCTTGTCCTCATTCAAACAAATCTCTTGGAAACTATTATCCATCTTATGATTCAATTTTTAGACTTGAAGTAAATGGTTTTGTTTTGGTTTGTGTGTCTGCGTTCACTGTGACTTTTTTACATCTTTCTTTTTGATTTCATGTGTGTTGTAACTTCTTTCCTTAAAAGTGTATATATGTATACATGTGACAAAAGTTGTGGCTTTCAGCTTAAAATCATTTCATGTAAATTTTAGTAAATTTTTGGTTTTGTAAAGGTATTTTTTATGATAGACTTTTAAAACATTTCTTGTAAAATGAATGTGATTTTTTTTTTTGCATATATTCAATGTTTTCAGAGCATATATATATATATATATATATATATACATATATAGTATAATGGTCAAATGTAAATTTTAATTATGATATGAAAATGACATAAAACTTTGCAATCTGTAATTTTTAACAATGTTATCAATCATATTTACAATTATTGATGCTATTTTGTCTATTTGAAATATTTGATATCATTGCAAATCAAATGCATTTTAAAATGTGGTTGAAACATGATGTGGACTATATATATATATATATATATATATATGTATATACCTAAAATACAAATAACAATTTTAAAGTGGATTTCATTGTTCAATAAATAATAACAATATATATATATATATATATATATATATATGTGTGTGTGTGTGTGTGTGTGTATAAATCCTTTTTAAAAATTTAAATCAAAGGATGAAATTAATAAAAAGTATAACAAAATGGACATAAATGAAATCAAATATCTTCCACCAAGAATTTGAATCAGTTTCTAAACTTATTAGTATAATCATATTACAAATAAAATCATGTCAAGGGAGAAGAAAATATTTTATTTCAAAAAACCATGCTGAAGTCTTTGTGATTGAAATATACTCAGAAAAATAAAAATGATATAACATGAATAGCATACAATACTAATAATACCACCTTTCTATACAAATAATAATAATAATAATAATAATAATATTGTTTTAGAGCTTGACAAAGACTTATGGTAGAAAGTTTCCAAGAAAAAATATGTAATGTAGTAAATATAAAAAAATAAAATTTTGATGTGAAATAAAAAGGTATACAGACATTCAAACCTTGAATTTAAACAAAAAGAGATTTTAACTGTTTTGTTAAAACAATTAGAATGTGAACAAGTGCATTTTTTGAAGAATCAAAGATTAACACAGAAATACCAAGTAACATATTGCACTCGCATAACTAATAGAATCATTGTTATTAAAATAAACCACAACAACTTTCTACAAAAGCGTACTGTAAAAAATACAATCAAACAAACTGGTTCATGTAAGCTTACAGGATTATGTCATATTTTAGACTTTTCAAAATTAATGTTAAGCATGACTTTTTTGATAGATAAAATGTACCAAAAATTGCTGTTAAATTGGCTTTAACAAAAAAACTTGAAGTTTACCTTGAAGATGTTTTTTATTATGAAAAGTTAATAAAAGAAATTAACACCATCCAAAATAATTAAATAGGTAATAAATTAAAAATTGATAAATTATGTATTCAAATATATATTGATATGTAAATAATAGCTTCAAATCAAATAATGATTATAGGTCTATAAAGTAATAATTAAAAATCTATCCATATCTTTAAAAAATAATTAAAAAATTTAAGAAAATTAAAATTACAAAATTCAACCATGTAATAAAGGTCTTAATTAATTAGTTTTTTTCTTGACATATTCATATTCATACTTGGGCCATAAACGTATTTGATTTGAAGATTTTCATAAGTTTTCAGTTTCTTGCAATCATACATTCTATAATTTTGATAAACATCCCATTGGTTTAAAATTTATAATAAAATATAATAATCTGAAAGCTTATCAAACAATTTTTTTTTTTAAACTATGGAAGATTTTTATTATAAAAACTGAATAAACAATCATACAAATCTAAACCTAAATTTGTTATAAATAAAAGATAAAATATAAGAAACTTATCTTATAAGTTTGACATGTGTTTTTTAAATTGGACATATATTGGAGATCCTATAGAATATTGGCATATAGCTTTTAGGTAGATAGTATATATAGAGACAAAAATGAAGCCTTCTTTATTCTTGTCAATTTCTTTCTTATTTCTAGTCTAGTTCAAGAGTCTTTGTATTTTCTAGTCTTTTGTAATAATCATTCCAATTTCTTCTTGAATATATATACTTTCTTATTTCTATTTTGTCATTTTTTTTTGACATAGATTCTATTGATTTATGCATCTTCTTTCAATTCATGTCTTTAATAGATTGACAATAGTGCACATACAATATCAGAGCTTTGTCTTTTTTTGATTAAGATTGGTTTATGTCTTTCTCTTGATAAAATATAAGCATAATAGAAGTTGTAGATTATCTACTTTTAAACTAATATTGTTTCTAAATTTTTTTAAAAAAATTCTTAAGTATTTTATTTTATATTTTTTGAGTGAAAATAGACACTTTCTTTTCTATTGTATTATCATAGTAGAGCTTGCTGAAATACAAAACGCAATGATACAAATGCAAGAACAAATGAGAGAATTAATGCTTGCAATGCATCAACTCAATGTACCACCACAAAGAACAATAAGATTAGCAGAAAGTGAAGATATAGAGATAATTGAAATTGCTTCAATATCTATACCAAGTCAAACTACTTCATTTATAATAGAACATTATTCAAGCATCAAGGAACTAAAAATTAGTTTGCCTAAGAAGTTTGATGGCATAAGATCTAAGTTTTGAGGATTCATCAATCAAATACAAATGGTGATTGAACTTCAATCTCAAAGTTATTCAACTCAAAGATCATAAGTCAAGTTTATTAGAATATTATTTTTAGATTCTACTTTATCATGGTTTTCATCTTTTTTTGAATGACATAATGTAATATTGGATAATTTGGAGGCATTTTTAATAGAATTTCAATCTATATATGAAAAATATGATATAATTATCAAGGATAAGGATATGAATTTTAAAAGAATAAAATATACTCTTGTATTATTCAAAAATCACTTGAAGATAGAATAATATTAAAACTAAAATGGCTATTACCAAAGACAAGAAGATTAGAGACTCTTGAAACAAGACTAGAAATAAAAAAGGCATTGATAAGAGTAAAAAAAACTTCATTCTTGTCTCTATGTATACTATCTATCTAAGAGCTACATGGCAACATTCTATAGGACCTCCAATATATGTCTAATTTGTAAGACACATGTCAAGCTTGCAAGACAAATTTCCAATATGTGCACCACATAATTAGTTTGTTCCCTGTGACAGTAAAATTCACTCCTCAACTCAAATTATAAGGTGGTCTCAATTAAGAGTTGCTTATAAATTGTAGTGTGAAGTATAAGGAGCAATAAACAACAATGAAGGAGAAAAACAACACAAAACAAGTGAAATATGTGTAATTAAGTAATTACACACTATAAAACTAGTCACAATTTGTTGATTAGATTTTTATCTAGTAAAAAATAAAAAATAAAAATAAAAAAAAATATTTTTTATTAGATAATATTTTTATCTTTTCAATGATATAAAAAACATATAAAAACAAATTAATATGAGAAAGTTATGATAATTCAAAAATATGAGATAAATAATAAAAAAATTAAGTAGAATTTTTTTATCTCAAGTATAACTTGCTCAAAAGATCATGAGTTCAAATCTCACCAAGGCTCATAAGTAGTATATATGGATGTCCTAGAGAGACCACGAGGCCTTAGTCTTATCCTCCTATCTATATCCAATGTGCCACAATTCATATGGGACTTGTGCACCTCCCTTCCTACAAGGACTATACTAGCTGCTAGTCCTCCTATTTTATACTAATAAAATTAATAATTTTATATTTTTGACTTCACCATGTTGTTCAAAAATACCCCATTAGCCTAGGAACCTTGCATGGCCTTCAAATCTTACTCTAAAAATTCTTAATAAATTCTAAAAAAATTCTTAATAAATTCTAAAAATCTCTATAATATTTTAAAGATAATAATATCAATTTAAGGCTATTATGTTCTACCTTGGAAATTTTTTATAATAATAAAATCAATTTAAATCAACTAAAAATCCTATTTTCTACAAAAAATAATTAAAAAGACATGAGATTTCTTTCTCATGTTTCTTCTACATATTAAATAATATTTATAGATTTTTAATGAATAATATATGTAGGTAGAAGGCTAATATAGACATTGATCTCAATAACTAATTCTTAATACTAAGTAATAAGTAAAAGTATTAAACCAACTAAAATAATTGACTCCAAGACTTATTAAGACTCTATTTTTTTAATTTTTCTTTTAATAAGACTTTTATATTTATAAATACTTCTAAATTCTAATAAATACTTAAATATTCAAAAAGACTCTTTAACCATAATATTTGTATAACTAAATGACTTAAGACTATATTTTTAACTAATCCACCAATTAAGATCCATTGGTGGGACTCACATTCCATAAGCTACCAACCATATCCAATATGTGGCTAGTGTTGTTATGTTGTAAATGGTTATAATGTGTAAAAACCAACAAAATTACTTAATATGTTAATAAGTTCTAATGTGATCTAGAATGGTTGATAAACTAATATAGATAGAGTTGATAAAAACTATATTTGATTATTTTTCTTTTTTTTGGCTACAGTGTTTAAGTTATATGGAGCCTAGATGTTTAGTATAATGTTCTAAGAGTTGAAATTGGACCTAAGGATGAAAATCCAAACCACTGATGTAAAAAAATAGATGGATGAAGAGTAGGAATAGAGGCCTTCACCCCATTGGCCGGTAGTCATGCCCAATGGACTTTGAAGAGGCTGCCTGCGATCTTAACAAGGGTTTCGGCAACTTCAAAGAGGCCATTAGAAAAACAAAGACTAGGATTAGAAAGTTTTTTTTTTGGGCTACAATTTTGGTTTAAAAATTGAGAGATTAAAAGTTTTAATGAGGGAGAAGTAGGCACTTGAAATTAGGGTATACAAATTGTACCTATTGTCACTCTCTTGAAGATTGGAGGAATTATATGAGAGCTTTTGGAGATCGCAAGGTGCGGCTAGAGAGGTGATTTCAAGCTCTATACTTGATGTGGAAGAATATTTACAATAGAAGTTTTAAAGAAGGAGATATTGGGAGCCAAAGACAGCAGTTTGAATTCCAAGGCAGTAAGTAGGCCGTTTTATTCATAGTGATGGATTTTGCCATATCTTGAGTTTCTGGACAAATTTTTATCTAAAAATTTCAAAGAAGGTGAACCTTTGTGCTAAAAAGCTATATATCAAAGTTTCATAGCATTTAAACATTGGATTTGTGAGATATGAAGAATTTAGTACACAGGTGTTTGTAAACAAGGATTTAAAGCTACTGCTAGGATTTTAGCAATATTTAAAGATTAGTAATGAATCAACAATTGAAATTTGTAGTGATAGTTGTGAAGAATACATCAATACTTCATGTAAATTTGTAGTGGATTTGGATAGTTGGATTAAAAGTTATGGATTATTGAAATTCGGGAAAAATTCCCTTCCTATAGAGGAATGAGGGTTTAGAGTATTTTGTTATGTTTTGAGTGGTTTGAAGAAATTAGGCTTATGTATTGGGTGTAATACTCCTATGAAGAACTTTTTTATATAAATTTGGGAGTTTTTATTATACTTGGATCTTGCTTCAATAATTAGTGGCAGCCAGAAGCCTAGCGCTTTCTTGACGCAGATTCTCTCTACCACAACAGTGTTGTCATAGCAAAAGTCCAATTTGGATAGACGCAAGGGCTCTCTTTGCAATCAAGTTGGATCCAATATGCACAAACTTTCTTAAGTTTCCCTTTTTATAATCACAAAACCATATGCGTAATAAACCAACAAATAAGAAGCTTGAAAATTTATAAATCAAGATCCAGCCATTTAAATAAGTTCAAACTTTGGAAATACACCAGATATCATCAAATATTAGCAAGTAATTTTATAAGTCAAAACTAAATCAGAAACTTAAAAATTCATATTTTTAGATCTAGCCATGTAAATAAGCTCAAAATTTGGAAATACAAATTTCATACCTTTGATCATTGTCACAAAATTTTTGAATTGTGAATTCATTACTAATCCTTAGATATCACAAAAATATTAGCAAGTGACTTTAAAAGCCAAAACCAAATTAAAAACTTAAAAATTCATATTTTCAAATTCAGCTATTTAAATAAGCTCAAAATTTGGGAATACAAATTTTATACCTTTGATCATTGTCAAAATTTTTTTGAGCTATGAATTCATTATCAATTGTTAGATATCACCAAAATATTAGCAGATGATTTTTAAGCCAAAACCAAATTAGAAACTTAAAAATTCATATTTTGAGATCCAGCTATTTAAATGAACTCAAAATTTGGGAGCATAAAACTTACATCTTTGATCATCATCATATAAAAATTTTGCTCCAAATTCATTGCCAAACAAGTGATATCACCAAATCCTTGATATGTACTTTTGAAAGTCAAATCCAAACTAGAAATTTGAAAATTCATATTTTGAGATCCAGCCAATCAAATGAAATCAAAATTTGGGAGCATAAAACTTACATCTTTAATCATCGTCATACAAAATATCCACTCCAAATTCATTTTTAAACGATTGGTATCACCAAATCCTTAACATATACTTTCAAAGTCAAAATCCTAGATGCTTGAGAACAAAATTTTCCATTTTTTCCTAATCAAAGTTTCAATTGATATGAGATTTTAGACATAGATTCTTTATAGAAGAAGTGATATGTACACAAAAAATAAGCTTCAAATTCATCTTGAAACTTAAGTTCTAGCTTAAAGCAAATCTTTCTATTTATCTAATTTCTTCAAAATCCTAGTTTAGTTTGTTGGTTTTAATCAGCCATATCTCACTCATTCTAGACTCATTTCTATCAATCTATGGATGCAAAATGTTTAACTTAAAGTCTAGTTTCTAATCCAACTTCTTGATTTCTTGCTAGTATCTTAAAACTTCTAATATATCTAAAAAAATAATAGTAGATATTATATTAGTAGCCTAAGTTCAAACAAAGATAACTCTCTCATCTAAGCTCCAAATCATGCGTTTCTACTACCTAAATTCATATCAAGAAAAAGCTCTCTTTGAATACCTCCCTGGATTTGCAAAAAAAACTCCGTCCTCTTTTTCTTCTGAGTCCGTTAAAGAAGTTGCAACCAAGGTCTTCAAAGTCCAAGTCAACAACTAATAGTTCAAAGTTACAAAAACACCAAATCTAATCCTCCAAGTTAGTACTATTGATGGCAGCCAACTACTGACATCTAAACTTCCATTTATTGTTAATAAAATCCTAAATTCAATCTCAAAGTCAAAACTCCTTATATCTATAAATATAATCCTAAATCTACTAAAATCTAAGATTGAAAAAAAAGTAAAAGAAATAAAAGAAGTTTTCAAGGCTAAATCAAAGTTAAAATTAAAATAAAAGATAAAATAAAAATTTAGCCAAAGAAAAAGAAAAAAAGTGAAATTTTTTTTTCAAAACTATATAAAAACCTAGATTGGTAAGAAGAAAGAAAGAAGTTAATAAAATTTTAAAGAAAAGAAAGTTAAGCAAGGTTTCTATACATAGATGTATTTACTTTACGACAGCCTGTTGGCCTAGTTTCTAACCTATCAATCACCTATGGATATGTATAAAGGTAAATCCGCATCTATAAAGCTTCTAAGAAGCTTTTCTATAAGGTGTTATTAAATTAATCTATTTTTACTTACTTCTATCTATCCATATTAATTGGATAATTATTAGAATAAATCTTATATCCATGACATTATCCCCTTTTTTAGGAACGAGTTCTACAAGGAGCGGTGATTATATGTTGAGGAAGTTTAGGATGTACCAAATTGTACTTACAACATATTCTGATCTTTGAAAGGTTTTCTTGACTCTCTATCTTGGCTTTGATAGATGTTATCAATGAAATGCATTAATATTTGCTATTGAATTTGCTATATTCTTGAATGGCTCCCATATACATTCATTAATATCATATTCATACTAATGTACAAGATATTTTAACCAATTTTGACTCCGTCTTGAATCTAAGATCTCTTCTATCTCAAATTCTTCATTATTATTTACTTTTATAGAAGGCGGTGGTATTTCTCTTCTTTCTTATATATCCATTGTCTTGTATGGCTCAAACAGTGACACATGGAATATATGATGAATCTTTATACATTTTGGTAGGCATAATCAATAACTAAGTAGAGTAGTTTATTCACAAATTAAAAAAGATTCAAGCCTACAATAATCCAACTTGTCACAAGGATGAATAGTCTTAATATTACAATGAAATAACCATATCTTATTGCCTATTTGGAATTAAAGCTGTTCCTTATCATAGACATTTATATTAATCTTTTGTCATTCTTGAGTTTTTTTTAATTATGCCTTTATTGTTGCATGTAGCTTTGATAACTGATTTGCTAAATCTTCCACCATAAGATTATCAGCTTTTAAAAAGTCAAAAGTATCAAATCATGGATGATAACCATAATTGGCAAAAAATAGAGCTTATTGAATAGAAGAATATATTTGATTATTATAAGCAAACTTTGCCAATGGCAAAAGGATTGTCCAATTATCTTGATAATAGTTAATATTACATCTCAAATATTTCTTCAAAACTTGATTTATCTATTATGTTTGTTCATCAATTTGAGAGTAAAAATCTAAAGATAGTTTTATATCCACTTTTAATATTTTGAAAAAGATTCTCAAAAATCTTGATACAAATTGTGTCCATCTATTTGATATAATATCCTTTGATAATCCATGATAGCAATAGTTATTATCAATAAAGAATTTAGTTATTTCTTCACCTATAATAGATTTTATATATGATACAAAATAGGCTATCTTGATGAAACGATCTACAATCACAAATATAGAATCATATGAACTTGAATTTGAAAGATCCGTCATAAAATCTATAGAAACAAAAGATCAAGATTGTTCTAGTACAAATAATGGTTGAAAAAGTCTGTAAGGTCAAGATAGAGGAGTTTTTGATCTTCAACAAATGTCGCATAATTGTACAAATTCTTTAACGGCCTTTCATATTTAAGGCCACTAAAAATCTCTTGATATTAGTTCCAAAGTCTTATTATATCTAAAATATCTTATTGTAGAAAAGTTGTAATAAGCTTCAAGAGCACATACTCGTATTTCACCTTCTAAAATATATAAGCATTCTTCAAAATAGAATAGATTATTTTTGAATTCAAACTTGGAAGTATCATGAGATTTAGATGAATTGTTCTTAATATCATGAATAAGAGGATCTAAAGACATACTTGAGTGGATCTGCTTGACAAAAGTTGAATCAATAGTCAATGTTGATTTTATTGTTCAAAGGTGAAGTTGCTCTAACTTCAAGAAGATTGTTCTTTGTTGATCAAAAGTTAAATTTTTTTCTTTTGATATAAGATAAGAACATCGGACAAACCTTGTTGTTTTCCTCGCCGATAAGTGATAATAAACTTGAATCTTGATAAAAATATATTTCAACGAGCTTGATGACAATTCAATACACATGTTGATATGAAATATTCGAGGTTCTTATAATCTGTATACATAGTGATTGGATTAGAAGCGCCTTTCTAGATAATGACGTTATTCTTGAAAAGAATCCATAATTGCAAGAAGTTCTTTATTGTGGATTTTGTAATTGATCTCTACTGCTGAAATTTTTTTGAAATAAAAAGCTACTGAATAGAGTTTGTTATCTACTCCTATTTGTGATAATATTATATTCAAAGCAAATTTTGATGCATCTATTTCTATAAAAAATGCCTTAGAAAAATTGATGCTATACAAGATTGGTGTAGAAATAAAAATTATCTTTAAAGCTTCAAATGATGCTTTTGCTTCTTTACTCTACTTAAATTTGTCCTTATAAGTTAAACATATAAGTGGAGTTGCAATTTGAAAAAAGTTTTTGATGAAGAATTGATAGAAATTGGCAAATCCCAAAAAGCATTGCACATCCCTTACTGTTATTGGAATCTTTTAGTCTATAATTGTTTGGACTTTTTTAGAATCCATCTTGAGACCATCATTTGAAATAATATATCCTAAGAAGTCAATTTGAGTAGTGTGGAATACACACTTTTTCATCTTGGCATATAATCCTATATCTCTAAGTTTTTGTAATATACAACAAATATAAAGTTCATATTCTTCTGTATTTTTAAAATAGATCAGAATATCATTTAAATAAGAGACAATAAAATCATTAAGAAATTCATAAAAAATATCATTTATAACATGCTGAAAAGTAATTGGTATATTTGCAAGTCAAAAAAGCATGACATTATATTCAAAATGTCCATACCTAGTTCAAAATGCAATCTTCTATTCATTACCTTCTTTGATGTGGACCAAGTTGTATGCTCCTCACAGATCTATTTTTATATAGATCTTTGCTTAACTAAGATGATCAAAGAATCTTAAAATCAAAAATAAAGGATACTTATTCTTGATGGTAATCTTGTTAAGTCCTTGATAATCTACACACATCTACAAAAATCTATCTTTTTTCTTCACAAATAAGATAGAAGCTTCTCCTAGAGACTTTGAATGGCATATGAAGTTCTTAGCCAAGTTCTTGTTAATATATTCCTTCAATACAACCAACTTGTTTTGTCATAAATTATAGATTGGCCCAAATGATGGTTGAGCTCTTTTTTAAAGATCAATTAAACAATCATAAATTCAATGCGTTAGAAAAATATCTATATTTTTTTTTTACAAATGTCTTGAAAATCTTGATACTGGCTAGGAATACCACTTGTAGTCTTTTCAATATCCAAAATGGATGTGGCATATATAAAAAAAGATGATTTTTCTTTTGCTGCATATATAAAAGCTTTTGCACCTATTAGTAAAGATTTGGACATACTAGAATTATATATGTCTACTTGACTAATAGATTTTTAGATTAAATTATGAGAAAAGTCAAGATTATAAGAAGTCCAATTTATATGAGGACTATATTTTTTTAACCATGATAATCCTAAAATAATTAGATTGGAAGAAGATCTAATTACATTAAATATTACTATGCTATTATATCTCTTAGTTATTATATCTAAAGAAATATTTTCATGGATAATATTTCTAGAAGAAAATAAACAATCATTTATGACTTCTACGTGCGTAGATTTAGTTTTCTTGACTAGAGATATTTCTTATTTTTTGACAAAGTCTTTGTCTATGAAACAAACTGAGGCTTATGAATCTAATAAGGCAAAGATTTTGTAATTTTTAGGTCTTAAAAACATATTTATTATTAAACAAGGTGAAGGATCTAAAGAGAGAATAAAATCTTTACAAGGTATTATATATGATTCTAGCTGCACGATCCTTATTATAGCTAGAAAAACTTATTTTCAATAGGTTATCTTTATTAGCAACCATATTTTTTATTTTATAATTGCATTGCTTCTTTGGATAATGTTGAACAATATACTTTACTTTTCCACAATATAAACATAAATCCTCTTGACAACATTAAATCTTTTCTTGTTATTAATTGATTTGTTCTTCTCCAACCAAATCTATATTTTTGATGCCTTTCAAATAATTAATTATCGTATGCAATGGCTTAAGCAATAAAATATTCCAAAGAGTCTATTTTTAATACTATTAATAATAAATCTTTGATGTTATCCTTCAATCCATAATAAAATTGATTGATAAGGGCTTTATCATTCCATTCTATATTGCAAGCAAGGTTTTAGAATTCTGCAACATATGTTGTAGGTGACCGTGATCTTTGTCATAAAAATAAGAACTTGGTCTCTACTATCCTCTCTCAACCACTTTTCCCAAATGTGACCATAAACACTTCAAGGAATGTATTTAAATCATAAAAAAATTATAAATTTTTTTCTATCAAGAGTGCAAATCAAGAAAGGACACCTCCAAATAGAAGTGTTCCTATGAATTCAACTTGAATAAATCCATTAGGATATTGGAAAGGATGCAACCTTTAAACATAGCTTGACTTCTTATTAAAACACTAAAATTTTTGATCTTGTTCTATCAAACTCTTCAAGCATACTAATTTTTGCTTCTTTTACGCTTGTAAAAAGAAGGCTTCCTAGATTTGCTTGTGAGGTTGATTTACTTACTTTTTTCAACTATACAACTTCTTGGTATAGGCTTTAGACTTCTTCCATAGACATGTGCTTCTATGATTGGTATTAGTGATTATCAAAATTTCTACCATAAGAATATTGACAAGTTCATGAAGATCTACAATAGTTACAAATCTACTTTCACTTCCACTAAATGTAACATCCATGATCTTTCTTTCCATCTTAGATAATTTAACAATTCCACAATTTGAATTACAAGAGAATAATCTGCAATCTCTAATATCAAATAAAAATCTCTACAGAGAGAGATGATCTATTCTTTTTCAAAGAAAAAATGAAGATTAGAAAACAAAGAATCTAAGTTTAAAAGTGGATAGTCTACAACTTTCAAATACAATAATAGAAGTGAGATAATCTATTCACTTTTTAAATACAAAATAAGAACAATGAATATTCACTCTTGTCAAATTATCAACGATAAGGACATGAATTCTAAAGGAACAAAATGCATTCTTGTGTTATTCAAAAATCACTCAAAGATAGAATAATATTAAAACTAGAATTGCTATTGTCAAAGACAAGAAGACTAAAGATTCTTGAAACAAGACTTGAAATAAGAAAAGCATTGACAAAAGTAAAGAAGGCTTCACTCTTGTCTCTATATATACTATCTACCTAAGAACTATGTGGCAGCATTCTATAAGACCTCTAACATATGTTCAATTTGCAAAAAACATGTCAAGCTTGTAAGACAAGTTTTCTACATATGGGCCTTGTACTTAACTTATTCCATAAGCTACCAACCATGTGCGACATGTGGCTAATTTGTTGGCCAAGTTTCTAACCTACCAATCACCTATAGACATGTATAAAGGTGAATCCATGTCTATGAAGCTTCTAAGAAGCTTTTCTATAAGATATTATCAAATTAATCTATTCTTACCTACTTCTATCTATCCATATTAATTAAATAATTATTAGAATAAATCTTATGTCCGTGATAGTAGTTTACATTGCAATCAATAAGATTTGTATCTTGCAACAAGATAATCAATCAATTATATTACATGCTTCACAATTTTGACAACTAGTAACTGATACTATGTGGGATGATGTTGCATTCATCAACCAATTTTTTTATGGATTATAATATGAGATAAAAAAATTGATACTCAACTTATTTGATCCTCAGATATTGAGTCAAGTAATTGACTTTGTTATAAAATATGATAATCAGATTTTTGAATTTTGATTTGAAAGTCACACAAGAAAGCCTCAATGTTATTGTAATACAATGGCAATACCAATGTCTTTTCAATACATACATTCAAAAGTAAAAGACATGTAAATTGATATAGTATATTTTAAATTTCTTACTAAATAAGAAAAGACTCATCATCATCAAGAAGAATTATACTTATATTATAGAAAACCTAAGTTTATAGTTCAATATTATCGAAAGAAATGATGCAACTACAAAATGAGGAGTATAGTTGTTTAAAAAGATAATATGTTGGGAAACAAGTTTGTCTATCTATAATAACAATAGTGTAATTGGAATCTTATATAATTTCTAGTAAAGATTCTATTTTTTTTTCAAAATTTTCTTATTATTTTATAATAGATATATGTTTGAGACCTAAAAATCACAAAGCCTCTATCTTATTAGATTTAAGAGCTTCAATATGTTTTTTGAATGAAGACTTTGTTAAAAGTCATAGAATATCTTTAGTAAAAAAAACTAAAGTCATATATATAAAAATCATAGATGGTCATTTGTTGTCTTTTAGAGATGTTATTTATGAAACCTTTCCTATAAGTGTATCAATAGATGGTCATAATAGTTATGTAATCTTTAATATAATTAAATCTTCCTCTAATTCAATTATTTTAGGTTTATCATATCAAAAAAAATATAATTCTTGAATAGACTAGATTTCTTGTAGACTTCATTTTTTTTTAGAGCATTAATAAGAGTCTTATTGATCAAGTGAAAAGCCATATATCTAATATAATAAAATTCGTACTTATAGGTATAAAAACTTTTATAAATATAATAAAAAAAGAATCATCTTTTGTTATTTATGCTACACTCATTTTTGATATTAAAAAGACTTCAAGTGGCATTTCAAGCCAGTATGAAGATTATCAAGATATTTTTGAAAAAAAATATATAGATATTCTTTTGGAACATTGTCAATATGATTGTTCAATCAATTTCAAAGAAAAAACTCAGCCTTTATTTGGACCAATCTATAATTTATCACAAAATCAATTGGCTAAATTCAAAAAATACATTGATGAAAATTTGGCCAAGAATTTTATATCATATTCAAAATCTCCAATAGGAGCTTCAATCTTATTTGTGAAGAAAAAAAGATGGGTCACTATAGATGTGTGTAGATTATCAAAGACTCAATAAGATTACCATCAAGAATAGATATTTTCTATTGTTGATATTTAGACTTTTTAATTAATTGAATCAAGTTAAGATCTATACAAAAATAGATCTACAAAGAATGTACAATCTTGTCTGCATAAAAAAAGAGATAAATAGAAGACTACATTTCAAACAAGGTATAGATATTTTGAATATAATGTTATGCTTTTTGGATTCACAAATATACCAATTGCTTTTCATCATCTCATGAATGATGTTTTTTGTGAATTCCTAGATAATTTTTTTAGGTGTTCTTAGATAATTTTTTTGTTTTTTACTTAGATAACATTTTAATCTATTCTAAGAATATAAAAGAGCATAAATTATATGTTTGTTGTATGTTACAAAAATTTAGAGATATATGATTATATGCCAAGATAGAAAAGTGTATATTTTATACTATTCAAGTTGATTTCTTAGGATACATCATTTTGAATGATGGTCTCAAGATGGATCCTAAGAAAGTCCAAATAATTATGGAGTAGAAGATTTTAAGAATAATAAGGAATGTGCAATGCTTTTTGGAATTTGCCAATTACTATTGAATCTTCATTAAGAACTTTTTTCAAGTTGTAGCTCTATTTACATGCTTAATTTGTAAGAACAAATTTGAGTGGAGTAAAGAAGTAGAAGCATTGTTTGAAACTTTGGAGACAACTTTTATTTTTGCATCAATTTTATATTATATCAATTTTTCAAAGATATTTTTTATAAAAGCAAACACATCAAACTTTGCTTTAGATGCAATATTATCACAAACTCCATCTAATAGCTTTTTATATTTGGAAATTTTCAACAATAGAGATCAACAATAAAATCTATAATAAAGAACTTCTTGTAATTGTGGATTCTTTTCAAGAATGGCGTCATTATTTAGAAGGTGCTTCTAATCCAATCACTATTGTTATATTGTGGTTTGGCTACTATGTGAAAGTATTGTATATATAAATTTAATATATAATTTATTATACAATTAAGTGAGAGCCATATCAATGGATTTTTATTAGTTACAAAATATAGTTAGATTGTTAATTTAAAAGGATCTATTAAAAAGACTATTGTTAAAATTTATATAATCTTATTTTTTTTATAGTAATTTTTTAGATTAATTTTATATTGATAATAATTTTATATATTTTGAATTACTTTTGTTAGATATTGGTGATCTTTGAAACCTTATTTACTTCTTTTATTTGATGTTTAGAATACATATTATGTATATCTTATTAAAAAAAGGATTAAAAAGTAATTTTTAATGTGAAAAGAAATATTTAGGCCATCTATGTGGATGAATGGAGATGGATGATAGAAGTTTCTATTCTTATTGGCTAAAAGTTATGTCCAATGGGCTTCAAGGAAGCTATTCGAGGCCGTATTAGGAATTAAGATTTATTTTATGATGGTGTTTGATATTAGAGGCAAAAATTAATAAGTTTAGATTTTTGGCTATGATTTTAGTATAATATTTAAGTGATTTGGATTTTTTTTTAAAGGAGATATAGGCACTCAAAGTTAAGGTATAAAAATTATACCTACTATTATTCTTTTAGATATAACTCATACATACAGAAAGAAATTAAGGATCAATGATTGAGATTGAAAAGAATGTTTTCTTGATTACACTTTTTATATACAACTTGATGAAATTCAAGAAAAAATGAAGGAAATATTAGAGATTGAAGTTAGTGCTTGCAATCTAAGGATAGTGTCAAGGACATGAACTAGAAAAAAATGCATAATCTAATGAAAACTATATCAAAGAAAAGTCACAAAATAAGAATAAGAAAATATGTATATTCAAAGAAAACTGGAATGGCTATTGCCAAAGATTAGAAACATAAAGACTCTTGAAACTAGAGTAGAACCAGGAAAGGAGTTCACAAGAGTGAAGAGAGCTTCATTCTTGCCTCTATAAATACTATCTAACTAAGAGCTACATGGCGGTATTTTATAGGACCTCATACACGTGTCAAACTTGCACGACAAGTTTTCCACATGTGCGCCACGTACTTGCTTGTTCCGCAAGCTACCAACATGTGTGACACATGGCTAGCTTGTTCCACAAGCTATCAATATGTGCGCCATGTGGCTAGCTTGT
Source organism: Physcomitrellopsis africana (assembly GCA_036785485.1). Classification (NCBI taxonomy): domain Eukaryota; kingdom Viridiplantae; phylum Streptophyta; class Bryopsida; order Funariales; family Funariaceae; genus Physcomitrellopsis; species Physcomitrellopsis africana. The sequence goes on along the minus strand of JAWRVF010000099.1, from coordinate 473,437 downwards.
TGACCAAGTTTTTAACCTACCAATCACCTATAGACATGTATAAAGGTGATTTTGCGTCTATGCAGCTTCTAAGAAGCTTTTCTATGAGATATTATCAAATCAACTTATTTTATCTACTTCTATTGGTCTATATTATTTAGATAATTTATTGGAATAAATCTTGTGTCCGCGATATTATTCCCCTTTCTAAAGACGAGTTCTACGAAGAGCCGTGATTATATGTTGAAAAAGTCCAAGATACGTCGAATTGTGCTTGCCACATATTCTGATCTTTGTTCCCTTCGAAGATAGTTGATAGGTCCTTTCAGCCATCGATAATGTCCCATACCACGGCGAGAGGACCACCCTGTTATTTGATCATTGTTGAGGCCTTCATAACTTCCTTCAAAGAAAATATTAGGAATACCATTAGGAGTAGTTCCTACCTCTAAAAGTATCACCAAACATCGGGAGTCTCTTCCAAGGTCGTGATACCAAACACATTGTATTTTGCCATCAATCCAAGGAAGGATATGTTGTTTTTGAGGATCTTCATCTCTATTTTGTTGTCTTCAAGGTTGTGATAGTCGTAATGTCATGTCCGATAAATCAACAAATGATGGCTTTTGAGCTGAATTCATTGGTTGTTGATCCTCCATCTCTTTAGCACAAACAAATCTAATGACAAACAATGATATAAGATAGGATGAAACCTCTATTGAACCTGCTTTGCTTTATAGCAAAGATTTCCTTGAGTATTTATCTTGATTTTGATGGATGTCGTCAATGAAATGCATTGACTTTTATTGATGCATTTATTAGATTCTTTGATGGCTTCCATATGCGTTCACTAATATTACATCCGCGCCAATGCACAAGATATTTCAATTGATTTTAGTGCCGCCTTGAATCTAAAATCTCTTCAACCTCAAATTCTTCATCGTTGTCCATTTTTATAGGAAGCGGTGGCATTTGTCTTCTTCTTTGTATATCCACTGTCTTGTATGCCTCAAGTAGTGACATGTGGAATACATGATGGATCTTCCTAGACTCCGATAGGTGTAATCGATATGCAAGTAGGTTTATTTGTTCAAAAATAAAAAAAGGTCCAAGCCTACAATAGTCCAACTTATCACAAAGACGAGTAGTTTTGATATTGTGACGAAGTAACCATACCTTGTCTCCCACATTAAATTGTGGTTGTTCCTTGCAATACGCATCTGTATTTGTTTTTTATTGTTCTTGAGTTTCTTTTAATTGCACCTTCATTATTGCATGTAGCTCTGACAAACGCTTTGTCAAATCTTCTGCTGCTGGATTATCAATTTTTGAAAAGTCAAAAGCATCAAGTCGTAGATGGCAACCATAATTGGCAAAGAACGGTGTTTGTTGCATAGAAGAATGTATCATATTACTATAAGCAAATTCTGCCAATGGCAAAAGAGCTATCCAATCATCTTGTTAGTAGTTGATGGTACACCTTAAGTATTGCTCCAAGACTTGGTTCATGCGCTCTATTTGTCCGTCAGTTTAAGGATGAAAAGCTGAAGATAACTTTATATCCACTTTTAAGATCTTGAAAAGGGTTCTTCAAAATCTTGACACAAATTGAGTTCCCCTATCCCATATAATATCCTTAGATAACCTATGATAGCGATAGATATTATCAATGAAAAACTTAGCTATTTCTTCACTTGTGATAGATTTTGTACATGGTACAAAATATGCCATCTTGGTGAATCGATCTACTATCACAAATATTGAATCATAAGATCTTGAGCTTGAAAGATCTGTGATGAAATTTATAAAAACAAAAGACCATGATCGTTCTGGAATAGATAATGGCTGAAGAAGCTCAAAAGGTCGATGACGAGGAGTCTTTGATCTTGAGTAGATAACACATGATTGTACAAAGTCTTTGACTGCCTTCCACATTTGAGGCCACCAAAAATCTCTTGATATAAGTTCCAAAGTCTTGTTGTATCTAAAATGTCCTGCTGCTGGAAAATCATGACGTGCTTGAAGAACACGTAAACGTGCTTCTCCTTCTGGAACATATAGATGTCCTTCAAAATATAGTAGATTGTTCTTGAACTCAAATTTAGAAGAATCATGAGATTTGGAAGAATTATTCTTGATATCATGAACAAGAGGGTCTGAGGACATACTTGATTGAATTTTCTTGAGAAAAGTTGAATCAACAGTTAGTGTTGATTTTATTGCTCGAAGATGAAATTGCTCTAGTTTCAAAAAGATTGTTTTTTGTTGCTCAAAAGTATCTCCTTCTTTTGGTGCAAAAAAAAAACGTTGTCGTATGATGTAGCCTTCTATGTAGGAATACACTAGGTACGTGGCTGTGGAGACTTTATTTGAAACTCGATGACAAAAATTTAATAGGTAATTTGTCCTTAATAAAAAAGACAAATAATAAAAAAATATCACAAAAGAATTGTTATATATATAAACCCTCTTATATTCAAGTAAGTTTGTACAAAAAGGGTTCAAATTTCCACAAAAATCCTTCAAAACTTTATTCACCTGCAAAGACTAATTTCTTGCTAAACTTTAGAGTCCAATAAATCTTGATCTAACTATTCAAATTTTATAAAATTTAGTTCAAAGTGTAGATAATTCTTTTAAGTTTCACCACAAGAAAAAATCAATTGTAAATTCATTTTCAATCGTTTGATATCTCAAAATTCCTAGCAGGTGCTTAAAACCCTAGCTCAGAGACACCCAAGCACTATTTTCCTTATATCTCACAAACCAAAAACTCTAATATCACAAAATTTTTGCACATAGTCTTATAACATAAACATATATATCCCTGAAAATTTTGAGCCAAAAATCTATGAAATTGCCTAAGATATAGCTCAAAATGTAACCACTATGTAAGTAGGTCACTTACTGCCCTTAAGTTTGTAAGCACTAACTTCAACTCTCAATATCTCCTTCACCCTAGCTTGGATTTTATTGAGCCATGCATAAAAAGTGTAGTCGTAAAAGTGCCCTTTCTAATTCTAGTCACTAATCCTTAATTGCTATGTGTATGCGCGAGTTATATCGAAAAGAGTGGCAGTAGGTCCAAAATTAATACCTTTACTTTGAGCTCCTATAACTTCTTCATAAAAAGTGCAAATCACACAAAATTTGCACCTTAATCAGATCCAAAAACCTAAATCTTATGATTCTAGCCTCTAATGTTTGACTCTTTTCCAAAAAAAAACCCTAAGTCCTAATAAACCTTCGGGCAGCCTCCTTGAAGCCCATTGGGCATGATTTTTGGCCAATTAGAACAGAGATTTCTATCATCCACCTCTATTCATCCACATGGATGGCCAAACTATTCTTTTTATACTAAAAACCCTTTTCTTATCCTTCTTCTTATAAGATTTATATACTTGGTGCTTTAAGCACCAAATAAAAGAAATAAATAAGATCTTAAGGATCACCAATGTCTAACATAGGTAACTTAAGATATATACAAGTTACTATCAATATAAAATTAACTTTAAAAGTCACTACTAAAAAGAAAATAAGGTTATATAATCTTAATAATAATCCTTTTAATAGATCCTTTTTAAAATAACAACCTAATTATATTCTATAATCAATAAAAATTCACTGATATGACTTTCATTTAGTTATATAGTAAATTGTACATTAAATATACACATATAATTTTTTCACATAGTAGCCGAACCACAACATGACAACGTCTAGAAAGGGCATCAGACAAACCTTGTTGTTTTCTTAGCCAATAAGTGATAATGAACTTGAATCTTGACAAAGACATACTCCAATGAGCTTGACGATGATTCAACACATGTGTTGACATGAAGTACTCAAGGTTATTATGATCTGTATACACGATGACTGGACTGGAAGCGCCTTCTAGATAATGATGCCATTCTTGAAAGAAATCCACGATTGCAAGAAGTTCTTTGTCGTGGATCTCATAATTGATCTTGGCTATTGAAAATTTTCTTGAATGAAAAGCTATTGGATGAAGTTTGTCATCTATTCCCATTTGTGACAAAATTGCATCCAAGGCAAAGTGTGATGCGTCTGTTTCCATAAAAAATGTCTTAAAAAAATGTACACGATACAAGATTGATGCAGAAACAAATAATGTCTTCAAAGCTTCAAATGTTGCTTCCGCTTCTTGATTCCATTGGAATTTGTCTTTACAAGTCAAATGTGTAAGTAGAGCTGCAATTTGAGAGAAGTCTTTGATGAAGATCCAATAATAATTGGCAAATTCCAAAAAGCATTAGACATCTCTTACCGTCTTTGGAATCTTCCAATTCATGATTGTCTAGACTTTCTTAGAATCCATCATAAGATCATCATTTGAAATGATGTATCTTAAGAAATTAACTTGAATAGTGTGAAATACACACTTTTTTATCTTGGCGTACAATCCCGCATCTCTAAATTTTTGTAATACTTGACGAACATGTATTTCATATTCTTCTACATTCTTAGAATAGATCAAAATATCGTCTAGGTAGCAGACGACAAAATTATCTAGGAACTCACAAAAAACATCATTTATGAGATGCTGAAAAATAGCTGGTGCATTCGTAAGTCCAAAAGGCATGACATTATATTCAAAATATCCGTACCTGATTTGAAATACAGTTTTCCATTCATCTCCTTCTTTGATGCGTACTAGATTGTATGCTCCTCTTAGATCTATTTTTGTATAGATCTTAGCTTCATTCAACTGGTCAAGGAGTCCTGATATCAGAGGTAATGGATATTTGTTCTTGATTGTGATCTTGTTGAGTCCTCGATAGTCAACACATATCCGCAATGATCCATCTTTATTCTTCATAAATAGAATTGGAGCTCGTGCTGGAGATTTAGAATGGCATATAAAATTCTTGGCCAAATTCTCGTCAATATATACCTTGAATTCATCCAATTCATCTTGTAATAAACTCTAGATTGGTCCAAATGGTGGCTGAGTTCCTTCTTTAAGGTCGATTGAACAATCATATGGATGATAATTCGAAAGAATATCTGCATTCTTTTTTTCAAAAACGTCTTGATAATCTTGATACTGACTTGGAATGCTACTTGAAGTCTTTCCATTGTTGGAAATAGGTGTAGCATAAATGACAAAAGATGATCCTTCTTTTGCAGTATGCAAGAAAGCTCTTGCACCTACAAATGCATGTTTAATTCTACTAGACTTATGATTTTTTACTTGATTAATTATATTGTTAACTATACTTTTAGAAAAGTTCAAAGTACTAGCAATCCAATCTATTTGAGGGCTGTGTTTTTCTAACCATGATAGATCTAGAATAATTGGAATAGAAAGAGATCTAATTATGTTAAAAATTATGTAACTATTATGGCCATTTACTACTACATCCAGAGGAAGTGTTTCATGAGTAACATCTCCAAAAGATAAAGGATGACCATCTATGACTTCTATGTATACGGATTTAGATTTTTGTACTATCTGTATTTTATGGCTTGTAGCAAATTTTTCATCTAAAAAGCAAGCCGAGGCTCTCGAATCTATTAAAGCAGAGGCTTTGTAATTATTAGATTCTAAATACACATCTATTATAAAACAAGGAGATGGTTGTGAGGAAAGGATAAGACCTTCATTAGAAATTATACAAGATCCCAACCGCATAGTTCTTATTGTGGCTGGACAAACTCGTTTTCTGACATATTGTCTTCTTTGATAGTTGTATTTCTCATCTTGTGGTTGCATTGTTTCTTTGGACAATTTTGAGCAGTGTATTTAGGTTCTCTACAATACAAGCATAATCTTTTTTGATGACATCAAGTCTTTTCTTGTTTCGTAAGCGGCTTGAAACATATAGCATTAATTTGCATATCTTCAACTTCTGAAGGTACATATTGAGAAGATATTAGTATTGCCACTGAATTATAATATCGCTGAGGTTCTCTTGTACAACTCTCAAATTGAAATTCAAAAAGCCAATTATCACACTTCATCGCAAAGTCTATTGCTTGACTCGATGTTTGAAAATCGGATAAATTCAACATCAATTTCTTCACTTCATCCGTAGAAAAACTAACTGATGAGTGCAGCATCATCCCACTTGATATTGATTGCTAGTTGTCAAAATTGTGAAGCATATAATGTCACTGATCGATTGTCTTGTTATAGGATACGAAGCTTGTTGGTTGCAACACAAGTTGCATCATGTTTTCCATACATAGATCAAAATTCTGCTAAGAAAGCTTCTAAATTATCCAATATTGAATCACGTTGTTCCAGAAAAGATGAAAACCAAGATAAAGCAGAACCTGAAAGTAGTGTATCAATAAATCTGACTTGCGATCTTAGAGTTGGAAAACTTTGCGGTTGCAATTCAATCACCAATTGGACTTGGTTGATGAATCCTCAAAACTTGGATCTTGTGCCATCAAACTTCTCAGGTAGACCAATTTTTGGTTCTCTGATGCTTGGACGATGTTCCAATGTAGGAAGAATTATATGGCTTGGTGTAGATGTTAAAGCAGCTCCAATCATATCTATATCTTCATTATTTGGTAACCTTATTGCTCCTTCTGGAGGTACAGTGAGTTGATGCATTGCAAGGATCAATTTCCTCATTTGCTCTTGCATTTGTGCTTTTGCATTCTTCATTTTGGCAAGCTCTACCATGATAATACTTCAAAAAATATCTAACACTACTTGAGATAAGTAGAAGGGAGAACAAAGAAAATACTAGGAATAATATCAGTTTAGAAGAGGGTAATCCGTAACTTCTAATATGCTTGTATCTTATCGAGAGAAAGGGATAATCTACTCTTAATCAAGACAAGACAAAGCTATGATATTATAAGTGTACTCTTGTCAATCTGTCAAGGACATGAACTAGAAAAAGATGCATAATCAAATGAAAATTGTATCAAAGAAAAGTTATAAAATAGGAATAAGAAAGTATGTATATTTAAAAAAAACTGGAATGGCTATTGCCAAAGATTAGAAACATGAAGACTCTTGAAACTAGACTAGAACCAGAAAAGGACTTGACAAGAGTGAAGAGGGCTTCACTCTTGCCTCTATAAATACTATCTAATTAAGAACTACGTGGCAGTATTTTATAAGACCTCGTACACATGTCTAATTTGCAAGACACATGTCAAATTTGCACGACAAGTTTTCTACATGTGCGCCACATACTTGGCTATTCCGCAAGCTATCAACATGTGTGACACATGGCTAGCTTGTTCCGCAAGCTACTAACATGTGTGACACATGGCTAGCTTGTTCCGCAAGCTACCAACATGTGTGACACATGGCTAGCTTGTTCCACAAGCTATCAACATGTGCGCCATGTCGCTAGCTTGTTGATCAAGTTTTTAACCTACCAATCACCTGTAGAAATGTATAAAGGTGATTTTATATCTATATAGCTACTAGAAAGCTTATCTATCAGATATGATCAAATCAATTTATTTTACCTAATTCTATTGATTTAAATTACTTAGATAATTTATTGGAATAAATCTTATGGCTGTGACAGATAGTAAGTGACCTTGTTAAATAAGTGGTTGTATTCTGAGCTATATCTGTAGCAATTTGATAAATTTTTGACTTAAAATTTTTAAAAGTATAGATGTTTATATTATAAAATTATATACAAAAATTTTATGGCATTATAATTTTGGATTTGTGAGATATAAAGAAAATAGTGCTTGAGCGTCTATAAATTAGGATTTTAAGCATCTATTAGGATTTTTAAGATATCAAATAATTAAAAATAAATCTATAGTTTAATTTTTTTATAGAAAAGCTTAAGAATATAACTTATATTTTGAAAAAATTTGATAAAAACTAAATGGGTAGATCAAGAACAATTTAACTCTAAAGTTTGGAAAGAAAAAAATTATTATGGGTGAATAAACTACTAAATAATTTTGTTGCAATTTGAATCTTTTGTACAAACTAAAGGGGGTTTTTTTAGGAGCTAAGACTTTATAGAGGTAGAAAAATGGATATATAGATTTATAATAAAATTTTGATATGAAAATCGAATTTTAGAACGAGATTATAGATTTTTTTTAAAAGTTATTAACAATCTAACTTATCAACAACTGATAAGTTGTGATTTTATAAAAAAAAAAAAGTATTAAAGATTCTTATATTCTATAAAAAGAATTTATATATAAATCTACTTAAATATAAGAGGGTTTTATTAATATTATATTTTTTTTTCATAATATCATTGTGTTATTTGTCTTTTTTATAAAGAGCAAATTACTTATTAGAATCTTGTCAATAAGTTATAAGTAAATTCTCTATAGCTAGGTACCTAGTATATTTTCAAATTAAAGATCATGCAATAAGACACAATGTATACAAATCACAAGAACTTTGAATATTTTATGTCAACACACATATTGAATTGTTGTTAGGCTCATTGGAACATGTTTTTGTTAAGATTCAAGTTTATTATCACTTATCAATCAGAAAAATAATAAGATTTGTCCAATGCCCTTTCTAGACATTCTCATCTTGCACCAAAAGAAAAAAATTCAGCTTTTGATTGACAAAGAATGATCTTCTTAAAGTCAGAGCAATTTCATCTTTAAGCAATGAAATCAACATTGATTGTTGATTCAATTTTTTTCAAAGAAGTCCAATCAAGTATGTCTTCAAAACCTCTTATTTATGATATTAAGAATAATTCATCTAAGTCTAATGATATTTTCAAATTCGAATTCAAGAACAATCTACTTTATTTTGAAGGACATTTATATGTTCCAAAAGATGAAATACGACTACATACTCTTAAAGCTCGTTACAACTTCCTTACAGCATAACATTTCAAATATAATAAGACTTTGGAGCTAATATTTAGAGATTTTTGATGGCCTCAAATATGAAAGGCTATTAAAGAGTTTGTGTAATCATGTGATATACCTTCAAGATCAAAAACTCCTTGTTATCGACCTTACAGACTTTTCTAACCATTATCTATATCAAAATAGCCATAGTCTTTTATCTCTGTGGATTTTATCATAGATCTATTAATTTTAAATTCATATGATTCTATATTTGTGATTATAAATCATTTCATCAAGATGGCATATTTTGTACCATATACAAAATATATCACAAATGAAGAAACAACTAAATTCTTCTTTGATAACATCTATTGCTATCATGGATTATCAAAGGATATTATATCAAATAAAAGAATGTAATATGTATCTAGATTTTTAAAAATCTTTTTTAAAATATTGAAGGTGGATAAAAAACTATCTTTGGCCTTTTATCTTCAAATTGATGGACAAATAAAATAAGTAAATCAAGTTTTGGAGCAATATTTGAAATGTACCATTAATTATCAATTAGATGATTGGACAACTCTTTTGCCATTGATAGAATTTATTTATAATAATTTAGTACATTCTTCTACTCAATAAATTCCATTCCTTACAAATTATGGTTATCATCCACAACTTGATATTTATGACTTTTCAAAAGTTGATAATCTTGCAACAATAGATTTGACGAATTGATTGTCAGAACTACATACAATAATGAAGGCACAATTAAAGAAAGCTCAAAAATAATAAAAAATCAATGTAGATTTCTATTACAAAAAACAACCTCAATTCCATATGGGCGATAAAATATACTTACTTTGTTATAATATCAAGACTATTTGTCCTTCTGACAAGCTGGATTATTGTAAGCTTGGGCCATTTTTTATTTATGAATAGATCAATCTAGTTGCTTATCAATTATACCTACCAAAATCTATGAAGATCCATTATATATTCCACATGTCATTACTTAAGTCATATAAGATAGTAGATATACAAGGAAGAAGACAAATACCACCACCTCTTATAAAAATAGACAACAATGAAGAATTTGAGGTAGAAGAGGTCTTAGATTCAAGACGGTGCCAAAATCAATTGGAATATCTTATACATTAGTGCGGATATGATATTAATGAATGCATATGGAAGCCATTCAAAAATCTAGTAAATACATCAATAAAAGTCAATGTGTTTTATTGATAACATCCATTAAAATCAAGATGAAGAGTCAAAAAAATCTTTGCTATAAAACAAAGTAGATTCAATAAAAAATTTATTCTACCTTATATTATTGTTTGATATTCTTTTGAATTTTTTAGCACCAAAGAGATGAAAAATCAATAACTAACAAATTCAATTCAAGAGCTATTGCTTGCTGACTTATCAAAACAAGACATTACGACTATCACAACCTTTAAAACAATAGAATAGAGATGAAGATCCTCAAGAATAATATGTTCTTTCTTAGATTGATGGCGAGATACAACATATTTGATATCATAACCTTGGAAGAGACTCCCAGTATTTGGTCATACTTTTAAAAATAGGAACTATTCCTAGTGGTGTTCCAAATAAATTTTTTTTAAGAAAGTTATAAAGACCTCAACAATGATTAAATATGAGGGTGGTCCTTCTACCTTGGTATGTGATACTATTGATGGCTGAGAAGACCTATCAACTACTTTCAAAGAGAATAAAAATCAAAGTATGTAGCAAATATAATTTGATGTATCTTGGACTTTTTCAATATGTAAGCATCACTTATCATAGAATTCATTGCTAAAAAAAGAGATAATATCTTTGATATAAGATTTACTCTAATAAATATCTAATTAATATAAATAGATAAAAATAGATTAATTTGATAATATCTTATAGAAAAGCTTCTTAGAAGCTTTATAGACATAGTTTCATCTTTATATATGTCTATACATGATTGGTGTCAAAGACATAAGAATATAGAGCAAGAAACTTAAACCAAAATAAGGTTTCAAAAAAAAACCAACAAAAATTTGAATTAACCACATGAATATATGAACAACGCTAAAAAAGATGAGCTAGAATTCCAAAAAATGGATTCTTGAGACTAAAGAACTCTTTAGCCTCAACTCCCAAGGTCATAATTGGTACTGAAATGTATCATTTTTACTTTGCTCAATTGAAGGTTGTGAAAACTGTACTAGTTCATTCAAAGCTTATATAACAAGTGAATCTTTTGAATCTTATTCTCTCCATACTTGAAGGTTTGATATGGTAACTGACTTCTTTCTATCACTTTATTCTATCTTGGAATAAATGATTATATACTAATGAAGGCTTTAGTTTAACTCTTCCCCTCTTATGAGTATTCCTTGAATCCAATCTTCACCAAGAAATTATTATCAAATATATTTGGATTTGTGGAGATAGAATTGATGAAATTCCTATATCTTTTAAGATGCATCGGCAAGATTTTTGGCTAATTTCCATGTATGCTCATTAATATCATAGCCATGCCAATAAACAAGATATTCCAATTTATCATATCTTTATTATAAATCAAGTATCTTTTCAATCTTGTATTCTTCATGGTCTTTGATTTTGATATTAGGCATCAATTATTATATTCATTCTGGAATATGCAACTCTCTATAAGGTTTTAAAAGAAAAATATATTTCTATAAAAAATGATAATTTCAAGCAATATGCCATTGCACTAATTTGCTTCTGGATAGAAAATGGTCCTAACTTCTAATAGTCCAACTTATTGTATGACTACTTGGTCTTAATGTTCCGTTAAAGGAGCCATATTTTATCTCGAATATAAAAAGCAAGTAGTTGATTTTTGAACTTATGAAAAAATGTCTTGTAAGCATCTTGAACAGCTTGCAATTCAAGCTTCAAGGTTGTTTGGTATTAAGATAGATGCTTTGCAAATCCTTCAACTACTAGATTGTTATTTTTTGGCGTATTCTATAGATCAAGCTTTGGATAATATCCATAGTTAGAATAAAATGATATTTATTGAATTGAAGTATAAATAATATTATTGTATATAAAATTTACTAATGATAGATATAAGATTAAATTATTTTATTGATAGTTGATGCTGTATCATAAATACTCCTCAAAAACTTGGTTAACTTGTTTTGTTTGGCCATGAGTTTGAGGATAAAAAGCCAAAGAAAGTTTAATATCCACCATCAATATTTCAAAAAGATATTTTTAAAATTTAAATATGAATTGGAATCCTTGATTGGATATAATATCATTCGATAGGCCATAATATCAATATATATTATTTAGCAAGAATCTTGCCGTTTTATCATTAGACGTAGTTTTCTTGCAAGGAATGAAGTGAGCCATCTTTGTGAGTTGATCAACCGCCACAATGATGTTATTCAATGAATTGGATGGTTGTAGATCCATGATGAAATCTATTGAGATAGAAGACTATAACTATCTTGGAACAAACAAGGGCTATAAAAATTCATAAAGGCAATATCAAGGATTTTTAGACCTTGAACATATGTTATAAGAGAGCACAAAGTCCTTCATCACCTTCCACACTTGAAGCCACCAAAAATCTTAGAAAATAAGTTCCAAAGTCTTATAAAATCCAAAGTAATCCATAGTTAGAAAGTCATAATGAAATTAAAAAACGTGCAGTTATATTAGTCCTTCTAAGATATATTAACATTCTTCAAAGTAAAGAAGGTCTTCTTCAAGGTTGAACTTGTCAATATTTTCTTTCAAGTGATATTTGACATCAAGGGCCAAAGCATCATTAGTGGTTGCAACATGCACCTCATTGAGGAAACTAGAATCAATAGATGCCAATATAATAGTGGCGTAAAGGCAAAATTATTTTAGCTTCAACAAAGATATATGTTGTTAAATCGAGATAACAACGTATTCCATTGAGATTGACGGCGATTAAGAACATGAGGTACCATAAAATATTTCAATTTCTTATGACCTGTATATACAATCACAGGATGCATTGTTCTTTTAAGAAAATGATGCCATTTTAAAAAAAAATCCACAATAGCAAGAAGCTTCTTATCATAGATTTAATAATTTTGGTAGTAAAAAAATTTTGAAAATAAAATGCAATAGGATGGAGTTTATTGTCTTACCCATTTGCAAAAGTATGGCCTCTAGTACAAAATCCGAAGCATTGATTTTCATGTAGAATTCCTTTGTAAAGTCTAAATGCATTAAAATTAGAGCTATGGTAAATAGCGTCTTAAGGTTTTGGAATGCCTTTTTTGCTTGTGGCCTCCATTTTAATTTTTCTTGGCATGTGAATTGAATAAAAAGAGCAACACCTAGAGAATAACTTTTGATAAAGATCTGATAGAAGTTAGCAAATCTAAAAAAATATTGTATGTCTCTCATAATCTTTGGAATGGCCCATTACATAACCACCTCCATTTTCTTAGAATCCATCATCAAATCTTTAGTAGATATGATGTATTCTAAAAATTCTATCTTAGGTTGATAAAATATGTATTTTTCTAACTTAGCATACAAACCTGCATCTCATAGCTTTTATAATACCAACTTTACATGCCCCTTATATTCCTCCAAATCTTTTGAATAGATTAAGATGTCATTAAGATATATCACTACAAATTTGTTTAAATATTCTTAAAAGATGTCATTCATTAAATGCTAAAAGATAGTGGGTGTATTTATTAATCCAAAAGATATGATATTATACTCAAAATGTCTATATCTTGTCCAAAATATGGTCTTCCACTTGTTTCCTTCATTAATCTATACTAAGTTATATGCTCTACAAAGATCTGTCTTAATATATATCTTAGTTTGATCGAGTTGTTCCAAAAGTCTTGAGATTAATAACAGTAGATACCAATTCTTCATTGTTATCTTATTCAATCTTTGATAATCAACACACATACGTAAAAAACTATCATTTTTCTTTACAAAGAATATAGATGTACATACTAGAAACTTTGAATGTCTGATAAAGTTCTTTGCAAGGTTTTTATCAATGTAATCTTTCAATGCTAAAAGATTGTTTTAAAAAAGATTACAAATTGGGCCAAAAGATAATTACATTCCTTCTTAAAGATCTATGGCACAATAATATAGTCAGTGCTTTAATAATATATCAGCATTTTTCTTCCAAAAAATATCTTGAAATTTGATATACTACTTTGGAATACTTGTCGATGAAGTTATATCTTCTATAGTTGGAGTCGCATAAATAATAAATGGTGTACCTTCTTTGGCCAATCTTATAAAAGCCTTTGCTCCAACAAATAAAGGTATTTGCAATAGAGCTGGAGGTGGATATAATCTTACAAAAGTTGAAGGTGGATATAGTCTAGATTGTGGTATTCTAGATATTGCATTGTTATGAAGTTTTGTAATAATCTCTTCAAATTTTGCAGTTCTAACAAATAAAGTAGTAAGAGCACTTATAATAGCATCTAACTTGGAATGAGAAGATTTTGTCATATTAATGTCTTGACTTCCAACCATTTTAAGAGAAAGAAGAAATAAATCTATAAAAAGATAATATTAGCTTAGACGAAGATAATCCACAGCCTCTAAAATGCTTTAAGATCTTTAAAAAGATGGGTGATCCACTTTTCATAAGAAAAATAAAGCTTCAATATTGTGATAAAAAAAAATATATCATTTTAAAGAAAGATAATCCGAAACGTCTAAAGCATTGGTATATCTTTGAACAGAGGAATAATCCACTCTCTAACAAAAAGGATCCAACTTTGATATTGAAGATGAGGTCAATCTCGACAAACTGTCAAAAACACGAGAATACAAAACAAGAGACTTGAATTAGAACAAGGTTTTAAAGAGGAATTAATAAAAACTTGAATTATCTAGATGAATACACAAACAACACCAAGAAAGATGAGCTAAAACTCCAAGAGATGTATTATTGAGACTAAAGAACTCTTCAACCTCGATTTTCATATATATCTCTATCTAGAACGCTTCTTGAGTGGCTTCCATCAAATTAAGAAGCTTTTTGAGCAGCTTCTACCAACTGAAAAGCTTCTCGAGCTCTTTCTACTAACTTGGAAGCTTCTCAATTGACTTTCACTAATTTAAGAATCTCTAGAATATTTTAAAAGGTTCTGTGAATCTTTGAAGTATATGTCCCTAATAATTGGTAGGTTAGAAACTTGGCTAGCAAGTTAGCTCCGTGTCGCACATGTTAGTGATTTATGGAATAAACTAAGTACGTGCACACATATAAAAAACTTATCTTGTAAGTTTGACACGTATTTAGCAAATTGAATACGTGTTGGAGATCCTATAGAATGTTGCCACATAGCTCTTCAGTATATAATATATATATATATATATATATATATAGAGACAAGAATGAAATCTTCTTCAGTCTTGTCAACTCCTTTCTTGCTTCTAGTCTAGTTCAAGAATCTTTGTATTTTTTTGTCTTCGGCAATAGCTATTCTTATTTCTTCTTGAATATGTATGCTTTTTTATTTCTATTTTTTTATTTTCCTTTGATATAGATTTCACTAATTTATGTATCTTCTTTCAATTTGTATCCTTGATACTACTCTTTTTTCAAGTATATTAAAAAAGATAAATATTTTATTGTAATAGTAGTATAGCTTAATTATTAATTTAAAATTAAAAATTTAAGATAAATAATTTTAAAATAAATCTTAGAAAGTAAAATTAAATATACTCATAAAAAATATTTGAACAAAAATTTATAATATTACATATATTTATAAAACTTATTATCTAAATAAATCTTCTATTATTATATTTTATATTATAGTTACATTTATAAATAAAATTTATTTTTATAAAAATATCGCTTTATATGTATATATATATATATATATATATATATATATATATATTATTTTTTAAAATTTTGATATATTAAAAAAATAATAAATTATAAAATATGCACATCTTGATTAATATTATATAAACTTTTATTTATTTATTCTATCTTTAGAAACTTTATTAAAAATAACATTAGAAGAAATCACATTAAAAAAAATAAAAATAAAAATTTAGGGATACAACACAAATAGAAGAATTCATATATATATATATATATATATACATAATTAAATATATGATGATTTTTGGAAAATTACCAACTATAAAAAAAAAATTGGCAAAGTAATGCTATTATGTATTACAATTGTAACAGAAAATCATTTAATACATGAAATCTTTATTATACAATTAAAGAATTAAATGTATGTTTTGGTAAAATTCTGGAATCAATGTTTTGATTTTGATTTTTGATTTTAAACATCCAATATATCCACATCAACATCCAAGATATAATACTTGGAAAACAAAAAAATAAACTAAGTTGGATTGCAAGAACGTATATCCCCTTAACTGTATTGTATAGCATTTAGAATCATTTTTATAAAATCTAGTAACATGAAGACTATAGCTTTTAGAACCTTGGCTACAACTTTTTTGATTCAATATTTTTCCATATATGCATAATACTAAAATAAAACAACAAATTTTATTCAATGTTAATATCTTGTACTAAATATGAAAAAAAAAAAAAAAAAAAATCTTTTTGTTATCTCTTTTCTTCTCCTCTCTCGCTTTTGTGCATAGATAAACTCCAAATAAAGACTGTCTATTACAAGTCAAATACCAGCACAAGATTTTACTTCAATATCTCTTAAACAATTCCTATTCACCATCTTAATACCAATTATTTTTATACCATTGTAGAATAAAATACTAGACAACAACCAATTTCAATAATATTATACCACATCCATTTCTATTTTCTGTAGCTAATAATAAAAATTTGAATTATAATCCCCCAACAAGTTACATCAGTTCCATTTTTAACAACTTTCCAAAAAAATCAATAGTTCATCTTTATAAATTGATTCTAGATAGAAAACTTCATTATTAATCATACCATCTTTTTACTATTTACAACCATGGAATTACAAATCCTACAAGAAAATTTCCATCTTCACATTACAAGATAATTTTATTACTTTAAAGAAATATATAATTGAAAATAAAATTTAAAAAAATTTACACAAAAAACTTAGTTTAAATTTTTAGGACATCTTTCTGTTATAATATCAAATTAACCTTAAATAATATATTACACAAGAGTTGTCTATTACAGGGTGTCAATATCAAGTTGAAGATTCCAAAGTAAATTAAAATGTATCAATTTGATCCAACAAATTATGTTAAATTTTGGTACATGCAATATATATATATATATACATATATATAATTGCAACTTACAATACCATATTAAATTCTTGTATTTTGCCCAGAGCCAATTCAAGCAAACTTTAGAGGTTTTGATACAACCTCCAACACAAATGGCTACAAAATTTGGACATTGTAGTCTTACAAGATATAATGTATGACAATTCTAACACCAACTACAATATTTATAAATTTAGATTTTGTAGTAGTTATCTCCCCATTATTATAGCTAGGAGTATAACAAAATTTGCATTTAAGAAGAATTTGGGTATAAAATCAAAAGTTCTAATGATTGTCATATCAACTTCCATTGCTTTTATGAAGATTAATCTACCAAACTTTTTATACAAAAAAAGACCAAAAAAACCAAAAAACCAAAAAAAAAAAAAAAAAAAAAAACAAAGTATGATATTACACTGTCAATGTTTTACATTTATATTTTTTTCCTAGTATTTTTTTGTTTAAATAAGCTATTGTTACACTTCGTTCAGTTTGTTTAAAAAATGGAGTGAAATAACGTTGCTTCTCAACAAGGTTACTTGCAATCGTAGTTTTCTTTTCTTTTCATTTAATTTTGCATATTCTTTACAGTTATTTATTTATTGCTTTATTTCATTGGATGTACCTTATTCATACCTTCAAAAATCCTTTTTAAAAAAATTTCAAAAGCATGAACTATTGTTGTAATATTTTTTGGATGATTTTTAAAATGAACTCAAATAAATTGAGACTAATTACCAAAACAAATTAGATTGCATCCATAGAATCAGCATGCATGTTTTTCTAAATATTTCAACAGAAAATTGAATCAAATCATTTTCTCCATTAAAAAAATCAATGAATTTTCTATTAAAATGGTACTTAAGGACACCAAGTTTAAAGTAAAACCACAACAATATAAAAAAGATATGTATTCATGATTACAACATTCCAAAAAAAATTATAAAACAATGCAATTCAAATTAACGAAATTGTTATCCACTAAAAAAAACAAAAATAAATAATAGTTCCAACTACTCAAAATTGTGAGAATCTAAGCACAATAAAATTGAGTGATATCTTACGATTATGAGATTTTGAAATGAAAATAGTTTGGAAGAGTGTTTTATTTATATATTATTTATTTTGTTTATTTTTTTGGCTCACTGTTAAATTCTCCGTGTCCAAAATAATCCTTCAGAATGTCTGGTAAGGAAAAATATATGTGTAGGTCTTCAAGTCTTCCTAAATTCATTTTGTGCATATAAAATCAATCAGACTTGAAACAGTACTATGATTGAACTGTATTTGATAATATTATCTATTATTAAATTATTGGCATTTTGAAAATGTGACTTTTGATTTGATAAAGTGTTAGATTTAAACTTTGTACTTACAGCTTTTACATGTATTGTACTAATTGACATAATGTTAAAAGTCCCTAAATAAATAAATAAATAAATCATGAAAACTTCTATCAATTACTAGAAAGTCTTGAAAGAAAGTTTTAATTTTAAAACTGTGGGTAAGCGAAATTCAAATAAAGAAGTAAGTAGAACAATTGACTTATAAACAAACTTCTTGCTATGAACATATGACGTCAAACAAAAAACTTATAAAAAAAATGATATATAGAGGTGTTTTAAAAAATAAAAAAGTAAAAACAAACATAATTTCTACCATGATTGAGCACTTTCGATTTTTCAATCCTACCTAATGTTGTTCTTTTCACCAAATTTATATTTTCAAAAATAAAGTGATTTGAGCAGCAAAAGCTCAAATCATGAACACAATAGATTATTGTAATTCAGAATCAGCCAAGTTGAACACACTAATAAATTGGTAAGAAAAACATCAATTTGATAGATTTTGATTACTAATCTCACTCCTAAACTTTACATTAATGGCAAACATGGACTTTACAATTTTACGTCTTGAATTGCACCACATTCACCAAACTTAGACTCAAAGTGTACTAAAAAAAACACATCCAAATTACATGAAAATTGGACCCTTAAGTTACAAGTTTATCACAAAATAGAAACCAAAATAAAATCCTAAAATATCTATACTTTAATGAATATCTCCACGTGTACATTAGAACGTCAACAAAAGAATTATCATGGTTTCATTGAAAAATAGATGCTGAAGAATATCATAAATCGTTTATTTGTACATGGAAAGTTGCATCCAAAGCTAAGAAGGTGCCACGTGGGAGACGCCGCAGGCATGGAAGCCCGCGCATTGAAGGTCGCCGTCTCACAGCGAAGGCTTCGCTCCACCGATGAGCGTGCATCTCGCGCACTCGCGATCCGCAAAAATCCATTCAATTCGCTATGCAATCGCTGATCCGTCATAACTCACACCCGGATTGTTCGATCCCTCGCGAACCTGTGGGCCGATCGAAGAAACGGCGGGGGATGGACCACGATGCGATCCCGTGATCCGGAAACAGAGAGACCCAACTGACGTGAAGGAGATCGACAGTACTACCAAGGCATGAATTCGCTAGAGGAAGAAACCATATGAATTACACGGAAAAAAATTGGTGCACACGCGGTGATCGATGGGGAGGCAACATCCGCGACGGCAGAAGAAGTCAGGATGTGCCTTCAACAATCAGAAGCCTACTCGACTATATACTCATTTGAAACCCTAATGGATTGTAGTGCCTGGCATGAAGTTAGATAGATTACAGGGTTCATGCAAGGCGACTGAATTGTAGTACTGTACCCCTCCGAACCCGTAACCATGATTAGTCAACGCACTGCACAAGAATTTCCCAGTGCAGATTGCGATATGAAATGACCTAATTACCATTAGCAGAGCTTGGTTGCGTCGTTGAAGTTTGTGGCGTCGGAGGTTGTTGCGGGCTGGCGCCATTCGATTTGGTGTACTCCTTCGAGGTGATCGGGCTCTGGATTGTGGGGCTGCGAGGAATGGGACCCTTCGGTGCCGGGCTGCGGTTGTCAGTAGGGCTTGGAGATTTGCTTGTGCTGCTACTGCTCCTCTGGGGACCTTCGATAGCGAGCTTGGCTGAGGGGCCTGCGATGGCGAGCTTGGCCTCGGGGGCTGGAAGCGCGAGCTTCGGAGGCGATGGCGGGGTGAGGACGTAGTTGACGCGGGGTTTTACTGGGGGGAGAGCGGGGAGTGGAACCTCTTGAATGAACCACTGGCGGATGTAGTTCATGGGAGGGCGGGCTTCCGGATCGGGGTGGCAGCAGAACAATCCCATCTGGAGTAATTTATTCATTTTCTCGGAGTCGTATGCGCCTTCCAGCTTCGGATCCGCCATGGACAGAAGCTTGTGCTGCTCGTGCGCTCGCCACACAAGGTCTACCAGACTCACAGCTTGCTTCTCTGACTGGCTCTTGTCGAGCGCTTTTCGACCCGTCGCGACTTCCAAAGCCAACACCCCGAAACTAAATACGTCGGATTTCGTTGAAGCTTTACCTACTTGTGCGAGCTCTGGAGCTAAGTAGCCCCGCGTTCCGGCGATAATTGTCGTCTGCACGTTGTCGGTAGTATGATGAATCAAGCGAGCGAGTCCAAAGTCAGCGAGATGTGGGTTAAAATTCTCGTCCAGTAATACATTGCTGGGTTTCACGTCGCGGTGTAGCACACATTGTTGGCATTCTTCGTGAAGGTACGACAATGCACACGCCACTCCTCGCAAAACAGAGTGCCGCAAATCCCATCCCGCCAGCTTCGCGTTGGCGTTGTTCCCCTCGAGGAGCTTGTCGAGAGAGCCATTGGGCATGTAATCGTAGACCAAGAGAAGGTTGCCCTTCTCGTGGCACCATCCCTGAAGTTGTACAAGGTTTTGGTGGCGAATGCGGCTAATGATAGAAACCTCGGCCAGAAACTCCCGCTCCCCTTGGTTGGAATCGTGCGCGATCTGCTTCACTGCCACTATTGACCCATCCTTCAATGTCCCCTTAAATACGCTTCCGAAGGCGCCCCGACCGAGGACCTCTTCCGCGCTGAACTGCTTCGTCGCCGTCGACAACTCCCTGAACGTGAAGATTCGCGGCCCGTAAAACGTCGTGTCCACGGGCTTCTGCACTACAACGTTGGCACGCTTCTTGGGTTTCGAGCCCTTGACAACTTTCTTCGAAGTCGTCTCCTTCCCGGGCTTGGCAGAATTCCCGAGACATTTTGCCCCACAGCACAAAAACCTCAACGCTTTAGTCATTCAGAAAATCGTTCTGTACCCAACATATCTTCTTGAAGAGAAGCTCAAGCTCTGCGTGCCTGGCTCTCCCCAACTCTCACCCGCCTGTCTACATGGAATCCACACATCTAAATTTCCAAGCCTCCCTGGCCTCAGCCTCTCCGCATGACCTGCTCCTCTTGGGTTTTCACCCGCATCGAAACAATTCAAACCCCTTGTAAGCAGGACCCGATAGCCGAATCCCCTGGACTCGACTCAACCACGGTTATAAAATCTCATCGCTCCTTGCGCATGGAGCTGCAAAACCACAACTGCAATCTCAAGCCTCTCCAACAACGGCAACCTTCTGCACACCTACATGCCGATGGAGCTCGATTACTACCACCTGGAGATATTTTCTCCTCACCAAACTTACAACCCCCTCCTGCTTCTCCTCCTCCCCAATCCCCCACACAAGGATGGAAGCTGGACAAGATTAGCCTTGTCCGTCACATCCGCGCAGCTCAGATCCGTCTCTCCCAAGCGATGAAAGTCGTGACGACGGTCACGCACAACGCACAGGAGGTGACGACAACGACGACGATGACGACGACGACGGCAATCGAAGGCGATAAGAACGTTGTGGGACAGCACAGCACGTACTCCGCGTTGCCGATTTCATTTCCACCCCACCTCGCGTTGTGAATTCCACTCAGCCCCGCCCCACCCTGCATGTTTTATCCAGGGTGGATCTGCTCCTATTCCGCGGCCAGACCCATCCCTTGCTAACTTGGGCTTATGGTTGGTGATTCAGCCCCTGTTCGACAATAGATCTAAGCCCTGGTAACCGGCTGTTCATCCTGCTGTCCATCACGCTCACCCTGCACATCTCGCCATCTCACGTCTCATCTGACTTCGTCGAGGCGACGCATGCCTCCGCCATCGCCTCGCTGGTGGCTTGCATCATCTCTTCCACAAATAGCAACTCCACCTCACTTTTCCTCGGCCTTGCCCTCATGTCATTTTCCCTCTCTTTCTCCCCCCTTGTGTTTTCATAAAAACCCACCACAGAAGCAGCTCAGCTTCTGCTCATATACTTGACCCCACCGACCCCATTCGGTAGAGCTCAAGCGCAAGGGCGGTCTCGGATTCTCGCACCATGAAGCGGTGCTCTGTTGATAGTCGCTGCGGCGGTTCCTCGCCGCAGCGATGGGGAAGGGACACGGTCATAGGATTAGGTTAACGAAATATGGTTCTCAACACGTGTCTTGTGTATATAGGTTTCACCTTTCGGGGTTGGTTTAGGGTCTCCACGTAGGATCTAGTCTGGGAGCCTACGTGGCGATGGATCATGCCACACTGGTACTCCACCCAGTGATGATGGGACAGGTGCCCCCTGAAAACAAGGGGCCAGTGATGGGGAAAGGGTCCCTCTACCCTTTATTTCACCCCAAATGTATTTTACAATGTAATGCAATTAGATTTTTCAAATGGATTTCAACTTAATTGGGGAAATAGTATTACAATAATGTGTTTGGTATGAAGAAAACATAATGGTTTTTTTCAAACAATAAAGAATATTATATTAATTAATTTGTTTATTTAAAGTTAAGATTAATTAATCTTAGTTGTATTATTTATAATATTCTAGTTATAGAATTATTTCGTATTTGATTCAACACTGTCAGTTTGAATGAATTGATTAAAAAACAAGCTAATAATTTGACGCATTTTGTTTAAAACTTGAAAAAATAAGGATTTAACTGAATAATGTCCTGGGCTTTGATCCTATAAGATAAAAGAATTTCTTCTATACAGTAAAACTTTTTTGCTATATAAATTTATATTTATACTTATTTTTATTATTATTAATATTTAAAAAACTAATATTACATAAAAATTTAAATAATTTGTTTAAAAAATATATATAAATCTAAGCTTTGATGCTTTTATATCCCACAAGATTTTTAAAAATCAATTAATAACTATATATATATATATATATATATATATATGGTAAACTTTTTCTAATTAATACTTAATGATATTTCAAAAAATTGACACTTACTTTACAAAAGAAAAGAAAAGAAAAGAAAGACATGACTTTAATGAAATAAAACATGTTTAACTTATTATGATTATTAAAAATTAAATTCATAATTTTAGTATTACATAAAAATACATGTATTTTATTCTTTAGTATAATCTTGAGAAGGAAAGAAAAGAAAAAATAGAAACTACAAATTTTTTATTAATATTTGCTAAAACTATTTTTATTTGTGTTTTTTGTAATCAAGTAAGACAATAAATATCTGATTGAGTTCTATCATAAAATTCTTCTACAACAAGTATTAGAAGGTTTGGATTCAAAAGAAAAAATTAATAATAAAAAATAATAATAACTGAAATTTTTTTCAACTAACTTTTTGATTGTGTTTTATATTTCCTTGAATAAACCTATTTACTTGCCATGCTTTGGGAATTACTACAATTTTAAAACAAATAAAGTGTCATGATAAAAACATTCAAGCAAAATTAGATAAGCCATGAAATTATATTATTTTTCAAAATAAACAAAACACTCTTGCTAACATTCTTAATACAATTATGATATTAAAAAAATATTCTCATATGGATCATCTATATATACATATATTATGATTAATTAATATCCCTTAACTAATATTCCTCACTTACTTTATATAATATTTGCTAGAATGGAGGTCATTCTTAGGTTAAAAACTATTCCTTAACTAATATTCCTTACATAATTTATAAAATTTCCATCTACCAAGGTTATAAATTAAATAGGATATATATATATATATATATATATATATATATTTGATCTATTATATGAATATTTATATATTTATTTTATTTTATTATATCATTTTTTTATTTCTATACTAGAGATATATTCTTTTTATATTATGTGTTTTTATTATTATTAATATAAATAATTTTTAATATTATATTTATTTTTAAAAATAGATAATTTAATATATAATTTAGTTTGTTATTAATTTTATAATAATTATTTTTTTAGAATATACCAATTGTTCTTTAAAATATATTAATAAAAAAAAGTGTGCAATAAGGATTATTATAATATCAAAGTTGGTGATTAATTTATAATCTATTATAAAACTTAAATTTTTAAATTTTTAGAATATTTTTTAAAAATATGTTTTTAAACAAAATAATAGATTTTTTTTATAAGAGTTTATTTTTTAATTATTTTTTGTAATAAAATAAAAATATTGATTTAGTTTAAACGAATTCATAGCATCTTATACAATGTTCCAGTTAAATAATAAATTTTCTATTATTTAATCCAAATTTTTTGGAATATTTTATAATAATATTTATTAAATATTTAAGTCTATTTTTACTCTTTAAATTTATTATATTTTATTTTAAAGCTTTATTTTATATATTATTTAATTTTTTATAAGCCATATTAAATTATCTTTATTATTTTGGAATAAAATATAACAAATATATATAATATTTAAGTAAGTAGAAATAGAAGTAGGTAGAAACATGTTAGGTAGATAATATCTTTTTCAAAAAACTTCAAAGAAGCTTCTTTAGATTCTTCTAGATATATTATGTGGCTATAGAAACTACTCCAAGAAGTTTTCTACTTTTATGAAGAGACCAACAACTTGAATGCTTAGATCACAAACCTTACAATCCTTAAGAAGCTAATACTTGGCCTTCTTGGTATCTATTATATATAAAAGTAAGACTAAGGCTATCTTTACTCTTGTCAATGCTTTTTTTGTATTCTAGTCTTTATTCAAGACTATTTAGTTCCTTTGTATTTTATAATAGCTATTCTAATTCTTTACTATTTTAAATCTATATTTTTATTTTGTTTATTTTTTCTTTTCTAAATAATATATAAATATATTATTTTTTTAATATTTTATCTATAATTGTGTTCTTGACATATACTTAATAAATTAATAACGTTATTTTCATATGTTTATAAAAGACATGTTGCTTAAAGATCTTAAACCAATTACAATGGTATTTTGAAGGTTTTAATTATATTGATGTAAAGTAAATTAAAAAAAAAAAAAAAAATATATATATATATATAGTTAATTTTTTAAAATATCAACTATTTATAATTTTAATTACATCTAAGATATTTTATAAACTATCACATGCTATTTGAGAAATATCATGTACACATCAAAAAATACTTTATATTCAATAAAATTAGGTATTATTATTATTATTATTATTATTATTTTTTAAAAAATAAAACCATTGAAATGTTAATTTAAAAAATACAAAAAAAAAAATTTCTTAAAAAAAATTATATATATATATATATATATATATTTTATAATATCCATATCATACTATTACTTACTTTTCAATTGGTGTAGATAAGTTACAAACTTTGCATTAATTTATAACTAAGATAATATCAATTATCAAATTATATGCTAATAAGAAAGATAGAGGTTCATTCAATAATTAAAAGACATCCAAAAAAAAGATAAGTCCTATTATAGTTTGATTCAAGTCTTTATACTATTGAGTTAAGTAAAGATTATATCACCTTAAAAGATTTAAGGTTGGATAACAATTGTATTCTATAAAGCCAATCAAACGTAAAGTAACAAAGTAGGGTTATTAGTATAGATTTTAGCTTGAATCTTAGTAAAATTAGATTGTCTTTGATATTGTTAATAAGTTTAATTAAGTCTAAATTTTAGTACAATATGTGGCATCAAATACTAAGCCATGTTGGATTAATGTTATAGTAGATTAGTTTATATTTTATTAATTTATTTTGAATTTTTTAGATTTTTCATCTATTTTATTATTTTTCATTTGATAGATGATTTCATCTACTTAAGATTTGACAGTATAGTAGAGAAACTCTTCTTGACTTGGCATTCTTGTCAAGTCAAGTTTTGTGAGTGTTTTGAAGAATTTTTTTGTTGTTAGTTTTGGTGGTTTAGCCATTTAGTAATGATTGATACTTTTCATATACATTTGCACTCTTTGATTCTTATGTGGTGTAGTAAGAGACGCTTGACTTGTATTGCTTATTTTTTATTTAACAAGAAATAAGTTTTTGTCCTAGACTACTAATTAAAAGCAACTCTCTATTATTGTATAGCATGATTTTTAATTTGAAAATACACTGGATACCTAGCTATTGAGAATTTAGTTGTAATTTATTAAGAAGATTTTAATAAGTAATTTGTCCTTAATAAGAAGGAAAAATAAATATAATAATATTATTAAAAAAAATTATATTATTTAAAATCTCTTGTGATTAAGTAGATTTGTATATAAAGTTTTTCTTTGGCATGTAAAAAATTCTTAACACCCCTTTCTATATAAAATCATAACTAACTAATTGTTGATAAATTAAAATTTTAATAACTTATAAAAAAAAATCTATAATCTCTTTTTAAAACTTCATCTTTATATCAAAATTTTGTTATAGCTCCATATAACTATTTTTCCACCTCCATAAAGTCTTGGCTTCTAAAAAACTCCTTTAATTTGCACAAATTGCTCAAATTATAATAAAATCCTTCAATACCTCATTCACTCGTAAAAGATTGATTTCTTCTTAAACTTTAGAATCCAATAACTCTTCATCCAATTGTTTAGTTTTTACCAAACTTTTTTAAAGTATAACTTATATCCTCAAGCTTTTCTACAAGGAAATTTAACTATAGATTCACTTTCAATTGTTTGATATCTCAAAAACCCTAGTAAGTGCTTATAACCTTAGTTTATAGACCTCTAAGTACTATTTTCTTCATATCTCAAAAATCCAAAATCTTGATGTTATAAATTTTTTTTATATATTTTTTTAATATAAAAATATACACTTTTAAAATTTTTGAGCCAAAATCTTATCAAATTACTTCAAATATAGTTCAAAATACAACCACTAATTAAGTGGGTCATTTATTGCCCTTAGATTTTAAGCATTGACTTCAACTCTCAATATCTCTTTTATCCTAGCTTAAAATTCGTTAAGCCATACATATAAAGTATAGCCAAGAAAGTGCTATTTCTAATCTCAATTGCTAATCTTTTATTGCTTTCTGTATGCACGAGTTATATTCCAAATAAAGATAGCAGGTACAAATTCAACTCCTTAACTTTGAGTGCCTATATCTCCTTCATAAAAACTCCAAATTACTCAGTTTTTGCACCAAAACCATAGCCAAAAACCTAAACTTGCTGATCCTAGCCTCTAATATTTAAATTCCCTCAAAAAAAAACCTTTAATCCTTAATAAGGCCTTAGGCAGCCTCCTTGAAGCCCATTGGGTATGACTTTTAGCCAATAGGAATAGAGACTTCTATCATCCATCTCCATTCATCCACATAGATGGCTTATCTATTCCTTTTTACATTAAAAACCTCTTTCTTATCTTTTTTTTTAATAAGATTTACATAGTAAGTGTTCTAAATATCAAATAAAATAAAAAAAAAAAGATTTTAAGGATCACCAATGTCTAACAAAGGTGACTCAAAATATATAAAAGTTATTATCAATATAAAATCAACCTCAAAATTTACTATAAAAAAAATACATATATATAAATTTCAATAACACCCTTTTTAAATGGATTCCTTTTAAAATAATAATCTAACCTTATTTTGTAATCAACAAAAATCCATTGATATGGCTCTTATTTAGTTGCATACTAAACTATACATTAAATACGTATGTACAATATTTTCATATGGTAGCTGAACAATAATATGACACCTTGGCAGTGTATTGATTGTTGGTTGATAATCAGCAATTGCAAGGCAAAATAAACCTACAGTGGATTGTGCAACTTCTAATCAACAATCTCTAAATGGTGGAAAGAAATTGGATGTAGGAAAATAAGTGTTGGATGTAAGGCATGTAGATGGCATCCAACATTTTGGCTTTGTCTATTAGATATTTGGCAAATTTTACAATTTTTTTGAAATTATCAAATTTTTTAGATTTTAAAATCTTAGCATCTAATATATTTTTGAACTCTTTAGATTTTGCTATATTTTATAGATTTCAGAGATTTTTCAAAATTATAGATTTTTATTATCTTTAAAATATATAGATTTATAAAATCTTTATATTTATAAATTTTAAAAATCTTTAAATTATTTAGATTTTAAAATCTTTCTAAAATATGAATATTAGGATTTTTTTGAAATTAGAGCACTAATTTTTTAAAAATTAAATAAAAATCTTTTAAATTCAATTCTAGGAGCAATTTAGGTTGGAATTAGATAAAAATATAATCTATTTAATTTTAAATTTATAAAGAAATCTAATGGTTTAATTGATTTGATATTTTTGAATTTATTTTTAATTTTGAAATATGATTTTTAGATATTAAATTATATTTTTAAACTCCAAATTTTAAAAGATTGGATACCAAGGAGGCTTTTGAGTCTATTTAGCATTGGATACCAATTATATACTTTGGATTTGGGATATAGACATATTTGATACAATAGAAGATAATCTTTGCAATATGGTATAAGATCAATTTTCTAAGGGTTTTGACAATATTTCTCTATCCAACTAGAAGCTTAAGTTCCAAACATGGATAAAGGAGAAGCGCCAATAATCTCCTATTTTTAATAAGTGGTATGTCTTTGAGCTATTGCTACAATATTTAGAACATGAGGCACTCTAAACTTATCGACATTAGATGGACAAACACGTTAATGAGTTGCACCAAGTAAAGACTTATTAGCAAATTTGTGTAGAATTCATTGCAACTCTCAAGGAGGGTGCTGTGGCAAATTTAATTCTTGCTACTAAGAAATGTAAGTAGTTTAAAGGTGAAGGTGGGACATTCTTTGGCAATACCAAAGATAAAGGCGTGGCAATATATGCAGAAGAGAATATACTACTTACCATGTTATAGATGGCTCAAGTCATATAGGTAGCTTTGATTGTCATAGGAAAATTGCTATTTTCTAAACTTTTATATTTTTTTATTATATATTTGAAGATTAAATATGAAAAATTTGTTCATTGTACATTTGAAAACTTTTGACAAATTTTGTCTCTAAATACAATACATTCAAGATTTTTGACATGAAAAAAAAGACATTTTTCATATAATGTATATGTAGTTGACAAGGTTTGTGGTGGTATCAAGGGATGTATTTATTAAAAGCCAATTAGTCATTTTTTATTTTTTTTAAGATTAATAAATAATTGCTTGATTTGATTATACTCTAAATCATCATTAAATATAATTGTAAGGCCATACTAGCATAATTATTTGCCAAAGTTGAAAAGTATAATTAAGCCTTTTGCCAACATAATACTATTGATATAATTTCATGGATGACAAAGGCATTGAAGACCAAAAAGATAGCTATTGTTACAAGTAATTTGATAGAGGCATATTTCAAAAAGATTTTATATTATTAGATATGTAGCAAGGCATGTTATGTCAAAGGTGACTCTAACTGCTTTAAGAAAAAGAAAGATCAAGATGTAGAGAAATCCAAATCAAAAACAAAGGTGGCTAAGATAAGAGAACTCAAAGCGCAAGCAATTAAAATACTTTCACTATAGTAAGCTGAACTACAATGAAGATTATTGATTTATTTTGCATCCAAAGAAATGATCTTTATTAGAATAGAAGAATCTTAGGAAGCCAAAATTATAGAGTTGGAGAATCAATTTAATATTGTGGTGTCTTTGAAAATAGGTTGTAGAGACAAAGTTAGTTCTGTGGAATAAGTCAAGATCTTCTTTGTTGGATGTATATATGTTTGGTGTATTTAGAGAAGTGGTGGCAATGGCTACCATTTATATTCAAACTGCAACTAAGATTGTATTATTGTTGACAGATGTATCTAACAAATGCAAACATCTTTATCATATTAGATTGTGAGATCAAACTGTTTAATTTAGACTACTTCTATCCTTTGGCATTATGGATGCTATTACTTCCAATCACTTTGCTACTTTGGCTTTAACACTACATGGAGGGGCTATTGCCTTAGCTACATTACATACTTTGGTATGTGAAGTGTTATAATTATTCATATTTTTTGATATAGAGTGTTTGACTCCAAACTTTAAATCAGCAAGAATATTTTATTTGGTAAGCAAAATGTTGGAGAATAAGGTGTCTTTATCATCCTTGGACATGGTTCAAGTAATGACTACTCTACCTACGAAAAAAGACTTGATGAAGTTGTGAGCTAAGCTTGCAATTGAAGCTATCATGGCATTTGAAGAAGATGTTGTGACATAATTATCAATTAGGTCATTGGATGATGAGTCTTTGATCATAAGGGTGGCTAATTTTTCTAACATTGCAGTTAGTTCTATTTAAAAATAATACAATTTATGTTTAAGAGTAATATATTTGATAAATGATAATAACATATTAATTATCAATTGCACTAGCATTAATATTACTTATGCCACACCAATATAAGTGATGATAGACTTTGATACCTAATTAATAATGATTGATAAGTAGCTTATATAAGATTTGAATTTGGATGTTGCAAGCCTAGAACCTTCTCTATTTACCATTGTCATCTCAATAAGGGACATAAAAAGGTTGATTGGTTACACTAAATAGCCATTATAATTAATGTTTTATATTGAGTCTGAATTGTTATATTTGTATGTCACTATCCAATGTAAAATAATTTCTACGACAAATTATGATATTTTGATAGATTAATAGGTATGTTATCCCTTTGGTTTTGGTTTAGACAACTAGACTAAAAAAGCATAGATTAGACAAGGATGGTCTCTTGGTGATGGCAAAAAAGAACTCATTTTGATGATTGCAATTATTGTTATAAATTTGTTGGTAGAGACTATAATTGATTATAATATATTGGCATCAAATTTATCATGTAGTCCAATAATATTAAAGAAAATATTTTTATTTATGTCTAATATTGTGGAATCACAAGATGTGATATAGTTGGAGGTACTTACAAGACATTGCAAGGATCTACTTATTTTATAGAATACTTATTTGAAGCTCTTGCATTAGTATTGAGAGATTGTGGCATTGATTAACAATCATCTTGGAGGTTGGTTTGAAGGTTAAACAATATATTTACATAGATAATGGATTTGCATTTAAACAAGCTGTTTCACATCATTTGTAGAAGTTGTTAGCTCTATACCTTGAATAACTACTATCTTTTCTTATTTGCAATTGTTTTGATAAATTGTGACTAAATATTATTTTTATTAATAATAAGAACTTATAGAAGTTGGGCCATATAAACCTATTTATTATAAGATGGCCTTGTTAAGGTCATTTATATGTTGGAGCTAGTCGTGGATTGGATGATCATTGTTCTAGTTTCTTACAAATTTAATGAAACTCATTCAATAGTAGTTTATTCACCAATTGACACCATCAAGGTACATTTTTGAAAATATACTTCTTTTAACCAACACTTAAATAAAGATATGCAAGGATGGTTAATATATATACAAATTCCTTGGCCTTCCAACCTTTCTGGATGCAATAGCTTTAGGCTTGTATATTCATCGACTCTATTGGATTTTGATCAACTTGACAATATTATTGGTGCTTATTACAATACTATTTAAAGTCCAATGGTCTATTA
Source organism: Physcomitrellopsis africana (assembly GCA_036785485.1). NCBI lineage: Eukaryota > Viridiplantae > Streptophyta > Bryopsida > Funariales > Funariaceae > Physcomitrellopsis > Physcomitrellopsis africana. The sequence continues at coordinate 441,628 of JAWRVF010000099.1, read as the reverse complement.
ATTGTAAGATAGATAATATTTTAATTGACTATTAAACTTCAATTATTTTTAAAGATGATGAGTTGTTGTTGGCTTTAATAAACAAGCTGAGTGCACCATGAGCTATTTTATTTATACTAATGACTTACCTTGAGTCTTTTGTATTTTGGACATATAGACTAGATATGTTACTTTGTAGACCTATGAAGAGTCTACTACCAATGAGCAAGAATAAGCTAAAGACTTTTTTATAAATATTATAACAGTTCATAACCTCACCAAGAATCAATACCGCTTTTTGTTGGACCAATGATTGATTTCAATATCATAGTTTGGATTTGTATTATTTGTCTTGTTGTGTAGCAATATCAGCATGATCATGCAATTGTTTTGAAAGCAAATAGCAACAATTAAGAGGCAATGGAACCGCAATTCATTGAAGTGGAGGAATCTATATTACTTTTTTGCTTAAAGTAGCATGTAGTAGCAGAGCTTTACATTCAATATTGTCATATTATATACCATCTTGTTTAAGAATGCACCAGACACTTGGTTGTTAAAGCTAAACTAATGTATTACAATTAATTAAGAAACTAATAACTATGATAAAATCTTAAATAAATTTCAATTGAATCTTTAACAATTCTAATCAAATCCTAAAATAATTATAAAAAAACCTTAAAGAAATCCTAATGAAATCACAAAGAAATCTTTAAAAAATCCTAAAGAAATCACAAAGAAACCTTAAAGAAACCCTAACCAAATCCTAGCTAATTTTTAAAAAATCCTAAATAAATTCTAATTGAATTTTAAATAAATCTTAATAAAATCTCAATTAAATCTTAATCAAATTTTAATAGAAATTTAATCAAATCTTAATAAAATTTTGATCAAATTCTAATAAAAACTTTGATTAAATTTTAATGAAATCTTAATCAAATTCTAGTCAAATATTAATAAAATTCTAAATATATTCTAAATAAATCCTAATGAAATCCTAAAAATATCCTAAGTAAATCATAATAAAATTCTAATAAAATCCTAAATAAATCCTAGTATTTTAAATAAATCCTAATCAAATTCTAATAAAATCCTAATCAAATCTTAAGTCAAAATCTAATGAAATCCTATAGATAATCTAAATAAATCTTAATAAAATTCAATAGTAGATTTAAAACCTCAATAACTATTAAATTAATTATTGATATTTATTTAAAATTTGTATACTTTTTGACCTTTTAGTTAAAAACAAGCATACAAAATTTGAAAGGATATAAATTTTTAGATTGGAAAAAAAAGCTTCTAATCTTTTTGAGTGTCGGTTGTTCTTCTTTTCTAATCTTGATGTCAATCTTTAAGCATTAATAGTTCTTTCTTGCATCATTCATATATTTTAAATTTTTTTAAAAATATTAAAAACTAAATTAATTATTAGCTCAAAAAAAAAAAAATCCATTCCAATCTAATCTATAGATTATTCAAAATCACAAAAATCTTCTTTGATTCTCAAAATCTAATTTTAGAGATCCTAACTCACTTAAATTCTAATAACCTTTGATCTAACTATTGGATTAAGCTTGAATTCATAATAGACATTTAATACAATTATATTTATAAATCTACAAATTTTCAATTATAGATCTACTACAAAATTCACAATATGCTCAAAAATCCGAACCTACTTTATTTTTTAATAGCCAAAGTCATCCAAATAGAACCTTAACTTTATATAGCTCTCACAAAATCATTAAAAACTCAAAAACCTTAAAACTAGTGCTCAAAAAAATCTTATCAAATTTGCTTTCTAATCTCACTTTGTGATTAACAAAAGAACTTATTATCTATCATAGGCATACAGTTTTATATCTTAGGCTTTGATTTTGACCCTGGTTCATAATTAGCCTTCTTTGGATATCAATTTAAGATTTTATTAAGTAATTTTTATTGGAAACTATCTTTTATTTTGATCTTAAGATGTATATAATAATATTTTTGTTAATCTATCTTATTTTGTGTTGTTTATGGCCCTATAAAATAAATAGAATGTCTTTTTATAAAATAATAATATTAACAATAAATATTTTTACTACCTCTTTATTTTTATTTTTTATCTATATTTTCCAAAATAATTTTGTTACTTAGTCTTCAATTAAGCTTCTTTAAAATATATGTCTTTTTTTGCTCTTTTATCTTATAGCCGTATTACAACACAACAATATATTTTAGCTCTTTTAACCTAAAACTTTGAAAAAATAGAGGTCCAAGAGATATTCTTATAGGTCTTTCTATAAGATACTATACATATGGATAGAAATAATGGTAATGAAGTCTTTTCACTAATTGCAAACAAAGATGTTGGAAGCATGGAAATTTTTTCTATTATAAATTATTAATTAGAAGCTATGCCAACATGTAGTAGTATTCCAATGGTGGAGAAAGAAACTACAAAATTTAATTATTGGCCATTGGAATTGAGGCCACATCTTACTAGTGTTAAAGCATAAAAGATATGGGCTTTTATTTATTCATATTACAATTGTTTTGCTTTCAATCTTAACAATCTAGAAGGATACAAAAACAAATCAATCTATATTTAATTAGAAGACAACCATCTAAACTTTCAACAACCTTATAGATTCAATTTATTAAAGAAAGTTGTAGTCCAAACTTCATATTAAGAGTTATTTGTTACTAATTTAATTGACCTCTCTAATAGCAAGTATGCTTGTATTATAATTATACTTTTTAAAAAGAATATATCTGGCAATTAGATACAAAAATAAATCTGTTGAGATTACCACCCAATTAACTATAAGACCAAGTTACACCAATATCCAATGGTAATACCAAAGGAATTATTTGATACAATGGAATTTTCTCAAGTATTCAATATTTTGGATTTAAGATCTAATTATCATTAATTGCTGTTATTGGTGGACAATCAAATGAAGACATCATTTTAAAAAATTAATTATAATGACAAGGATCAATTTTATCATTAGAAGTATCTTCTATTTGGTCTCAAGAATGCACTAATTGAGTTTTAGAGGAGTATATCATTGTATTTGCTTTCAGAGACAATAACAACGTAATGTCTAATTATTTATCTTATAAGGGAGAAACTTTGGTAACGGTTTGGACCATTGTGCATTTTTGGCCTTATTTATATCAATAATGATTTACATTGGTGGCTGACCATCAACCTCTACAATGGCTCATAAAATCAAACAAGCTTATTAACAAGTTTTTTAAATGGATATTATTGCTATAGGAGTATAATTTTGAGATTGTATATTGAGTTAATATTATCAATTTTGATACAAATGGACTTTCTTGTAATCCAAGTTAGTCAGAGGAGGATTTGATTGGACTTAAATAGTATGGAGACTGTGATAAAGAGACAATTTCTAGTTGGCATGCAACAACATATCTCATAATGTTGTTAAATTGTGTATCTAAGTTATTTGATTAAGGAATAGATGAAGAACTTGATAAGATCCAAGTTGTGAGTGATGTATGAAAGGATCTTTTGGTCATATATAAGTTTAAATAAAAGATATTTTCATCAATTCTTTCTACCATAGAATTGGATTAAATCAAATATGAAGTAATAAGATTCTATTAAAAAAAATAGACTCCAAATTTGGATATGGTCAAATAGAATTAGGCATATAATTTTTAGGCCAAACTAAAGAATTTCATTAGTATAGCAAGTACATAAGGAATTTGAACATATTGAGATGCAATAGATACATTTTATATTGTGCAACTAATATTGGTGGACTGATATGTATTAATAGGTTACTACGTATTTTTTTTTAGTGTAAGATGTATGACCAAGTTAGATCAAGCTTCAACATCTTATCACTGTAATTGCAGTCCTTATCCATCATGGATTTGGACTATTGTTGGTCTTTGGACTTTGTTAGGTCACTTGTTGTCACTTTACGTGGTGATAAATATGTATTGATGATGGTAGAGCATTTTTGCCAGTGCATTGAATTTGTAGCTTTACCACAAAATTCTTTGAAGTTAATAGCAATGGCTTTCCTAGACTATGTATTGGCACAGCTATAAAGCACCTACTAAAATATTGATTGATTAAGGATAGAAGTTCTTTGGATCTTTTAAAGCTTTGTATACTAAAGCATCAATAGATCATTGTACCACCTCCAAGGATCATCTTGAGCTAAATGACTTAGTTGAGCAAATTATTTAGATTGTCAATTATAATCTATATAAGTATAAATTATTTTAAGGCATCTATAGTAATTGAGACTTAATGTTGCCATGAATTGTGATAGATTATTATTTTGACAAGCAAGCATCATTAGCTTCTTATAGCCTTTATCAATTTTTATATAGATAGGAGCTAATTTTATCCAACTTAATACGTGAGAAAATAGCTCTGATTGTTAATTTGAATGACCCTGATAAATAGGCTCAATGCTTATGTGATCAAGTAAAATTCTTTAAAAAGGCCATGCCTATAGCTAAGGAGAACTTAGCTATTGTTTAGCATCATGACACTTTAGAATATACTCGCATTTGTAGTGGAGCCTATTGACCTTCGTTGCAAGAATTTTCTATTAAAAATTATATTTATTTGCAATATGAGGTGCTGTCATGTAATAATATGACCATTAGGTGAAAGAAGAAAGAAGTGGTTATATTATAAAAAATCTCAATTGAAAATATTTAAAAAAGTTATTTTAAAAAAAAAAATATTAGAGAAGAAGGTAAAAAAAAATCAAAAGGTGTTAATATTGTATTTTATAGAAGTGACTTCTAGTTGCTTTGTATGGCCATAAATAAGGCAAAATAAAGTAGATTAGAAAAATAATAAATATTGGCATCTTTAGAAGAGAGTCGAAAATAGATTTCAAAAAAATTTACTACAAAATTCTAAAAGTTGATACCCAAAGAGGGTTGGTTATGAACCTAAGTTGAAATCAGACCCTGAGGCACAAAATAGCATGCCTACGGCAAATTAAGAGCTTTTTGGTAGATCAAAGAATAGAATTAGAAAGCAAACTTAAGAGATTTTATATAGGATTTGATTTGAAGTGATTTGGATCAAAATTGACTTTGTAAGAGCTTTGCAAAATTAGGGTTGTTTTGGGCAACTTTGGATTTTATAAAATAAAATAGGGTTTATGCTTTAGACAATTACAGAAGTTTTATAATAGATCTATGACTAAAATTTTGTAGATTGATTGATATTATTGTTCTCAATTTTTACTATAATTTTTGAGCTTAATCTTATAATTTAATTGTAAGTAATTGAGATCTAAGTAGATTAAGGTCTCATGAATTGGATTTTGAAGGTTAATTAGGGTTTTACAGATTTTGAGCAATCTGTTAGTTGGATTTCAATGAAATTTGTGTTTACAGATAGAAGACTTAATTTTCTATACACATACAAAATTTGAAAGAAATTGAACAATGAAAACAAGAGGTTTAGGCACTGGAAAATTAGTATCAAGATTGGAGAAGGAGGCTGGCCAACACCTAAGCAGATTTATAGATTTTTCTTCTTTTTGGTAAGTTTGATCTTTTTCAAATTTGATGTATTTATTGTCGACTTAGTTGTTAAAGTGTGTGTAAATTTTCAATCAAGATCAATAGTTTATTTGATAGTTATTGAGGTTCTAAAATTACCTTAGGAATACCTAGGGCATAATTAGGATTTGGTTAGAATTTAGAATTTAGTGCTTGATTAAGATTTGATTAGAATTTCATTAGGATTAAGATTTGACTAGGATTTAATTGGAATTTGGATTTAGAATTTAATATTTGATTACTATTTGATTAAGATTTATTAGAGTTTGATTAAGATTTGATTAGGATTTGATTAGGATTAGGATTTGATTTAGGTTTAGATTTAGGATTTGACCATGATTTGATTGAGGATTTAATCAAGGTTTGATTTAAGATTTGATTAGGATTTAATTTAAGATTTGACTAAGATTTGACTTAAAATTTGATTAGGATTAGACTTAGGATTTAATCAAGGTTCAACTTAGGATTTGACTTAAGATTTAACTAAGGTTTGACTTAGGATTTGACCAAGATTTGACTTAGGATTTGATCAGGGCTTGACTTAGGATTTGATCAGGGCTTGACTTAGGATTTGACTAGGATTTGACTTAGGATTTGATCAAGGTTTGATTTAGGGTTTGATCAAGGTTTGACTTACGGTTTGACAAAAATTTGATTAGGATTTTAAGATTTTTATTTTTAATATTTTCTAAAATCATTATTTTATATGTTATTTTTTAATAATTAATATATGATTCATTTATTCTTCTTTTTGTAATTTCTTTAAAATTGGATCAAAGCTTGATTAATATTGCTAAGGTTTAATGGAAGTTATTTAGGATTCTATTAGAATTGTTAGGATCTTGTTGTTGCATATTTCTTTTTTTATCTTCCACAGCTAGGTGTCCGAAGCATTTTCAAGCAAGACTTCATGTTGTCGTACTAAAATTGCTTACAGTATGTAAAATCTACTCAAAATGCATAATATATTTATAGTTTTAGATATGTGTTAGAATGATTAGTAAAATAAATTAAAGGGGTTGATAGAAGAAATTTTATTTTATTTTTACTTGTTTTGATTATAGTATTTAAAAATTATAAGATCTAAATGATTAGTATGAAGCCTTGAGAGAAGGTGGGAGCCTAAGGATGAAAATATAAGCTATTAGGATGCTAATTGGGAGGGATGAAATGAAGGCATGGTCGGATGAAGGCAAGGAATGGGAAACTTCATCCCTATTGGTCGAATACCATGCCCAATGGGCTTTGAGGAGGCTGCCCGCGACCTTAACAAGGGTTTTGGCGACTTCAAGGAGGCCATTAGAAAAACAGAGACTAGGGTTGTAAAGTTTAGGATTTTGGGTACAATTTGTGTACAAAAATTAGAGGATTTGGAGTTAGGGTAAAGAAGTTATAGCCATTTGAAGATAAGGTGTCAATATGAGACATACTGTCACTCTTTTGAGGATTGGAGGAGTTGTATGAAAGCTTTTGGAGATCGAGAGGTGCGGCTAGAGAGGGGATTTCAAGCTCTACACTTGATGTGGAAGAATTACTACATTTGGAGTTCTGAAGCAGGAGTTATTGGGAGTCAAAGACAGCAGATCGAATTCCAAGGCAGTAAGTAGGCCGTTTTGTTGATAGTGATAGGGTTTGCCATATCTTAATTTTTTGGATGAATTTTTGTCTCAAAATTTCCAAGAAGGTGTATTATTATGCTAAAAATCTATACATCAAAGTTTCATAGCATTTGGACTTTTAAATTGTGAGATATGAAGAATTTAGTACATGGGTGTTTGTAAACAAGGGTTTAAAGCTACTGCTAGGGTTTTAGCGATATCTAAAGATTGATAATGAATCAACGGTTGAAATTTATGGTGGTAGTTGTGAAAAATACATCAATACTTCATATAAATTTAAAGTAGATTTGGACGGTTGGAATAAAATTTATGGGTTATTGAAGTTTGGAAAAAATTCCCTTTCTACGGGGGGAATGAGGGTTTAGAGTATTTTGTTATGTTTTGAGTGGTTTGAGGAAATTAGGCTTATGTATTCGATGTAATAGCCCTATGAAGATCTCTTTTATATAAACTTGGGGGTTTTTATTATATTTAGATCTTACTTGAATAATTAGTGGCAGCCAGAAGCCCAGCGCTTTTTTGAGGCAAATTCTCTCTACCATGACAACATATTACAACAGTGCCTACAATGCTTAATGCCAAAGCAATGTGTGTAATTCTCCATGTTCCAAATTATGCCAATTTATGATATATAATATGTCTAATATTACTTCTTTTGATTCTACTTTCTCAAGTTTAAACTTATCCTTGTTGTAAAAAAGTCTTTCAGCCACATTTCATTTATTAGAACAAGCTAAAGCTTTTTTTTATTGATTTGTCATATATTGGTGGTGAAGTAGCCATTCAGTTGGTAGGCAGTAATTTTGATTTTAAGATTTAAGCATCAATAAAGATTAAATAAGGAATTTAGCATCAAAAAGTTATTGAAGGCGATTAAAGATGGGATTCACATTGCATCTTGTCTACTATTTCTTAGTCACATCTTCCACTAACTTGTTTGATCTGTTTGGATGCCTCTATATCAACTTAAATGTATACAATTTTTGAAATAATATTACCGTGGTGATCAATCCAATTCTATGTACATTTTGGTCCTCAATAATTGAAGGAACTTCTAATCTGCTAGGAAGGGGGGTACTTGAGGGAATATTTATTATATATATTTTTATTAATATTTGATTATATATTTGATGTTATTTTATGGCACTTAATTTATATCACAAATATAAAATTTATTCTAATTATTATCTAAGTAATATAAATAAATAGAAGTAAATAAAAATAAATAAATTTGATAATATTTTATAGAAAAGCTTTCTAAAAGCTTTATAGGCGTAATTTCATCTTTATTCATATCTATAGGTGATTGATAGGTTAAAAACTTTGCCAATAAATTAGCCACATATTGTATATATTGATAGCTTATGGAACAAGTTAATTATGTGGCACACATATAAGAAATTTGTTTTGTAAGTTAGACATGTATCTTAAAAATTGAACACATATTGGAGGTCCTATAGAACATCGCCACATAGCTTTTAGGTATATAGTATATATAGAGATAAGAATGAAGCTTTCTTTATTCTTATTAATACCTTTCTTATTTCTAGTCTTGTTTCAAGAATCTCTATTTTTTTTGTCTCACGCAATAGACATTCTAGTTTAATATTATACCATCTTTGAATGATTTTTTACTCCTTTCAAGTGACACAAGAGTATTCTAATACTTTGGTTGTTTGTATTTTATTCCCTTGACAATTTGGCAAGAATACTAATTCATTTTTTTTGTTTTGTATTTTAGAAGTGAGTGGATTATATCACTTCTAGTTTTTGTGTTTGAAGGTTGTGGACTACCACCTTTAAAACTAATATTCTTTGCTTTCTAACCTTCATTTTTTTTAAAAAAAAAATGAATCATCTTTCTTTTTAAAAAAATTTATTTGATATTAGAGATTGCGGATTATCCTCCTCTAATTTGAATTGTGGATTTATTAAGCTATCTAAGATGGAAGAAAAAATTATAGATACTACATTTAGCAGGAGTGAGAAAAGATTCTCAATTATTACAGATCTTCAAGAGCTTGTTAATACTCTTAGGATGAAAATTTCACACATCACCAATGTCAACTATGGAAGTACTATTCCTATGTCTATAGAAGAAGTCTAGAGCCTTTACCAAAAAGCTGTATAGTTGAGGAAAGCAAGTAGATTGGCCTCATAACTAAATCCAAGAAGTATTACTTTTATAAGCATAAAAGAGACAAAGATTAGTTTACTTGAAAATTTTGATGGAATAAGATCAAAATTTTGAATTTTTTTACAATAAGCTAAGCTTTATCTAAAGTTGCATCTTTACTAATAATCTAATAAAATTACTCAAGTTAAATTTATAGATGCACTTTTATTTGGAAATATTCTTTTTTGATTTGTACCTTTGATAAAAAATGATTCTCAACTTTTTTATGATTTAAATTCATCCCTTCAAGTGTTTATGGCCACATTTGGAGAAAGTGATTAAAAAAAGATAACAAAGACTAAGCTCTTATTTTAACGACAAAAATCATGGTCAGTTATAATATATGCTATCAAATTCCAAAATCTTGCTTGCAATATAGAATGGAATGAAAAACTCTTATTAATCAATTTTATTATAAGTTGAAGGATAATATCAAAATTTTATTATTAATAATATCTAAAATAGACTCTTTGGAATAATTTATTATTCAAGCTATTGTATCTAATAATTGATTATTTGAAAGGTATGAAAAATATAGATTTGATTAAAGATGAATAAGTCAATTAATGACAACAGCTCTTAAGTTTTTAAAATTTTATTTGGCTAAGCTAAAACCAATATAAAATAATACGATATATTTTAAACATCTCACTGACCAAAAAAAGATTCAAAGTTGTGAAGAAGGTCTATGCTTCAATTGTAGAGAAGCTAAGTGCATTGCTCAACATTGTCCAAAGAAGCAACGCAACCATAGAATAAAGAGCATGGTTGCTAAAAAAGATAATATATCAACAAATAAAATTTTCCAACTACAATAGGAACCATTGTCGTGTAGTAATACATCCATTAGGTGAAAGAGGAAAAAGATGATTATATTATAGAGGAGTTCAAATGAAAATATTTTAACAAATTATCTTAAAAATATAGATTATAGATAAGAAAGTAATAAAAATTAAAAAATACTAATATTACCTTTTTATAGAAGAGGCTTCTATTTACTTTGTATGACTATAAATAAAATAAAATAAAATAGATTAGAAAAATAAATAATATAAGCATCTTTAGAAAGAACTTAAGAATAGGTTTTAGCAAAATTTATCTCAAAATTCTAAGAGTTGATACCCGGAAAAGACCAATTGTGAACCTAGATCAAAATCAGATCTTGAAGTACAAAACCACAAGCATATATCAAAATAGAAGGTTTTTTGAATAACCAAAGAATTTGATTTAAGAGAAAAATTAAGAAGGCTTATTTAAGAATTTATTTGAAATAATTTGAATAAATATTGACTTTATAAGAGTTTTACAAAATCAAGGTTGATTTCGGCAATTGTAGATTTTGTGAAATAAAAAAGGATTTATATTTTTGAATATTTTGTAAGTTTGGTTATAGATCTATAAGTAAAATTTTGTAGATATGTGATTTTAATTGTGCTAAATATATGATATAAGTTTGAACTTGATCTAATAGTTCAATAAAAGGTTTTTGAAGTTCAAATGGATCAAAGTCTCAAAAATTGGGTTTTGAGGGTTAATGAGGATTTTAAAGATCTTTAGCAATCTACTTGTTGGATTTAGGAGAAAATTATTTTTATAGGTAGTAGACTTGATTTTCCATTTGTAAATGAATTTTGGAAGAAATTGAATGGTGTAAAAAGAAGATATTGACGTTGGACAATTGGCATTAAGGATGGAGAAAGAGGATGGTCCACACCCAAGGAGATTTTTGAGTTCATCTTTGATTTGGTAGATTGAATCTTCTTCAAATTTTTTGTACATATTATTAACTTAGTTTTTGAAAGGTACGCAAAATTTGGATTAAGATCAATAGTTCAATCATTAGCTATTGAAGTTTCAATTTGCTATAGGATTTGTTAGGATTTGATTAAGATTTGATTACAATTTGTTGAGATTTGATCAAGGTTCAATTAGAATTTGTTAGGATTTGATTAAAATTTGATTAGGATTTATTTAAGATTTATTAGGATTTAATTAGGATTTATTAGGATTTAATTAGGATTTAATTAGAATTTATTAAGATTTGATTAGAATTTGATTAAGATTTGATTAGGATTTGATTATAATTTAATTAGAATTTGACTAGGATTTGACTGAGATTTGATTATGATTTGATTAGAATTTGACTAAGATTTGATTAAGATTTGATTAGGATTTGAATAAAATTGGATTAGAATTTGATTAGAACTTGATTAGGATTTAATTAAGATTTGATTAGGATTTGATTAGGATTTGATTAAGATTTGATTAAAATTTGATTATAATTTTTATTTTTAGTATTTTTAAAAAAATTCTATTTTAATATTTTTTAAAGATATTATTATTATTTTTTATGATTTTTTTAGAAATTCTTTAGGATTTCTTTGTATTTCTTTATAAATAATTAAAAATCTAATTGAATTTCTTTAATGATTGAGCATACTTGTTATTCTTTAATCATAATTTATATATAATTCTATTAGAGGTGTTAGAACTTGTTGCAATTTTTTTTTATCTTCCACAGCTAGATGCCCAATATATTTTGAAGCAAGACTTTACGTAATACAATATATTTGGTGAACCTGGCACGAAAGCTTGAGGTGGAAAGTAATTGGATTTTTGATCTATTTAAATTATGGAGAAGGAAGGTTAGAAAATGGAAGGGAGAGTTATGGGTAGTACTTCAACTACAGCTACAAGTAGAAGTTTTAGTAAAAGACACGGTATGTATTTCAATCCTAACTTTGCAAATATGTTTGAAGCATTTGCTTTATTCATACAAAAGCAACAAGTTAAAGGTTGCAAAGAAGGTATGACAAACAAAGCATTACATGCAGTTGTAGACAAAATTGATCAATTTGAAAAAAAAGATATTACAAAATATTTAAGATGTTATGTGAAAGAAATGGAATTGAAGCATATTTCCAAGAAGAATATGGTTCTATTATTTGAATTGGCTACTATATTAGAAATAATGAATCATTATAAGATATTCTAAAAGTTTATAAATTTTTTTTTTCAAACATTGAAGGATGAATATTTTTTAGAAGATAGCAATTGGATTATAAAGAAGTCATTTTTTGAATGGATTGAAAGCCCTAAGAAAGATCTTTAAACAACAAAATTATTGAGAAAATTTGAAAGACAATATTTTCATTTATCAAAGAAGAAGAAACAATTAATGGATTCAAGTAAAATAGAATTTTTTTTTCAAGTGGCTGATAGACAATTGCAAAAAAAATTGGAAATTTTACTTAAAAATATAGAAGAAGAAGAAGAAGGATTGACATTAGATTATAAAGAAGTGGAAGAGGCAATAAGATTGCTTGCAAAAAAAGAAAAGAGAAAGAATATGATAGGTATTCAAAGACTATTGCAAGCATCTAAGGTAAAATTACCTATTAACCATCATACATCTATGATTCAACCTTCAATAACTACATCAAAGAAAGAAAAAACGAACATAGATGAAATCATATGTAGAATAAGAGATTTGCAAATAAAATTTGTAAAACTTAAAAAAAATGGTCAATTATCAAGAATATCAATAAAACAAAAATTAGGACTAATTGTTAGGGACATAGTCTTAGAACCTTCTAGAAATTAGAACATTCTAGAAGCAAGTCCCTGGAACCTTCTAGAAGTTTCCACTAGCAGTTAGTGGAAGTTTTTTGAGAAGCTTCCTAGTTAGTGGAAGTTACTTGAAAAGCTTCCTAGGTAATAGAAGTTACTTGAGAAGCTTCCTAATTCATGGAAGCTGCTCGAGAAGCTTCCTAAGTTGTTGGAAGTCGCTCAAGAAGTTTCTTATTTAGAAGTATATATAGGAGTCGAGGCTGAAGAGTTCTTCAGTCTCGACAACACATCTCTTGGAGCTCTAGCTCACCTCTCTGGTGTTGCTCTTGTACTCATCTGATCAATCTAGTTCTTGCCAGTTCTCTTTGAAATTCTTATTTAGATTTCCTCTTTGTATTCTGTGTCCATGACAGTTTGTCGAGACTGCTCTCATCTCAGATATTAGAGCTAGTCCTTCTTGTTAGAGTGTAGATTACCCCTCTTCTTGAAGGTATACTAGTGTTTTAGAGGTTGCGGATTACCCTCCTCTAAACTGATATCTCTTCCATTACAATATTGGAGTCTTATTCTTCTTGGAGAGAGTGGATTACCTCTCTTCTTGAAGGATTTTAGACGTTTTAGAGGTTGCGGAGTACCCTCCTCTAAACCAATATTTTCTTCTTTGTAGAATCAATTATTTCTCTCTTTTAGAATGGCTGGACGTCAAGGGATTAGTACGACTGAAAGTTTGGAGTCCAAGTTGGACGCCATTATGAATGCCCTTGCTATGTTATCGCAAAGAACTGCGGAGATTGAAGGAGCGTTTGCAAGACTTCATAATGATGGAGCACCTGGAGTAACACAATCTAGAATTCATCAACCTCAAGTTTCTGCACCAGAAGAAACAACTTTGCCTGTAATTCGACAAGAACCACTAGTTCTACAACGAAAGGAGCCTCGAGTTAGCCTTCCAGATAAGTTTGATGGTACACGCTCCAAGTTTCGAGGTTTTGTCAATCAAATCAGGTTAATAACAATTTTACAACCCGAACGCTATCCAACGGAGGAGTCACGTGTTGGACTGGTTGGAACCCTACTTACGGGGCAGGCTCTATCATGGTTTGCTCCTTTATTCGAGAAGGGATCATCAATTTTGAACAACTTCGAAACTTTTTTGGAAGCGTTTGCGGAAGTATTTGGCGAGCATGACAAGGCTCGATGGGTTACAACAAAGATTCGATCACTACGACAAGGGACACGCTCTGCATCAATTTATGCATCAGACTTCAGACAATTAGCATGTGACATCAACTGGGATGAAGAAGCATTGACGAGTCAATTTTATTGGGGTTTGAGGGATGATGTGAAGGATTTGCTATTATCTCTTCCTGATCCACGAACGCTCAACGAAGCCATTAGCCAAGCTATAAAGTGTGACAACCGCCTATTTCAGCGTCGCCAAGATCAATGCTCAAGACAACATGTGACTCGTCACGCCTCAACTATGTCAGTAAGCAGTTTGAATTCACATTCCGAGACAGACGACATGCAAATTGATGTGGTACGTGTCAAATCCCTCACTCCAGAAGAGAAGAAGCGGCGCATGGAGGAAGGACTATGCTTATATTGTGTTGAAGAAGGTCACAAGGTTGGAAATTGCCCCAAGAAGTAGAATCGACGCATTGTCAAGACTAGAGGCACGTTTTTTTAGGAAAACAAAAATGCCCAGCCACAATAAGAACCGTGCGGTTGGACAGTCAAAAATCGCAACAACAATCAGGTTCCTCCCTCTCTGCCCAACCTGCCCTTTGTTTTACAATCTCTTTGTTTTTTGGTCCTCAAAAGTTTAAAACTTTAGCATTATTAGATTCAGGAGCATCCGCTTGTTTCTTAGATGAAGAATATGCTAAACATCATAAGATCCATCTAGTACAGAAACTTAAACCTGTTTACGTAGAAGTCATAGATGGACGACCTTTATTGTCTGGTAGTGTCACTCATGAATCAGAACCTATAGAAATAGCATTTAAGGACAATAGTAGTTATATTATCTTCAACATTATAAAGACTCCGTCAAGTCCTATTATTCTTGGTCTTTCCTGGTTAGAAAAGTATAATCCAACCATAGATTGGAGGTTACGAAAGATAACATTTCCAATAGAACGTTTTGAGAGTAAACCAGTTAGAAGATCCCGAATCAAAAAACCTTTATTTATTGGAGCAAGAGCATTTATAAGATCGTCTAAGGAAGGTACACCATTTGTCATTTATGCGACTCCAACCAGCGAAGAGAAGTTTTTGATAGCAAGTATACCGGAGCAATATAAAGATTTTCAAGATGTGTTTCAAAAGAAGAATGCTGATATGCTACCGGAGCATCGACCATATGATTGTGCCATAGACTTACAAGAAGGAGCACAACCCCCTTTTGGCCCAATCTACAATTTGTCACAGATGGAGTTGGCAAAATTGCGGAAGTACATTGATGAGAATCTAGCCAAGAACTTCATTCGCCATGCGAAGTCACCAGCTGGAGCACCAATCTTATTTGTAAAAAAGAAGGATGGCTTGCTACGGATGTGCATAGACTATCGAGGCGTCAACAAGGTAATAAAGAAGAATCGTTATCCGTTACCCTTGATATCTGGTCTTCTTAAACAACTTGGACGAGCAAAGATCTTTACAAAAATCGATCTAAGAGGAGCCTACAACCTTGTACGAATTAAAAAAGGAGACAAATGGAAGACAGCTTTCCATACAAGGTATGGCCATTTCGAATATAATGTCATGCCTTTTGGTCGTACCAATGCTCCGGCAGTTTTTTAATACATGATAAATGACATCTTCCGAGAGCATCTTGACGATTTTGTTATCATCTATTTGGATGATATTTTGATATTTTCTAAGAATAAAAAAGAGCATGAAAAGCATGTTTGTCTCGTCCTTGAAAAACTACGTGAGCGAGGACTCTACACCAAGTTGGAGAAGTGCTTATTTCACCAAACTGAGATGGAATTTTTGGGATTCATTGTGACTACAGAAGGCTTGAAAATGGATCCCAAGAAAGTAGAAGCAATCGTATCATAGGAGGTTCCGAAGACGGTTAGAGACGTACAATGTTTTCTTGGTTTTGCTAACTTCTATCGGATTTTTATTAAAAATTATTCCCAAGTTGCTGCTCCACTCATTCAATTGACATGTAAAGACAAGCTCAAATGGGGAATCTAGCAGAGAAAGCATTTCAAGATCTTAAGATGGCGTTTACAACGGCTCCGATCTTGGTCTACCCGGATTTTGCAAAGTCCTTTTATTTGGAAATTGATGCTTTGGATTTTGCTTTGGGAGCCATACTTTCACAGATGGGTGCTGATAAAAAGCTCCATCTAGTTGCATTCTATTCTCGAAATTTCTCTGCTGCTGAGATCAACTATGGGATCTACGATAAAGAGCTTATTGCTATAGTGGATTCTTTCCAAGAGTGGCGTCACTTTCTTGAAGGAGCGACACATCCGGTAACCATATACACGGATCACAAGAATTTGGAATATTTCATGTGGGCTCGAATTTTGAATTGGCGTCAAGCTCGGTGGAATATGTTGCTATCCAAATTCGACTTTGCTATCACTTATCGACCTGGAAAGTAACAAGGACTATCTGACGCATTATCGAGGAGATCGTATCTTGCACCAAAGGCTGGAGAGGCAGCATTCGACCAACAGTGTACGACGCTATTGAAGCCAGAGCAATTCCGGCTTCACGCTGCCATTGTACCAATCGATGCTGACTTCCTCAATCAAGTACGTACCGTGACCATTGAAGATTCAATAGCAGTTGATATCAAGCAACGTGCCAATAATGACAAGTTCAAAGTGGAAGGAGATCTTTTATACTTTGAGGAGCGGTTGTATATTCCGAAAGGACCAGTACGGCTCCGAGTTCTTCAATCTCGTCACGATTTTCCAGCTGCGGGACATTTTGGATTCAACAAGACCTTGGAACTTATTTCTCGAGATTTTTGGTGGCTCCAAATGTGGAAGGATGTGAAAGATTTTGTCCTCACTTGCGACATCTGTTCAAGATCTAAAAATCCTCGGCATCGCCCTTACGGACTTTTACAGCCATTGCCAATTCCACGGCGATCATGGTCTTCAATTTCCATGGACTTTATTACAGACCTGCCACCATTGGATTCTTTTGACAGCATTTTTGTTGTGGTAGATCGACTTACAAAGATGGCGCACTTTGTCCCTTGCAAGAAGACATCATCAAGTGAAGATACAACAAGGCTCTTTCTTGATAATGTGTATCGATATCATGGTCTACCAGATGATATCGTGTCGGATTGAGGAACTTAATTTGTATCAAAGTTCTGGAGATCTCTTTTTGAAATATTGAAGGTGGATATCAAGCTTTTTTCAGCTTTCCATCCTCAAACTGACGGCCAAACGGAACGGGTGAATCAAGTTTTGGAATAGTATCTAAGATGCAGCATCAACTATCAGCAAGATGATTGGGCCGCATATCTATCATTAGTCGAGTTTGCATATAACAACACCTTGCATGCGTCAACTCAACAAACACCATTCTTTTCTAACTATGGGTACCATCCGAAGCTTGATTTTTTAAGTCTATCAACGAATAACAACCTAGCAACTGAAGGATTTGTGAAGCAGCTATCAGAGCTTCAAATTATGTTAAAGATGCAATTGCAGTCTGCTCAAGAGTCTTATAAGACATCCGTAGATAAACTTCAAAATCAAGCACCTATTTTTAAAACTGGAGATAAGGTATGGCTACTTCGACGGAATATCAAGACCAAGCGGCCGTGTGATAAGTTGGACTACCGAAGGTTGGGACCATTTGTCATCTTGAAGCAAATCAATCCAGTGGCATACTGTCTGGAATTACCAGCTGCTATGAAGGTACATCCAGTCTTTCATGTTTCTTTGTTGGAGATTTATCAAGAATCGTCTTTTCTTGGAAGAGTGCAAAGTTTGCCACCTAGTATCAAAATCGAGAACCACGAGGAATACGAGGTAGAAAAGGTGCTAGATTCGCGGCGTAAATGGGGAAAATTGGAGTATTTTGTACATTGGAGAGGCTACAATATCAATGAGCGAACTTGGGAGCCAGCCGAAAATCTCGCCAATGTGCCACAAAAAATACAAGAGTTTTATCAACAATATCCTCAGAAACCTAAGCCGGTTTGAAGATAACTTCTTTCTGAAGCTTGCTCATCTAGTAACATAAAAGGAGGGGAAAACACTATCAAAATTCATAGTTGATGTGGTTATTTTTTCCAAGATAGAGTAGATCTTTTTTGATAGCCATAGTTTGGTCTTTCGACATGGATAGCCAAGAGATAGATACCATGCCAATCATATCATCTCAACCTACTAGCTCACGAAGGCAACCTCGAAATGAAGAACTACTTGCACCACGACGACGACGGAGGATACCAAGTAACCGATCACTGGTGATTGTATTTGAAGTCGAGCCTGCTTACAATGGTCAGCCAGAAGGTATGTTTGCAGGACAGTTCCACAATGAGGACACAAAAGTTCATGCTTGGTCGGAAGTTGAGGGCATGGGCCACTACCATTGGCTTCAAGGACCGATGAACCACTTGCCTCGTGAAAGACAATTGGAGTTCATAGCAGACGTTATGCGACAGATCTTCATTTTTTTGCGTTGGTATTGACTGACAACAACATTGCTTCTCGGAGACCTCGAAGCTAAAGGAGGGGGTGATGTTAGGGACATAGTCTTAGAACCTTCTAGAAATTAGAACATTCTAGAAGCAAGTCCCTGGAACCTTCTAGAAGTTTCTACTAGCAGTTAGTGGAAGTTTCTTGAGAAGCTTCCTAGTTAGTGGAAGTTACTTGAGAAGCTTCCTAGCTAGTAGAAGTTGCTTGAGAAGCTTCCTAATTTATGAAAGCTGCTTGAGAAGCTTCCTAAGTTGTTGGAAGTCGCTCAAGAAGTTTTTTATTTAGAAGTATATATAAGAGTTGAGGCTGAAGAGTTCTTCAGTCTCGACAACACATCTCTTGGAGCTCTAGCTTACCTCTCTGGTGTTGCTCTTGTACTCATCTGATCAATCTAGTTCTTGCCAGTTCTCTTTGAAATTCTTGTTTAGATTTCCTCTTTGTATTCTGTGTCCGTGACATGCATCCTATTTATATTGTAACAATCAAATTCTATCAAAGGATTGAAGAAGATCCTAAAGATGATAAAAAAAATTTAAAAATTTAAAAATTATGATGAATATCTTGAAAACCTCTAATATATCAAAGATACGAGAATATAAAGTAAGATACTTGAACCATGAATCAAGTACCTTTTCAGCCTTGTATTTTTCATGGTTTTTGATTTTGATATTAGGCAACAATTGTTGTATTCTTCTCAAAATACATGACTCTCTATAAGATTCTAAAAAAAAAACATAAAAAATTATATATACTTTCATAGAAAATGGTAATTCCAAATAATATGCTATTGGATTAATTTGCTTTTAGATAGAAAATGGTTCTAGTCTCTAACAATTCAACTTATTGTATGGCCGTTTGGTCTTAATTTTCTGTTAAAAAAGCCATACCTTATCTCTAATATAAAAAATAGGTGGTTGATTTCTAATTTTATCTACGGATGCCTTATAAGTATCTTAAGTTGCTTACAATTGAAGCTTCAAGGTTGTTTAGTGTTGTGATAGATGTTTTGCAAATCCTTTATTTGTTGAGTTGTTATTTTTTAGTGTACTCTATAGATCAAGCTTTGGATGATATCCATAATTGGAATAAAATGATATTTGTTGAGTTGAGGTATAAATAATATTATTATATGCAAACTTTGCTAATGGTAGATACAAGATCGAATTGTCTTGTTGATAGTTGATGTTGGATCGTAAATATTGCTCTAAAACTTGATTAACTCATTTTATTTGGCCATAAATTTGAAGATGGAAAGCCAAAGAAAGTTTAATCTCCACCTTTAATATTTTTAAAAGACATCTCCAAAACTTAGATATGAATTGGGATCTTCAATTAGATACAATATCATTTGATAGGCCATGATATTAATATATATTTTTAAAAAAGAGCCTTGTTGTTTCTTCACTAGATACAGTTTTCTTGCAAGGAATGAAATGAACTTTCTTTATGAGTCAATCAACCAGTACAGGGATGCTATGCAATGAATTCAATATCAAAGACATGAGAATACAGAACAAGAGACTTGAATTAAGACAAGGTTTCAAAAAGAAATCAATAAGAACTTGAATTAAGATAAGGTTTTAAGAAGAAATCAACAAGAACTTGAATTAATCAGATGAATACATAAACAACACTAAGAAAGATGAGCTAGAATTCCAAGAGATGTGTTATCAAGAGCGAAGAACTCTTCAACCTCGACTCCTATATATATCCTTGTCTAGGACGCTTCTTAAGTGGCTTCCATCAAACAAAGAAGCTTCTTGAGCAGCTTCTACTAACTAGGAAGCTTCTTAAATGGCTTCCATCAAACTAAGAAGCTTCTCAAGTAGCTTCTACTAACTAGGAAGCTACTTGAGCTCTTTCTACCAACTTGAAAGCTTCTCGAGCTACTTTCTCCAACTAAGAAGCTTCTCAATTGACTTTCATTGACCCAAGAAATTTCTAGAATGTTCCAAAATGTTTTATGAACCTCCTAATTATATGTCTTTAATATAATGGATTGTAGAAGACTTGGATTGATAATTAAAAATTACAAAAATTTCTTAAAATCCTCAATTTATCATTATTTTATAAAAGATTCTATAAGGTTTTAAAAAAAAATTATTTTAAAAATTATGTAGTACTTATTAAGATTAAAAGATTACATAAATTTTTAAATAGTTTATTAAATTATATATATATATATATACAATAATTGAAATCCTTTGCTTTGATCTAAAAGTAATATATTAAAGCAAGTCATTGAAGTGTAATAAAGAACATTACACTTTGGATAGATACATAAATAGATGAACTTTCATAAATATATATTTTCTATTTTATTTTTTAAAAGATATTTAAATATCCAGAATTATAAAAATCTTTATATATATATATATATGTATATATTAATAAAATTTATACTATTATTTATCATAATTTAAAATTAAATAATATAACTATATATTTAATTAAAAAAATTATTTTTTTATTTTTTTATATAGATACATTCTATAATTCTTTGTAAAAAACTATTATAATCAAATATAATTTATAAAATTAATAATTTTTTACTTCATAAAATTTAATTAATCTTTAATTTATTTTTATGATATATTATATTATAAAATTAAAACTAAAATTATATATATATATATATATATATATATATCTTAGTATAATATTAAGATGTATTATTAATTCTCAATGTCTTTAGATTTTATGTTTATGCAGAATTAATAATATATCTTAGTACTACTACAAAATATCTCAAATATTAGATTGATTAGACATAGAAGTTAAAATGTATCTAATATATAATATTAATTAAATGATTTAAATGAGATATAAATAGTATTAATAAATATACAAAATTATTTAAATTGCATATTATTACCAACTTCTAATATACACACATGTATGTACGTATATATATATATATATATATATATATAATAAAATTAAAACTAAAATTACAGATTGCGTAAATAATTTAACAGTATCTTTAAGGCTTGTTTTTTTTTTAAATATTTAAAAATAAACATGATGGAAAAAACTTGAAATAGAAACTAGGTATAAAGAAGACAATGGTATGATGTGTTCCTGATTCCTATACATACACCTTGAGGCTCAATCCTATTTACTAGGTATAAATTGAATTAGAAAAAAAGTTACCAAGTTATATATATATATATATATATATAACTTAATTCTTATAACTTAATTCTTAATTCTTAAGTAAGATATATAAAGAGCAGATCAAAACTTTGAAGAAAAAGTGAGTTTACATCTACAAAAAAATTCTATTGAATTCTTTGCATATATGTATATATGCAATACTTTTCTAATTTTAGGATAAAGTGACTGAAAATAATTTATGTTTTTCTAGTCGAGGATTTTTTTTTTTTTTTTTTTTTTTTTTTTGTAAGGAATATCTAGTAGTGTGTTTTGTTAAGAATATTTGATAATTTTATTTAAAACATTCTTGAAAACCCTATTTTTTAAAAGCTTTAGTAAACCATAGTTTTCCTCATGTACTTAATATTTTGAATTACAATCTTTGGTATGATTTTAAAGTAGACTATAGAGAGTGGTATGAATTGCTATCAATTAAGACTGATACTGCATGAACATGAAATCTGAAGACAATGAGATATTGAACCTAACCCCAAGTTGAACATGTATTCTCACATAAATAATTTAATAATTCATATTGAATTCAAAACCAACGTTTTAGTATGACAGATTGCATGCATTCAAAGCAAAGAGTTGTTTCGAGTATCGTCAAACAACTGATCATTCATTCAGTTCAATGCAAGGGAGAAGCAACTCGTACTTATGTTACATAAATCAATAGTGGATGTGGAAAGTCTGATTGAGCAAGCATTTAAAGATCTAGTGGGGTGTTGAGAGATACACCAAATTTCATGTGGAGAAGCTGCATTGTTGGAAGCCAACAAAAGCCATATCAGTTCTCTGGGCCAGTGGACAAGTATGAATCACCCATACCTGATAATTGCAAAAACAACGAGAGAACTGAAAGATCGTCGGTAGGAACGTTGCAGTGTGATGAATATATTGCAAAAAATATCACAGGTGATACGTTGGATAATCATAAGTTGGAAGGTTTACCATTAAATCAACTTCCAAATAAATAACCAGCAGCCTGATCTTCGTTCCCATCATACAAAGACAAAGCTTCCAAAACTTGAGACTTATCAAAACCTAGGTCCAGCAATCTTTGCACCTTCGCACATTCCGTCCCTCTCTGGAAATTTTCATTGCACCAGCAGAAAATTTCAGCACACATGAATGTCATCTTCTCAGAATTCTCAGTGGCAGAGCAAACAGAACAATCGCTAGGGAAGACAGCAATTAATTCAAAACGTCTTCGTTATTCGAATGAATCAATGACGTTATTGCCAATGAATCAAGACACATTTCTGAGTCTTATATCATGTTGTGACTAACAAAGTGATTTTCCCTTCAACTTTCTCATTTTGAAAAAATTAGTAGCTTCAGATTATTACAAAGATATAAGATCATTACCTGTGGACTGCTACTTGTTCTCCTTTCATCTCGGCTAGCCTCAGTGACTGATGGTTGACAACCTTTGAAGACAATTACAATAAATCCTCAAAATATTGTTAATGAACTTGGAGTTCTTTTTTACATTACATTTGTTGCTTAGCCCATGCCGAAACCTCAAGTATTTCATGTGCAATCACTTTGCAAGCAATATTATAACTCAACAATGCAATCGAACTCTTTTATGGTATGATTTAAGAAAGCGAACAGCACTGCTATGGAGATATTTCTCAGTGATAAGTATGATGGCTATCCTTACTGGACATCAGTGAACATTTAAGTAGGTGCTGGGCAATGGGAAAGTATGGGGAAAACCTTGAACAAGGGGTACGTGAAATGGAGCGGGAGGATGAACTGTCATCCCGGGACCGCTCGTAGTACCCTCCTACACAAAACAAATTTTTTAAAGCTCTGGTCACTTTTACCAGGGAGAAACTCTGTTCCAAAGAATCAACATCCTTGCGTATGTGATTTCATTATTCTCAATTACATCCAAACGACTATAACTAACATATGAATAATTGAAATGAAAAGCATGTAGTAAATCAAGAGTTGTAAACATAAGTAAATTAGTAACTGCATTTCCAGAGGAAATTTCATGGACTACCCAGGCTCGGCTGGCAGTAATGAGAGCTCAATAATGTCACAGACAAATTGGCATGTTCGAAGAAGGCTAACACTGAAGAGAACTCTTGTCTTTGCAGAAAAAGAAAAATTCTCTGAGTATAGCGTGAACATACTGGATATGTAAAAATTTACCGTTGGTGGTGGGGTTTTTCCCAGTTGTGTTTCATCGTGCAGGTGTTGAGGCAAATCCTTTTCTGTATCCAAACACCTCTTTTGTTGGAAGGAACATTGCCCGTTTCAATTTGAAACAACCTTGAACATGAATTCCTCAGGGTATCGTGCGGTTCTTAAATAGTAGCAAAAGTAGTCAAGCCTTTATTAGGAACGACTCCTACCAAAAGAAATTTAGAAGTATCTGAATATTGCTTAACAACTGGCGGACTTCTCCATCACTTTAATAAGAGCATGCTTTGAAAACTGAACCTTGCAAAAATGGAACCGCAATCTCCCCACCACCAATCCGCAGGACATTGTCTTTTAAGTCTATACTGCACTGAAGTGACAATATTGCACATGAGCAATGAGGTTGGGGGAAGCCTCCACATATAAATACATCTTTGAAAGGAATTGTGCATCCGAAAAAAAATTAAAAAATTAAAATTGAAACGTGCCATAAAAGTCCAGCATGCATGCACACTTACGTTTCCTATTATACGAAAGGTTTTTAACAAAAATTCAGGCTCCCTTTCATTCTATTAATCAGCTAGTGTTAAGTGCACCTGGTGTTTCCGCAGCATGTCTAGACCAAAAATAAATTCAATATCTGCGTGCTCCAGCACCGTGAAAGAACATGGATAGTAGTTCCTTCCTATCTGCTTACACAATTTAGAATTTATTAAAGGATCAATAATTGAAGTTATTGTTCTTCCTTGACCAATTACACACCTTTCAACTTGCAATTGTGATCTAAACTGACGAAATACCTCTAGCTGTCGGGAGGTCAGTCCAGAATAAATAATGGATGCCGATGTTACTAACCTTGATAGCCGCAACATGGACGCGGCCCACAATCACAGTTTGTCCAACACCTTTAGCAACGCCTACGTAGCGCCGGTCTAACAACCTCAACAGCCTGTTACACAAATTTCCATCAGTGCTGTTGTGAAGCCTATAAACTCGGGAATATGTTTCGTGATAAATATAACCAGTAGCGAAGCAAAAGTATCCTTCGCATGCACGTGGAGCAGCTACTTCAATGTTTTACGTCTGGTATTTAACCTAAGATCTTTGACGTCATACACTGAGTTCTTATAAATTATTACTTAAAAAATTTAGGTGTGGAAATGCCATAAGGTATCGATCTCAAAAGCAATCTCATCTTTTTATATTGCAATATTGTTTCCCGTCTCTTTTGAGGGACCATGTTTTCATGAGAGTTGATTATCACGAATGGATGAGAGGTTTACCCACAGCGCTCCGCACAGTGCATAGATATGATGGTGCTCTGTGCGCCGCTGTCAACAAATGCCTATCCTCCAGACAGCTAGCTCAAGTCAATTGTCTAGCGTACCATTCGGTTGAAAGCACAGTGGCAAGTCACAAATGATCATTCTCCAAGCTTCGAGAACAAATCAAACATTACCAGTTAAAATGCTTGTTAAACATAGGACTGAGATTGTGGCTCACCTTCAAAGGGCACCCATTAACCTCCATATCCACGAACAGCATGATCTGAGCCCAAGCAAACTCTCAATATCCAGCTGGTTCTCGAATCCATCAAATGAAAAAAAATGACTCAGGGAAAAATACAATCGCAAACTTGAAGAACAAACTTGCAGAATAACATGCTATTATATACCAACTTAAAGGGCGTCGGACATCCAGATAAAAGGTTATTGGCAACTTACAACACGACCAAACGCTTCGGGATTGTGTTCAATGGCTGCTTCCCAATTATCATTCACGTTTTTCTTCACAGTTTAGCATAATCAACCAAGGTTAGCTTTAGAAACTTGACAGACGAATCAGAGCACATAGTATGCTTAAAGTCTAGGTGGAATGTTCAACCTGACGTATAGCCTCCTCGATTCTCCTTTGAGCGTCCACATCAAACGGGTCAGCAAACAATAGATCCTGCACACATGCAAAAAAATTATGTTAAACTCGTACCCAAATGACCGAACTTCTTCAGACAAAGCTAGCACGACTAGCATGCTACCATGGAGCGAGAATTAAAAGTAGAATCACTCAACAGATTGCTTTTGTCAAAAGTTCAATGAGCGATTGCATGATCAGCGAAGGCTGGATGCAGGTTATTTACGAGATGTGAGAAGGGATTCGGCTCCGGAGCTGGGTGATGTTCGACAGACTGAGAGTATGTGGTAGGCTCCTGTGCATGTTGATGTTGCCTCTTGCTGGGCCTCTCTTGCGCCTTTATCAAAGCAGAAAACATTTCTATCAAGATATGTATGGTTATGTTGAATTGAACTAAGAGATATACGACAAGGAATGTGGTGAGTTGAAGATACAACCTTTTGAAGTTAAGCGCAATGAGTTCAATAAAGCTGCATTCCACGTGGAAAATGCTTAAAAATTCAGATTTGAGTACACAGCGGTCTATAAATTAAACTCGAAAGCGGAGTATTGATCCAAAGGAACATACTTGTTGCAGCTCAGCCATGGCAACAGGATCCCCTCGCAACTGACTCAGCATCTTTACTGGATCAGCAACGGATCCATCGGCCCGGATTGACCAGTGCCCACCTACTAAAGACCCTTCTGCACTGCGCATGACCAACTTTTCACTTCCTCCGCTACAATTTCTTACGGAGTGCGTAAACGCTCACAAATCCAGCCACTATGACCCAAAAATAACGTGCGGTCAAATTGAGTGGGATCTCGAGGGCATGGATTTCATACCACTCTTAACGTGCTGCGATGCCGAAGATACTAATCATACAATACGTTATAATCTCCCATTTTCCCTTGAGTCAAGTTATCAAGGGTATCACTTGAAGGAGAAGAAGGAATCCTAAGAGTGATCCACTTTGTAAGCGAGCTGAAGAGTAATGCAACTGAAGTACCTCGAAAATGTAGAGATTACAAGGGTAAGCATGGAATCCTCCATGATTCCAGCTGCACTCAACCTCACGAAGTTTGGCAGCTCTTCCCCTTTAAACCATAATTGTTGTTGAATTGCGGGGACATGTGCCTGCATCCAAAGCAGGAGAGCTGAGTCATCGCTGTTTGCGAATCAAAGATTAAAAATTTATTAGAGATTAGTGATAAGTTGCAGTGAAATCAACGGTATATATATACTGACAACCACGAGAAAGAGAGAGAGATGGAAATACCTCCACTTCGAGGATGGACTTCAAATTCTCTACCTGGAACACAAAAGGACAGACGAGACAATTATTGGCATGAGCACTGATGCTTGAGTCGTACCAAGGATGTTCTTAACTTCCATGTGAGGCACTAACACTAAATTAAACGAAAGTACATCAAGTCGCGCTATCCATCATGCATGATTCCTCTTGCACACTCAACTGCATCGATGTAATTAAAATGCTCCCTGACAAATTTTGGACGTGCTTCCATTGCCTTCGTTTAGAAACCGGTGAAATACAATTCGACGCAAAGATACATATATAGAAGCTAAAGAACGATAAGCATAAATGATTTCATGAGGATCCAGCGTTTGTTTAATGAAAGAAATGAAAAAGCAAGACAGAATTAACACGATTAACTGAAACAAAAACAAGAAAATACGAAATGGGAAAAAAAAGAAGCTCAAGATCACACCAGAGCGTCGGAATCCACCTCCACCGTTAAGGATAGATCGTTGATCCTCACCGCCACCTTCATGATACTATCAACAACCTTCGCCCCGCTGGAAACGAGCCAATCCTTGAACTGAACTACAAGTTCTTACCCCGTTTTCCACGATGCCAGCAAGTGTTCCACATATGCAACCAAAATATTCGAATCTGAGGTGTATATCACATCGACGACGTCCAAACATCAGCTACACGGCAGGATGCTTACGCTTCACCTCCAGCACACCAAACAACGAACCTTATATAGCAAAGAAATACAAGGTAACAAGATCAGCATATCGGTGAAGAGCGCCAATCTTTCACGCACAATGAAAATGCCGCAAAATTCAGGGCGCAAATTCGCGGGCTGTGAGAATGAGAGCGGCAGCTTCGAGAGTGGGATGCTGTTGGCCTTCGTTCATGTGTCCCCTTAAGCAACGAAGCCTTTGGGATCTTGAGGACAGCTTGGTGGCCAAAGGCAACTCTCTCTCCAAGCATGCGACACTTCATCCTATTGATGACGGAATACGTTCATCTAAACAAATTCATCTACCATTGTTCATTCAATCTAGTTCATCCAGATTTCGAAGTTGGTTGCCCTCGGCCAAATGTACTCTATTCACGGTAATACGTGCTTCTTCAGTTGTGGAGCTTTAACTTGAGATCATTTTCTTTTTTCTTTTTTCTTTTTCTTTTCTAATTTTATTAGTTTATTCACGATTTTGAATATTTGGATTTTCTTCAAAATATCACCTTGATATTGAGGTGACCAAGATTTGTTCTTAGCATCTATGTGAACTTCATATGGAGTGCTGAAGTTGATTTCATTTTTAAATAATGATTGTATGTATGTATGTATGTGTGTAATTTAATTTTTCATTTATGTACAGTTTTATACTGTTTTATTCAAAATACAATTACATAACTATTGAAAGCATAATCCTTTATTAAAATAAAACTTAATCAAATATCTTTGAAGTAGAAAGTTCCATATGTAAGGATTTTTATTCATAAAAGTATCTAGTAAGCTCAAAATTAAAATCAAAATCAAATTTTTATATGTATTTTTTATACATATATTAGAAATATGAATTATTCAATAATAGATTTACTTGACAGAATGAATAAAATGTTGAGACTTAGAAATATTACACATGTGCTTGTAAAAAACTGATTAATTTTTACAATTTAGGGCTACATCAACAAAAATCCAATTAGCATTTAAATAAAAGATTAATTAAATAAATGCGTACCATTCAAAAAATTAGTAATGTTATTCCAATTTAAGATCAAATATATTTTAACAGATTATGTATATTTGGATATATTTATATTAGAAATTATACATTTCTGTTAAAAAAAATGTTCATTATACTTCTCTGTTTCCTATAATATTATACAATATTTTGAATTTAAATCATTTTGAGTGGCTTTTTACTGAAACTTGAGACTAAACAAACTTGAAGCCATTAAAAAGCACAATAAAAATATTTTATAAAATCTGATTGTTTTGTTTGACTTTAAATTTATTGTGTAGTACAGTGATGATGGTATTCCTTCATGCAAATCAATCATGGTTCAATCTTCACATAAACAAAGCATTGGGATTTGTTCAACACTTTATCAAACATCCCAAAACTTGATAATTCAATGCTGAGAGTTATGTTGCAACTTTCCATGATGAGAGTTATGTTGCAACTTTCAATTCTGAATGGCAGCCACTTTCATTTCTCTGAATCTTTTCCATCAACATATTTTCATCAAAGATTCACTTCACATTCCAACAGCCAAAATTAATATTCTCAAATTTTGTCTCATTATCATCAAGAAAATTTAAGAGAAAAAAATACAAGAAAGATACTGTTACAACTCAGAATCTTCAAAAGCTTAATTTCCTGTGTGAGATTCAATCTTTTTTAGTTGTTTTATTATTAATGAAAATAAGGAAGAAACAATAGGGTTGTACTTTCAATGTCACATTGTTTTGGGGGTTTATGGGATCACCATGCAGAACTGTAATGCTATGTTCATTGATCTGCATACAATAAAGTATTCTATCAATTAATTAAAAAAATCCTCCAAAACATAAAAGAAGTTTTAAACTTGTACCCACTTTAACAAAAAAGAATAAATTAAAGGTAATATTCACGGGATGTCACAAATAGAGGGTTAAGAACTTGATGGAAGACCAAATTTCAATGACATGGAGAACT
This sequence comes from Physcomitrellopsis africana, assembly GCA_036785485.1. NCBI lineage: Eukaryota > Viridiplantae > Streptophyta > Bryopsida > Funariales > Funariaceae > Physcomitrellopsis > Physcomitrellopsis africana. The sequence continues at coordinate 411,871 of JAWRVF010000099.1, read as the reverse complement.
TTGTCCACACTCCACACACATCAAAGAAGCATCAAATGCGCATTAAAGACCTTTTTGAGCTATGTCCCTGAACGCTAACTCATGGACTGGGCCAATAAAGAACAAAGGGAGGTGGGAATCGGACCGGGCCCTGCGAAATCTACGGAGAGGGTAAAACAGGGCAGCACGGGAGGGTGAGGAAGGAACGGGTGGGCGTCGAGTCCAAGGCCCTCATTGTCTCTCCCTGTTTGCACCAGGCCAAGGGAAATTCTCCCCTGCAACCCGTTGAAGTGAAAATCCGTTCCGGGTAAATAGAGGGTGGGGAGGAGGGAAGAAATTAAAAAAAATCTACCGCCCAGACGGTCGTCCACTGGATACGTGGGGCTGCTTGTCCCGTCCGTCATCTTCGTGAACAAGGTCGGGAGCGAGGGTTTTAATTGTAGGATTAATCGCCTTCGGTGTCTCCATCGCGCCTCTTGTGGGAGCTCCGTTTGTGCGGCGCTCGCTCCGACGTTGGTGTCTGGTCGTCACGATTCAAGGGACCGTAATTTGGTGGGGAACCGTGTAGTCTCGTGTCTGTCGGGACGGATCAGGTGGACGCGGCTGGGTTTGGGGCGAAGCTCTTTTGTGCTTTGTTGCCTGCCTTATTTTGGTGAGCGATGGTCAGGGGTTGGGATGTAGATTAGGCGGTTTTCGGCGAGGGACGTGAGTTTTGTTATTGTGTTGTAGTGGAATTTGTAGTGGTCGCTCGAGAGGACTCCAGACGAGGAGGACTTCGGAAGTTCTGTTGGAGTGTTGTGGTGAAATACACTTAGGCTGTTGGATGAAGCTTGTGTGGGAGAGGGTGGTGTTGGAGAGGAGTTGGCGAGTACAGTTCTGTAGTGATTTGTTTTTAGAACGAACGGGAGTGGTTTATTTGTTTTCGAGGCATTGCTCTGAAAGTGAACGGTATTGTGGTAAGGTTGAGGGTTTTTTTCTTGCGATTGGTCTTTTAGAGGAAATTACGGGCATGGTTTGCGAAGAGGTGGAATTGAGAAGTTGCATTGATGCGTGGGCTCTGGAATGTATGTAGTGTCGTCATTGTCTGAGTGTTTCTTTTTCTTTCTTTCTTATTTCTTTTTCCATTTTTGCCCCCATTTTCCATAGGTGTGTTCTTGTTTAAACCTAACTCGAAGGCGAAGGAAAATTGTATACTTGAGTTAGGGTTTTACTTAACTAATCGTCGGAATTTTCGTTTTTTGCAGGTTCCGGAAGGAATGACATTATACTGAGGAGATCGGTGTTAGAACTATATATACATATATGTGTGTGTGTGTGTGTGTGTGTGTGTGTGTGTGCTGTTTTTGAAGGAATTAGGTTTGCAGTGCTAGCTTGGTGCTAGGTTACGCGAGGGGTTTTAGTACTTAAAGATTAGGATTGTTGCATGATCTACTCGTGAATCTCAGGCCCAAACCTCTGCGTGAAATCCTTTCGCTTCAGCTCTTTTGTGGAGAAGGTAGCTTTGCGCTGACTAAGGACATTTACAGCTGTCATGGAGTAAACTAGTTGGGGTTCTCCCTATAGCTGTCTAGGTTGCTTTTAACTGAAGGTGGATTATCGACATATTTGAGGAAGGAGAGGTGTTCTGCTAAATCCTGGTGTTTGTAGTTTGTTTATCCAATAGATTTCATGAGTGAAGTTGCATTGCGTCACTCGTTTGAGGCTTGCTTGGTGCACCCCGTTCCTGTGCCTGGAAGTAGAATTTACCATAGGTTAGCTATCAGAGTTTGATCTTTGTGAACTCTTCAGGAGAGATTAGTTTAAGAAGGCTGGTCTTATTCTGTCCCAATGGAAAGTGCACCTGGAGGAGATGCAGAGCTTGTGTGTAAGACACTTCAAGTGGAGCACAAGCTTTTCTACTTTGATTTGAAAGAGAACCCGCGTGGTCGGTATTTGAAGATTTCTGAGAAGACTTCCGGTTCTCGATCCACTATAATTGTTCCTGTCGCGGGCATAGTTTGGTTTGTGGACCTCTTTAATTATTACGCAAATGGTGAGGAGGAACTCTCAAGCAAGGAGCTTCAGCTGGACACCAAGGTTCGGGCTAGCTGCAATATAATTATTTAAGCCGACTTATTGTTTACTTTAAGCACTGAGTAGTGAAGGTCACGAGTGCATGAAATATTACTCGTAATCGATTACTTCATGAATCTGGGAATTTCTGCTTAATATCGCAGTTTCATGTTGTCTAATGGACGAAAACGATGTGCCTTGTCGCTGGTTTTCATGTGCGTTGATATTTCTGGCCATGTTACTAGGTGTGAATCTTGTAATGAAGCCCTTTGCCTTTGGTTGCTTGTTTTTGTTATTCGCTGATATCGAGATGATCATTAATTTTTGTAGGTGTTTTACTTCGATGTTGGGGAGAATCAGAGGGGTCGTTTCTTGAAGGTATGCATTTCTCATTAGTATTTGATGTTGGTTTCGTACATGACGTAAACTGGCCTTGGATGTGAAAAGGCGGAATTTGGGGAACTTCACATCGGTTATTCTGATTCTGCATGACGAGTTGCACTCAATGTTCATTAAAACACTTGCTAGTAAATCTTTAGGTTTGGCTTATTAGCCTAAGGAAGTTGTCTTCCTTCTCTGATTTTGATGGGAATATACTGAGGACTTGCTCAACCAGGATTTGTTCATCTCCACTTCCATTTGCATATTTGAAGTTGTTTTCCTCGTTTCGAGGTTTTCTGGTACTATTCTTTTGTGGATAGTGAACAGAATTGATTGTGCTGTAGGTGTCTGAAGCCTCGGTGACTCGTAACCGCAGCACTATCATTGTGCCTGCCGGGAATGCAGCTGATGAAGGTTGGGCGGCATTTAGGAACATCCTGGTCGAAATACACGAGGCTTCTCAACTTCTATTGCCACCGACAGCTAGTTCTGGTCCCCTTCAGGTTATTGTTGCTATTCTCTTCATCATTTCTAAACGCCCTTAGTTGGTGATCAATTTATTTTTGCTATTGCTCTTTGAGGATGCTATGCCGTGGTATCCCGTTGATTGTCAACCTCTCTTCCTTACATTAGACGAATTTTATGTGTACGATTGTTTCTACGAATTGTTTCCATTCAAGAAGGCCCTCAATCTGAACTGTGTGCTGTAGCTCACATGCTGTAGTAACCAGTTGAATTGTTAGATTTTTGTACCTCTCGGGGGGCAACAGCTTTCTCGATTGGAAAGATTACTATGGCTGAGTCCGACTCTTTTGTGGTAGTGCTACCATTTGTATTTCGGTTGTAGTTTCTGAATAATTCAGTGACTACAGTAATTGTTCGTGTCGCAATCCAAAGCCCACTGAAGGTCGTTGTATTAGTCTGTGCAGCAAGGTACTAGTTCGCAGGAACACATGGGTGTCATGTCAGATAATGTTGGTACTGGATACCTTCCTAGCACCTCCTCTCCAATTGCTTCAGCGAGCACTGTCCCACTCCCTGAGGTGGGCTCTTCCAATGTGGCTTTCTCCGGAGGAGGTCTGGCTACTGCACGTGTTATTCGAGCTGAACAAAAGAAGTTCTTTTTTGATCTTGGGAGCAATGCAAGAGGGCAGTACCTTCGGATTTCGGAGGTAAGGTTGATGCGCTAAGGATAGATTTTCTGAGAGAACTCATTCATTATTTAGTTGGCTTCAGCCACCGTTCTGATACTAGTAGTCTAATTCACGTCATGGAATAATTGTTCTGGTTGAGTTGCCTTATTTGCTTTGACAGTAAGGGTATAATATGGTGATTTTACTACATGTTAAGAATTGAATTGAATGCGCTCAGCCCCCTTGAATCACCAAAGGTTCTGTCAAGCCGCTGTGCTAGTCACCATTGAACTGGCTCTTGATTATGTGCATACGTATCTTTGATGTTATTGTGTTCATGATCGTGGCTTTCAGGTCACAGGTGTAGATCGATCTGCTATTATTTTACCAGTAGCTGCGTTGGCTCAGTTTCATGAGACCCTGGGGCAATTTGTTGAGATGGTGAAGAGTCAAGGCCCGATAGGCCCAAATGTGGCGAACGTACGCACCATTGCACCCCCACGGAACAGAGCTGAGAGCTGAGGGTAGTGAGTGAAGCTTTCGAAAAGCTTTAAATTAAAGCAGCATTCAGTTTCTTGGTTATTTTATCAGTGTTTTGCTGTGAGGAGGCCCCACACTTACATATGGACTTGCAAAGTTTATAAGTTCAAGTGCTGCAGAAATGATGTGGCCAATGAATACAGTTATAGCTCCGGGGTTCATTTTGATATTCAACTGACTCGTTTACTCTGTAACACTTGGATTAATGTAGCTTCTTACACCGCGGGGGCTCGCTATCTACATGTGAGTGCAGGGGCAGCGTTTTGCTGATACAGAGACAATTATTTGAGATTGGTGCGGGAGCCAAGTAAGAACTTCTCTCTTTTGACATTTTTCTATGTAGTTTGGGGTACATCGATGAGTAGACGTTTATATAAACTTTGACGAAGACGCTCCCTGGTCCCTTGTGGTTTAATTGGGCAACATATCGCCATTTTGGCATGTTGTATAACTTGACTTGCACGCTGGTAATACCATTGGTATTACCATTTGCCATTTTTCTGAATCCTTTACTAGTGAGTTCTCTACGTCCATTTCAACCATAATGCCTTGTTACTCAATGTTTTTTGATTTTTTAATAGTTTTTGTTGTGAATTTAGGTAGATTGCCTATGCTGGAGAACTACCCTAGGAGCTTGGGTGACCAAATGACCCCATCATCACCGATACACTTGCACCAACATACCTACTACAGCGGGTGTACTATCTCTTTAACTTTGTAAGAAATTGTACATGATAGATTTTTGTCGTCTCATTTTATTTTTATTTTTTCGTTTGTCGTTTTTTTTCTCCTACAAACCACACTCCTTTCCTCTCCCCTTCTCTCTCCCAAGCATCGCACCTCAAATATCGATCCATGTTATTTCCTGTAAGGCTGAAATGGTCCACAAAGTCTTCTCTTGTTCCTGGTATTGGTGATAAGTGCCTCATTTGTCTGCCAAGTTTGTTGCTGCAGTGTCAAGTCTGTGTTTTTGTTCTCTCAACTGAACAGGGTTGTCATTTTGAATTTCGAGCAAATAGATGATAGCTAAGATTTCTACAAGAGGCTGTAGTCTAAAGAATCTACGTGATGAGTTCAAATCTCCACTGCATGTGTACGTCCCAGTGAATGAAGTCGGATCACCAATTTCTTTATTGCAAATCTGACTGTTTAAGTAAACCCACTTCACATTTTAAATACTCGTCGGCTGAGTCTAGCAGTCCATTTTACAAAATTGAGAGTTGAGTATGTATTGAATTTTAGATACATTGCGCTTGATTCGAAATTTGTATTTGTAAGTGAAGAGTAGCACGTGTTCTAATGTGATGAAATGTTGAGCTCGAGTCCACATCAGGTAGCAGGAGTTGATTTTCACTTTAGTGTGTTATTTTTTTCCGTTCTACTGATCGCAGTATGATTGGCTTTTTATTTCTGTACCATGCAATTATGTAATCTGAAGGAGACTTTTATCTCACTTCATCTCTTGGTTTTCTTGATGTTTTTCACGTCAGAGTTTAACTTGTTTTCGTTTGGAGATTTTGTCTACTTCCACTAGGGTCTGTCATGAATGATCATTGGTCGGAATTATCTATATTTGCCCTAAGGTAGCAACAGTACACTATACATGGGTATAGCAGATAATAGAATATTTTATTTTTACACAAGCAGTCATCTAAATTGTTGAAGTACAATGTTATAGACCAAGTTCTATACGTACTGCACATTGTGTTGGTCAAAAAGTTGGAATTAACATCGAATTATATATATCCAAACCAACAAAGGACGTTTGCAGCGTTGCTTAACATATTGTATGCATATTGTTTGTATGTATGTTAGAAATTATAAGTATCGCCTTAGTGTCTTATATACTCTCTTAGTATTATACAAACTCAAAGAATTTACATTACAAATTTGGATGATACATTATGTTTATGGATAAATAAATACAAAGTATTAAACTACAAGATGTTTATGAAGTCAATATATAGATGGTGTATTCAATATATCGACATTGTATAATAGCTTTTAAATGAAGTGTTTGTTACATAATCAATTACAAAATAAACCAACATTTGTGCAAACATACTTTTAAAACTTCTCACAAGTTATTATAGGATATTATAACAAGATGAAATGAAAAATATTCAAGGATATTTTATCAAAGTAAACTTTATTGTTATGTTCAATTCATGTTATCAGTATAAATTACCTTCTGTATTTATGATCAACTTTTAAATTAACTCAACAGTCTAAAGTAAAATATTCCATTTAAAATCATCGTAAAGGTTGTCAAATAGAGTTTCAGGATATATTTTGAATTTGACTTCTGATTATAAATGGTCCACAATTTCAATGAGACGAATTATTTTCATATAATATATACCATTGAAAATATGTTAAAAAGTTCCCACGTTTGCAAATAGTACGTTGAAAATGGTTGTACTTTAAAAAAAACTAAAAACTGTTCAAGATTATCCTTCAAAACTGACTCATTCAATCATGTTCAGCACAATAGGTTTTACATCTTCACCTTAATCTGATGCACTTATTACAGCACAGTTTTCAACATATTCCACTTAAAACTCGTCATTAGTGGCTAAAGTAAGTCGTTACCATCATCCCTAGAATGTAAAATGCAACTGTCCTATCTAAAAACTCATTTGCGCTTATATTGAGCACGAACAAGGTTCACACAATCACCATACTTTTTAGTACTTCATTCACAGGCAATTTATTATGCAAGCTGGAATATTTCGATGTATAAATAAATGAGTACACATTTACTTGGAATGTTTGTAGGTTGCCCATCCAGTCAGTACTGAAGATACTGGATCTTCAGTTTATGTGGAATACACGTTCATCAACTAGGTTAATTCTGTAGTTAATTCTGTACATGGGTTGTTGAGATACAGAATTAACTAAAAAATTAACCTAGTTGATGAATGTGTATCCCACATGAACTGAAGATCCAAAGCAGATTATTCCAGGTGAATCAAAATCTATATTTTATTACAATACCAGGAAAGCCAGAGATAGACGACCGCCCAAACCTTTTGGGAGAATGATATATTAAATGTGATCGTGAGGACCTTGCTTTCATTACAAGACAAAACTAGATGAACTTCTACAGAACAATTGATAGCAACACCTACGTCATTGTCAGAATTCCAATCATGCAACAGAAGTCAAAATTCCTAGTGCGTCAGGCCATTATCAAAGATCTAGTCAGAAATGCTATGTAGAGGCATAAGCTTTCATCACTAGTGATGATCTTCTTGCATCACAGTTCTTATCGAGGATACGGACAAGGATACAAATGCAGTATGCTTCTTCATGTCGACATTCCCAATCGTACCATATGCGCCAGGTGCCTCCTCATCTTTGATGAACACTAATGAAGTCCAGCTGAGACAAGATACAAATGCTTTTGCTGATATTTCAGACGAAAAAACCATTTGCACCTAAAGCATTTGACCTCCTGGTGAAGCTCCGTCATGTTCCAGGACCTGTCACTGAACCATGTAAGTTTTAGTTCTATTGCTCACATGTGTACCGTAAGTCATCATCTCGAGGAAATCAATGTGCTTTAAATCATGTACATTGCTTCGCTGTTATCAATTTTTACCAATTTTCGTAACCCAGGTTGCTTGAAGAATGGACTCAGCTTTTCGTGTTATGTGTCTACTTGAACTTAAAATCAACAAACGAAACCAATTCACTCTGACCCATGCGCATATGATGGGGTAGATTTGATATCGAAGGTGGATTGGGTACAGTCTTGGCTCATAAATACACTTAGCAAGCAGCCCGCGTGATCTGGCTGGACTGAGAATCGTACACCAAGATACTCCGTCTTGAGAACCCAGCCTATTCGAACCGGTAAAACCGAAAAAAGTGAGCTATCTCCTAACGTAATGGTGACGTTCGTCGAAATGTCTGTCATAGTTCCTAGATCTGAACACAAGTCCAAGCCAACTGATACTTTAGGGTAGGAAAGATACATATTCTACACAGTGCTTGAGATGGAATTAACTATAATCGTTGTTAACAGATGTTGCATTACAACAGTCAGAACGACAACTCGTTGCTAACATTTATCAATCACAAAAAATGCTGACCATTTTTAAAACAAAATCACCCACATCCTATTTGCTAAACAAATTTTGGACTTGCATCACAAGGATAATGGTAAGATCCCTGCCGATCGACTACAGTAATCAAGAACAAATCATTGGTCAATTTAGGAACAAAGGAAGCATACATTTTACATTTCACTTGGAATCATATCAAACCAACTGACAGTGCATGCTGAAGTGCCTCTGCGAAGGGAATGCCAACCTGGACTCATTTCTCACAACGCTTGAGGTATCATTGATATCGTCATCAAACCGCACCACAGCACCAGCTGCTTCAGTGTCGGCTATTCTCGAACGTTGAGCATTTCCAGATTGATGCTTATAATGGGACATCAATGAAATGCTTCCTTGCTCCTGTTGCTGACTTCCAACGGGAGTGAGCAATGGCTGTTTGAGGGAACATCCTATACCTCCCGCTTCCGTAATCTCTGACATGTGGTTTTCTATAATGTCATGCAAAACCTGCGAAATCCAATACAAAAATAAGGTAAGAGCTCAACAACAAGTGGCGAAGATAACAGTAAGTGCTCGACGAATATCTAAAGCAGCTAGCCAAAAACAATCATGCAAGGAAGCACGCCTAGGATAACAGCACTACCTGTCATGACAACCAAAATGTAGTCAACATGGTGACTGGCAGATGTACAAGTAAAAAGGTGTAATGGACAAAAACTATACCTGCAGAGGCGTTCGCTTCAGTTTCTTTCCGCGATATGACATCCGCCTCCGCTTGTAGTCCCGCTCTTCGGCCAGTAACTCAGCTTTTGTCTTATTTCTTTTTTGCTGTGATACAAGCAATAAAGATAAATAACGCATTTATCAAGTTTCGCAATGAACAAAAACAGAGGCCAATAATTCCCATAGTGTAGCACGATCATGGTACTACTAGTATCTTGGAACGAGATTTTCACCAAATTATTAAGGGGAATCCGTTCATGTTACAGGGCAGAAAAAAAAAATTCTCCGTATGGCTTGATATAAATAGGCAAAACAGTTAAAGGGATGTGTGAAGCAAACAAACCTCCTCATGAGAACGTTGCCAAGTAAGGCCGTCATGCTCACAAACAGGACGGTAATCAGAACGCTTCGCTCTCTCGTTGTTTGCAGACATTACAGTCACCTCGTAATTTGCAATCCTGCAAGCATCAAATAAAACAAAGGATGAGATGCCAACTATAGGCAACTTGGACCAGAAGCAAAGTTACAATACCTTAAACATCAACTTTCACTTTTGAAATTTGTGGATCATTAAAAGATGATTCACTCGTTGCAGAACTAGAATGAATATTTAGTCTCGGGGTGGATGTGAATTTTTACCACTGAGGTTTCGGGACATTGTTGGAGCTCAACCATGATTTGATATATCTGTCAAAATTGGCTCGCTCGTAAATGGCATCCATCGCAGCACCAACCAGCTTCACATCCAAATTATCCTCCAAAGCCACCAGATTTGATGTATAGACGTGTGAATTTTCGTTTCCATTAAGAGAGATTTTACTGCACTTTGAGAAAACCTCAGATTCTTCATCGCACCGGGCAACTGCATTCACACTCTCCCTTCTAGACTTGAAGCCACAATGTTGCAAGTGAAAGTCCAAAGGGACAATAGAAAAAAACCTCCCACTTAATTTGAGGCAATGCTTCAATATAGCAACAACTATTGCTTTACTACTGGTATGTCCATAGAGATGAGACAACCACGATATTAGCCAAGTACTGGCTTCAGAATACATAGCACAATCTATAACCTTCGTGTCAGATAGAGTTAACGCATCTCCCTTGCGTAAACACTTGACAAAATTTTCATCAAAGACTGAAAAGGATTGAGTTTTCAACGCTCTTAAGTAAATTTGCACAAGACAAGAAATGTGAGCAGCCAGTGGAACATCTAGGACCACCCCAAAACCAGGCGAGTGCACGAGTAACCATTCCACAATCGCAGCCTTTGTCACCCTCTCCAATCCTATTGCAGCGGAGAGCACCGTTCGTGAACATTGAGATGGCATATCCGTCCAAGTTTCTAATTCCACCTCTAATTTCCATAACATTGATGGCAAAAGCCTGACGCAGCTCAAATAAGACTCTTCATCAGCATGGCAATTATCTACTCCAGCATTGTCAATCGCTTTAGGTGAAGTTCCAGCACTTCGAAGGCTTGTCTCTTCGTTGTTGACCCCCCTTAAGGTCGCATATCCACACTTTTCCAACTCTTTTCGCAGAGAGTGTGGCATAGTGGACAAGACATCATAGGAACCAGACGATGAATGATGTGCCACGGATGTCAGAACAACACCTGGAGCATCTCTGTAAAGGAATAATGATCCCTTAGGATCATATTCTTGCTTGATCGTGGATAATGTCAAGCTCCCGCGTTCTGACATCTCACTCTGATTAGACCTCCGGACTTTGGCATTCACTGGAGAAATCTTCAATGAATTGTCAGTGTTCCCTGCATCATGTACAAGAGGTCCAGCAGAACCCAAATCCAAGGATCGTGGATACTGTAAACAATCAAGAATGGAGCTAGCCTCGGCTTTGCCAATCAAATGTGAGGGGCATTGAAGTGTATGACGATGCAGCGCACCCAGCGGAACAACATGATGAGGATCGGAAGGGCATACGCCCCACTCTGTTTCAGAAGTTAAATCCTCAATACCAGTTAAGGCTAAAATTTTACTGATGACTTCCTCCACCTTTTCGACAAGTCTGTGAAGATCTGAACTCTTTGGAAGAGCCGAATTATCCGACGGTTTTTTTAAGCTCGAGTCTTCTTTGACCTTTTCATCTATCCAATCCAAAAAGATAGGCTTGACAGATGAATTAGGGCGCACACCATTCAACCACGGCATTCCTGCTGATCCGCTATGACCAACAATAGAGGGGCTCCTGTGGTCACGTCTCGGTGCGTAGAATCCTTGGTGAACTTGAACAGATTGTTGTCCGTATCCCTGTTCCTGACCACGACTTGGAGGGACAACAGAAACAATATTTCCTTGCCCACCGTAACCAAACTCCGGAACAAAATTCTGCGATTGCGAGTGGATCGTACTAGACGACGTCGTCCTAGGGCTTGGGACAGTCCCCGAATAACCCCTGGGGTAAGGACTCCATCCTGGAAAATAATTATTAAAAGCAGGACTTCGACCACCAACAGGATCCACATTCCCGTAAGCACCAAAGCCATGGCCAGGAGGGCCAGGAAGACCAGGTGACGCAGCAGGTCCACGCGGTGGATACTGATAAAAACTAGGGGTATTTGACCGAGTCAAATGCTGCGGATACGGCATCCCAGGATAAAACTCTGCAGCTGCATTCTGGCCCTGAGGCTGTGGATGAGGTGGAGGATGAGGTTGTTGTGGCGGCCATGTTGCACAATGTGGACTGTTTGCCATCTCCCACAAGCATCACAATATCCAAACTTCGAGATCTTGTTCCTGATCTTCAATCTTCGAGAGTGCCCAGACCCTCTCTCCACCTCTAAACCCTAATGACACAATATCATGCACAGATGAGCCGAGACACTACTCATATAAATCGATTGCACGCTGCAAGCCGCGCATTGCATATCAAGGAGCGGAAGACGACTACTAAAACCCCAACGACCAGCATAATCAAACACTACAACCGTAACGATCCAAGAAAACAAGCACACAAGTGAAGTAAAACATTCACAACACAAATCTAGAGACAACCATGCTATGCACGACACCTCAAGACCTTCAAAAAAAAAAAAAAGGGGGGGGGGGGGGCAAAAAAAGGGTATGACGGGGTATTTGCTTACAGTAATTGTACTCTGTGGACAACGTATCGACTCACCATAAGTTAAGACAATAAACAAACCATTTCCAAAAATTGCGGACAAGATTGCCAGCACATAGATGAAACTTCAGCAACAGTGCAAACCGATCGTCTAGATGCAAAACCTGTGTAAATTTGGAACACACAGAAAACTCCTTCGGACCTACGAAAGATGCGATCACAAACAATGACTGATTCAGCGAAGGAAACTTGCAACCACGGTAGTGTAATCCAGGGGGATTGTACCGGTCATGGAGAAATTCACACTGTGCGCATTCACAACCACGACTTCCTCCACCTCGCAGCTCCACGACGACGAAGCAAATTGAGCACAACCCGCTGGACTCACGAACACGCACACTTCCGCTGTGACCTAAAACTTGCAGCGAAAGCTTGTGATGGACGAAAACTCGACCTCAAGTGCTAGAACGACGAAGCTGAAATCTACCAACTATGCTCACATTCTTTGTTAATTTTGGTTGCATAAATTGCACGGTTGTTATACATGTTAATATTGTTGCTTTGTTTTTTGTAAGTTATTCACAAAAATCTATACTTCGAATGAATGTTGGTAATGGTTTATGCTTTTTTCTTTTTCTTTTTTTCTTTTCCTTTTTGGGAGTATTTTTGTGTTTTGGATTTGAGTTATTAGGGTCTCTGGTGCCAGTTCATAATGTTTTGTTTGGCGCCTGTTGTGTTGACGACAATACATTTAATTATATTTGTTTGTACTTTCAAATAAATATTTTTTAATTCAAAATAATTTAATAAGGAATTTCAACACAAATAAAATACCACTAAATTTTATTTCATGTATGTATTTATTTGTTTTAATCTGAATAAATAAAGAAGAAACTTTTATAATTTCTATGATATCATCAGTATTAGTAAACATCTTTCACAACCAATAAATTTAATAGTATTAAATGCTTGTGTAAAAAAAATTGTACACGTAATTGCATGAAAAAGATTGAATTCATGATAATCAAATAGTGCACTAAAGTAGCCAATTGGCTTTATCATTTGCAAAGATGGTAAAAAATCATTTTGAAACTACATACATATGCTATATAAGCAGGGAAGAGAAGGGGGAAAAAAAAAAAGAAAAAAAAAAAGAATAATTTCAAGAAAAATTGATGATGAATTTGCTTTGGAGTGATTATACATATTAACCAAATCAAAAATAAAAGTAAAAGAAGAAGTTGAAATAGCCATGGTTCTATTTAGGTAGATGAAAGATGTATCAGAAGATATGAGGGCATTTTTATAAGTAAACTATTTTTTGAGAGGTCATGAATAATACAATGTAAGATTAAGAATAAAACAATTTTATTTTGAATGTGTCTAATTGGCAAAAGAAATATTGAGGCTGAAATATAACGTAAGTTTTGCCATCAATATACCATCGTTTAGGGAGTTCACACACAAAAATTTGCATGGAACCTTATGATACTCAAAAAGTGTTGATTTGATTGAAATGAAAAGACTTCAAACTTTCTTTTTTGAACGAAATTTTAAGGCAAAAAAAAAGTTAAATCTACACACTTATGAAAAATCTTAAGATTTATTTTGGTGCTATATATTATAGATGTATTAAAAATAAATAAATAAATAAGTAAACATTATATTTGCCCTATATTTGAATATAAAAAAGAACTTTAGCATTTGTATTGAAGAGATATTATTATTCAAAATTTTAGAAAATAAGTAAAAACCTTATTTTGAAACAAAGTTTCTAAACAAGGTAATCTTAACAATTTAACTTGTATTTCCAACTTGCATTTATGATTAGTTGTATCTCTAAAATTTTGACAAGAAATATGTCCAAGTTCTAATCATAACACTATACAAGTTATTTTGATCTTTGTTGTGTCCTACAATAATAAATAAATAAATAAATAAATAAATAAATGGATATAAATTATCAATTATACATCTACATATTTGGCATTAACAAATGGTTACATTGTCTTCTTCTCTCAGGTTAGGACAATACTTTGTCCATACTAGGACTTGACTGACATCTTTGAACAAAGTGCTATATAGTAACATATGCCCGTGTTGCTAAAAATATATGTTTTTCTACCTGTCAATAAATAATCTAAAAAATCATGAAAAGGACCAAAAGAATTTACAAACCGATTTATGTGACATTTTGAGGGGAATTAGAGACAACTACAAGAATACAAACCACATTTTAAAAAGTTGTATCACAATGAGTTTTAATCCTAATTAATTATTTTATTATTGTATAGTGAAACCAAAACACATGCATAGATCTTTATTTTACAGTATGATTAGGCTCATGCAATGAAAGCTGAAGCTAACCTAGTCTTAAAAACAATAGGTTGCAGTGGGATTGTCGAAGGGTTTTTAGAGGGCCAATAGGGATGCGCCACGCAGGAACAAGGGAGCCCATCCCTAAGTTATATAGGGCCAGCATGGATTTGATGCCACATTGAATGGGTCTGCTCCTCTCTGTTGCAGCGGGTTTATCTTTGACGGAACGATATCCGTCAACGACGACGGGGCCGGTGGACGAAGCCGACAAATCGTCTACACAGCCGACGACCGAACGGAAGCGTGGAGAAGGGGACGGGATGAAATGGGGAGGGAGGAGGTCGTCTCGCTTGGGCGGGCGGCTGGTTGCGGCTGGGAGGCTTCGCAGTGTTGCGGGAAGCAAATCGATCGCGAGATGCAAGCGCCCTGATGGAACTCAAGCTGACGGTACATCAGCCTCAGCATCTTCAGTTTGCCCAGTCTCAGAATTTCCTTGCTGTGTTCATGCGTTGAATGATCCGGAGAGGGGTTGATTCGAGCCCGGGATGGTGGCAGATTGCTGATGCACAGTGGTAGACACCATGGCGAAATAGTTCTAGAGAGTGAGAGAGTGAGGGTGATTGAGATTGTGTTGGCGTTTTAGTTAGAATGATGCGTAATCTGGTACATGCCACAGAAATCGTCAAGTTGGGTGGCGTTGATCGAGATTATTTGAAGGGGGGTTGGACTGGTTGGTATGATTGTTTGGAAAAAGGTGATGTGGTGTCGGCTTACGGGAGTACTAAGTTGATGAAATTCCTTGATGGGGTTGTGTGAAATTGAGGCGGCCTGAGCGAATTAAGGTTGCACGAAGATTTTGAGAATCGGATTTGTAGGCGGTTGTTTTTGGGGTGATAGGAGGTGGGTTGTTGGTCACGGGGTGGGGGTGGTGGTTTAAGGATCTGCGGGTGTTTGGGGAATGGTTGACATGTTCCGGGGTTCTTTTCGTTTGCCTCTAGGTGGGGGTTGCGGTGGGTTGAGTTGAGTTGCTGGTCGCTCGTTCTGCACAGGTTTCGAGGAGAGTCAGTCTGGGCTTGGGCACTGTGTGAGCCGGCGCAGAGGAAGAGCTGGTCAACTTAAGGACTTTAGGGGAGAGAAGAGGGCTGTGCCTGAGTGCTTTTCTTGAGTTGTGTAGGAATTTGTCAAAATCTGAATTACGCCTTCGTTGTAATCTGGAATCTTCGGGTGGTGCGGGGCCTGTATCACGACGGGGAAGTAGACGGCCGTGGAGAGAGTAATTGGGGGTGCTCGAGACGCGGTGGAGGAGGCGTGGAGAGGAAGTGCATGGGATGGGTGTTTCGATATAAAGCGTTGTTGTGTGGGTCGTTGATCAGTGGATGCGGAAGCGTTTGGTGAGGTTAGTCTTCTTGTGTCACGAGCTGTAGGGCAATTTCTCTACTTGACTCCAGCCCGTGCTTGACTTTACTTTTCCTACTGTGGGTATTGGTGCTTGTCGGAAATAGTCTACTTATTGAATAAGCAAGTTTAGGGTTCCTCCAAATCAAGAGGAAGGCCTGGGCTGTGATTCCAATTTGTCTGGCATTCAACATGAGTATTGCAAGGTTGTGTACATGATTACAGTGTTAGAGTGTAGCTGTTTTGAAGTTGCGAATACTTCTATCTCTCGAGGCAACTCCATCCTTAGTAAGCTCGGGATGTTCAAATGAAGTTGTCTTCTGAATCGGCCACCTCTCAAGCACACGAGTTTCTGGAACATAGCTACCTTTAGGTTCACTTAGGTCATAGTTTAGGTTTTGTAAATCAAATTACATGTGTACCTGAGTGTGCTGAGACCTACTTTATCAATCAAGTCCATTCTCTGTTAATAAGCTGCGACGGACTAATACGAACTTGGTTACGAAGAACGGCAGAACGCTCTGTTCTAGATTTTTTTTGAGCTACGTTTTTGGTGTTATACGTCGTGTTTTTTCTTATCCTACTTCATCCGCAACTGTACTTGGGTTGCAATCATAAAGATGAGGATTGAAACTGATTCGAAAATGTTAACTTACTTATAGATTGGACAAACGTCAACGTAGTAGAGTGCCGTTCTTTGTAATATAGAACATGAACAGTGGAGGGGATCGCGGCATTCATCTTTTACAAGTTTAGAGTGTCTGGGGATGACAAGTAATTCTTAATGACTGATAAAATTAATGTGAAGTGTGCAGACATCCGTTGGTCTCACCGGACTCGTTCTCGGCACTGCGTTTCTGTCGTAAGTTACTGACCTAAAGCTGTCAGATTTCTAGTGAAAGCAAATGAGTGGATGGGTACGTTGAATGCGATTTGCATCGCACTTAATTTGCAACTGTTCATGATAAAATGCGATATCTGCATCCATCTCATTCACAACTTGGTCCACATACGCTCAAGCTTTTGGTATTCTGAATCTCACAGTTTAAATCAAAAGTCTTAGATATTCATTCGGGTTGTTGTGTTTCAGGCATGGATTTAGAACATGTTGCACTGGCTTCCCAGGGCCGGAGGTGTTATCACTGACGCTCACTCGTGGATATCGTATATCTGTAATTGGATTTGTTCTCATGGTACTACTCCCTAACTTTCTTTCGTGTGGATCGCAACTAGGGCATTTATGTACTTGCCATTAATCTTTAATTAAGTATAGTTTTTGCTTCTTGTGGTTGAAGTTTCTAGTGAAACGGAGTATCTTGATTTCATATTTTAAAACGTTAGGACTGTATTTGGTATACTTCAGGATAGTGTATGAATGCAATACGCAGGCAGACTACACTGAGATGTGTGTTGCTAATCAGGTTTGTGAACTGTTCATTTGGCAGAAATCTTGACACTGTTGTTACGTGCTGTGCATTGCGCAGTCTGTATCACGCCTGATGATGTATGCTAGCTTCGTGACGGTCAACGTGCAGAAATTTTGGTTTAGGTATACTAAAGTTATTGAGATTTGCACAAAAAATTAATTGTGAAACGTTTAAATTAGTATGAAGCTAAACTGAACCTTACATTTATATTGCAAATCTGCTTCATACAACATTGATGGATTTTTTGGCCAAGTGTTCTGTAGTGTTTAAGCATTGTTGTACCTGGAGGTTTTTTCTACTGTGGCTTCACTGAGTAATACAATTTGGGTCTTGAAGGTCTGATTTCTAATACTTTGATAGTCTTCAGAACAGTGATATAGCTAGTTAGGTTTATGGCACCTATACCCCTATCTTCAAAGCTTAAAAATTTCATACGAAGAACTATGAAGTAAGATTTCTTTGATATTCCTATTTGATGGTTGGCTACATGCTTGGGGTTAACAAGATTGTGCTGATTACGCAGGTCAGAAGCGGTTTGATCTTCTTTAGGTCCGGAGATAAACATCTTTAGGAGGCTTGGAAGCGAATATTTTTTATGATCAAGAATTCATCAGGTTTTACACATTTGCCACTTTTTTTTGCCTACACATGATGAAAGGAACTGCGTTGTAGGTTCTGAGTAGTACATTTACTTTGGGATAATGCTAGGCGATGCTTCCTAAACGTGAGATTGTAAGCGGCATCGTAATAAGCACTAGGATATATTACAACATTATAACCTTTGGTAGAGCTTTGAAGCAATTACATTTGTCTATCATTGCGTTATTAGTCCGAACTAATTGGGCAAGACAGTGAAAATGCTCCAAAATAAACTCACTTTCATATTTATTGGATTTCAATCTGAGTATTGTGTCATTTTTGGTGCGGAGAATAGCAGGGCCCCTAGTCGTATTTGAGAAGTAGCCTAAATATTCTGATGTTGTCTGGGTTTATGTGAGAGCTTTGCAGTGGTGACAGTGATGTTGCTGCATAGCGTTTTGCGGAGTTAGAACATATTAAGCAGGACATAGCAAAAGAGAAGATGCGACAGGTTCTGTCAGTCGCTGTGTGTTTCTTTTGTTAATTTTTTCAGTTGCACGATTTTGGTCCAATGATGGTGAATGTGAAAGGAATTGAATCTTCATGCGTATGTTATTCTATAAGAATTGTTTTATAGTTATCTGACTCCTGGTGCATACGCCGACACGTTTTCTCACCATGTAACTTTTATGCAAGTGTTGACAGAAACGGCCGCAGCAAGAAGCGGATATGACAGTAAAGGATTCTGAGCCGGTCCCGGGTAATCTTTTGCTTATCCGACAAGGGTATACGACAAGGTTTCTGTCAAACGCAGGTGTGTTTGATCACATCAGTATAAAACCTCAAGCCGCCTTGATCAGTTAACTTACTACTTCATATCACGATTCAATCTCGAATTGTTTATTAACTATTTGACCTAAATAATTGGGCGTTCAAGTCCGTTTGTTGTCTTTTCTTCACCTTACTGTACCTGGTGTAGACGGTAATTTGACACCTGCGTGTTAAGGAAGACCAAAAACTTGTGTTCAAAGTTATGCCCGTAGCAGATATATTGATATACCTTTAAGCTCCAATATGGAAAGGTTCCTTTTAAATTATACAAGTATCTCCAACTGTCATCGAGCATATTATATCATTTTATATGAAGAATAACTGTTGGTATCATGTATCATGACGTGAGAAAAAATTCTTGACTGTGTCTCTTTATTATTATTACTATTATTTTATGTTTTTTGTATGCGTGTGTATGGGCAGGTGAAAGATAGTTGACGTAATTTTAGTCATGGCATGGTCGCGTACTTTGTATGTTATTAGATAATGAAGTGCTACCAATGTTTTCATTCTAATTCCCGGCGTTGTTTATCTAACAGAGACGGACGATCAATTAGAGATACTCCAGAATACCATATTATAAATATGGCACAGATTCCTTTCATCGAGTCCAACTAAAAATGTCAGCACAATGAGTGAAGAGGAGGAAGAATTCGTGAAGAAGGAAGATCGAGGTGGGCTGGTTCTAGAGTATTAGATTGATGGTGGTTTAGTGGCACAAATGGCAGATTCTGGAGTTCTCGATGGTGAAACTCAGGAGCAGTCCTTTTCTTCTCTATCCAGGAGCAGTACTCAGTCGTTTGATAACACTGAGAAGGTCACCAGTGAGGATATCAGTAGCAAATCGATTGCAGTAGCTTTCAAATCGCTATCTCTGTCCTCTAAACTTGATTCGTTTAAGGACGTGGAGAGTGTATGGTCCAACAAAGATGTTTGGGTGATACCGCCGTCAGACATCAATGATGAAGTAATGGGAAGTAGTCTGGTTGATGAGGACGATGATGAGGATGATGAGGAAGGGATTTGGAAGAAGCATTCGTCACCAGAGACTATTCGTAGCGCTAGTGACTATTTGCAGAGCAAAGTAAAGCTTCGTGCCAAATTGGAGCATGACTTTCTCTTAGCTGTGGAGAGATTATTTCAAGATGAAGGCATCCCCAAGGGGGAAGAAGGCGACCCCAATAGCTGGTTACAAATTGTAAGCAACTTGGCATTGCAGGCTGCCACCTATGTGAAACCAAATACAAATAAGGGAGGGGTTATGGACCCCGGAGAGTATGTGAAGGTAAAGTGTGTAGCATCGGGTGAATGTGCTGACAGTACAATGGTGAAGGGTGTCGTTTGTCATAAGAATGTGCAGCATAGGCGAATGATGTCACGCTTCAAAAATCCCAAACTTTTGTTGTTGGGCGGGGCGCTGGAGTACCAGCGGTCTCAAAATCAACTATCATCTTTAGTTGGAGTGCTTCAGCAGGAAATTGATTATCTGACTACAACACTCGGACGTATCGATGCTCTTCATCCTAACATCCTGCTTGTGGAGAAAACTGTTGCGGGATTTGCTCAGGACACGTTATTGAATAAAGAAGTCTCAGTTGTATTAAAGGTGAAAAGATCTCTGTTGGAGCGCATCGCCCGATGTACAGGTGCGCATGTGATTCAATCGCTTGACAACCTGGTGAATGTTAAAGCGGGGCAGTGTGAACAATTCCGTATCGAGAAGTATGAGGAGGATCTAAATGTAGGGGTTCCGGGTACCAAGAAGGCTTCCAAATATCTCATGTTTTTTGAAGGTTGCCCGAGACCTTTGGGGTGTACTATCATACTTCGAGGGGCAAGCACTGAGGAGCTGAAGAAGGTGAAGAAGGCGGTGCAGTTAGCCGTGTTTCATGCCTATCACCTTTCTTTGGAGACGTCCTTTCTGGCTGACGAGGGTGTGATGCCACCTTCCAATCCTCTTCAGTGTATTCCTTCTTCTAAGCGATCCAGCTCAGATAGCTGCATTTCAACCATAGCTGGTTTTACCCCTCCAGCTTCTCGAGTACCTAGTCATGGTAGGAGTGACAGCCTCAATAATCTGGCGGTGCAGAAGAATCATGTACAAGCAGAAGATGTCGGAGGTGGTATGTCACAGCGGGGCTCCAGTGACAGCTTGGAGGCTCAGCAATTCGCAGAGTTCACGGCGGAAGATTTCCCTCCATCGTCACCTGATCATCAAAGTATCGTGGTGTATGTTTCAAAGCGCACCATGTCGAAGGGCACTGTTTGTGGGAAGCCTCAACTCAGACGAATCAAATATTACGGGTCATCTGACATGCCTATTGGAAGCTTCTTAAGAGAGTTTCTTGGCAACGTCACCAAACCTTGTACAGATTGTGATGAGCCAATGGAGGAACACGAGCATCGGTATGCGCATTCACGTGGCTGCCTCACCCTGTATTGCAAAGTCATGAGGGGTCATCCATTACCAGGTGAAAAGGAAGGACAAGTATGGATGTGGCATCGTTGTCTTCGCTGTCCACGCCCAGATGGGATTCCTCCATCTACTAGAAGAGTCCCTCTGTCCGATTCTGCTCAAAACATCTCGTTCGGGAAGTTCTTGCAGCTTAGCTTCTCTGAGCAGGCAGTTGAAACCATCGCATCTTGTGGGCATTATGTTTACCGGGATTGTTTGAGATTCTTTGGGATGGGGGTTGCGGTAGCATGTCTTCTGTACAATCCAATCAAATTGCTTACTGTCTCCGTGCCTCCTCCCCAATTAGAATTTAATCTGCCTAGTGAGCAGGGGTGGTTGAAAGTCGAAACTCAAGAGATTGTAGAGCTTGGGGTGAATCTGTTTGCTGCAGCCAGAGACCAATTAAATGACCTTAGCAACATCACTTCCAGTTTAGGTCCTCAGCTCACCGACAACGGTCCTGGACCACGTGGTCAGCTTGCAGAGCTGGAGAATTTGCTGCAAAGGGAGAGAGAGGACTTCGAGGAGCAACTGCACATGGCAGCTCCATTGAAAAAAGGGGCATCTGAGCCAATCGCTGACATCTTGGCTCTCAATAAGCTGCGTCGCCACCTGGCATTAGTTTATAATACTTGGGACAATCGAGTGAAGGAGCTCTGCGCGCATTTGAATCAACTCCAGTATAGGGGTAGAGCTGCAGGTTTGGAAATCAATGGTACCCCAGCAACTACGTCGTCCTCTAGCATTCCGACCTCAGTTTCAGAGGCTAGTGGTAGAGCTGGCTCTCTTTCAGAAGGACCGACCTCAGAATCGTCTTCGGTAGATCCAGTGTCGCCGGAAACTGAGAGCGATCCAGGGATGCCAGAGGTTTTAGAAAGCAAGTTGAGCCAATTACCTGAGGAGGTCGTGTCTGTTGCCCCTGAGGAAACAAACCCAGAACCTGAAGGAGCAGATGGTCTTGGTCCAAGTGCTGAGCAGATTGATGAAGAGTCGGACACGTTAAGTGACTCCGCAGCAGACGGTGAAGTTCTAGGCGAAAACCTCGCACTTACTGGAGAAATTGAAGGGGCTTTGGATGTTCTTCCGAACAAACCTTCGACTTTGGGCAGACAGACCTCAAGTCCCCTTCCTTCTAGCAGTTTAGGCACGCAAACAGAAGATACCGACTCGCCTGATTCACGTGAAAAGACTCATCCACGGAGTCCATCGGAAGGGCATTTTCCCATCATGGTGGACCTTCCAGATACGCTTGAGGCCGCATGGAGAGGTGAGGGTGGGTTTAAAGATGCAATTGTTGTGGATTCTAGGCCTGAGGTTGCGGAGGGTCCTCGTGCTCCCGACAATGTTGTTGCCTTTGGTGGTCAGGAAGCGGAAATAAGTGATCTCACAGCAATGACCACGCCAATAAGCCAGCCGGAGGCGGATGAAAGTGAGGAAGTTGTTGAGACAAGTGGAGAGGACAATTTGGAGCAGAGCCGACTGACATCTCCTTCAGAAGATAAAGAAGAGGTTAATTTAGGGGTCAGTAGACCTACATCCCCCTTGAACGATAAAGAAGTATCTGAAGAATCGGGTGGTGTAACAGGGGTTTCTTTGTCCAGCAGCTCATACAAAGGGTATAAAAGTTCAAGCTTAATGCAGAGTAATTCCATCGTCTATAATGCTCCATATAATAGGAGCAATACAACGGTTCCAAAAGTTAAACAATTTTTCCTACAAGGAGTCGCAAGAATCCGCCTGCCTCCAGGCGTCAATGGTACAGTTGTTGCAGTTTATGAGGACGAGCCTACCACTGTAATTGCGTACGCTATCACGTCACCTGAATATCAGAGACAAATTCAAGATCCCGCGCAAGAAATCCTCAAAGACTCTTTCGAGGAGAGAGAAGCAAGTTCTGGTGTGGAGGATTGGACTTCTCCGAGTGACTTCGTGGATGAGGGAATGAGAAGTACAACACCTCCCTTAGATTTGCCAGGTACTCCCCGAGGAAGAAGGGCGGAGTCAACTATTGATAGGGCACTTACCTCACCAACCCCTCTTACTGTGAAGCTGCGGTTCACAGACTATGGGGACACCGTGAAGTCAGAGTTTCAAGTGAATTGTTACTATGCCAAACAGTTTATTGCACTCAGAGCAAAATGCTGTGGGGGCGAGATGGAGTACATTCGCTCTCTGAGCAGATGCAAGACGTGGGGCGCCCAAGGCGGGAAGAGTAAGGCGTACTTTGCTAAGACTCTTGATGATCGCTTCATTGTGAAGCAGGTTTCTAGTCCTGAGAAGTATTCTTTCTTGGAGTTTGCTCCTCAATACTTCAGACATCTTTGGGAGTCAATGAGCTCAGGCAGTCCAACTTGTCTCGCAAAAATTGTGGGTTTCTATACTGTCACTGTTAAAAAAGGAGGGAAGGAGAGAGAAATGGACTTGATAGTGATGGAGAATTTGACCTATGGAAAAACGATCAGCCGTATTTACGATCTGAAAGGTTCCTTGAGGTCCCGCTATAATCCAGATGCAACAGGTACTCTGCTAGACCAGAACCTGCTGGAGGATATGCCAACAAGTCCTATTTTTATGACCAACAAATCTAAGCTTTTGCTGGAGCGAGCTGTGTTTAACGACACCAGTTTCCTTGCAAGGGTTAATGTCATGGATTATTCCTTATTAGCTGTGGTGTCAGAAGACCGTCAAGAACTAGTGATAGGAATTATTGATTACATACGGCAGTATACGTGGGATAAGCATCTGGAGACGTGGGTGAAAGCATCTGGCATCTTGGGAGGGTCGAAAAATACCACACCTACCGTTGTCTCTCCTAAAGAGTACAAGAAGCGTTTCCGGAAGGCTATCTCTAGCTATTTTGTTGTCGTTCCTGAGTCTGAGGCCCCTCCACTCCTAAGCATAGGGAACCCACCACCATCATCTCGTGATTCTTCCTCATCACCAGAACCTGATAGTCAGCCATCTACGGGGGAGGAGGTCTAGTTTATCATTAGTGGGGACAGGAGAGGCAACTGCCGTCTGCAGCCCTCCTGAACCATTTCGATTTGAGTTCTGTACATTTATATTCAACTCCAATAGAGTCATGCCCATGCATTCATAATTTGCTCTTTCACAGAATCTGCAGTCGGTGACTGTTAGCCTCTACCTCTTCCTGTCTCTTCTCTTTACCTCTCATTTGTTCTCCTTGCCATTCTCTCCAGCACCAGTTGTAGCACATCTATTTTGCAATCACGGGTGTAGAGAGACTGGTGGGACGTTGGTAGAAGGCTTTTCTGTGGAGTTTCAAGTCTCTTCAGGAAGCGTATTGACTAAAATAAATCTACAGTCACTCATCCGTTAATTCAAAAATCGCTTGAAATCACTAAAAAATGTATTGATATCTTTTTTAAGAGGAACGACAATTGTATCGTCTTAGGGTATTGTTTTATTTAATCTCAGTAAAAGACAAAGTATTCGTGGCTTTTCAAAACTACTAGAGAGTCTTGTAGAAAACAGCAGTCTAAATGTGGTTTGAAGCTTTGAAATTACGAATGGGAGCATGAGATTTCTTTGGCTATTTATGCTGCCACTATTGCACCCGTGTTATAACTAGAACAATTTGTTTCAGGTTCTAGTTACAAATCTTGTGAGTGAAATTTTGAAGTACATATAAAAATTCGTTCAGAAGCTTCTGCCTGGATTTCAAACCCCTGAGAATGTCATGGTCTAGAGCAAAGAATAAGCTATAAAGAGGCTTGGAAAGTATTGTCCGTTCTGAAGCCTCACAGATAGCAGTTTGGAGCATGGTTCAGCGTTCCGTATATTGGCTCCGCGGTGCTCGCTCAGTATGAGAGTTTTGCTTGTTTGATATGCAGCAGTTTTGAACATCCTTTGTAGACACTAATAGCTACACTTGCATTTCTGTTCATGTTTAGTGAAGACTGATGGAATTTGATTGTGTTACTACTTTTTTGTATTTACTCCAAGTGAACCCAAGATTCATCTCAGCAAGTTGCAGCTTCTTACTATACTAAGTTGGTTGCAGACGTTTAAACTTAGAACTGCTCATCACTTGCTGTGAAACCAAGATTGCATTGGAGGGAGTTTGGCGATCATGCAGCTTGCAAACTCTCAATGAGTAAATATCTCTGGATTTCGGTGGCCGCTTTTTCTAATTTTTTGCAGTTATCAATCGTTTTCGCTGATTCACTTGATGACTTCTCTTTGTGTGTGAGCCTTGAATATATTTCGTGCACCTAATGCACAAAAGGACTTTGCTCTGAAAGTTAGGTTGGCTTCAAGTGCATCCTGAGACATAACTGGGATATTAAACCCATGTTCTCTTTGCACTGATATTAAACTGAGTTTCATCCTCACCTCAAATCTGATTCCTACACTATCAAGTTCTGTTGTATTTGCTACTAATTGTGTTCCTTCCTGGTTTTTGCTCTGTCGCAAGAATCTTTTTTCCATGGTTGTGTAACAAAGGGCAAGCGTTGCACTACTGCAATTGAGATTGTTGCCCTAAAGCACCTACAAGACACTGAAACGTTTTAACACCCCAACTCTTGTTTAAGAGCTCGAGGTTGTTGCAATTGTTTGCCAACCATCAGAGAATTGTGCTACAGTGCATCCTCAGCACCGTGCACAGTAGGATGTGGTGTCATACGCTATGAATCCAACATCGCCAGTGTCATACCAACAATGAGGACTTTATGTGTGGAATCAGCATGTATTGAACGACAAGTTCGAGGATTACAATTCTGGAGCTAAGACCAAGTACTCTGGATTTCTAGTACGATTTCAATTCATGCTTATTGGTGAAGGTGGGGGGTGTGATAATGAGTACTTAGATGAGAATAGCAATAATTTCCAAGCAAACAGGAAACAATTAGCTTGAAATTAAGAGGAAGAGGTATCGATTTTGATGTTGATAGAATCCTAAGCATGGTTGAGTTGGAAAATTTAATGGAACACTTTCTTACCCTTGAATTGCATTAAACTCAAAACCAAAAAATAGGTCAAACTCTCGCCACAGTAACCGACATAAATGGTGTGGCTGCAAGTTCTCGACGTCCGTCTCGCCGTCGACGAATTCTCTGTCGAAGCTGGACATTCGTCGTGAGAAAAAATTGCTCCGTCTCGCAGCTCCATGTCTCAGTTCATCTCTCACAGTCGTTGAGGATCGAAGACTTTGGTTGCCTCATCCAAACAAACTGTGCTGAATCCCGATTGGCAGCTTTTCTGCTGATGCCACACGAACGGAGACTGGCTAGGTTGATGCTGCATCTATCTTTCGTCTCTGTCTTCTGCTCACGGATCCGGCTCTTGCTCTCGGAATTTTGGAGCTCAACAGCATTTCAGAATCGTCGCGTCGGGAATTAGCTATGGCGATGACCACGACCGCCACGCCCTTAGGCCTCTCATCCTCGCATGCCTTCTTCTCAAGTACGTTTCATGATTTCTCACTGTTTTGCGGACTAAGTGCTTTATCAAATGATCAGATAAGCTTCTCTTCCTTCATGGGTTGAGAAGTGTTGCTGAAGAATGTACTGAACAGAGCCGCGGTCGTCGTTGAACTCAGTGGAGTCCTGCTGATGTAGTGATGGAAACTTTGTTTTGCTTAATTTCATCGCTTGGAAGAAATTTTTTGGGTGATTTTTCGTTACAAGTTGCGGTCAGTGCATATGGACACTCTCCTGCTGTTGCATAAATCTAGCGACTATGCCTGTGAGCACGTTGGTATAGAAATGCTGACACCAAATGTGTTTTATGTAATTAATGAGACCTACGAATTCTTAATTTGTAGTTCGGATTTACGGTCCAGAAAGCGAAGAACTCAGAACTATTTCCATGTTTTCACCCTCCTGTTACAATCCTTCGCCTCTTGGTCTTTACACGAACCGTGGGTGATTCTACGTTGTAGGTCGATTAAGTTCTAAGATGGTTTTCATCGGGCGAAGCTGTACATGGAGAAATGCTTAAGAGTGTATTTCAATACAATTGTGAAACTAACTTTTCTGGTTCAAATTTGCGAAGGGTGAAGGCATATGTTTAATCAGCTGCCTAGTGGAATAGGTTAGAGCTCCATCACGGGAAGTGCAAACTTGGATGCAATATCGAAAATATCTGAATGTAAGCATTTTTGGATGGTTCTGCAGGAGATTCAAATGCTCTAGGGACCTCCAATGTTTCACAGTCTCGGATCGTATGGAGAGCTGTTTCAGGACCACGGGCTATGGCAAATGATTCCGTGGAGGGTGTATCCAGGAGGGAGGCCACCGTTTCTGCGGTTCTTGCAAGTTTATCGTTAGGTTTGGTTTATTTTGCATTTTTGGTGAAGTAACAAGATGGAACTATTATTTTATTTATTTATCTATTATTTTTGTGCGTGTATTCTAATGAATGTTTACTTACGTTAAGTTACATCAATTTTGTCGTGAGAGGAAAATCTTTGCATAAACTTCTGGTAAAACGGATCTGAGACAAAGCAAAGAAGGAGTACTTTTAAATCATAGTCTCTCTGCAAAGGAACACATTTTGTGTTTCGCAGTTCCGGCATGTCTAAGTTTCTGTAAGGTTTGTGTATCCAGCAACAACAATGGGCTTTGGTGAAGACGCAGTGGCTGTATCATCAAGCAGGAGGGCTGTAAGTGTTATTTCTATATTTACTAATGTCCAAGTTGCCCTCGACTGCAGATTTCTAGAAAAAATCTAACTCTGAGGATCTTGCAAGGTTGAGGGTTCTTCAGTTACGTTTCTTCTTGAAGGCACTGATTGCATTCCACGAAAAATTGGGCAAATAGAGTGCTTTGAAGGCTAGCTTAGAATTTGTGTTCGCTTGTGGCAGTTGCGAACCGATCAGATTCCAGAGAGCGAATACAAGACACTTCCCAACGGTCTCAAGTGAGTAATTGGTTCTCTTGCTGCCCACCACTTCAGTTAAAGTATGCTGACTCTGATATCTTTGTACTCGTTTGTAGTACCATTTTACGCATTTAAATCAGCAAGTTTCTCTCCTGGATAATCTTGTGATATATATTTTTTGTTTTGAGAGTATTTTTACAGATATTACGATGTGAAAGTTGGAGGTGGAAAGGCAGCTCAGAGGGGTTCCCGTGTTGCGGTATTTCATCGTACAATGACTTCGCTACTAGGTTGTTGAATTCTACTGCTTATCTTAGCCTTTGAAGGCTTTTCCTCTTTCATGAACACTTGAATGAGATATTTCCCCATTTTTTGCTTTATCACAGGTTCACTATGTAGCCAAATGGAAAGGCTTGACCTTCATGACAAGCCGACAGGGCATGGGTGTTACTGGAGGCACAGTAAGTCTATGTTACCTTTATATTTTAGCTAGCTGGTTGTATCTTAGTTATGCCCCTCCGATTTTATTGTTTGTTCCTTTTCATTTCGTGTTATTCATCTTAAAGCTCTCAAGTTTGTGGCATAGCGAATGAGGAATTTCTTCTTGTTATGCAGCCATATGGGTTTGATATTGGGGCTTCAGCGTATGGAATTGTCTTAAAAGGCTTGGACTACGGTGTAGAAGGAATGAGAGTGGGAGGTCAGGTACCCATGTTGACTTTCTCGATTTCTTTTGTTCTTTGCTCCTCTATACACATCTTATCCTCCATGTAGTATGGTTTGCTTCTTCCTTGCATGTGATTTCTTCAAGGTTATTTGTTTGACCATCGGCCTTGTTGCAGCGTCTGCTGATTGTGCCTCCTGAATTAGCATACGGTAATAAGGGCGTCCAGGAGATCCCTCCGAATGCGACACTTCAGGTGAATTTTGCAACTCTTGAAAGACGATGAGAGACTCATCACTCTTTTAAATCTTAACTGCTATGGAACTGGAACTGACTACCATATCTATTTGTTACAGTTCGATGTCGAGCTTTTGAGCATCAAACAAGATAATTTCGGGTATGTAATCTTTTATCCTTGCAAGCTTCATTATCATTTCGTTCTAGTTGTTCTAAGAATGAGCTTTAGAGTCTGTGGCTCTACGTTCACATACATCTGAACTAATGAACTGCATTTTGCATGCAGGACTTCCGTTAAAATTGTAGAAGGTTAGATTCTTCGGATAGCACATGATGTACCTGATGTAATATTTGTACCATGCGAGTAAGATAAACAACTGCTACACCAATTTATCATTTTGTACGTCTGCAACTGCTTTCGGAGCATGCTCCTCAAAGGAACACATCGATGATACCGGAAAAATGAACAAACTAGGAAATTCATTAGAATCATAACACTATTAGGTGTGCGTAAGGAGAGCACTTAGATTTTGTCTGTGCGAAGTAGCTGTAGAAACAGCCCCGTAATGTTACGAGCACTTCCTTGATCAAAAATGTATTTAGTGTTGAGAGATTCTCAAGTGTGTCTTTAAATCTTGTACACAATCTTGTGCCTAGACACAAATATTGGAGTGCTGTGATGTCGCGTGAAATGTAAAATCCACCCATCCTCGCGATTTTGAATCCTCCATAGTGCAGTGCGATGGAGTGAAAAATGTCAACCTCTGGCCTTCCGAATGTCAGCGACAGCAGCATCTCTAAGAAGCGCAACATCAACTGCTCCTGCCACCATATGGTACCCAAGCTGCAGCAACTTCGAGGGTGAATCATCACTTGTTGCAAATCCACCCAGATACACTCCTGAAGACTTCAAAGTTTTCTCAGCTTCCCTGCAAGAAAAAACCATACATAAGCCCCTAAATAATCATTCATCAAAGTAAAACGCTAACGTCAACCTCGAATTTGTACTCCCAACACTCAACCACGCAGAGCACAGTTCAAATCAAATGCATTCTGCCAGTGCGTAATCTAACGACCTGAGCAATGCAGTTGAACTCTTATCCTCGGGTATTCGCAACAAGCCCAAGTCAGAGCGCAAGTCCAGAGGTCCCATTTGAATACAATCAACACCATCTACAGCACCAATTTCTTTTATGTTGTCGACGGCTTGTTGAGTTTCTATCTGCAAACCATTGCTCGTCTCTGTCAGAATCCTAACGTGCAGGTGTACAATTCGGTAGGATTCTGTATCCAGCCAAATTCAGGGTCTAGGGTCAGATTCAGAGCGCAAGTTGAAACATTAGATATACCTGACACATAATGAGAAGATCTTCCTCGCACCGGCTCAGATAGGAGTGATCAAGACCATACCGAGCCGCTCGTACTATGGGGTAAGCAGCCCCCCTAATACCCGCTGGAGGGTAACGGCATGATCTTACTGCATCAATAGCAGCATTTGCATCGTTAATCATAGGGAACATGATTCCTTTAGGTCCAAGGTCCAAAGCTTTCTTTGCCCAGACAGGGTCATTTACTGGTATACGTATAATAGCAGGCGTTCCTGTAGAAGCCAGGGCCTGTAGGATAGGAACAGCTGACATGGTATCACCAGGACCATGTTCCAAATCCACAACCACATAGTCGTAGCCCGCCCAACCAAGAATCTCCGCGACAACTGGAGAAAAAGAGACAGAGAATGCTCCATAGAGCTGTTCGCCATTCTGGAGCCTCTCCTTCAGCATACTCCGTCCCTGTCCATAGCCTAAGAAATTTTTAAAAATTGCATAATGACAATCATAGGATGAAGCTTACATAACTTCAAATCCTAAAATCAAACTAAAATCAACATCGACAGTGCTTCAGCGGAACTTTTCATTCAAATTCCTTCAAATGCTCTAGCTCCGAGCAAAATCCAAATGAAGTTGTTCCTTATTGCAGACGTTTCCACAGTGCAAACGGATAGAATTCCATTGCACAGAGTTCTACTGAGTTATGGAATTCAATGATGACAGAATCAAGACTTCCATAGACAATGCACATTCAACTCCGACTCAGTATGGCTACATGAACACACTCAAACATCACAAACTCGAGCAACCGAAAAACACATTCATTAGCAGAAAAACAAAATGTCACAGTTCCGGAGAAGTTGTCTTTTAACGAGGCAGATACCCACTAAAAGCGCGGGCGTGTCAACCACCCCATTGCCCCGCACCCCAAAAAATCCGACCATGAATTTTAGAAACACAATACTGTTGTTGCAGCACAAAACCACCTCAATACAATTGAAAGAAAAAAACATTAGACTGTGGGCTAACCGATGCGTGAGTGGCGATACTCCCAGCTTTCAGCGGCGCGAGAAGAACCGGCGACTCCGAATTCCTCCTCCTCGGCAGCATCCAGCTCCCCGAATTGCCACTCCCGCCCCACAATTGCGTCCCATACCACTGGGTGCGGCTAAACGAGAGTACTCCGCGCGACGAAGAAGGCAATGCTTGAGGTTTTGACGATCGGTACAGCAGCCGAAGAGGAGCTGCGGCAACAGTGCACATAGTGCCACACATGACGCGAATGATCTCGACAACAACACCAACAACAACAGATACTCAATCGCATCCGCGGCAGATTTCTTCGCATTTGCTTCTCGGGCTCTACCAAATTGGGCGCTCTCGGACTGCTTTGATGGAAAGGCCCTTTGTCTTCGTCTCACACACGGACAGACGGACAGACGGACAGACGGACCGATTACGTCCGTTTACTCAGACGATGTCAGTGCCGTCTCATGCACTGACGTAAAAGCTGACGGACGACGTTCGCCTGGACTGCCGGATTGTAGGTTTCGTTCGGAAATTGGTTTTCTATTTCTTTGGTGCTACGATCGTAGAAAATAACTTGTAGTAATTTGTGATTAATTTTTATTTTTTTACTTATTTTTTTTAAAAATCTTAAAACTCAATTGCAGTGTATTATTGCATGCACCTATATACACACATGCCCATTTTTATACATAAATACAAAACAATTATGATTATAATTTTAAACGAGAATTTTATTTCATTTATTAACATACATCAATCTTTTGCAGTGAGTTGAAAAGGTGGTTATTGACCCCTCCGTTTAAAGACCCAAAGGCGAAAAATATGCAGTCTCTAAAAGATAAAGATGGGATTTGCCACGAAGCGGAAAGAATGGAGAAGCCGGGTGTGGCGACCGGGTCACGCCCGTCACGGGTAAGGGTAATGGTGGGTTGGGTCGACCATATTAGGGTTTAGCCCGTCCGGCTCTCTCTTTTCCTCGGACGCCCTCGTCTCGACGTATCTCTTGCTGTTGTGTGTGTTTGTCCTCATCGCACGCCGCAAACATGGCCCCTAAGAAGAAAGAAGCGCCCGCTGCAGCCAAGCCCGC
The DNA here is from genome assembly GCA_036785485.1 of Physcomitrellopsis africana. NCBI lineage: Eukaryota > Viridiplantae > Streptophyta > Bryopsida > Funariales > Funariaceae > Physcomitrellopsis > Physcomitrellopsis africana. Next base: position 379,715 of record JAWRVF010000099.1, on the reverse strand, counting down.
CAAGAGCGGCGGTGGTGGCAAGCAGAAGAAGAAGGTGATGTGCCCTTTGTCCGTTTGTTTGAGAATGTTTCAGTAGCTTTTGACAACGTCCGTGGACAGTGTTGGGTGTTTGTTGATTGGGGAGTGTAGGAAGTATGCCCTAACGGTAATCATGGTTTCTCTTCATGCAGAAGTGGAGCAAGGGAAAGCAAAAGGAGAAGGTCAACAACATGGTCTTGTTCGACCAAGCTACCTACGACAAGTTGCTGTCGGAGGTGCCCAAGTTCAAGCTGGTCACTCCCTCCGTGCTGTCTGACCGTCTTCGTGTAAGTATCTGATTGAGTTTTGGGTTCCAATTTATTTAGGGCGACCCATATCTGTGCCGCCTCAATTAGATTGAAATTCTTATATTGTGCTGGTTTCAGTCGTGGAAGTGGAAGGCATCGTACGTATAGGTCTAGGGTATCTGAGTATAAACCACTAGTGTTTGGATTTCGTTCGGCCATATATTTGTGAACGCTCTTGCTGTATGATAGATTTTAGTCCTAATGTAAGTGTTTTCGTCAGCCTGGATCGTTTTAGTGAATTTGAGTTGCAGGAGTCTGACGGTTTTTGCTGGGTACAGTGATCTCACCTGCTTAGACTACCCCAATTTCACGTCTGCTTAAATCTTGCGTTACCATGGTCGTGGATTGTTGTTGGACTAATGGTGCATTTCGTATGCAGATCACTGGATCTTTGGCAAGGAAAGCTATCAAGGAGTTAATGGCTAAGGGCACCATCAGGCTTGTTGCTGCCCATGCCAACCAGCAAATTTACACTAGGGCTACCAACACCTAGGTTTCTGTTACGGGTTTTGCTTGAAATGTCGTGTGGAGAACGTCACTCCGACTCGCAAGCTTGGGGTTCCTTATGCAACTGTCTTATTATGTTGTATCCGAATTAAATGTTGTGGCCCGGAGTTCTGCGGTTTCGTCATGGTGACTCCTGCCATACCATCTGTATGTTCGAGTTCATTATTTGCACTCAAGGATAATAGCTTCTGCACAACTTGTCCTTCGAATGGGAGACATATAAATGATGTGTCAAGAATGACATCAAATCATAAAAAAACCATGTCATGAGTTGTCGAGATTGTTGACGGTTAATCATACAAACCCAAATACAATTCAAGCGTCCCATGCAATTGGTCAAGGCGATATGTATGATATTGGAGCTAGTTCTTGTTGCGTGCCAATGTCATTATTCTTCCTATGTGTGCTTTGTCTTCCTCAACAGGGTGTGTTCTCCGTGAAGGATATGTTCTGTATTTCAGAGTTTGAATATGAACTCGCATTCCGTGCCCATGGGACGAAAGCAACAAACTAGCTTAACAGCACTTGTTTTTCTGATTGTTTTCTCCTTTAAGAAACTGCAATTGGAGCTTTAGAGTTTCGCTGGATGATGTACAGTGATATTCTGCACACGACTTGTATAAAAACCAGCTGGTTCAGTTATTCCACGTATTGCGTGTTCGGTTCTGCGGTTGAAGTTCGTAGCTTGTCCTCGGTTACATTTTTTCAGGCGATTGCTCGTAATTAGATTTTGCTATCTTGAATGTCTTCGTCGAGCCATAAAACATTCGGGCCTTGGAGAGGATGAGAGCAGCCAGTCTGCTTCACACTGTTCCACGCGATAAATTGCCCTTGTAGCATTTTACAGATTTGCACAGTTATTCTGTGTGAAGTATAATATACTGTTCTGCATTGCTGCCCCTATACCCTTACATAAGAATTATGAATTAGATGATCAATTGGTAGATAAAATACCCTCGTCTATAATCTACACGAAGAATTACGTGCTTGCACATAGTTTCAAACCGGACCTAATACCCTTATTAAGATTTTGACAATGCAATTGCTTGTTTGCTGTAGTAAATATTCCAATGTCGATATAATGCTATGTGCTTAGTATACATCTCAATGATAAATATCATTTCATGTTCCAATACCAATTCCATTTACATGTCGGTTCGGGGTGTCTGTCCACAATTTGTCAACTTTTGAATTGGAAACGATACAATATTTTCTGGATGCCATACCCAATTTTTGTATTTAATCATGTTCTGTTGTGAATTCATTCAGTGCGCGACTTTGAATGCAGTAATTAAATTAAGAGTTTACGCATCTACACAGTGAGCCGAAAAAGGATTTAGATTTCAACATATGATGACGAATGCCCAAGTGACGCCATTTACTATCAAATTAAATCTACGCACATCCCTTTTTAATCCTACGTTAATTTCAACTCAGATTATTGAATTCTCTTCTCATAGTAACGACGGTTTACAATTGTCACTGCCCTTTGGTAGAAACCACGTAACCGATTGCAATCTATTTGTTTTTAAATCCTAAAAAACTCTCCATTATTTCAAAAGAGAAAATACAATGCAGAATTTGAAGGTTGTGTCACTCGCTTTCTCGGAACACTTATATCATCGCAGTTGTTGACAGTTTTTTAATGTTTCTATTTGCTTCATGTCCCACCTTTCACGTGCTTCAACCCGCAACAATAGAGACTGGGGTCCATACGGAGTCCAGATCATTCCTAGGTATACAAGTATATGAGGATCAGCATACACTGAAGCCACAACAAAGTTACAACATGAGTTGCAGCAGTGGTTTCACATATTGACTCCATCCACCGCGATGCTTTTCCAGCCATCAGCATCGGCCCCGCGATAAGTGCAACTTGGTTGGCCCTGAGTCTGCAGAGCACTTGAGGGAAGTGTAGCATCAAAGGCAGTGGGTGTACTCAGCCAACTAAGAAGTGAGCCTTTCTAATCAGCTCTAACCCACCTGGGTTTCTGACTTGGATTGCATCGCTCGTCGAATAGAGGCCACTGACTTGGTACAATACTGGCAGAGAGTTTTTGAGGGGTTTTCTTATTTGGTCAAAGGGCCAGCTTTTGTTGCTTGGAAGTGACTGTGCACGGCTTACTGACTCGGTCATCATCACTAATTCAAGTGGTCTGAGCAGTGATAGGGACCATGGCGTGAACCCTTGCAGCCCTGGGTCGCAGCAGATTAGGCACCGGATTACGTAGCAACCGCAAGCTAACTGGGATTAGCAAAACTACAGGTGTGGGTAGCAGCGAAAACGGGGAGTAAAAAGTCAAGACAAACAGTGGACGTAAGACGGGAGTGGACTCGTACGCAGCAGAGGCGCCCCAGGAGTGGACAACGTCTGACGACATCGTTGGTGCATGTGAGATGGCAGGAGGAGCGAGGAGGCTCGCGAGACCAAACGGTCATTTACGGTGATGGTACTACAGGGGAAAAACATATGTTATCATTTCTTGCTACACATGTATGCTATGAGGACAGGAGCCTAAATGCTGATGCTGTATGTAGCTGTAAGGTAAATTTGTAGGAGGCGATCCTTCATACCAAGTGTCAGTAATTGGGTAAGAAACTAGAATCAGAAAATCGCCGCTGACGTAAAAAACGAGGAGATGAGTTACCGGTTTCATGCATGTTGTGGATTTTTCGATCTTCTCGCAATTGACCATCAATCCATAGATCACCTATTTATATTGAAGCTGTACACAACAGACGCGGAACTTACTCATATTTAGCAAAAAAATGGTAAGTTTTTAACTCAGTAATCTATAAGAACTGCAACTTCCCAAATCGGTCACCCTTAAAGGTTCAACCTCTAAAAGTAGGGGGATTTCAAGGCATTTATTGCGAGAAATATCATATGTGCGAGATGAGTGCAACTATCACAAGGGCCACCGCTACTGTATGGGGTTAGACTTCTCAGATCTGATGCCGGAATACACTGTTAATGTTCTTGTTTGAGTACAAGGCACACAATCAGTATTGGTATCAGCCTCAGGTATAAGAAAGAGCTGACATGACGACCAGAATGCACTAATATTGCCAAATCGATCCACTCGAAAGGAAGACGAGGAGCCACACGTCGAAATTCACTCCGATGCAGCGAACACACCCTGAAGAGATATCTTTCCTGCTGTTCAGGCTCAAATTGCAGTACACACGCGCATGAAAATGAAGACGAGATCCGGTATTCGCAATGTGAAGGATCAATTCTAGACGAGGATGGATTTCTAGTACTGCACTGCCCGAAGAACCATCAGAGGGTAACGTCCGGAAGAAGTGCAGAAATGGACCTCAAGCTGAGAGGAGTATCTGCGCTTGATTATATCGACCTTATGGTGATAACGAAACCTCGCGAAGGAGCAACCCAAGTCAGGATTCGCACAAGCGACGCGCCGTGAAGCTTAGAAGTGGAGTGCTGGAAGAGATTTAAGTGAAGGGCGGTGAACTCAGCGAGTGTGATCAAGCCGGAACCTGACAAAGCGAAACTGGGTGGTGGGTTATTGATTGGTAGCAGGTCGGCGCACGCAGAAGACGGCACGCCGCAGTGGCTCCCGGCGTCGCGACGACGCTGTGGATCGCGAGAATTGGGTGGCGGCGCTGGGCGACGAGCTGCGACCCCGCCCCCGCGAAGTGAAGGTCTCGGCGCTGCATTTCCTAACACTCGCATCCCCGACAACACACCACACCACCCCCCATCCATCAGCCCTAATCCACAATGAATCTAAATGATATCAAGGTCACTAGGGAGTCTCTTACAAGCATGATTTATTGAGGTAATTTACAAAGATTCACCATTATTTTTAGTTGTTTTCTTTATACGTATCTTTGTGTTTATTGATTTTTTTTTTGTTTAATGCTACAACTAAGAAAAATTCATATTTGTTTTTATTGTGACTAAATTTATTATTAAAAATATTTTCTAAAATGATGATCAACAAAGTTACAAGTCCTGACATGTATTTCTTTCTAGATGTATTTGTTAGGTATTATGAAATTAAAATCAACTAGGATGTTTAATATGAGATTGTTTTTATCATTAAATGATGCACATTTGAATGGATTTTCATGTTTATTGGATTAGAAAAATTCTTCTTTTTTATTTACCACCATTTTATCAACTAAAGCTTGTAGAGGCTCATTTATAAAAAGAATCTTTGATGAATTCAAAATAAATCATTTTTAAATCACAACTTTTTTCTGGATAAGTTTAAATTCAAAAAATATATAAATCTATGCTATATACATACATATACATACAAATATATATATATATATATATATATATATTACTAATCTCATTATCTTCAAAGAATCAAAATCTTATGACATAAAATGTATATGTGTTTTCAATGATACAATACTACTCAGATGATTTTATATTTTAAAATTATATTAAATATTTTCTTGATATAATTTAAATAGACAAAGACTTTTATATTTGAATAAATATATATATTACTATATTAAGAGTTTTATTATTTTAAGAACTAATATATATATATATATCTTATTTTATTAGATTTTTTAATATATATATATATATATATATATTCTAAACCATTCAAAAGAATGTATATTTTTATATATGTATTCAAATAGACCATATATATTTGATGCTATTGACGAACAATTTATTAATTTATAGATGCCTCTTTACATGCTTTTTTATTTTTTTATATTTTTTTTTATAAGATTTTAATTTTAGGATTTTATTTCTAGGCTATATACAAATGTAGTAAAATCCATGGTGCAACTAATGCCCTATTCTAAAATTCTATGAAAAAATTAACATCAGATATCTATAAAGGTAAAAAAAGAACCTTCTTGTTGATAAAATTAGAATTAAAATGTTGTACTTTAAAAAACATAAGATTATACAATAATTACTAGAAAGGTATTATTGACATTGATACAATAAACCTACTTATATCAAATAATATTAACTTTTTGAATAATTTTTTAAAGATAATTTTTAAAATTTTGGTATATTTGATTTTTAATTAGAAAACATTTATTCCACTATAACTGTATTGATTCAATAATTGGCTTATTCTACACAAACTGGGTAAAAATTAATAAAAAATATTTGACATATAGACATATTTTTAAACTAAAAGATAATAATATTTACCAACTTAAAAATATAAAGATATTTAAGGTTGTATTATTAGTCATAAAGTAATAATATTAATGCATGGATTATATATTTAAAACATAGGTCATAATCTGTTTTAGATATAATACTACAACTTAAATAAATTTACTTCATTTATTTTGGTATAAATTGCTATTAGTCTATTATAAATCAAATTATTTAATAACCTTATTATAATTGTAATCCTTGTCAACATATGAAAATATTATTTAAAGTGGAAATATTTAAATTAGTAACCATTGGATACTTTTAAAATGGAATTTGGATTTTATAGGTTTCATTTTCTAAACTCAACATATAGAGTATCAATGTAGTATTGTCAATGGGCTACAAAATTAACCAAAACTAAAGTGATTAAAGTAATTTTAAAAAATTATATATATATATATATATATATATATATTAAATTTAAATTTAAGTTTATTTTATTTTTTTCAACAATTATAATATTAATTTTTAGAATTAATAAATCATTTTTTAATAGATAAATTTTTTATCCAATACCATTTGTTTTATAATGCTTAAAATAAATATCTAGATCAACTCTATGAATAAGGTTTTAATAGCAGTTTTATAAAAAAATTGGTTTTTGATTATATAAGGATATTGATCAGTACTTATTTATTAAATTTTCTTTCTTCCAAACTACATTCAAGATCTTAATCAATCATTTAATGTTTAAATCAAATTAAAGTTGATAATGCCTATAGATTAATGAGTTTCTTTTTCTTTTGAAGTAAAATTCAAGATGAATAAGTTACATATGTTCTAATTGCAGCTATAATTAGTCCAAAAAAAACTAGAAAAAACTTGGTTATTAGTCTAACATCATGTAGGTGCAATTTAATAAAGTTAGGCACTTTCAGCTATAACTAAAAATAAATATTTATACTATCATATAAATAATTATGTCTTTTGATTTTCAAAGGCTACAAAAATTTTTTAGAATAAATTGTAGAAGAAGTAGTAAAAATAAAATTTAGATGATTATCTTCAACAATGAAAATCAATCTAAAACCAATGTTGAGCTTAGTCCATTTTAATTTTTAATTTGCACATTATTTTTTTAGTAAATTTTTAAAATATCAATTAATCTAATCCTAAGATGTTCATTAATTAGTCAATTCTACTTAATATTCTAATCTAAAGAAAAAAGTTATAAATTGATACTAAACATTACATCCTTTACAAATCATTCAAGGAAGTATTTTAAATAATAATAGTAATAATATTATTTTTAAAATATAGTTTAATATATACAAATAATTAAATATATAATATTATATTATATTAAAAAAGTTAAAATTTTTAACAAAAATAATACTTGATATAAAAATATTGACATATTTACTTTATCTTATATATACATGTATATTCATATAAATAAAAGATTATCAAGGTGTTATCTTTGCAAGTAGAAACTAAATAGTATCAGAGATTTTGCTTGCAAGATTAGTTTACTCTTTTCTCTTACAATTGTATTTTTAATTTTTAATAAGAGAATTATTCCAAATTATTCATAATTTCTATGAACTTAAAATATATATATTCATATTAAACCACACCAACGCTTGCTTCAACAAAACATACAAACTCTTTCAGGGATTCTTTCAAAATGAATCCGTGTTGACTCAATGAAGAATCATACACCGGTGTGAATGGAGTTGCACATAACTAAATAATAAGCTTGGCATTTGGAGTCCATGTTTGGTTGACACGTTAGCGTTAGAATTGCTAAGAACCCAGGCTCATTGGGACTCGTTGACTGGGGTGCTCCGAGTGGCGTCGGTTGCTGCGGCGGTGCTCGCTGAGCCTGTGAGAGCGTGCCGGAGGGCACAATTCACTGCTGCATACAGCGAGCTCCATCATGCTCTGCAGCTCAGTGAGGCGCTGCTGCTGTCTGTTGCGGTACTGATCTCATGGGAGAGGTCGCGGATATGTTCCTGGCTGCCGCCGGGCTGAAATTCTGCTTGGATCCCTGCACTTGGACAGTGCGTGCCGTCTGGATACGAGCGCGATCGAAGCAGCGTCACCACGAGATTCCATGACTGCGTGGAACAAGCATTGCTGGTCTTTTCGGCGGCGCGAGATTGGAGCCTGCACCCGACCGGGAGAGAACTGGTGCATGCGGATCTTGAACTGGTTACGCAGTAAGAGAATACATGCAGTTCCGAAGGTTTTGACTTCTGAGTATAGAGTGCATGGGATTTTATTTATTTTTGTTTCCGTTTGTGCTAGTTGCTCTCCACGTCTTGCACTGGAGAGGCCGTTCCTTGTGATACATTGCAGCAGAAGCTAGCAGTCTGAGTGCTGATGCTTCAAACATATCGCACGTAACGGCGAAGAGTCCTCGTGCAGGACGCAACTTATTTGTAAATCTCAACAGCGAGCTCAGTGAAAAATTAGATTTGAGCTGTAATGCAATTGAGGATACAGGAAGAGTTCAGATGATCATCGAGGATGCGAAACCTGAGCTATTCTCGACCTAGTCACAGTTGAGATTTGAGGTTGTGGAGAATCTGGTGTGGAATTGCAGCAGCTGGGATGAATTCACACACCAAGCTGGGAATGCCAGAGAGCATGCGCAGCTGAGGCGGCTGGACCAAGTCCGTGGATCTGCGAGAGTACTTCGAGCACTGCAGGATTCCAGGGTGCTCTGGCCAGGTCAACAGACACCATTCAAGCTTCTGTTTTTCGTAATATACCTCGATATTCTTGACAATGTGCGACTCTGAAAAGAAATCACTTGGTTGATAGTGAATTGTCAGCTTGGTTGTTACCAACTAGTGACTACTAACTACAATAGAATCCAAGCAAGGTTCTATCTAGACCAATAGCTGTCTTGATAGCCATTTATCATTTACTTCTTCATGTTTTTTTATTTGTAAATTGTTAGCCAAAAATATTATTCAAAGCTGCAAATGCATTTGTCAAATAATCTTGTGAGACTTGATCCTAGTGGATTCAAAATTTTGTGGCAAATTAATGGTAAAAGATCAATTAGAATTTTAGTTTGTGGAAGTAAGAAATGTGTTTAAGATATTACACACATCCATATCATTTAATGTCATATATATATATATATATATATATTTATATTTATAAAAATCTAGTTGAAATTATAAAAGAAATACTAGATTTTTATAAATATAAATATAAATATAAATATTATAATATTTTTTAGTTACCTACTTTATCTTATTTTTAATTTATTTTAGATTATGAAAATCAATTCAATAAATCTTGTTTAAAGATTCACATGATTATATTGTAATATTTATTGTAATTCTTTAGAAATTAATATAATTGCTTAAAATTTATAATTAGACATTAAAAAATATAGTGATTAATATAATATAATAAAAAAATTACTATATATATATATATATATATATATATAAATATAGAATTGGTATTATCAAGGAGGTTTGTAATTATATTATATAAAAATTAAAATATTTCTCTATATTATGTGAAAAAGAGGCAAAATTTTAAAATAAAAAAATTATCTTTGAAAGAAATTAATCATAAACAACATGTAAGAACCACAATAAGAACCATGTGGCTTGATTCTTATTTTAAAAATTATTTATTATTAATTGAATAAATTTATCAGATATTATTTTATTTTATTTTATGTTAGAAAATATTTTTATAGCTCAAATATATTATGGCAATTATATCTACCATTTAGCATTTTATAGCTTCTATTTTGTCGATGAATAAGAAAATTTTGAAACATAAAGAAATATGTTTTGTACCAATAGCTTCACTAATTTATAAAGGAGTTATAAATTGCAGCAGTTATTTTTTTATAAATGTCTCTAACAAAATTTCTCTAATACAAATAATTTTATAAAATAATAATAATATATTAAAATTAATTTTTATTTAATTTTTATTTAATTTTTATCAAATATTTGTATTTTAATTAATATGGTTCAAATAGAGTAGACCTGTTACAGTTTTTAACTTTTTATATTATTCATATAAAAAAAATTTAATGACAAAAAGTACATCTTATATCTAAAATATTAAATAATATATGTTTTCAAGTAAAACAAATTATAAACAGTGCAAAAAGAGCTTCATTCAATATTTATGTAACACATACTTTTCATCCCAAAAATATTTAATTAAATTTTTGAAGCAATATTATGGTTTTATTTTTTTAAATTAATATTTTGAATTTTTTTATAATAAAAGCCAAGTTATCTACTGTAGTAGAGCTTAATATAAAAAATGAACAATAATTTGCAATTAAAAATACTAAAAGATATATTATAATTCAAAACTTAATACAAGTATTTTAATTATAGTGAACTTAAAAATATGTCAAATATTTTATCTTGTGAACTTAAAAATATTCTATCAATCTTTTAAATTTTTAAAAAAATTTTGGGAATTTTAAATCAATTTAAATATTTTTATCTCACTTTTTTGTATTTTAAGAATACAAATAAGATGTTTATTATATACTATAAAATTTAAGAAATTTAAGATATATACGAAGATAGAAAAATATATGTTGTATATAACTCAAGTAGAAAATATTATTTGAAATAATATTCTTAAGATGGATTCTAAAAAAAATAAGTTTTTATAAATTTAGTTTTTTTAAAAAATTTAAAAATCTTATATATAATATTTTTAGATTTTATAAATCATTATTGAGTTTTATGATAATTTTTCTAAATTTATTTCTTGGATTACAAAATTAACTTATAAAAATATTCAAATATTAAAAAGAAACAAATCTAATATTTCAAGGTTTAAAAGTTATGATTACAACAATTTTGATGTTATCTTATTTAAGTTATTTAAAAAGTAATATTTGTATAAAATTAAAATTAAATTATTATATTAAATTAAAACTTATTTTTAAATAAAATAATGAAGTTAAATTTATATTATTTCTATAGATTTGAATAGATTTTGAACAACTAAGATTAACTATGTGATTTTCAATAAATGATTCTTTGAAATTGAAGGTTTATTTTTAAAATAGTATCATCATCTAATAATATTCTTCTAACATATTTATTTAAATTATTAAAAAACCTAAGATTTTTATTTTTATATGTATCTTAAATTATCATCCAAGTTATTGAAACATATCTTTTTTATAATGTGCATTTTATATAATATATCATCCAAATACATAATAAGGTTTGAATAGAGGATTTTCTATCATATAGTATTTTGCATCTATCTTTTGTTATTCTTGATCTTCTTTTACACATATCTTTATTATTATATAAAACTCTTAAGAGTTGATTACTAATTCTTCTATTGTAAAATTATCATCTTTTAAAAAGTTATAAAATATTAAACTATAGATCATAATTATAATTAGTAAATAATTATTTTTATTGAGTGGAAGATTATATAATAAAAAATAAAATAAAATCTATTTTAATAGATATTCTAGAATAATCAAATTAATCAAGGAATCTATACATCAAGTGTGGAGTATTTCAATTTCAAATGGTCAATTTACCAAGTCCACAATAATTTACATATATTTGTAAAGATCTATATTATTTTCATATTGAGAATTGGTACACTTATTAAAGACTTTAAATATCTAGTATTTATTTTTTAAATATTTTGAATAATATTTTCTTTGAAGGTAGTTAGTCTTTTTTGCAATAGTTATAAAATAGTCCTAATGGTAGTTGAATTTCTTAAAGGTTAATTGTGCAATCATAAAGACAACTCTTGAGTAAAATTTTGGCTTATAAAATTTAGTTAATTAATTTTTTAAAAAAAGATAAAATATGTCAGGATAATTTTATTTTAAATTTTTAAAAATCATGTAAGAAAAATAAATTTTGTATAAAAAACAAGAAACATCTTTGTTTTTTGTAATTTATACAAATGTCCTTGTTCTAAAAAAAATAGAAGCTTAATTTTCTTGGACATGTAATATAAATCTTAGTTTATTATTTTATTTTTAAAATAAAATAAAATACTATAAAATGCCATATCTATCTTAATGTTGTACCTTTTTTGATTAGAATAAATCTAAACTAAATAGATTAGTTAAAAACTTATTAATATTAAAATTCTAACATTTTTTTTTTTATCTTTAAAGAATCACATATATATATATATATATATATATATATATTAATTTCCATAAAAAATACATGGATTTAAATTTTATAGTATATTCTTCACTATTCTTTTTTTTTTAATTTTTTGATCTTTTGAATTTTGAAATCATTAAGTCTACATAGTTAAATATTATACATAAAAATTTAATTTAAGATTTTGATTTGCAGATGTTTTTAATAATCTCAATATTTAAGTATAAAAACACGATACATCTGATCATTTTATTTTAATTCAAGTAATTATTTTTAATATTAGTAATTAAATCTACTTCGACCATAAAATTAGTTGATGGATATTTTTATTGTAATTTTTTTATTACATTATATGTAGAATGATGTATAAAGTACCACTTTATTTTCTGTAAATGTTAATTTTTTAGCTTATATTATTTTACTAATTTGCCTAAGAATCTAAAAATTATATTTGATAATAATTATTGCAATCATTCCAGAAAATTATTAGAAAACTTTAAAATAATCACTTAACACCAATGTATACATATAAAACAATCAATCAATTAAATTACTTTTAGTTAATCTCAAATTTTTCAAAAATAACATATTTTTATTTCAAATAATTAGTTTCTTAATCATATATTAACTTCCAATTTAGACCAAGGTTTTATAAATGCATTGTTTTATTGCAACTCTAACTTCTTTTAATAATATTACCTCCCTATGATACACTATTTGAAACGATTCTATAATCATTCTTATTTACTCTTGGATTATCACAAGGCAACACCTCTAAAACAAAATACCTCTTCTTGACATTAATGTTTGCATTATAAAATTGTGTGCATATATGTGAATTCACAAAAAAGTCTATAAAATTACAAAACTCAATTGGCTTTGTTTTCTAGTCAAAACTCACATAATACGCCATGCTATTATTTCTTAAGCAATCTATTGAAACCAGAAAATTTATTAAGAATCCAACTCAATATATTAAAACCATTCTATTGTTTTTTTAAAAACTGTTTGCTTGTCCTTGAAGATAGAAACTTATGAATACTAAATGGAAATTTATGCTGCACATAGACATAGATAGTCTTTTATTTATTCATTCCTGTTAATGTACAGAAAATTAATTTCCTCTAAATGCTTAGCTCACTGGAGAGAGAAAATGAGATTCATTTTTTAGTGAGTTATATAAGACTACAACATATTGATATCAAAATAGCATCTGTTTTATTGTGTGATCCTCGATCCAACAACCGCGTTCACACTGTCACAAGAATGTGGTGACTTGGCACCCAACCATTCGACAATCACACTGTGGGCCATGGGACCGTGCTCCCCAAGCAACAGCGACTTTGGATGGATGAAGACATGGATGAATAACTGTGTAGATGTGGACATCCATGAGTTCAACGAGCCTTGGTCTCTGATAGTCAAGGGAACGGAGCCACGCTGTCAGCCAACCTGGATCCGGTGGCTTTGTCAGAGTGAATGGACTTTTAGGGTTCTAATGGGTTCATCACTATCATGGGATGTGAGTTGGGACTATTTGATTCTTTGGTGGTGTGGGGCCATAAATAAGTAATAAAAATCAATAATACAATGATTCCTTATTATTTACATTTACAAAGAATTGGATCACTAGATGTAATAGAATATTTTCAAAAATAATTGGTGGGTAAGATGGATTGATTTTGGTTTGGCATCCAATAAATATGTTGGCCATAGGTAATAGGAGGTTACAAGTATAGAGAGTTTTGGGATTTAGGGTTTGGGTAGTATGGAACAGGAGCTAGCTTTAGAAGATGCATAACTTTAAACATCATTTATCCTTATTCACAACTTACTCACTTTTCTTGCTCTAGTGCATTTTTGCTTGATTTTTTATTTTATTGTATTCACTGTGTGCTCAACTATGTTAATATTTGTATTAGGAAGTGTTAAAGAATACAAGTTTTTTTATGGAAGAAAAAGAAGTCAATTTCTGAAAAACATTTTTATTTTGATTTTGGGTGTTGAACAAAAAAAAAGCTGTGGATTGCTATAACATATTTGATTTTATAACTTTTTGAAAGTGAGAAAACAAGTATCTATAAAAGCCAAACATACTAAAAAAAGACTAAATTACATGTAGTTTTTGAAAGTTTATTTTTATTTTATATAAATGGACTAAAATAATCTTATTAAGGTATTATGAAAACTATTAAAAATAGAATATGTTTTTGTTAAAAATATATTTAATGTACTTAATCAATGTACTATTATATTCTTATATAAAAATCATTATGATATTATTAATTGAATTTTTAATCAATTTATAATTTTAGAAATGGTTCGGTAATATTAATAGCTATAGAATTAATTTACATTGTCAACCAATATTTCAATTACATAAAAATAATACAATATCATTCAAAATTTTTAAATAATTGTAATTTTATAGAATGATTTTATAACTATTTTATATATTGTTATTTGTAGATATAACTAATTTTGGTTCTATATGATTAAAAATTTACAATAAATTTTTTTATGAACTAATGTATTCTATTTTGAATATGTATTTTTAAAAGTTATTCTATTGAACAATAATATATATTTTTAAAACATATATAAAAAGAAAAAATATTTATTGATTCCACTTTTGTAGCACAAATATATATAATTTAAAATTTGCATATGAAAACTAATTAAAATATATATATACTATAAAATATAATAACTAATATATATATTATAAATATAATTAGATTCTTTCTAATATTTATGTAAAATAAAAAAATAATAATTTTATTAAAAATTTAACATCTAATCTTCATCCAGTTTAATGATAATATAGATGATAGTAAGTTTTGTACAAATAATGTGGATTATTTGTACAAAACTTACTATCATTAAAAGTCAATATCTTCAAAACACCACACTATATAATTTATAAAATAAAATTAATAGAATTTCTTTTAGATAACATTTAGATAATTGAATTTTATTGAAAATTACTAAAAGATTTTTTTTATTTTTAAAACCATACTTCATCCAAATTTTAAAATATATATATATATATATATATATATATAAAATACTTATTGCATATATTAAAATCATTCATTTGGTATAATAAATAAATCAAATTGCAACCAAAAAATAAATTTTATTTGGATTGTTTTACGCAATGCCAAATGTTATGTGTTTATTTGTAGTGGAGTTATATTTGGCATTTAAAAAGAACTTCAAAGTGTATGTAGTAGATTGATTTATTTTTTGTGATAGGATATTAAATTGAAACTATATCAATTTATTTTATTTTATTTTATTTTGATATGATTCTTAGATTTTTGTTTAATTATATTTTCATTCATTTACCAAAGTTTATTAGTTAAAAATATAAAACACTACTTATCAGTGAATGATTCACTATTTGATTAAATATTTCAATACATTTAAAAAATAATATGTTATAATACCATATAAATTTTTTTTAGATTTTTTATTTTTTATTTAGTCTATAATATAAGATTTTTAAAAATTAAAATATATTTCTAAATTTTTAAATATCATTAGTTTTTAAGTAAAGATAACACATTATATACTTTTTATAATAGATCTATTCATAAAAGAATAAATTATTATTTAATTATTGAAAGAAAAATAATTAAATAATATATTTTTATCTCTTTATTTATATAAATTGAAATTATTTTAATTTTTAATTAAAAAAATATTTTTAAATATTTTTATTTATTAACTTATTTTATATTAATTATTAGCTTAATATGGCATAAAGAAAAAGATATAAATTAGAGCTATATCTATTATTAATTATTTTAAAGATTGCACAACTCTTGATAATATAAAGCTTAAAATTATAGAATTCAAGATACAAAAAATGTACCAAGTGTGATCTAGACAAATATATTTAATACAAATATTTGTCAAAGTTCTCTAATATTTAGATATTTTAGAAACATTCTTAATTTTAAAATAATTTTTTTAGATTATAATGTTAATATATATATATATATATATATATATATATATATGTGTGTGTGTGTGTGTGTGTGTGTGTGTATATATATATATATATATATATTTTTTTTTTTTCTTTCTTCTTTTTAATTTTGTTATTAAAAATATTATATTCTTGTACATTTATTAAGTAGAACAAGAAATGGAATATATACAAAAAATTAACTTCGAATTTAAATAGAAAAAAATTATTTAAAAGAAGAATATAGAAAATTAAGTCATTTTTTGATATCAATTTATTTAGATAAGAAAAAGAAATTAAAAGAAAATTTATAAATTAAGTTTTTGTATATAATAAAATTATTTTATATATTTGTAATATATATTTTTTTAATATTATTTATTATAATTCTTGTTTTATCTTCAAATAAATAAACTATTTGCAATTGTAAAGTTAATATCTTTAAATTGTAACCAAGATAACATAATAAAAATTATATGTTATTATTTATAAAGATAAAAGTAATAAAATTATAACTTAGGTTTGTAATAATCAAAACATATAATAAAATTTAAAAATATTATATAATCAAATCTCATTTATTTCAAAAATTATTTAATATATTAAATAAATATTTATTATTAAAAATATTTAAATAAAAAACTAAATATGCAATGTATAACTTGTTCTTGAAGAAAGATAATATAATTATTATATATTCTTACTTTACTAAATTAAAAAAGAAGTATTTAATTTTAAATAAAATTAAATCAAGTAAATAATATTATTTTGAAGAAGCATTAAAGAATCTTTTTAGATATATTTAAAATATGTAAGTGACTTTAGATACGCTGTGTAGATATAAAAATTCTCTTAGAAGCTTTTTGCATTTAATAAACCACCATAAAAGTTTCTTACAACTTGAATATTTAGCTTATAAACTTGATGTTCCTTCAAAAGCTTCTACATTTTTTTTATAATCAACTAGTATATAAAGAGGCAAGATTGATGTCATTCTTAATTTTGTCAATATATTTTTAATATTCTATTTTTGATTCAAAAATTTATAGTATTTTTAAATTTTAAAAAAAACCATTCTAATAACTTCTTATTTTAATAACATCTTATTTTTTCTTTAAAGAATATCTTCTTTCTTCTTTCTTAGTTATATATTCTATTTTTTTTTTTCTTTTCATAAGTTTGTGTACATTATTTTTTATAACAAATTTACTTAAAACTTAGTCATCTAAAATAACATAAATGATAATCATATTAAAAATTAATTAGATCTAATTAATCTTTTAATTTCATGTTGTAGAGATAATTAAAATTTATTTCTTCTTTAACTCATTAAAAATCACCAAAAATAAATATAATTAAGTTGATATTTAAAATTTATTAGAATATACTTATAAATAATATGGATTAATATTTTTTAATTATCATAAATTTAACAGTACTATAAATTATCTTAGAAATAATTAAGTAGTAGTATATTTAACACATAGTTTTAATAATATATAAAATTATTTAGAAGTATAAGTTTTTATTTTTTTCTTAAAGAATTTATTATTATAAAAGAACTGATATCATAAACATAAACTTTTAGATGCTTCTCCACATTTGCAAAAATGCTTTAGAATTTTCTACCATGAAACTATAAAAACAAGTCTAATTTAAAAAGATCTTATATTAATATTTTTTAGTAGCATAAGAGGCAAGAAATTTAAAGCTTTTAGTCTTATAAGTATTGAGTATAAGAACAAGATTCTTATATATCTATTTAAACTTTTAATAATTTATATGTGACTTTCCAAAAGATAAAGGTCAACCATTTCAAGCTTCTACATATACATGTTTAATTTTTTATATCACAAATATCCTTTGATAGTTAACAAATTTTTTATATAAAAAATAAGTAAAAAATTTAGAATTCAATAAAGCAAAGGTAGGAATTATATAACTTTTAGAGTCTAAAATATTTGTATAACAAAATAAGGAGAAGATTTAGATGAAAGTATAGAATGTTTATAAGATACTATTGTATAAAAAATTTGCAATACAATCCCTATTGTAATTTAACAAACTTGTATTTTAACACATTGTATTATTTTATGATTGTGTTCTTTGTTGTATGATTGTGCCACTTCTTTGAATAATGTTAGATAATATCTTTGGATTCTTTATAATATAATACAAACTTTTGTCTCAATTTTTAGCTATTATTTTAGAAACCGCTAGGTGGACACCCTCTTGTGTCACACTAACAAACACCATTGGTACAAGTTTTTTAATAAGGTAGATGCCAATGATATTGAAAGGTATAAAAACAGCAACAAAAAAAATAATAACAATCTACAACATATGAAGATTAGCGATACAAAAGCTAATAAAGTAAATATAAAAAATAATAAAAAGAAGGTGTCTATCTAGTAGAACCACTACATAGATATCTTTTTTTATTTATTTATTTTCTTTAGCTTTTGTATTACTAATATTCTTTTGTTGTAGGTTGTTGTTTCTTATTGTTGCTTTTATACCTTTTAACCTCATTAGTGTCCAACTTATTAAAAAACTTGTAGCAATAGTGTATTATTGGTATAGCACAAGCGGAGGAGGGATGTGTCTATGTAATAAAAAGGGGGTGTCCACCCAACAATTTTGTTTTTTTTTAAATTTAATTTAACTTTTTTTTTGTAAGATATTTAAATTATACAACAACAATCTCCATATCTTTTACTTGTGCTTTTTATATTTTTTAAAATTATAGATGTAGCTACAAAAAATATAAAAAGATTAAAAAAAAGAAGAAGATAATTTTATTTCTTTGATAATAATACATAAAGAGTTGATTATTATATTTTATTGCAAAATTAATCATTTGATATAAAATTAAAAAATTAAAAAAATTTAATATGAGTTTTTATATTATTTTAAAATTTTAAAAAATAAAAAATAAAAAATAATTGATAAGTATAACATATTTCCACTTATTATTAATTTCTAGTTAAAAAATTATTAAATATATATAAATATTAAACAACTTTTTATGAAACAAGATCCAAATTTTATTAGTTGTATAAACTCCATCTTATTTTTTATATATAGATAGAAATTCTATTAGTAATACATTTAAGTTATTTAAAATAAGACCTAATTGCTTCTAATTTGATAAAAATCAAGATTAAATTGGTTCATTAAATAGTGGTTTAATGAACCCCATTTGAGTTATTAAAGTTGGATAACTTTGACTTTAAAGTGCAACAAGTTCTACTTGATTGATAAATCTTCAAAACCTAGATATAATTCATTTGATCTTTCAATAGATAAAATGGTAATCATATAATCATTTCTAGTAAGAATAGTTATTTAATGTGATATAGCTATTGAATAAATTCTTGATATTTTTTTATTTTTAAAATAGTAACATTTAAAGTTGGTTGTAGTAGTAAACTAATTAAGTATCAATTCCTTCATTACTTCTTGTATTTGTATCATGATTCTTATAATTTTTACTAAATAATATATATATATAAATAATATAATATTATATAAAGTTTTATAATAATAATGATAAATTTAAAAAATGATATTAATTTAGAAGTAGATAATTTATAACATCTAAATTATTTTGATGGTTTCAAAATAAAAAGATAGTCTATTTTTTATTTGCCAAAATTTTTTGAATTATAAAATATATTAATTTAGACAAACATGTTATATATATATATATATATATATATATAAAAGAAAGAATATCAAAAATAAATAAAATTTTAAGAAATGAAGATGTTAAAATTACTATTGTCAATTACAAATGATTCTAAAATTTTGAATTAAGTCTAAAATAATAAAAAATAGAAAATAAAAAAGTGTTGTGCATATTATAGATGGTATTAATCATTCTTTAATATGTACTAGCTAACAAAAAGATCATGTAAAAGCTTCTTGATGAGCCTATGGTTTTCAAACCAATTATTTATGTCAAAAGAATATTTTTACAGTAACTTTTTAGATATGCAAAATTTTCAAAAGAGAAGTTTTTAAAACCATATGACACATCTAAAGATCCAATCCACATTCAAGAAATTATCTACCTAATTAATTCCTACCTACTTCTATTTCTATTTATAAAATACTTTAATTAATCTTAATATATTGGATATTTTTGTGATTAAAAACTTTAAAAAACTCAATTTTTAAATTAATTTTGAATACATATAATATTATATATGTATATATATATATATATATATATTTAATAAATTTATATATTCAATTAATAGCTTTTAAAATATTATTTTAAAAAGATTTAAAAGTATTAAAATAAATTATAATTATAAATAGTTGAGATGATTTTCATGAATGCTTACAAAGTTCTAAAAATTGGTTACAAATAGAATATATTTATAACTTTTAAATAGGAAAAAATTAATTAATTAAAAAACTACAACAACTTCTTTTTCTTTTGCAAAATCCTCTAAATTTGTGGTAAAAATGGTGGTATAAATTTGTCTAACTCTATTTCTGACTAAAAAATATAACATCAGAAGAAATTTTTAATTTTTAAAACCAAAACACATTAAAAAAAAAGAAAAAAAAAAAAGAAAAAAGAATCCTCCCGTTACCTAAAATTATAATTTAACTTTATCAACCGCATCATTACTTCCATCTGCACAAATTATCTACAAACAAACAAACACTGAAGTAGGTAAGTTCACCACATAGGTTTTTTGTAACCATGCTCTGCTTCATCAATGCATCGAGTATACCTCGTATTTGTGTCAAAAAAATAAAAAAATAAAAAAATAAAAATCACCACATAAGATAAAGTAGAAACTCACCTTGAGTCACATAATCCATTACTCCGCTAGATTTTGCTCTTTTATTATTATTATTATTATTTTAGAATCTCCCCCCCCCCAACACACACACACAAAAGATCAGACACAAGACCACACGCGAGATATGTGGAATAGTAAACATGACGCTGAACGTGTTCCGGTGTCTCGGTGCGACGATCTCATGAAGAGAGGGGGGCAAAGGCGGAGCAGAAAGCTTTGCGGAGGAAGTAGAAGAAGAAGAAGAAGAAAGAGGCAAAAGGGAAAAGGGAAGGACAGGGGAAGGGAAGCGAGAGGGCAGGATGGATAATGCGTGCAAATATAGCCGAGCCTGCTCTCTCTGTTTAACTGCGCTGTGCAGTGCGGTTCAGGGCTGGGCAGGGCAGGGCAACGAGACCCCGAAGACGCTCTGGATTCGGTAGTAGCTCCATAAAGCCCCAGACATTCTCTCTTTGCCTTCTGCCCTCTTCTTCGAATCTGGCGACATTGTCTCAATCAACGACTTTTGTCTCACCCGGCCGCCCATCTAAAGAAAGAAAAAAGAGTAAAAAAAGGCAGAGAAAATACGAGATGAATAAGCAAAAAGTAATTTTGTTTTGTAAGGTAATAAAAATAAACGGAGGCGGGGGGGGGGAGTGGCTCTTGGGGGATGGCAGAAGCGCGCCTTCTCGTTGTCGATCGCGCGCTGCTTCAAGGTTGCCCACATCATGGCTGTCTCCGTTACCAGTGCCCCGCCCAGTTTAGCAAGGCTGAGCTATGAAAATGAGCCTCTATTGATGGTCCCGTGCGATTGATCATGGCTGCTTTGCTATTTGCTAATTGTCGCTGGTGATGAAGATATGTTGCAGTGAGCGTACTGGAGAGGGTCGAATTGCTTTCCTGCCTTCTACCGAGCACTGACCCTCGTTGCTCTCTCCCGCTGCTCAGCTCGCATCTCCCCTGCTGTGCTCATCTCCTCCTCAGTTAATCGCGCTCCAGGTCTGTGAACCCGGAAATTAGCTTTTACATGTCGCGCTGTGTGTGGTTGTTGGGGTTCGCAAGGGATCGACGAGCATTCACGAACTGCCGTAAAAGTGCCGGCGAATCTTATGGTCCCCGGGAAACTGCTCTTCTGTCTCTTCAGTGGATGTACGAGAGTGACGCATTGTTCATTCATCCAATTCTTTATAGATGGTACTATCGACGAGGTGTTAAGCTCTGTATAATTGAAGATGAATGTAATTCTATGATTATTATTTTTTTTATTATTATTTTATAACATATTATACCAGGAGTCACATATTACATACAACAGATTTTCTCATTTATTACATGTAATTATTTTAAAAAAAATTTATGCTATGTTTTTATAGGGATATGATACTATGATGATGATAATGATAATAATATTCATATAAACAAACTAGTTTGGTTTGTAAATTTAATGATTAAAAGATAAAATGATGAGTTGAAAATATTATTCATATAACTAGCTAAGTTAATATTGTCACTAAATTATATCAATATATATATATATATATATGTGTGTGTGTGTGTGTGTGTGTTACAACTATGGTAGAGATTTTCAACTATGGTAGAGATTCAAAAAAATGAAAGAATTAGATTCAAAAGATTTAAAGAAAGTGGATCCAATTTTAGTCCGCTAATAATATTGGCATTTAATAGTCGCCCTCACACAAAAATCATACATAATAAATGAAATTGTTAACCAACATAGAATTGCAATAGTTTGGATGCATGTAATACTTCATCTTACTTTGAATATATGACCCATTCATAGCTGGGTTGGTGTGAATTCTTTGTTAATAGGGTTAAAGGAGAGGAGAGCCCACCAAGGTTTACTTAATGAAAGCCATCCAAATCCAATTGGAATACATATCACAATCAAGTTCAGAATTGGATCTATACATAGACTGATTCTGACAAAAACAACCTATTATTCATATATATTTGTGAAATATAAATTAAAGCTGCATTTATGAGCACATCCATCCATATCAACTGTGAATTGATAACAATTGCTGATTTAATGATAATTAAATTTTTAAAAATTAATTTGATCCATTACCCATTACACAACTTCATACTATAACTTATTGTACTTTACAACTTAATTTATCAATTTTGTAAATCAACAAAATTTATTAATTAATTAATTGTAACACATGGTTATATTATATTGTTGGGCTGAAATGAATCTAAGTATTAAAAAAACAATACTCATATTTTGTTCAAGGATATCCATGCATACATTTATTTCTCACCCAACATCAAATAGAATTAATTTCTTAAAAACATTTTTGAGAATATTTTTGAATTCTAAATAATAATGTCCAGCATAAACATTGTTAAAACAAAAATACAGTTAAAACTGGTTTATTTTATAGACTTCAAAAAACAAATATTGATTTTTTTAAAAATAGTTACAAATATTTGGTATATATTATCCAATTTTGAATTTACCTCAACAAAGAATCGCAAAATTCTTATGTGCATGTCCAGTAATTCTACTCATGTATACAAACAGCTTCTAGTTGGAAACAAGACCCCAATTCAAAATCATTCAACAGAACACCTATGTGGGAATTGAAGATTTAAAGACCGCACAGTTTTTTACCTTTTTTTTTGAAAGATTAGAGCCAAAAAAAAGGGATTTTAAAATTTCATTCATATATTTTATTTATTATTGACAAGGTCAAGAAAATCCCATTTTCAATATGAAATCAGAGCCTAATCTTTATATTATATATATAGCATAGAAGTAGAGACAATCATATATTGTTGAAAATTTTCATTTATTACTTGTTTATTGTTATGTATAATAAATATACTTGATAATTTGTGCCATTTCAAAAAAAATCAATCGTGATGATGAGTATTATAAAAAAATAAAATGGTGTGTTTTGTCAAAAAAAATTGTGTTCCAATACCAGTATTGGATTCTATTTTTAAAATTTATTTTATAATTTTATTTCCAGCATTCTTTTCAAGTGTTGGAAGAAATATTTTAGGTTCTTTTATTAAAAGTTTTCTTTTATAAAAAATGAGTTGATACATTGTCTTAGACCTAAAAAACAATAGATAACTGAAACCTTGAATCTCTCACATAAGTAGCTAAAAAGATCATTAGTTTTTAAATTAATGATTTGAATTTTTGAATTTTCAATACACTTTTAACTATGAATAAAAATTACAGAAAATTTTCGGTATGACAATTTGGAAAGGAAAATTACAAAATTTGGTTTGTGTTTTCAAATAAGAATAGCATAAAAGTTTTTTAATTTTTATTTAAGAATTTTTTTAAAAAAAACTTATGAATATATAATTGCAAAAAAGCTGTCACTTCAAATTATGCAATAAAGAAGTATATAAATAAAGACTGCAAGACTTGAGCTACAAGTCTCACATAAGCTACAAGACTGCAAAATTACATTATTAACTTGAGATCACAATGGTAACTTACTCAAGACCAACCATTATTTTGGTAAATAAATATTAGCATGTAATAAGAATTTTGATTGTGCTCATTTTTTAATGAATGACTTCATAAATTCTGATTGCAAGAAAAAAATTGTAGACTGATAGTCATACTAATTAGTACTCATTTATATAAGCGTATATAACCATAAATGATGGCTATTCTAAAATATAGATTATACTTTCATACTTTCATTCATAAGAGCAAAAAAACAATATTTTAGAATGGCCATATATTTATGCTATTCTTATTTGAAAACATACTTTCATTCATAAGAGCAAAAAACCAATCAATTATCTTTACAACTATCTTTAATATATAAATTTATTAAATTTTTTAAAAAATATCCATAATAAAAAATAAAAAATAAATCTCTTAATCTATAATAATTAAATTTTAATTTGTTTTACTTATTTATTTCTCTTCAAAATATTATATAAAATTAAAAAAAGTCATGCAAAATATCCATCTTTAAACTGTATAGTTTGTTTTTGTTTTTGTTTTTTTTTTTTTTGTTTTGTTTTGTTTTTTTTTTTCCCCTTCTTTTTCCTATTTTATTAATATCTGGTTAAACTTGTCAAAACTTGAGAAAATAAATTAAATATAATTTTTAAAATTTTTAAATCAAATTAAATTTAAAAAATTAGTAAAAAAGCTTATTTCTATATCACAACTAATAACTATTTTATTTCTTCTAAAAGATGTAGATATAATAAAAGAATTTCCAAGAATAATGATCTATTTATCTTGCTTTTACTGCATTGAAGAATAAAAGGCATGCAAGAAGCAGCACCACGAATTGTTAAGGATTATACTGATTGGCTGAAATATTAAATTTATAAACATCTGCTAATAATGTGTACATTATATACTTTCAAAGTGGTTCATGATCAAAGTTTTTTCAATCTAAAAACCTAGTATTGAAGAAAACACATCTAAAATTTGAGTCTTACTAAAAAAAACATAAATAAAAATTGACACACACTTCTACGTTGATTGAAAAAAATAATGATAAAATAAAAAAAATAATTCAATGCCAAATAACATAAAGTTAAGTATAAAATGGATTACTTGGTTTTAAATATAAAAATTCTATATATTCCAAAAAAAAAGTTACATCCTAATTTATGTCAAATGTTACAGATCATTTTTATATATGAAACTTATAATCAATGATTTGTAAAAATTAACATCTCTGTCAAAATTCACATTACATTTAATATTTTTTAGCCTCAATGTTTTATCATAAAAATAATATGGGATAATACACAACTACAAAAATTAATCTGGCTATCCTTGAGTCTTTAAGAAAATACTTAAAGTGAGTATATATAGCTAGCAATAGTTATAATTTTAAAATAAAATAAAATTTGAACCAAGATGTGTTAGAATAGTAAGAATAAAGATTTTTTTTAAATGTATAAATATTATTACTATTGCTCAAGGATATTAAATAAATTATATTAGAAAGATAGATATCAACACAAAGTAGAGTTATTTTATTAAGATTTGGAGTGATATACACACAATTGTGGTTCTTTTAAGAGCTATTAAAAACCTACATACTATTTTTGTAGTTGTGTATTCATTTTTTTAAATGTATAAATATAATTTTTTTTGTTAAAAACTATTATTGTAGTAAATGTGTGCATTGGTGCTATTTGGTAGGAACAAATATTGAGTACATTTGCTCAAGTGAAGTCCATAATTTTAAATAGACAAGAACAACCTTAAAGAGATGTCTAAAAATTATGATTCTTTATTTTAAAAATCAAATAAAATAAGACATGTAAAGAAATGGATTGACGCTTTGAAGGTATAGAATTCAAAGAAAAAACTGAAAATGTACATAAGAAGTTATAGATTACCAAAGGTATATTTCTTAAGAAAAAAACAAGATGACTACAACTTCTTAGGAGTTACAGAAAATCAATTGAATCTAACTTTGTTAAAAGTTATTGAAATAAAATATTTGCAAATTCAATTAGTGCGGACACACACACACACATATATATATATATATATATATATATATTACCTGTAATTACTGCCATATTAGTAGATAGATGGAATATTCCAATCTACTCAATTTCATTTTGAAGTATATAGCCTTAGTAAACAGATTTAATACCACCATCTTATGGATAATTTTATGATAAATATAAAATTATTAGAAAAAATCATGAAATTTTTGGAAGTGGTACATGGCAACACAATGACATCACTAATTTTTTTAAAGATTAAAATAGATTAAACAATATTTTATCCTTAAGAAAAACAGGGGTTTAAATTTTAACTCAAGAACTCCGATTAGCTGAATTGAAGTAGTGTTATACAGGCAAATCAGATAAAAAATCATCAAATAAATAAATTAGTAATTAAGGAAAATTCCATGAAATATTGTAACTAAAATATATTACAAAAAGTATACAAGTTTCTCTCATGTTTATATTTGTGTCCATCCAAGAATGACATTTAATTATTTAATTTCTTTGTTAAGAGTTTTTTAAATTTAGAAATGAATATATTGTAAAGCCATATAGATTGTACAACATGGAAGTATGAAAAGTACTTTTAAACAAATGGGATTACAAAGATGATATTCATCTAGTAGAGATATTTTTTCCAAAATATTGAAATTATAAGCATCAAAATTATAGCTAGTTATGAGCCATAATAATCATCAAATAAATTTCAAAAGTTGATCATTAATAGCTCTTGAAAGGAACTATAAACATTTCAAAACAAAAGATGTTAATATATAAAGATAGCCAACTCATTACCTAAACTTGTAAAGATGAGTCTACAAAGCAAAACTTGGATGACATGGCATTAGAATAGTTCTTCTTAAAATAATTCTCTTAGATACCAACTATATTTATATCTTGGTGGTTGTATCTCATGCCCTAAATGTGTGCAATATTTACAAACAAATAATGACATTAATCTTATAAAAATTGAGGATTATGTATTAGTATATTGGTCAATTAGGGCTCACCATAGCCTATATTATATAGGGCATGTTATAGCATGCATTTTATCATACATTGCCAAATATCAACAAACTTGCTATACTAATTTTGTATTCTCATTATTATGAATCATGTTACAAATCCGATTATGGAATGTATTGTTTATGAATGGAAAAGAAACAAAAATTTACATCTTTAATTTGTACAATAATAAATAGCGTATTTATGACCATTGCAATATCTTTTAGGTTTGAAAAAATAATATATATTTTATATATTTTTTTTCTATTTTTTTTAAAAAAATGATATGTATAACAAGATATAAAGGCAACAATATTGAAATAATTTTTTTTCAAAAATGATTTTCTTAGAATAGATTTATGCCATTGCAAGTTTAATAATTATACTTATTCAATCATAATTATAATTCTTAATATTCTATTAATATACTATATTTATAATTCTTAATATTCTATTATAAATAATAAATACAGGTGAATTATAATAGAATATTAAGGCAATCATCATTGGCCAAGTTTTTAAGTTCAAAAGAATATTTCACCAGCAGAGGTTTTGGTTGTGACCTTTGCAAACACTCTGCACAATAATTATACTTTTTGCTTATTAAAAGAGAACATACATGGTGATATCCTTGATCAATAAAACAATTGAGAAAAAAATATTTAAATAATTAAAAAGCACATAATCGATTGATTGATTAATTAATTATTTATTTATAATAACTTATAAAAATCCAATGTATTCTTTTGAATTTAAAAAACACTTCTTAATATTCTATTATAATTCATCTACATTTATTGGTTAAAATTTTGATATTTATATAATCATAAATTGTTTTAATCAATTTTAGTAACTTATTTTCTAAAAAAATATTTCTAATATATAGTATGTAAAATATTTTTGAATAAATTAATATGTAATAAAAGATTAATATTAGTAATTGTTCAATGAATAATGTTAAATTAATCTATTGATTTGGCCTCAATTCTGTTTACACTTAGAATATGAAAAGATTGATAAAAATATTCATTTGACAAGGTTTTGTGGTACACACACATATATGCATTACAAATTGTCAACAATGGTTCAGAACTTAAAAGTTTCTTTTATGGGTTTGACCAATGTATCTCTGTAAAGTTTTCTTTAAAATAATTTTGACAATAAGTCGTAATGAATATATATATTTATTATTTGTTTGAATAACTTGTGAGGTCAGTCATATTATTTCAATCAAAAGTTTTTTCTCTTTATGTTACAAGGTCTTTATCATTTTTAGTTCCTTTGACGGCTATTTGAAACATTTTTAGTTCCTTTGACGGCTGTAAGAAATTATCACTGTTGAAAATTTAACCTAAAAGGTATGATGCAATTAATACATCATTTTTTGATTTTCTCCTATATATTCATCTACAACAATTCATTCCCACTGTTGAATATTCTAAGTCAGTGACAAAATCAAGCAGTTGTATTGTAATGATAAAACCTCAAAATATATATATATATATATATATATATGCTCTGTGTCCATTAACAATTCTAGGTTGGCTTTAGAGAGTAAGCAATGCTTCAATGCTAAATCAAGTTTGATTCAGATTTTGCAACATCATTAAAAGTGATTATATTTTGATTTTTTCAAAAAAAATATAATAAACTCACTGTTTAAAATAGTCATAATTTGAGGATTTATAAAAGACGAGGCTCTCTATATTGTTCTCATTCCATAATTGTCACCACTATACCACAGAATTAGAGCATGTTTTGGATTAAAAAATAAAATAAAATATATAGGATATTGCTAATGCCACCACAATTTTTGTTATTGCCATCATAATCCATATCCACCAAATGTCACCTATGTTCAATATTTTTCAAAACAATTAATTTTTTTTAAATCAATACCTTTAAAACCATTTGATTATTATTATTATTATTATTATTTGAAATTTAAAAAACTTAAAAAAACGTCAAATAGATGATGGTGGTAGCAAAAATTGTGGTGGCATTAGCAATACCTTTATATAATTTAATTTTGTTTGTTTATCCATATAAAAATCAGGTAACAAAACGGAAGGAAAACACCCAGAGATGGGGGGTCATAAATGGAACAATAACTCCAGATGACGATCAACTGCTTGGCAGAAGAATGACGCAGTTGCTCCCTCAATAGCAATTCAGTTACACAATAGGGCAACGAACACCAACACAATAGTGGGGCCAGTTCAACAGCCCACCCGGGCCCACGGGCAGAGACAAAAAGTTATAAAAGCCAAAAGCGATACTCATCGGAAAAACTTTTTCCCGGTCAGCCTCAGAATACGACTCGGCTCCCTTACCCCCATCACCCCGCGTCTGTGTCCGTCCACCCTTTCGTCCGTATTTACGTCCGTCTTTCTCCCGTCCCGTCCCCATATTCGTTCGTCCGTTAGATGATTCTTTCGTTCGTTGGTACGTGGAGTTGTGCGCGGTGTGGGTGGGGGGGAACCCCAAATCGGCACCGAAGTCTTTCGGCAACGAGAACATCGTCGTCATCAACATCAATGCCATCAAGGTGTGTTCTGCTGCTGCCTGCGAGGCTGCGGTGCGCGGGGGGGGAGGGGGGGCGGGGGTGCAGGCAGCAGGCAAACAGGCAGGCAGGCAGGCAGGCAGGCGTGCCCTTACGCTATTTACGTGCTGGAGCGTTGCCGCCCCGGCTTCTTCTTCTATATATTCCGCTTCTGGGCTGCTTCCCCTCTCATTCCTCACCCACCGAACAGTCCCCATTGCTTGCAAGGCATCCTGCGGTTCTGGCAGCCTTTTAATCTGCGCATACTCGCTCATACCTCAGTCTGGCTCTGTTCGTTTTTTTTCTTTCGAGGTAGCCAGGTGGTGCTGCCGGAGTCGACCAGGATCTAGGTGTGTGGTGTTTGGTAGGGCGGAGTTTCTCCAAGCTGGTGGTTCGGGGTGATGTAGGCTGGTCTTTTCGGAAGCGTTGTAGCGGTTTGCGGTAGGATGGTGAGAGTGTGAAGAGTGAAAGATGGTATCTGGAATGTAGTGCATGCAGGTGTGCGATCGTGAATTGCAATTACGAGTCATTGGTGGTAGTGAAGGGCGCCTCGAAGTTGGTAGTGCGATTTGTTCTTGATACGACAAATTGATACTTGGCTCCTAGATCGGGCTCTGCGATGTCGGTGACGGGGAGCGGCCTCTAGCTAGATGCTCTTTTCTAATTCCCGCAAAAGCAGAACACCGTTGTGGGTGTAAGAGTTTGTGAGCCAAGGGTCGTGAGGTGGACAGCTGTGTGCTAGCGTAGTTTTGACGTGTTATCAGAGGTTGGATAATTGGCGCGGAATTATGTATGCGCTTCTTTTCTTGGTGGTCGAGAATTAGTCAGCTTCTTCGCTTGCAGTGACGACTGCTGTTCTGCCGCCGTTGCAGTGGTGGCTTTCTTTTAGGTATATGTTGTAGCACTTGGACATAGAAATGTATCCTTCTGACACTCTCGCACTGCTACAGTTCTGCAGAGCTGTGGAACCTCGATAAAGTCGCTTTGTGTCCCAACCCACCAGTCCCAGCACTCTGGACTTGAAATTTCAAGCAGGGTCACGGCCTGACATCTTCACGACCTCCGATGAAAAGTTACTGCGCGGTAGTTAGCGTCAGCGACGCGCTCCGGGGTATCACGCTTACATCGAGCTGCCCAATGCATGGTAGATAGTTACCCATGATATAACCATCGTGTTAGTTGTCAAGAGATCAACCTTTATCATGACTTCAACTCTGCACGAGTAGCTGCAGGTTGGCACTTAATTCAGATTTTTGTTTTTTTGGGGTGTGTTACTACAAAATCTGAAGTTTTCCCTTTACACCCTGAGAAGATCCTGTACAACGCTGGTGAAAGCTGCTCATTGGTCGCACTTGGCCAGGAACGGACAGCTTACACCAGAAAGTACAGAGCGCCCTTGTCTCCTGCGCTTCAGAGTGGATGAACATGTTTTCAAGTGCGGACTTGGAGTTGTGAGCTTTGTTGTGAGGAATGCCGCATGGACCGAAGCCATGCGCTCCATTTCTAGACGGTGATTTGGACGCTATGCTTCGGACCAGGCTTCATTCCCCTCAGCATAGGAACATCATGGTGACGACGAACTGTTTCACCTCTGTCTCGAGCAATACACGAGGTAGCAAAGATGAAGTGGTACCAACAAAACCCTGCCTTGACACTAACGCATTTAATACTATCTTGTTCGCTTGCTTTGATCATCGAGACAGTCCGGAATGGATGTGTATTGATGTTTCAGAGATGATCGCACGGTTTTTAATTGGTTAACTGTCATTATGGATGCCGCAATTCTACTCTGCTCGAGTTCTCTAGAGTCGACTGATCAGGTTATTCCTCTTGTGGGAATTAGGTGCTCATGAGATCTGTTTCAGGTTTGCGTACACTCTTGCAGGCTCGGTCCATGATACCCGTGATGCTCTGCACAGCACCTTTTTATTATTTGGTGAGCATATTCTAGATCGTTTACAACAGATGGCTAGGCTCTTGGAACTTCAACAAACGGTCTCTAATGAGACCCTGCTTGGGAGTTGAAGAGGCGCACATTCCTGTACACGCGACTATGCTGATTGCGATTATACATTATGTTGATACGCTATTTGTGGCTTAGTTTCACTTATGTTTGACACTACAAGTTTCAAGAATCAATCATAATTGGGCACGAGTTGGACGAACCTCCAGCTAGTAGTCGCTAGTCTACTGATGAAGTGTTCAACTGAACCCTATTACCCGATGCTATACGAATATACCGATGTTGAAAAATTGTCCGTAACGATGCTTGTGAATTCAGTTGTTTGCAAGAAATAGACGTTCTCCGATTTGATGCGTGCAGAGCTTAGTAAGCCATGGTTGAGTTCATTGTCAGACACGCATCGAGATTCGGCGGCATACTACTTTTCGACTCCTGGTGCCGAATAATGGCCATTTTGGCAGGTCTATGGTGTACAATGTTATGATTCTGTCATGTTTGTCCATACTGCGATCCCTCCCTTTCGTTACATCCTCCAAGGACCGCTGTGTTACCAAGTTTTTCCTGCATTTGTCAAGGGAGTTCACTGGTGTACGGACAAACTCTGTTAGTGCTGCAGAGGATTGGTAACTTGCAGAAGCTGTGGAAGGATATGACGCTTCCTATCGGATCCCCGGGTCTGTGAAGAATCTTGGGCATGTGACGAAAACCTAACTTGAAACACCCTTCAAATTTTCTGGTAACTCTTCGTAGGTATGAGCATCCGATTCTGTCTTTTTGCTATGGGTACTGAGTGGGGTTTTCTGGACTAAAGTACTGGTGCATGCTCTGATATTTTTGTTGAAGTCGTCAAAATTTTGAGGGCCAGTCTGCGTTCTTTGCACTTGGGGCGACTGTTAATAACATGCATCTGCCCCTTACCCGTGGTCAACGTATTTCGAAGTCTATCAGTGTGTCTAGGCCAGGGTCTTAGATCCTTGTGGATCTGGGTGGATCGCAGCTTTTCTAACCAAACAGGAGGATATGGCTGTTTGAGTTCTTGGAACGCAGCATCATCAGCTGTACATGGAATAGAGTATCGATCACTTAAGATCAGGTAGCATTCAGGATTCTCATTGGTCACTTCACTTCTCATGAGTTCTTCATTGGTCAACTTCAGTCGAGCGGAGATCAGTAGTTAGAGCAAGGAGTAACTATGTCACCTCCCGCATAGCTGAACGTGGGTTTCGACATGTGTGCAATCTCTATTTAATACGCAGGCCTTGTGAATCTTATGAATCAGTTACCCAGCAGGTGTCTAAGCTCCGTTCTGTACTGATCACCAATCTGCATCGTGATGTCAGACATGGTCTTTATGATAGACTATTCGACTATGCCTGTCACCTCTTCTGTGAGTTGACACCAGCATCTTTTTTTGTGCACTTCTGTGTTGGTAACAATTCCATTGCAATTGGCATCTCCCCAGTCCCTTAATCTCATCCTGTCTCACTGAAGTTCATCTACGAGCACGAACAAGTTCTGCGAGTTAGTATTCAAGCTTAAATGAGATCAAATGGGTATGATAGTGTTTTTGTAAGGACCTTATTCTCTCTGTGCGGTTTCTGATAGCGTCATTTAGAGGTTGCTTCTGGGTGTGCTCAACTCAAGTAGAACTTATCGATATTTGTGAGGTTGACATGCAACACATCACCATTAGAGTACGTCACCGGCAGGGGAATCATTGGTAACAATTGTGATGCAAGTACTATCGCATCTTTTAATGCAATGCCAGCTGAGTCAAATGCAGTGGAGATAATTGTCTGGTTTGTAATGCCTCCAGTTAGAACCATCGCAACTGCCATGGCAATCTACGAGATTCCTAGACTCATCACGAAGTGCTTTTACGACTGTTTCCTGAGATGAAGTTACCTTGACATCGTGAATTGTTCTGTCTCACGGTATTTTGAAAGCCATCATGAAGTCATGGAGGTGCCCTTTGGCAACTCGAGTATTAGTTCATTGACCCTATCATGTAGTATCTTTGTGACTCAGTAAGTTTGAGAAGCACTCAGTTGCGGACTGTTTGGTGGTACACTGAAATTTTTCGACGTGCTTATTATTGGAAACGCTCATGTAGCCGTAAAGCTCGGTTTTCACATCATGCGAAGAACTGCACTTGTCAAGCCAGATATGCTTCAGCTTTTGATGTCAGGTAGTAGCTAGTGAATACTCGTTTGTAGTGTTTGCTACCACATGCATGTTGTAGAGTCTGCATCAAATACATCTAGTGCACTATTTTTCTGCACCAGTTGTATCATAGAGAGTACCTTCCGTTTTGAAGTGTGCAACATGTTTAAATGCACATATATTGACGCATGCCAGTTTCTAAAATAAGTCAATTGAAATGTTTTTGCTTCACTTCAGTGTAATGTCTGTAGCCTGTCAAAACGTGGTTGAAGTTAGATTTGTTAGCAGAACTGAGCCTAAAGTTTATTGATATGTATCGAGCTGTCAGTGGTCGGCATGGTCGACAACAAGATACGCTACGAACATTCTTCATGTGTTTCTGAATTCGTGCTTTCCGGATTTTATTCTTATCCCAATGTGATGTCTCTCTTCTTCTTCCAGATAAGCATGAAAAAAATAAGTTGATGATTGAGAAGGCTCTTTTCATTGTGGAGCTCAGCATTTACAAACACGACCGACAGCGTTGCGAGCAGTGAACTCCACCATCCTGGAAGGACCTCAGAAGTCTTTTTCTTGCGCAAAACAATGATCTTCTGAAGAACACAGATATGTGAACATGAATCGTCAACCATGCTCTATTTGGGGCTCTTGTCAGGCTGTACTGAAGTCTGAAACTGTAGCATGATGCAGTACATGAAATTAGCTACGCCTTACCAAACGCATCAGCTTTAGTGAAGTTTCGATCAGCTTCGAGCCCTTCTGTAGTCTGCACGAATCAAGTCCTAAGTCCTAGTGATCAAAGCTTATAAACAAGTCCTAAGTCCTAGTGATCAAAGCTGAAGCAGTTCAACGAGTCGACATCTCAATCACTACGCTGGGTTAATGCATTCCATTTAGGGAATATCATACAAAATGGTGCAGCTGCATCTTCTCGCTTGCGAAAGCTTGGATATTTGTGTAACTCTCTATTCTTCTCTTAGAGCTTGTAAACCACGGTCCCAAAATTGCCATTTCTAAACCAAAAACTTCATTGAGTGCCAAGTTTAGTTTCAAATGGAATATGGTGTTGATTATTTTTTGGCAGTTATCAGCTGATCATTAACGTATTAGATGCTATTGAATTTGGTGCTAAAAATGAACAGAGCTGGAATGGAATGGAATTTGATTGGAGAAAATGAGCATCTGCAGTGTTAGCTTGTTCAAATTCTGAACTCGATTTGGATTTACTTATTTGTTCATTTATTATTCACACATCATTGTACTAAAAAAACATCCTTCCCCTAGAATATACATACTCCCAGTTTTTCATAATTATACAACCAGTTCTAGGAATGTGCGATGCATTCAAAGAAAGATAGTTTGACTTCATTCTCATTCGCATTTTCAGTGCTAGAAGTTTGCTTCTTATACAATGATTTGCAAAAAGTCTCTTCTATTGTGGAAGTTCATTTATTATTTGCTGTTTTTTCTGATCAAAACATAATATCCACAATGAGGACTCAATTCATACCAAGTTAATCATGAACTTTGACATCTCCAATTTCAATAGCATGTGTTCAAGTTAAATATACATAATCAACACCAAGCTTATTCAATGCATTGAGAATACAAAATCCTATATATTGCATACTACATTCATATAAAGAAATAAGTAATTTGAAATTATATATATATATATATATATATATAATACTTGAATCAAAGTTTAAAAAAAATAGAAGTAATTTTATACAAGAACTATTTGAAATTTTTATATTATAAAAGAAATTTTAATTTCATAAATTCATGTTTCTTATAATAATATTTTATAAAATATAAAAATTTCATAAAATTAAAAATATTAAATATATTATCTAAACTAGTATGTAATCAAGCTGAAGTTGTCTTTTTTACTCTATGTGAAATATTTACAAACTGTTGCTACATGATTCTATTAATTAATTTATTTTTATTTATTTCTTGTTAGTATGTAGTAATTTTTGAAAAAAAATTTAATTTCTTGATTATTTTTTCATATTGTATTTTTATTTCAATTGATATTTTATTTATTAAAATTGTATATCGAAAACAATATTTTGTAATTTTATTAGATTAGTACTTTATAAAATATTTTTATTTTAAATAAATAAAATTTTTCTCAGCATTTAAAAAATCAAAAAAAGAACAAACTATCTTGTCATCTTTTATTTTACATTATCAAGTCTCTAAAAATCTTAGGTGTTATTATAGAATTTTTTTTATTTTTTAAACTCATGATACTCCTTAAAATAAAACATATTACACATTAAAGAAAAGTAAGAAACATCAAGATTTCTATTTTGAAGAGTCATAATTAGTTTAAATTTAAAAAATTACACTTCTCTTTCCAAAAAAATACAAATTTATAAAAGTTTAATGTGTCTTCTTGTACAACATATATTTATTTTTGTCTTTACACAAATTAAATATAATAAAATATATAAAAATAATTGAATTAATATTCTAGTACTTTAAAAATTTAAAAACTCAAAGAATTTCAATTAAACAATTATACATGTATATACACACATTTTAAACAATTGTTTTAACAAGTAAAGAAAAAAGAAAAAAGAAATAAGTATCATGTATTTTTAAAGACTTGTTTATTATCTATTAAATAACAATTTACAAAATACCTTCTACAATAATTTATTTTTGAAGCCATGTTTCTTCTACAAGATTATCTAATTAAAATAAATTTCTTCCTGTAGCTAAAGAATCTATTAAGATAAATTATAAATTTCTTTGAATAGAAATTATTATAATATTAAATATTTATTTTAATCTAATAGAAATTGAAACAATTGAACCAATATTTCGACCTAAAAAATGTGATATTTTTAGAATTCCAAAATTTTCAAATTATAATGTATTTGTAGGAATTTCTCTATACATAGAAGAAATATCTTAGATAAAAACTTGTAAATAAACCTTTCTTTAAAGCTCTTGTAAGAATTTATAAGACCTTATACAAGAAATAGAAAGTATGTAAACATTCATAGTAGTAGTAAAAACAGTCTTTTACGTAGAGACTTACTGTATGTGGTGCAATATCGGTAACCAATTGGATATTGACTGGTCTTTCTTCGATTTGTCTACTCAGCTCCATATTATTAAGCCATGCATTATACAGGCATTGCAAGCGCAGGCAAGAGCTTAAAATGAACTGCATGTATTAATACGGAGACAATGGACCCTTTTATTGATCGAGATGCATCTATTACAAAAGGATACGTTGGTGGAAGCGTCTGCCTTGGCCATAGTTCGCTTACATTTCATTTGGGTGATTCAATATCACTGAAGGTGTGTGTTAATTGCTCACCAGATGCTTGGATGCGCTACCTCATACCAACCAGGGCGTCCTCGTTAACAGAGAACGTTCAAACAAAATAAAAAATAAACCTTCAATGATTATAGAATCCTAGAACTTTGACAATCTAAAATTGCTGCCCAACAACAAGAGCTATAAATCAAAACTGAAAATTAAACCAGAAAGACTACCCGCTTTTCACTGCCTTCCCAAGGAACAGAGTAGAAGACGAGATGTTTTCGTGACGACGAGGAGGTGCAGTATTTTACGTGCAGAAGGCATTTGTACGGAATAGGGGCGCCTCTCTCCACCATCTCCCATTTGATTTCAGGCTAAAGAATTACATCTAAAAATAAGGAAGCGGAAAGTTGAGTGGAAGTAAACCGGTAAATGTTACCACGCCCAGGACTACAATGAAGAATGCAGTTCTTCGAAAGAATAATTGCGCCATGAGTATACGACGAATCAAGTGGCAGGCCACCAATCGCTGTGAGTGCATCATGACGTGAGGCTATGCTGTAGTCGTCTCCTGAGCTCCGCTCTGACATCCAGTGCATCAGAAAGTCACAAAAAGCCAACAAAAGCAAACTTCTCTATGCTACTGCAGCGTACAAACAAGAAGCTCCAACTATCTCTGACTATTTATTTCTGCATGAATCGATGGTACACCATCTGCGGCTATTGAAGATGATACAGTTTCGACAGTGATATATAGTTCAACAAAACAGGAATTGAAATACTTTGATGAATCGTAGGGCATAGAATGTAAATCGAACCTCAGGTACTGACGATCAATAGCAGTGTTGCCCAGAAGACCACGATTCTCTTCCGCACGTCTGACAATGTATGGCACAAACTCGGGAACGGTTCCGAATGGCAGTACCTTGCTTACTCGGAAACCAGCCTGAGCCAATGATAAAGATAGAACATCGGCCATTCCTTTCAGCTGCGCGAACTGCACGCGTGGGTTTCCTCGCGACAACCCCAGCACTTGGACTTTAGCAGCAGCTGCCCGTCCTGCAAATCGCCAACCATAGGTTCTCATCAATGATTACGTCACCCACCACATCGATAATCAATAATTTATAAAAGAAGTACTATGAAAGGTACTCGTCTAATCATTTATTCTAGTTCAACATACACTTAAGGATACGCTGCACAAGAAAACACAAAAATAGAAACTAAATCGTGTGCTGAAAGGTTATCAATGATGAAGCTGTACATGTTTAGGTTGTGAACTATGACATGATAACGGTATTCAGCACAACTATGTCAATTGTCTTACCTGATTCCATATTGTGGGTTGCAAGTACCACAGATCCATCTCCCGATGATGCCTGCTCCAGCATGTACGCAGCACAAAAATTGTAACACCGATGCGTTGCTCCGATGTCAGAATGAATTGGAGAAGGGACTCGCAAAGCAGCTGCTAATGCATTCTCTCGAGAAATGTAAGCACCCCGCACAACTTTCACACCATAAGATAAACCTCTACGATGTGAACTCTTTACTGCAAGACTGAGTCGAGGGAAAGAATCCTTCAAATAAGTTTGCATGGTTGCGTATACCAGAGGCAAGCGTCCTCTGTTAAACTCGGACGCAGCCACGTTGATGATGTAGTCAATTGCTGGCTGCACTACAGAGTACTCTGCATCTACCAAAAGAGGGATACCTTCAGATTCACAGGTCTGACAGAGCTTTGCAAGACGGTTATGAGCAAGAGCCAAATGACTTTCTTCCACTTCTGACAGAGGTTCGGGGGGCGACTGAACGTGGTACGTTGGACTACTTTCTGCAAGAACAGGAATTACATCTTGCTTCCAGGGAAGCTTGTGATCTTTCTTCACATGCTGCCATCGGAGTAAATTACTCACGCGCTCAAGGATTTGAATGGGACAAATGGCGGAGATTTTCACACAAGCCATGCTTACCTGATTGACAAGTCACTGAAATATTGAGTTCACGATGTATGTCATGAAGTTTAGCACTGATGGCGGAGAGAATTTCAATGAAACTAAAAAATTTCTTCACAGCCTCAAGAAGCACATGCGGAACTTACAGATTCTGGGGGTAGTTGACTGGTCTGCCGAACAACTTGCAAAAACTTTTCAAGGTTTTGATCACAGGAATCGCTGTCGGTTGCATCTTCAAGGCCGTAGGTCATAACGCCGCGTAACCCGAGCTCCCACATTCTTGCCAATGTTCTCGAGGCTGCTTCAACATTCTCTCCGGCGCAGAAGTGGGAATAAGCAGTTTTATCGAGCACTGGAACAACTGCCGCCCTAAACAGAGGAGATTTCATCCAGGAAGATGTGAGAATCTTGATGCTCAAGTCCACGACGGGCTCATACGCAACCAATTGAAGATTCAAGAGCGTTTTGAGCAGCTCCTTCGAGGTCAATTTGGAAAACAATTGCTCCCCGTTGTTTGCTTGTAAAATATCATCCGAAGTGTTATTCGTTGTGAAGAGATCGGCCTTAGTTGTCACTCCTCGAGCATGAACCGGTGTCTTCGTCAAACCCAAGCCCTTGCATAAGAACGAGAGCTGCACACATTCTCGGACCTTGCGCCATGCCATTACAATAACGACAGCACCGAAGATTACACCAACAAAAAACAAAGAAGTGTGCTTCAAATTTGTGAAATAAGTGTGCAGATCACGGCGGGCCTGACCGAAAATAATTGCGAAGACAGACGGAGCCCTAAAAGCTCTGAAACAACGATGAAAATACAGCACGCTCACATAGAAGTGCTAACAACGGCCATGGCTATACTACTCTACGCACTGGTCTCAGAGAGTATCTGATCGCTCAAGTCGGGGAACACGAAGACTGAAAGTGATACTCCTCAAGACAGCTGGAAACTGGCACATAGCACGGGAAGGGGCTTTGTCACATTGCCAGACAAGCAGCGCATCAGGAAACTCATAATTAGACATGGTACCTTTCTCTCTATCTATGTCCGACAATCGTATCTACGACTCTGCATCCGTATTCTTTCGAATACATGTCCGTACTACCACTCATTTGTTTATTTGGGGGAAACACTGATGGCAAACCTCTTTTAAGCACACACTGTTATTTTTGTTTTATTTTTGTTTCATTTTTGTTTTTGTTTTTTGTTCTGTTTTTTGTTCTGTTTTTTGTTGTTGTTGTTGTGTCTAGATGTATCGTGAATCCTTCTAGATTTCAAAATTCATATAGAAAAAAATAAAAAATAATCATAACCTGAAATTTGAATTATGTGTGTTTAAATGCTTTAATACAAATGTGGTTTATATATATATATATATATATATATATCCATACGAATTAATAATTATAATTATTTATCAATTTTTGAAATAAAATTTAATTTCCTTTCTTTCACATATATATATATATATATATATATATAAGTGCCCTTGCTTGATATAAGGAAAAAAAAAGAAAAGACAAGCAATAAAAAGAACAACTCCTCATGGATTATTCATTGTCAAAGTGAGTTGTACTTTGTGTAGATAGCAATCCTAACAACCATTTAAAGAACTTCTTATTACACAAAAATTTCAACCTTATGATTTTGAAGCAAATATTTTTTACAAATATACTTAAGCAGGGTGAGAAAAAGCCTCTCTTCTATTTTGGTGTTCAAATATTTTATAGAATATAATATTTGCAATACGTTGGTAATTTTTTATATTCTAATATTTAAAAAGAATAACATTATACCATGTAATAAGATAATATACAATTGCCATAAAAAAAAGTAAATTTTAATAAATATATTTATAAAATTGGAATTATATAGCCTTATAATTTGTATTAGTGACATATACTTTAGAGGTTCACAAAATCTTCTAGAACATTCTAGAAGCTTTTTGAGTTAGTGAAAGTCAATTGAGAAGCTTCTTAGTTGGTGAAAGTAACTCTAGAAGTTTCCTAGTTAGTGGAAGGAGCTCAAAAAGCTTCCTAGTTCGTGGAAGAAACTCAAGAAGCTTCCTAATTGGTAGAAGCTATTTGAAAAGCTTCTTAGTTTGATGGAAGTCGCTCAAGAAGCATTGTCGGGTAGATAGAATTTGCCTTGGGAAAATACTGGGTTCCTAGCTGCTACTAGAACTAGCAGGGAACATGAGAGGAAGCCGTGCAAGTATTTTCTATACTTGTATTATATTAAAATATAATCCTTGTATAAAAATAGAATATAATCCTTGTATAAAATACTTATATAAAATAGAGTATAATCCTTGGTATAATACTTATAAAATACTTATATAAAATAGAAAATAATCCTTGGTATAATATTTGTATAAATATTTATACAAATATTATATATAATACTTATAAAATACTTATATAAATACTTGATATAAATATAAGTATATATACTTATATAATAAGTATAAAAAAAGTATATAAATACTCAAGTATACCTCAAATACGATCGCATATGAGGAATACAAATTATACAATAAGCTGAAACTAATTAAATCACTAAAACTTCATCCAAAGGTCAAATCAAGCATATTTATAGCCTATGAAAAGCTAATAACTCATTGTAAAACATATCAAAATTTCACAAATAGATGCCTTACCGTTCAAAAAATATCTCTAAATAAAATAGGCACTAAAAATTCCCAGTAAATACAAAGGCAGCAAAGCTCCTCTTTACTTCAACCTTTGTTGTGGTTGCTTCCCTTCTCCAAATTCAACATACAATAGCTTTTTAGAAAGCTTGCTCCATCATCTGACTTGTCTTAAAATTTTGCATGTATACCTCTCAAACTTCAGATTTTATAGCTAGTCGAATCTACTCCTCAAACCCTAGCAATAATTTGCCCTCTTGACACTTCATGGCTCATAAATCTTTCATAGAAGTTCTAAATGTATTGATTTTAGTTTTTATAAAAAGCTTATATAAGCTACTATAAGCACCTAAAATATCAAAAAGATTGAAGAGACTATTCGACTTAGGTGGTTGAATAAAGTCTTTATCCCTCTTCATTAGGTGGCAGCAAATCCTTTTCCACTCTCAAGTTCACAACTTTCTCTTCCCAACTCCAAATGCTACAAGAAATAGCTTAATAGAAAGCTAGCACAATTTTCCACACTTTCTATAAATTTCACGAAGAAATAATCGAAATCAAACTTGCAGTGGCAGCTCAAAGTTTCTACCGTCTCTTTTCGACACTAGCAAACCTCACTCTACTAAAATAAGTATAATTTTTGCTCACAACTCCAATATAAGCAAGTGAATAGGTTCTAGAATCCTCACAACTCAAAGAACAAACCCTTCAATTTTCATTACAAATTCTTTTATATCTTCAGCGCTATCTCCCTCCAAAGTTCATTGCTTAAAAAACTGTCAAATCCTAGATCTAACAAGAGGAATATTCTCCCCTTTTCTTCTACATCAGCCTATGCCACGCCCACATGGGCAGCCAAATGCTATTGGATAAGTCCTATTCATACCATACTCTTCTTTCTTATCCTTCATAAGGTCCATGCTACCTCAAAGTCAACAAAAAAGATAAAACAACCTTTACCTTTCTTCTAATTATTAAAGAATCTATTTTAAGATATAAGTAAGGTAGGAGCAAAATAAATAGCCATTTGAATTCACTATTTAAGTGGCTAAAATGAATCCTCTCTTTATAATATCTTCTAAAATAGCCTTTAATACTCACACATGTAATAATAATAAATACAAAATATATGATATTTTTACATACTACATGTAAATGCAGCATGACATCATCTTAGATAAAAGTATATATAGGAGTCAAGGCTGAAGAATTCTTCAATCTTCTCAATGCATCTCTTGGAGTCTTAGTTTATATTTTTTGGTATTCTTCATGTATTCATTTTTTTAATTTAATTTCTTATTGATTTCTTCTTGAAACCTTGTCCTAGTTCAAGTCTCTTGCTTTGTATGCTTAT
This sequence comes from Physcomitrellopsis africana, assembly GCA_036785485.1. NCBI lineage: Eukaryota > Viridiplantae > Streptophyta > Bryopsida > Funariales > Funariaceae > Physcomitrellopsis > Physcomitrellopsis africana. The sequence goes on along the minus strand of JAWRVF010000099.1, from coordinate 336,424 downwards.
GTCTTTGACAGTTTGTTGAAATTGACCTCATCTTCAATATTAGAGTTGAATCCTTCTTGTTAGAGACTGGATTATTTCTCTATTTGAAGGTATACCAATGCTTTACAAGTTGCAGATTACCCTCTTCTAAATTGATATTTTCTTCATTACAATATTGGAGTTTTATCCCTCTTATGAGAGAGTGGATCACCTCTCTCTTTGAACATCTTAAAACATTTTAGAGATTGCGGATTAGCTTCCTCTAAATTGATATTGTCTTCTTATAAATTCATTTCTTCTTTCTCTTAGAATAGCTGGAGGTCAAGATTTTAATATGACCAAATCTTCCGAGTCCTAGTTAGACGCCATTATAAGTGCTCTTACTACTTTATTTGCTAAAACTGTAGAGATTGAAGGAATTATTACAAAACTTCATAACGATTGCCAAAGATACAAGAATACAAAAGAATAAACTTGAAACTAGGACAAGGTTTGTAGAAGAAACCAACAAGAACCTGAATTAAACACATGAGTATACAATCAACACCAAGAAAGATGAGTTAGAACTCCAAGAGATATGTTGTCGAGACTGAAGAAGTCCTCAGCCTTGATCCCTATATATACTCTTGTCTAGGATGCTTCTTAAGTGGCTACCATCAAACTAAGAAGCTTCTACCAACTGAGAAGCTTCTTGAGCTTCTTCTACTAACTGCGAAGCGTCTTGAGCTCCTTCTACTAATTAATAAGCTTCTTGAGCTCCTTCCACTAACTAGGAAACTTCTTAACTAACTTTTATCAACTAGGAAGCTTTTCAATCGACTTTCATTAATTCAAGAAGCTTCTAAAATATTTTAAAAGATTCTATAAATCTCCAAAGTGTATGTCCCTAACATCACCCCCTTCTCTAGTGACAAGTTCCAAGAGGAGCTCAATATTAATACATATGTAAGAAATCAAGAATACGTTGTAGTATTGAGGCTATGTATTTTATTCTTTGTTCTTAGATAATAGGTTCTATTGATTCTCGAAGAAATCGCCTATGATCTTGAGCTAGTACCTCTGTTGTTGAAATATCCCATCCAAGGATTTGATCTTCATTATGGCCTTCAAAACATCCTCCAAACAAGATCTTGTGAGTCCTACCAATAGATCTTAATTGGTGGATTGGTTAAAAATATAGTCTTAAGTCATTTAGTTATACAAATACAATGGTTAGAGAGTCTTTTTGACTATTTAAGTATTTATTAGAATTTAGAAGTATTTATAAATATAAAAATCTTATTAGAAGAAAAGTTATAAAAATAGAATCTTAATAAGTCTTGGAGGCAATTATTTTAGTTGATTTAGTATTTTTACTTATTATTAAGATTAAGAATTAGTTATTAAGACCAATGTTTATATTGGCCTTTTAATTACATGTATTACTTATTAAAAACCTATAAATGTTACTTAGTAGATAGAAGAAGCATGAAAAAGAAATCTCATGTCTTTTTAATTATTTTTATAGAAAATAGGATTTTGAGTTGATTTTTATTGATTTTATTATTATAAAAAATTTCCAAGGTAGAATAAAATAGTCTTAAATTGATACTATCATCTTAGAAATATTATAGAGACTTTTAGAATTTATTTAGAATTTATTTAGAATTTATTAAGAATTTTTAGAGCAATTTTGAAGACTTTGGTAAAAATGAGTTTTACCACCTTGGGAGCCATTATGAAGAAATGGAGCAAGATTTGAAGCCCATACAAGGTTCTTAGGCTAATAGGATGTTTTTAAATACCATGGTGAAGTCAAAAATGCAAAATTATTAGTTCTACTAGTATAAAATAGGAGGACCAACAGCTAGTATAGTCCTTATAGGAAGGGAGGTGCACAAGTCTCATATGAGTTGTGGCACCTTGGATGTAGGTAGGAGGATAAAACTAAGGCCTCGTGGCCCTTCTAGGACACCCATATACACTACTTGTGAGCCTTGGTGAGGTTCGAACCCATGATCTTGTAATAAGTTACCCTTGAGGTAAAAATTTCTACTTAATTTTTTCCATTGTTTGCCTTCTAACTTTGAATTATCATAACTTACTCATAGTAACTTAGATTTACATGTTTTTTACATCATTGGAAAGATAAAAAAATTACCTACTTAAAAATAAAATTTTTACTTTTTATTTTTATTTTTTACTAGGTAAAAATCTAGTGAACAGACTGTGACTAGTTTTGTAGTGTGCAATTACTTAATTGCACATATTTTACTTGTCTTGTGTTGTTCTTCTCCTTCATTGTTGTTTATTGCTCTTTATACTTTACAACACAAGTTATAAGCAACTCTTAATTAAGGCCACTTTATAACTTGGATTGAGGAGTGAATTTTACCCTCACATAAATGGTGCGTTTGCCGGGAGGTGGTGCTTCTAATTGTGTGTGAATGTGGAGTTAGTATGTTGTAATTCACATTTTGCTTGGTCTTTTTGAGTGAAAAGTCCAAAGTTAATCTTCATCATTGGTGAGTTCTCTACATATCTTCTTTATTGGTGTATACAAAGCTTTTCAAGTTTTCAATTCATAAGGTATTCAAAAAAAAAAAAAAAAAAAAAAAAAATTTCATTATTGAGTGCATGTTGATTTGCTCTCGGGTTTTCATCAATCAGTTTTTTTGTGTTGAATATTTTAAGTTGAAACTTTTTATATTGGTGTATCTTGATGTTGGCTTTCCAATAAGCTATTGCACGTTCAATTTGAACTTGATTTGAATTTGTAGTGAATTTTAGACTAGGAAGTGGTTCACTGCCTTGGCAGTTTCATGTACCTCATGTTTGGAAAGGCATTTTTTAGTGCATGGTGACTATTTAATAGTGGATTTTTTTTGTGTACAAGCACTTTGAAGTTGAGATTGTAGTGGTACAAATTTCAATGCTATTAAACAAGAAGTGAATTTCTGGCGATTTTTGGAGTGGAGAGAGGTTTCTGCTTTAAGTGGAATACAATTGAGGTTAGTGATTTCTATCTCTTCAATCATTTACATTGTTGATTTTATGTTATACTTTTGATTCTTGTATTTTAAATCTTATCTTAATTATATTAGATTAAAATAAAAATAAAAATAAAATAAAATAATAAAAATAAAAATAAAATAAGTAAGAAAATAAAAATAAAAATAATTAAATAAAATAAAATAAAAATAAAACTAATAATAATATTAATAATAATATAATATATATATATAAAACAGTAATAATAATAAATAATAATAATAAAATCATTTAATTAAAATAACTATTTTATAATTATTTAATTAATATTTTAATATCATATTAAATTTTATTTTAACTTTTATTTTAACTTTTATTTTATTTTATCTTATCTTATTTTATTTTTTCTTTTCTATTTTTACTTTTATTTTATTTATTATATTATATTTTATTTTTACTTATCTTTTTATCTTTATCTTTCTTATTTAATGATTACTATTATTTTTACATATTAATATTATTTTTCTTTCTTTTTATTTTATTTATTTGCATAATAAATTTTTTATATTGATATAAGTTTAATATATTTTTATTTATGTATTAATTTATTTTTATATAATAGTTTTACTTCTAACTTGAAATACTATTTGGTTAGTTTAATATTAGTGTAGTATTATTTGGTGGTTCTCTTTAGATTGGTTGTCTTTTTGGAAGCATAAAGAATGGAATTCACGTACAACTTCAAATCTAAGACTAATCTTGGTAAGTTCCAAACCTTAGCTTTTAATTATTTAAAATTTTAGATAAAAGCAAGGAAGGAGACGACTAGGAGAAACTTGGTGGGTTTCAAACCTTAGCTTTTCAATTTATTTGAAATTTGAGACAAAAGCAAGGAAAGAGCACAGCTAGGAAAAACTTGGTGGGTTCCAAACCTTAGCTCTTTCTTTTTGAAATTTTAGGTACATTTATGAAGGAGCACGCCGGAACTTGCTGTCCTATAGATAACATCTAAAACCATTCTATCACCTTGTAGTGTAATTGAGTATTAAAATATTTAATTATATGCACTAGGAAATTCTCCAATCTACTACTTTTGTTAAGAGAACTTGGTTGTGTTTGTGATAGGGGCTTCAATTTTTAGATGTTTTGTAAGGAAGTGAAGTCGGATTGATGGCTGGCATGACTTCTTTTTGGCGTTGAATCTGTACTTGTGGGAAGTGATGATCCCCATGAGGCATAGTTAATTGTTGCAGGTTGCCCTACAGGTTGCCTTTTACCCAGTCCATCTGATTTTTGTAGTATCCACGTTTTAAAATTTTAAAATTACTTGTACTATCCTTGGCCTTGTTTTACAATCTCTAAATTGTGAATTAAGTCCAACTAACCGGTGATTCCGCCATACTAAGATTGGCACGAGATCTTAACTTGATATTTAGTTGAACCTTGTATATCACTTGCAAGAAAAGTTTAATTATTGGGTGATACCACTAATTTGAGATCGACAGGAGATTTCATCTTGGTATATAATTAAACTACATGCCTTACAAATAGGTAAGAAAAAAAAAGATTTTATGTTAATTCAAAAAATAAAAATAAAAATAAAAATAATTTAAAATTTACTTGTTTTGTTTTAAACCATCTACTAGGTCTTTTTTTGTAAGAGAATTATATAAAAACCATATACTTAGTTGTATGCCACCTAGGACTAAGTTTAAGGTAGTTCATCCTCTTATTCGCCTTGTTTTACAATCTAGACGTGTTTTACAACCCGAATTACATATTGAGCCTATAGTTGTAGAAACCCACGTATTAGAAGAAATTTGCGACAAGATGTCAGAAGCTTCTATTGAGATGGAGTACGGAAGAAGACAGCCTTGAGAGCCTCAAGTAGAGTCTTTATCAATTCCAATTCCAAGGGCTAATATAGCCAATGAAAAAAACCACAACTTCCAAACCAATATCGAGATTGATCCAATGATGTTACCTAGGAGATTACCAATTGTAGTACCTTCAGAATTACAAGGGGCATCAATTCCACCTAACCTTCCAAGATTTAGTAGATCTATCAATGAAGATCCAACAGCCCATGTAGAAAGGTTTGTAGAGGTACTTATCACCAAACTAGTAACCAATCATGGTTACCATTTAATATGGTTTTTAACAACCTTGAGAGATTCCGCATATGCTTGGGATAGATCTCATGTAGAGGGGGCATTCACCAAATAGGAACAACTCCTAGCAGCATTCTTTCGTCAATATAGGCCTGTAATTGGCCAACAACAAGCCCTTTCAGCCTTGACAAATATTAGACAAGGTCCTTCAAAAGATATTACCTCTTATGTGAGGCGATTTCAGATAGTATGTACTCAATATGTTGGTAATTTGTTAAACAAGGACACCATAAGGTACTACTTTATCCAAGGTTTTGCCATGCCTTCTACAATTTGGGATATTTTAAACAAGAGACCTAAAGATTTAGAAGGAGTTATTCAAGCTGCTTTGGAAGTAGAGGTTATTGATAAGGAAAATGATTGTATGCTTAAAAGGGTAGAAGAATCAATACTCGCCTTTATGTCTTTGTAACTTTGACTAATAGAATTCCATCAACCTATAGCTTTAAGCTACTCACAACCTTCTATATTTTCTTTGCCAATTAATAATTTGACACCTTTAGCTATACAACCTCCACATGATCAAGGTCAATCTAAAATCTTTTATGATAATAGATTGGAAGAATTCAAAAGTGAAGTACGGCAAGCCAATGAGGTGTTCAAAAATGAGATGATGAATACTATGAAAGCCATTAGTGAACAAATGTCTTGCCTTGTCAAAAATCAAACTCCAACTATAGAACCTAGATATCATGAATCAGGAATTCATACCTCTGGATTATGATGTACAAATTACAGACAAGTGAACCACACGGCATAATTTTGTCCACAATTCCTACAACAACAACTTAGAGAAAAAAATCAATTTCAACCGTATAAGCCTCCTAATCAATTGAAACAAGTAGGTTCTAATTTTCCTTCAATCCAAAAAAATAATATAACACCTTGTCTTACTTGTGGAAAGTCACATCAAGTAGGTCAATGTTGGATTGAAAATGGAATTGTATGCTCTAATTGTGGAGGTTTTCACCCTACAGATCATTGTAAAAGACCCAACGAAGTTATTCCCTCAACTTCTTTTTCAAGGGACTATAGTAATCAAGTCAGAGGAAATATGAAAGGAGTTAGATTTGCAGATCCTATTGTTACAAAAAGTCCATCAAATATGTATTATGACCCTTCAAGCAATGGTCAAAATCATCACCCTTCAATAATAATTCAAACCAATCATGGGATATTGTAAGGATCTGTAGCATATATTCAAAACCAAAACCAAAACCAACAACCATAAACTTCTCAAGATGTTAGATATCCAGTAGCTCAACTTGATGTACTTTCTACATCAAATTTACCATCTTCTCAATCCCATTTGGTGCAACTAGACATAAAGGAGATCTTCAAGGACAATGCATATTTACCTTCTTTGATTGTAATCAGAAGTATGAATGCCAAAAAACCAATAGATTTAGCACAACTTGAAGAAGATGAGGTATCTATAGATACTTCAGAAGAATCATCCAAATTTGTGGAATTGTCAAAAACTACTCAAGAAATAGCTAAAGAATTATAAGACAACCAACCTTCTTCTATAGTTGAATCTAATGAAGAAGAATACCAATTTGTAGGCAAGGAAGGACCTTGGACTTTTAGTACCTTTTTGAAACAACCAACAACTAATAGAACCTTCAATCCTGCAGAATCTTACGATGTATGGAAAGATCTTTGTAGAGCTAGAGTCAACATTTCATTTGGACGATTGGTTCAAGTAGCACCAAATATCAAAAATGACCTCAAGGAAGGAGTAACATTATGAAGGAAATTTAAGAATATAGAAGGAATAGTTCGAGCTGAAGTTGATGATCTAGAAGAGAATATCACCTTGGAAGAAGAAATTGACAATAGAGAATATGGCCCTGTTGAGATAGATGTAGAAATTGTATATAAAATAATTTCTAAAGTCATAGTAGATGATAGAAGTAGCATCAATATCATGCCTGAATCCACTATGAACAAATTGTGATTAAAAATTATTCACAAGGTAATTATGAAGGTTAGATTAGCTGATCAAAGACCTTCTCAACCTCTAGGTCAAAACCATGACCTTCGTATGCGAGCAGGAGGTATAGATTATATGGTATCATTTTATGTGATACATTTATATGAAAAAGCGGATAGTTACGTGATCTTATAACTTTAGTTGATAATATTTGTATAAATGAAGCCTTTAGCTTAGAAATTGATGGAACCCAAATTGAAGATCTTGATGTTATTATAAAAGAAGAAACTATCATGCCTCTTCCCTTGCAATTTAGAAATACATCCCAAGGCATTGAGGTTGGACATGAAATACCTACTTATCCACTAGTGCCTAAAGATTGGTATCATAGACCTACTAACCCAATACATGTGATAGAACAAGATTGGATAAAAATTCCAGTTAATCGTGATGAAGAAGAACTCAGATATATCAAGTTTGGATCCCAATTAAATGAGAAAGAATTAGAAAAATATAAATCCTTGGTAATAGAATATCATGATATATTTGCTTAGTCTTATAAAGACTTAAAAGGCATTCCTCCTAGCATTTGTCAACATACTATCCCACTTCTTCCAAATACCACACTTGTTAGACAAAAACATAGAAGACTCAATCTTAGGATGCAACTTATTGTGAAGGCAGAGTTGGAAAGGCTTCTTCAAGCAGGATTTATAAGGCCTATAGAAATTATGGATTGGTTGTCTCATATTGTCTTGGTAAAGAAGAAGGGAAGAAATAAGCTCAGGGTTTGCATGGACTATTAAGATTTGAACAAGTACACTCAAAAAGATCATTTTCCATTACCTTTTATTATTTCTATAGTAGATGATGTAGCAGAATATGACTTATACAGTTTTATGGATGGCTACTGTGGTTATAATCAAGTATCAATAGCTCCTAAAGATTGGCACAAGACTACATTTACATCACTGTGGGAAACCTTCATATATGTAGTGATGCCTTTTGGATTATGCAATGCTCCTTCATTTTTTCAAAGAGTCATGACCTATGCATTTTCAGACCTTCTTCAAAAATCCATGTCAGTATTTATTGATGATTTTAGTTGTCAATCATCAAAGGATGATCACCTTGAAAGCCTTCAATTGTGCATCCAACGTTGTAGAAAAATAGGAATTTCTCTTAATCCAGAGAAAGAAAGTTTATTTAGTAATTAAAAAAGGAATTTTATTGAATTATGTCATTTTGAAAAAAAAAAAAGAACCTGATCTTGAAAAAGTAGGAATTATTGCAAATCTATTAGCTCCAAAAGGTATGAAGGATGTTAAAAAGATTTTGGAGCACATGGGTTGGTATTATGACTTGATTGAGTCATATTCTACTCATGCCTTATCATTGACAAATTTATTGAAAAAATCCACTAAATTTGAATGGACTTCCAAATACCAAATTGGTTTCGATGTAATTAAAGTCAAATTGCTATCTTATCCTTGTCTACTATTGACAAATTGGGATCAACCTTTCTATATCTATTGTGATGCCTCTAAAATTGCAGTAGATAGTACCTTATGTCAACCAGATGATAAAGGTGTGATCCATCCTATTGCCTTTGCTAGTAAGCAATTGACAAGTGCTGAACGGAATTATACAATTACCAAACAAGAATGCTTAGCTATGGTTTTTAGTACCAAAAAGTTTCGACACTACCTTTTGATGAACAAGGTCATATTCTTTGTAGACCACATGGCTCTTAAATACATTGTAAATAAACCAGATTTAAGTAGTAGATTAGCAAGATGGATGTTACTTTTAGCAAAATTTAATTATACAATGCAATACAAACCAGAAAAACAACACAAACAAGCCGATCATCTTTCACGATTATCTACACCTATAAAAATCCATGATATAGATGATGAACTTCCTGATGCCCATTTATTCCATATTATGATAGCACCTACTTGGTATGAACATATTGCCAAATTTTTGAATACTTAATAATTATCCAATACCTTATCAAAAAATGAACAACAAAAGATTAGAATGAAGAGCTCTTATTTTGCCCTTATAGCCAAGAAATTATATCGTCAAGGGATTGATGGAATTTTAAGACATTGTCTTACTTATGATGAAGTACCACTTGTATTAGAAGCTTGTCACTCAAGTGCTTGTGGTGGACACTTCTCTGGTCAATTAACAGCCCAAAAGATCCTTAAAATAGGCTATTTTTGGCCTATAATGTTTACTGATTCAGAGTCATTTGCAAGAGCTTGTGATGCTTGCCAAAGATATGCATGCAATGATTTAAATCTTGCAATGCTTTTAAATCCTTCACTTCCACTTGTTCTATTTGAAAAATAGGGTATAGACTATATTGGACCTATTTATCCTACATCTTCACGACAAATGTAATATATTATTATAGCTACAGAATATTTGATCAAATAGGCAGAAGCTAAAGCTGTCAAAAAGATTGATGCTAAATAAACTGCCATATTTTTGTATGAAAATATTATAGCCCGCTGTCGTATGTCATGAAGTCTTGCTTGAGAATGCTCCGGGCACTTGGCTGTGGAAGATAAAAGGAAAATATGCAATAATAACTAGTCTTAACTTCTCTAATCAATCTCTAAACAGTTCTTAATCATACCTTAACTAAACCCTAGTCAACCTTGATGAAATTCAAAAAAATCCTAAAACAAATCCTACTAAATCCTAATCAACCCTAACAAATCTTAAAACAAATCCTAACTAATCTTAGTCGAATCCTAACCAAACCCTAAGGAAATCCTAAGGCAATTTTAGAACCTCAACAACTACCAAATAAACCGTTGATTTTTAATTAAGTTGAAATCAAAATCTAATCAAAATAAACCATTGATTTTTAATAGATTTTGTTTTCAACTTAATTATTAAGGTGTGTGAAAAATTTCAATCAAGATCAATGATTTATTTGGTAGTTATTGAGATTCTAAAACTACCTTAGGATTTTCTTAGGGTTTGGTTAAGATTCGACTAGGGTTTAATTAGGGTTTGTTTTAGGATTTGACCAAGGTTGACTAGGATTTAGTTAGGATTTATTTTAGGATTTAATTAAGGTTTGATTAAAGATTATTTAGAAATTGATTAGAGAAGTTAGGACTAGTTTTGTTGCATATTTCTTTTTTATCTTCCACAGCCAGGTGCCCGGAGCATTCTCAAGCAAGACTTCACGACATACGACACCATGATAAAATCTATAGAGATAGAAGATCAAGGTTGTTTTGATATAGGTAATGGCTGGAGAAGTCCGTAAGATCGGTGATCAGGAATTTTTGATCTTAAACAAACATCACATGACTATATAAATTCTTTAACAGCCTTCTATATCTGAGGCCACCAAAAATCTCTCAATATTAGCTCCAAAGTCTTATTATATCTAAAATATCCTATCGTAGGGAGGTTGTGACAAGCTTCTAGAGCATGTAGTCGTGTTGCACCTTCTAAAATATATATGCATCCTCCAAAATAGAACAAATCATTCTTGAACTCAAACTTGGAAGTATCATGAGACTTAGATAAATTATTCTTAATCTCATGGACAAGAGGATTTGAAGACATATTGGACTGGATTTGCTTGATAAAAGTGGAATGAACAGTTAATGTTGATTTCATTGCTTGAAGACAAAATTGCTCTGGCTTCAAGAAGATTATTCTTTATTGATAAAAAACTGAATCTCTTTCTTTTGGTACAAGAGAAGAACATCTAGAAAGGGCATTAGACAAACCTTGTTGTTTTTCTGGCCGATATATGATAATAAACTCAAATCTTGATAAAGACATGCTCCAACAAGCCTGGCAATAATTCAACACATGCACAGATATGAAATACTCAAGGTTCTTGGGATCTGTATATACAATGTCATATGGCGTGAACTTTTATCTAGAAATATACTAAGTACCTGGTTGAAGAGAGTTTAATTGAAATTTGATGGAAAAAATCCAACAAGTGATTTGTCTTCAATAAAAAGGACAAATAATACAATAATCTTACAAAAGAGAAGTTATATAAATAAACCCTCTTGTATTCAAGTAGGTTTGTACAAAAAAGATTCAAGATTCCACAAAAATCCTTCAAAACTTTATTCACCCATAAAGACTTATTTCTTCTTAATTTTTAGAGTCCAATTATCTTTGATCCAACTATTCAATTTCTATAAAATTTTCTTTTAAGTATAGATAATCTTCTTAAGTTTTACTACAAAGAAGAATCAGCCATAAATTTGTTTCCAATTGTCTGATATCTCAAAATCTCAGCAGGTGCTTAAAACCCTAGCTTAGAGACACCTGAGCACTATTTTCCTTATATCTCACAAATCCAAAACCTTAATGCCACAAAATTTTTGCTCATAGTCTTATGATATAAACATATACACTCCTGAAAATTTTGAGCCAAAAATCTATCAAATTGCTTGAGATATAGCTCAAAATGTAACCACTAGTTAAGCAGGGTCACTTACTGCCCTTTGCTTACAAGCACTGACTTCAACTCTCAATATCTCATTCATTTTAGCTTGAATTTTATCAAGTTGTACATAAAAATTATAGCCAAAAAAGTGTCCTTTCCAATCCTAGTTGCTGATTGTCTATTGCTCTCTGTTCACCCGCGTTATGCTTAAAAGAGTGACAGTAGGTACAATTTCAACATCCTAACTTTGAGTGCCTATAACACTTTCATAATAAGTCCAAATCATGCAAGATTTGCACCAAAACCATATTCAAAAACCCAAACTTGCTGATCTTAGCCTCTAATATTCAACTCTCTTCTAAAAAAAAACCCTAATCCCTAATAAACCCTCAGGCAGCCTCCTGAAAGCCCATTGGGCATGATTTTTGGCCAATAGGAATAGAGACTTCTATCATCCATCTCCATTCATCCACATAAATGGCCTAACTACCCCCTTTTATACTAAAAACCCCTTTCTAATGCTTTTTCTTATAAGATTAACATAATATGTGTTCTAAACATCAAATAAAAGAAGTAAATAAGATCTTAAAGATCACCAATGTTTAACAAAGGTGACTTAAGATATATACAAGTTACTATCAATATAAAATCAATCTCAAAATTACTATCAAAAGAAAAAATAAGATTGTATAAATCTCAATAATAATCTTTTTAATAGATCCCTTCTAAACTAACAACCTAACCACATCCTATAACTAATAAAATCTATTATTATAGTTTTCACTTAACTGTATAATAAATTATACATTAAATATACATGTACAATTTTTTCACATAGTAGCCAAATCACAACACTAGAAGCACTTTCCAAATAGTAATGCCATTCTTGAAAAGAATCCAAAATTGCAAAAAGTTCTTTATTATGGATTTTGTAATTGATCTCTACTGCTAAAAATTTCTTGGAATAGAAAGCTACTAGGTGGAATTTGTCATCTTCTCCCATTTGTGACAATACTGCCTCCAAAGCAAAGTCTGAGGTATTTGTTTTTATAAAAAATACCTTAAAAAAGTTGACGCAATATATGATTGGTGCAGAAGTTAAAGTTGTCTTTAAAGCCTTGAATGATACTTCTGCTTCTTTGCTCTACTCGAGTTTTTCCTTATAAATTAAGCATGTAAGTGGAGCTACAATTTGAAAAAAGTTCTTGATAAAGATTCAATAGTAATTGGCAAATTCCAAAAAAATTACACATCTCTTACTGTTTTTGGAATCTTCCAATCTATGACTATTTGGACTTTCTTAGGATCTATTTTGAGACTATCATTCAAAATAATGTATCCTAAAAAGTCAACTTGAGTAGTGTAAAATACAAACTTTTCCATCTTGGCATATAATCTTGTATCTCTAAGTTTTTGTAACACATGATGAATATGAAATTCATATTCTTCTATATTCTTAGAGTAGATTAAAATATTGTCTAAATAGCAAATAATAAAGTCATCAAGAAACTCACAAAAAATATCATTCATAAGATGTTGAAAAGCAGCTGGTACATTTATAAGTCCGAAAGGCATGATATTATATTCGAAATATCTATACCTTGTTCGAAATGCAATCTTCCATTCATCACCTTTTTTAATGCGCACCAAGTTATATACTCCTCTTAGATCTATTTTTGTATAGATCTTAGCTTAATTTAATTGATCAAGAAATCTAGATATCAAAGATAGAAGATATCTATTCTTGATATTAATCTTATTGAACCCTCAATAATCTACACACATCCGTAGTGACCCATCTTTCTTCTTTACAAACAAGATAAGAGCTTCTATTAGGGATTTTGAATGGTGTATGAAATTCTTGGCCAAATTCTCATCAATGTATTTCTTAAATTCAGCCAATTCATTCTGAAATAGACTGTAGATTGGTCCAAATGAAAGTTAAGTTCTTTCTTTGAGATCAATTGAGCAATCATATTGACAATGCTCTAGAAGAATGTCTGTATTCTTCTTCTCAAAAACGTCTTGATAATCTTGATATTGGCTTGAAATGCCACTTAAAATCCTTCCACCATCAGAAATGGATGTAGCAAAAATAGCAAAAGACGATCCTTCTTTTGCTTCATTCATAAATGCTTTTGCACCTATAAGCACAGGATTTATTATACTAGGCTTATGGTTTATTATTTGATTTACAAGACTTTTATTAATGCTTTGAGAAAAGTCAAGTCTACAAAAAATCTAATCTATTTGAGGGTTGTACCTTTCTAGCCATGATAAATCTAAAATAACTAGATTAGAGGGCGAATTAATTATATTAAAGACTACACAATCATTATGACCATCTATTGTTATATTTATAGAAAAGATTTAATGAGTAATATTTGCAGAAGATAACAAGTGACCATCTATGGCTTATATATATATGAGTTTAGTTTTTTGTATTTAAGATTTTTTATGACTTTTAACAAATTCTTTATCTAAAAAACACGCTGAGGCTCTTGAATCTAATAAAGAAGAGGCTTTGTGATTTTTAGATTATAAAACAAGGAGAAGGTTCTGAGGAGAGGATAGGACCTTTACTAGGAGTTGTACAAGATTCCACGATTTCTTTTGTAATTGGACAAACTTGTTTTGTGACATATTTTCTTCTTTGATAGCTATACTCCTCATCTGGTGGTTGCATTTTTTCTTTGAACAATGTTGAGCAGTGTGCTTAGGTTCTCCACAATATATACAGAATCCTTCTTAACAATGACAAATCTTTTCTTGTTTAGTAAGAGGTTTGAAACGTACCATGTCAATTTACATATCTTCTACTTCTGAATATATGTATTGAGAAGACGTTAATATTGCCATTGTATTGTAGTAACGTTGGAGCTTCCTTATATGGCTCTCCAATCAAAATTTAAAAAGCTGATTGTCACACATCACAGCAAAATCAATTGCTTGACTCAATGTTTGAGGATTGGATAAGTTGAGCATCAATTTCTTTACCTCATATTGTAACCCATAGAAAAATTGGCTAATAAGTGCAGCATCATTTCACTTGGTATCAATTGCTAATTGTCAAAATTTTAAAATATATGATATCACTGATCAATTGTCTTGTCACAAGATATGGATCTTGTTAATTGCGACACAAATTGCATTATGTTCTCCATACATAGATTAAAATTTTGTTAAAAATATCTCCAAATTATCCAATATTTGATCACGTCGTTCAAGAAAGGATGAAAACCATGATAAAAGAGAATTCGACAGTAGTGTTCCAATAAACCTGACTTGTGACCTCTAGGTTGGGTAACTTTGGAATTGAAGTTCAATCACCAATTGTACTTGATTGATGAATCCTCAAAACTTAGATCTGGTGCCATCAAACTTCTCCAGAAAACTAATCTTTGGTTCTTTGATGCTTGAATGATATTCAATTGTAGGTGAAATGGTATAGCTTGAAGTAGCTCGAATCATCTCTATATCTTCATTTCTTGCTAATCTTATTATTCCTTCTGGTGGTGCATTGAGTTGATGCATTGCAAGCATTAATTCTCTCATTTGCTCTTGCATTTGTACCACTGCATTCTTCATTTCAACAAGCTCTGTCATAATACCACAATAGAAAAGGAAAAAGATATCTATTTTTACTACAAAATAAAATATTTAAAAATAAAAGAAAAAATTCTAGGAACAACATTAGTTTAGAAGTGGATAATTTACAACTTCTAATATGCTTATGTCTTATCAAGAAAAAAGGATAATCCACTCTTAATCAAAAAGAGACAAAGCTCTGATATTGTAACTTGATTCTTGTCAATCTGTCAAGGACACGAACTAAAACAGATGCATAAGTTAATAAAAACTATGTCAAAGGAAAATAACAAGATAGAAATAAAGAAGTATGTATATTCAAGAAGAAACTGGAATAGCTATTGCCAAAGAGTAGAAAATACATGAGATTCTTGAACTAGACTAGAAATAGGAAAAGAATTCACAAGAGTAAAGAAGGCTTCATTCTTCTCTCTATTTATACTATCCATCTAAGAACTATGTGGTGATATTCTATAGGACCTCCTACACGTGTCTAATTTGTAAAACACGTGTCAAACTTGTAAGACAAGTTTTCTACATGTGCGCCACGTACTTGGCTTGTTTTGCAAGCTATTAACATATACGACACATGGCTAGCTTATTCCACAAGCTACTAATATATGCAACACGTGGCTGGCTTGTTGACCAAGTTTTTAACCTATCAATCACCTATAGACATGTATAAAGGTGATTCCGTTGTCACGTTGTAAATTAAAACATAATGTGAAAGATATAAAGGAATGTATTAAAATAAAAAGATTAAGATTAGAAGAAGAGAAGATGAAAAAGAGAAGAGGTTGTGGTTATAACTACATTATCTTGAAGGTTATAATATTTATCACAAGCTCAGGGATGATAGGTAGGTGTTATTGTTGTCCGTCTCACTTACTCTACCAATACTGCCCAAAGTAAATCTCTAAAGGGAGATTCGAACACAGGGAAAGACTATTTGCATTGAATTAAACCGTTAGAATCACACAACTAACTGTCTTTTGATTACACTAAAACATCCCAATTTGTTACAATATCTCCCTCATACTACCAATAACTTTGTTAACAATAAAATATCGTAAACAATAATCTAACTCAAGTATTCACTACCTCTCCTCCTCTCCTTCTTTATGACAACAATATGTAATATTGCGATATCTCAGAATACAACATAATTATCCTATATTCCAAATACAAGAATACTCCGAAATTGACTATCACTCTTAATAATTCACTTCACATAATCCAAACTCCACGGACTTCCTCTCGTGGATCATCCTTAATTCAATACTCAATGTAGTATAGTTTCCTCACATTCATACTCATTCTTCATAAAACATCTTTGATTTTCCACTTCTAGTTTTCCACTTATATTTCTCCACTGATATTTCAGCATATCAGTACATCCTCAATCTTTCATTATAAATCAATTCTTTCCTTCATTGCTTCATCACAGAACTGCACTTTACAATATTCAGCACTTATCTAATATCCTTCTCTTAAAAGTTAACAAAAGGTAGTACCAAGCTTACCCCGGCTCAGCTTTATCACAGCCTAGCCCTTATTACTACTGTCCGAATCAATTTATACTTATCCCAATCGGTATTAACTGCTACACAACTGACGATAACCACTTTTTCTAACTCCCTTATCCATGCTGCCTTCTAAACTGGCCATTCATCGGCTTCTTGCCTACTCTTAACCCTACAAACTATGTATTGTAAATCCTAAAATTCCTACCCATTCTACACCAGGCCAAACTACTAATTTCCTGCTAAAATTCCCATTAGCACTACCAAGTCATGAAGTCAAGGATTTCTACAATGAAATCAAGTGGATTCAAACCCACGTTAGCTCTAAAGTAGCTAAGAACTTAACCACACAAGCTTCTTTGACTTGGCAGTGTAGGATGTAGTTCTTTCTTTTTTATCTCTAATCTAATCTTAATTGTTTCTTTCTACTTGTTAGATTTTCTTCTATTTTATCTTAGATCTACTTTACCTTTATTCTCTTCTATCTTAGATCTAAACTTAAATGTTGTGGGCTGAAATTAGAAGAGAAGTTGGTAGAAAAATGGTAGTAAAAAGATAGAATAGAAATTTACTTCAAAAAATGAGATTTCTTCAAGTTCATCTAAAAGAAAAGATTAAAGAGGTGCAAAGACATGGCTGAGGTGTCTCTTTGACCAAGGGAAGAAGGAAGACCAGACCAAGATGACAAGAAGGGGTCGTGAAGAAGAAGGAGGGGGATTCTTTTGGAGATGCATAGGATTTTTTTTAATAGGCAGTATACATTTTTGTATGTAGAAGAAGCTTGGAAAGGATTTTAAATACAATTTTTTGTAGATTCGTAGTAGACAAGATAAGAAACATATAGAAATAATTTTCATGTCTTTTGGTTAAATATCAAGGGAGATATGAGTCGTCAAAGTTGCAAGTGTTTAAGACGAGGGCAGTGAGGGTTACTAAATTTCGGGCCTCGGCTCTTGAGAACCATTTAAACTTTAGAGGCAAAATTTGTTGAATTTTTGTTCCTTATAGAGTTTACTACTTTGTGTCAAAATCTTAAGTCAATGTGATCTCTGAGCAAAGGATTATGAGTGAAATTGTAATCGGGTGTAGGTGAAAAGAAAAATAGAATAAAGGCAGAATTGGGGTTTGTATGGGCAGTGTGTGTGTGTGGGTTTTATGGGTATAAATAGAGATAAGAGACGAATATGAGTGTGAAATTTGATACACATGATCTAAGCAAGTTAGGGAAGAGATGAGAGCAAGTTTGATACTCATTTGTCTTATGAATAAAATGTTATGCTCTTTCAAAGTGATAGGGGTCTATCTCCAAGTCAGCAAAGTTTAAGGGAGCAAATCTTTGTGATCAGAGTAGCATTTTGAGTTAAATTTATTGGGGTTTGTAGATATATGAGTCTATTATGTTGTATAAAAAAATTGATTGCTATTAGAGTTATATTTAAAGAATTATGAGGAAATTTGTGGTCAGATCCAAAGTTGTTAGAAGACAAAATTAAAGGAGAAGGATAGAGTCTATAACTCTAGTTCAAAGAGGAAATTTGGAGCAAAAATTGGAGGATGTTTACAATATAAGGCAAGCAACAAGCCTATCAAATTTTAGTACTTAGGTTTTTGTTAATGAGGAGCAATGAAGGTGTGAAGCAAAAGCGGTCCAAAATCAAAGGCAGCATGGAGGGATTACTTTAACAACATGGTTCTCTCTAATCACATGCGCTATAATCAAAAGGTTTATGGGGTTTTCTTTTTTACTCCCTTAAGTACTTTGTGTCCAAATTTTGCTTCAATTGATGTGATATCCTAGGATTTATGGACAAATTTGAGGACGGGTTTCTAAAGGCAAAATATGTTAGGGTTAATAAAGTATGTTTTTATGTAAATTATTCAATTTTATGAACTTTATGAATCTCATCTTGCACTTGAGAAACTAGAGGCACAAAAGACCTAGTATTTCTTAGGGCTAAGACTCTCATCATGACACCGTGTTTATGAAGCTTCAAGGAAGCTTCTTTCTAAGATATCATCAAATTAATTTATTTTATCTACTTCTATTAATCTATATTAATTAGATAGTTATTGGAATAAATCTTGTGTCTGTGATAATATATTTCTCTGATTTGGTATATTAACTTGTATCTCGTAGCTTTTGTAATACCAACTTAACATGCTTCTTGTATTCCTCTAGATTTTTTGAGTAGATCAAGATGTCATTAAGATAAATCACTACAAACTTCTCCAAAATTTTTCAAAATATATCATTCATTAAATGTTGAAAGATAGCAGGTGCATTTGTTAGTCCGAAGGGCATGACATTATATTCAAAATGTTCATACCTTGTTCGAAATGCGGTCTTTCATTCATCTCCTTCCTTGATTCATACTAGGATACATGTTCCACAAAGATCTATCTTAGTATAGATCTTGGTTTGGCCAAGTTGTTCCAAAAGTCGTAAGATTAATGGTAGTAGATAACGATTCTTTATTGTTATCTTATTCAATCTCCAATAATCAACATACATATGCAAAGAACCATCATTCTTTTTCACAAAAAATATGGGTGTATCTACTTGAGACTTTAAATGCCTGATGAAATTCTTTGCAAGATTTTCATCAATATAATCTTTTAATATTGAAAGCTCATTTTGATAAAGATTATAAATTGGGCCAAAAGGTGGTTGCATTCCTTTCTGAAGATCTATAGCACAATCATATGGTCAATGCTTTGGCAATGTATCAGCATTCTTCTTCTCAAAAATATCTTGAAATTTATTATATTACTTTGAAATACTTATCAATGAAGCCATATCTTTTTTAATTGGAGTCGCATAAATAATAAATGGTGTACCTTCTTCGGCCGATTTTATGAAAGCTCTTCTTCCAATAAATAAGAATTTATTATTTTACGGCCTTTTATTTTTATTTTTTTTGTAGGATTTTCCATCGGAAATGTTACTCTTTGCGACCTCCAATCTATAGATGGATTATGCTTTTTCAACCAAGATAACTTGACAATAATAGGATTTGAAGGAGTCTTCATAACATTGAATACAATCTGGCTTCTATGATCTTTGAATGACACTTTTATAGGCATGGTTTCATGGGTGACACTACCAGAGGATAAAGATCATCCATTTATTACCTCTATATGAATAGGTTTAGGTTTTTGTACTAGAAGAATTTTGTGAAGCTTAGTGAATTCCTCATCTACAAAATAAGTAGACGCTATTGTATATTGTGAAGTTTTGCTTGAGAATGCTCCAAGCACCTATCTGTAGAAGATAAAAGAAATAATAATAATTAATCCTAATACTTCTAGTCAAACTCTAAACAAACCTTAACCAAATCCTAACTAAATCTTAGTCAATCATGATCAAATTTTAATTATATTTTAATCAAATCTTAAACAATCCTAGTCAAATTCTAACTAAATTCTAATCAAATCCTAACTAAATTCTAATCAACCTTGATCCAATCCTAACTAAATCGTAACCAAATCCTAAACAAATTCTAAACAATCCTAATTATCTGAACTAAATTTTAGTCAATCTTGATCAAACCTTAACTAAATCTTAGTTAATCTTAGTCAAATCTTAATTAAATCCTAGTCAATCTTGGTTAAATCTTAACTAAATTCTAATCAATCCTGGTCAAATTCTAATTAAATCTTAATCAATCTTGGTCAAATCCTAATTAAATCCTAAATAAATTTTAAACAATACTAATCATCCTAATTAAATCATAATCAATCTTGCTCAAATCTAAACTAAATCCTAGTCAATCTTGGTCAAATCCTAACTAAATCCTAATCAATTCTAGTCAAATCCTAACTAAATTTTAGTGAATCCTAATCAAATCCTAACTAAATCCTAATCAATCCTAATCAAATCCTAACTAAATCCTTGTCAACCCTGGTCAAATCCTAACTAAATCCTAATCAATCCTAGTCAAATCTTAACCAAATCCTAACTGAATCTTAAACAAATTCTAAATAATCCTAATCACCCTAATTAAATCTTAGTCAACCTTGGTCAAATCCTAACTAAATCCTAATCAACCTTGGTCAAATCTTGTAGAATGAGTAGAAATTTTATGATTTATGATACATAGTTGGTAGCATTAAAAATAGGTAAAAAGCTGATGAATGGCCAATTTAGAAGACAGAATGGATGAGGAAGTTAGAAAAAGTAATTATCATCAATTGTGTAGCAGTTAACATAGACGGGATAAGTATAAATTGATTCGGTGCAGAGGAGTTGGGGCGAGACTCTGATGGTGCTGAGCTGGAGTAAGTTTAGTGCTTCTTCTTGTTATTTCTTTCATCGGAGAAGGATAATAGAAAGGTTTTGACTATTATAAAGTACAGTTTTATAATGAAAGAAAGAATTGATTTATAATGAAAGATTGAGGGTGTACTGGTATGCTGAAATACCAATAGAGAGATATAAGTGAAAAATTGGAAGTAGAGGATTGGAGATATTTTGTGAAGAATGAATATGAATATGAGAAAATTATAATACATTGAGTATTGAATTGAAGATGATCCACGAGAGGAAGTCTGTGGAGTGTGAATTGTGTGAAGTGATTTATTGAAAATAATAGTTAAGTTTGAAATATCCCTGTGTTTGAAATATGGAATAATTATATATTGTGTTTTGAGATATCGCAGTATTCTATATTATTGTCATAAGAAATGAGAGGAGAAGAGGTAGTGAATACTTAAGTTGGATTATTGCTTGGGATGTTTTAATTGTTAATAGAGTTATTGGTAGCATAAAGAAGATATTATAATAGAATTGGGGATGTTTTAGTGTGTTCGAAGGCGGTTAGTTGTGTAACCCTAACAGTTTAACTCAATGCAGTTAGTCTTTTCCTGTGTTCAAATCCCCGTCTACAGGTTTAGCTCTAGGCAGTATTGGTGGAGTAAGCAAAACGAAAGAACCACATTTTGGCACCACTGCTGGGGATTGACAATAGTATTGAATGTTAGGAATTAACTGCCGAATGTATAGTTAAATTAGAGATGGAAAGCAATGTCAATAATAAATGATGAAAGATTGTGATTAATAAGAATGAGAACATTGCTCTGAAAAAAATACGTCAGTCAAAAGGAAGAGAAGAAAGAGTGCAAGTAAAAAATTTATTACGGAACAAGCAAGAATGGAAGCTAAAAAAAAAGCGTCGACAAAGTTGGATTAAATTATGGTTGCATGCCTATCGACACATCCAAATATATCCAAAACATGAAAGTTCTTTAATATTTTAGACATATATATTGTTAAAGAAATTGCCAAAAGCACTCGCTGATAATTCGGCGAATATTCTAGTGTATCTCTTGAGCCCATTAACATAAAGAGAACAAAGTACAAAAGAATTGGGTACTCCATTGAGTACTTTTTCAATAGTAGATACAGCCGATTCTAGCAAGACTAGTTCTTCAAAAGGGCATGTATTGCTTGTCGATAAGGGCCAATTTAGAGTATTTCAAAATCCGTCATTTTTACCTCAACTTCAACCAATAAAATTATTTATAGATAATAATAGTAAATTACAGAGGCTTGAAAGTCCAAAAAAGATAATTTGAGAAAGTAGCGTTTATTTAAACAAGGAAGTGAATAGAACATTGTCACCTTCAATGGCGGCGGGGGATCTAGCAGTACCAATTACGGTACAAATGGGTGCGGTGGGTGATTGCACAACTAATATAGCCCCATTATCTATCTTTAGAGATCTGTCAGGAGCCGATCTAGATCAACACTTGTCTCAATTCTTGATTGCATGTGTAGTCCATAATGATAGAACTGAAGATATTTGGTTAAGATGGTTGCTAGCAACCTTGAAAGATATGACATTTGAATGGTATAATCGCCAATCTGTGGAACAATTTCTTAATTGGAAGGCATTGAAAAATATATTTTTGACTCATTTTCGAGTAATAAGATTCGAAGAATGTCTTAGGGAAAGATTAATGAATAGTAGAATGGTATTAAGAGAAGCGGTGTAGTCATATTATGGCCGCATAGCAGATATCCTTCGTAAATGGTCAAATAACCAAATGACGGATTTGTTTGTTATGTCTATATTGGTTAACGGACTATACCCACCAGAATTGAAGATGTTTGTAAAAGAGGCCCAACCTGCAACTGTGGCTGCCTCATTTGACCGAGCTAAGATATGGGAAGAATGTCATTATGACCAATTCTTAATCACAAGAGCCACGATGATTCCACTTCAAGGAGAGTATCAAATGCCAACCTGGAATGAAACAATAGACAATTAACTAAGAACAATTAATTATAACACAAATCTTAGTGCTAATCCATAGGGGATAGTGAATGTTGTTCCATTACAAGTTGTACCACCAACAATTGCAGTTCCATATTCTCCATACTTCCCATATCAAAAATCAATATCTATAAAAGAATTATCTAATGAATTAGTATCAAAAGATCCAAATGAGACTTTGTTGTTAACTTTAACAAAGAAGATGGACGAGTTGGCTCTTAATCTGGCAAAGGATAAGAAAAAGAAGCATAAACCAACTAATATGCGTCCTAATATTTGGTGCAGTAATTATAAGGAACAAGGCCATTTGGTAACGGAGTGCCTTTCACCACCCCAAATAACTGTGCAATGTACATTTTGTGGAGGTAAGTATATAACCATCAATTGTTGGAATTTAAGAAAGCAACAACAGTTCAAAAATCAGACTATGATTCAACCAACTTTGTGGGATGTTAATCAAGTTCAGATAGAAAATAAGTTTGGCTGGAACGGGAATCATCTTATTAAACAAAATAGAAATTTCTATAATTTTTAAAATTTTGAATATAACCAAGAAGGTGACTCTAATTCTCAAGGTTTTGTGCAAAATCAGCAAGGACACTCTCAATATCCACCCATTCAGAATTCAATTTTAGATCCTATAATACCAACTGGTCGGCCGCAATCCTTTACCCATCCAACTTGGAATAAGCCTAGCCGATATATACCAGTCAAAACGCCCTATATTCCTGATGGAGGAGGAAGAAGACCACTTCAATGCTATTATTACAGGCACATAAGACATTATGCTAGTGAATGTCCCAATCCAAGAGCAAGTAATGATTATGCTCCAATATGTGGAAATTATAAGGAATCTAGACATACTTACCAGCAGTGCAATGCTCCGTTTAATGTTAATAACCAAGATCAGCGTATCCAATTGCAAAGTAAGATGGAGGACAATATTTGAGTTTCCCAAGATTCTCCAATAAATCAGGTGGAATGTGTCTATGTAGTACTTACTCAGGCCCAGCAAAAAAGAAAAGACCCAATTCAAAAATTAGGAGTACCAATTGCAACGGACCAATGTAATTCATTGGATGATACTATAAATCTAACACCAGTACCGAAGGTATTACCAATGTTTGGATCCAATTTGTCTATGCAACTTAAGGATGTCTTTAGTCCAAAGATATTGATTCAACCAAAATCAAAACGAATATCTCCGAAGTTTCAGGAGCCACCTTATCCATTAAAAGATCCTCTCATGGACAAAAATTCTGACAAAGTCCATTCAGCAATTCTAGTTCCAAACTCCATAAGAAAATTATCTCAAGGGATTAAATTGAAACCCATGAAAAAGAAGAGGGCCTTAGGAATCATTATCAATATGAAACCATATGATATTATGAAAGATTTGGATGAAATTAAACCTTCTATTACAATGAAGCAATTATTAGCAGTTGCGCCAAAATGTCGTTCTACATTGAATTCCTCGTTAATACGACATAAAATTTGTAGTAAAGAAATTCATGAGAGTTCTACTTCATCATATCCAATCTTATTGGGTCGGCTATGGCTTTATCAAGCCAAAGCTAGGAACGATTGGGGCCGCGGAATGTTAACTATTGGGGAGGGTAGTGACAAGATCGTTTTATAAATGTACCCAGACTTATATCATGGGGAGTCTCAAATTATGGGCACAAAAGCAACATCTGATGATGAGAGCCAATCTGAGGCAGAATATGATGAAGTTAATAATGTGATGCAAGTTGGTAAGGACCCAATTCATATGCAGAAGCAGGGCGTATTAGACTAATATAGAGGACCCGAGGAATATTTATGATATCAGGAGGATGCAACAAATTTCGACAATGTCATCGCGGACTGGATGAATAATTACGCGGTAAATGAAGTCAATATATTAGAATCAGAATTGGGTAGTTCCAATATGATAAGTCATATGAAGGATTCAGAGCAGGAGAGGCAAATCAAATTGGAGGTTGTTACGGAACTTGTATGCCAATCCATTAACTTGGACTCTAATGAATTACTCCAGATTATCAAAGTATACACTAATATTATGGATATAGAACTGAGAAATTGGAAAGAATTCTTTCTACATCATAAATCTATTTTTGCTTGGTCATATGCGGATTTAAAAGGAATTCCTACCAAAGTTTGTGAGCATTGAATTACCTTAGAGGAAGATGCTATACTAGTTTATCAAAGACAATACTGCCTTAATCCAAAATATTTTCTCATGGTCAAGGAGAAAATAGATAAACTTTTAGATGTGAGCTTCATATATCCAGTCCCGTATAATAAATGGGTGTCATCGATTATGATGGTATCGAAGAAGAATGGAAAATTTTGAATCTGTCAAGATTTTCATAAATTAAACACGGCTACCAAGAAGGATTATTTTTCTTTACCTTTTACGGATAGTATACTAGATACAGTAGCTGGGCATGAATGTTATTCCTTTTTAGACGGATTTTCAAGTTATAATCAAATAAAAATTGCAAAAGAGGACTAGTTGAAGACCACTTTTACTATAGATTGGGGCACATTTGCTTATAAAGTGATGCCATTTGAGTTATGTAATGCTCTAGCTATATTTCAAAGAATAATGAGGCAAGCATTTCAAGACTATTTACGATTGTTGATGGAGATATTTTTAGATGATTTTTTCACCTTCAGTATGACAATAAATCATTTGGAATGTTTTCATAAATATTTGGACCAATGTGATAAATACGGGATATCTTTGAATTTTAAGAAGTGTCAATTTGGCATACTATTGGAAAAGCTTTTGAGACACATTGTTTCTTTGGACAGAATCACTACTAATTTAGATAAAATTACTAATATATTGATTTTATCAAAGCCAAAAATAATGTCTGGTGTTTGTGGTTTTGTAGGCCATATGAACTATTATAAGGGATTCATTTATTTATTTGCAGTAATATGTCAACTGTTGACAAATCTCTTAAATGAAACGGCATTCGGATGGATCTAATCCAATTTGGATTGAGGAATGTACAGTTGCATTCAAGGAATTAAAACGAAAATTGGTATCAACACTAGTACTTATTATACCTTGTTAGACAAAATCATTTCATGTTTATGTTGATGCCTTGAATATTGCTATTGGATCTGTCTTAAGCCAATAAGATGAAAAGGATTTGGATCATCCCATCTATTATGCTACTCGATAATTTGTTGTTGTAGAATGAAATTACACTATGACTGAACGGGAAGCCTTGGGCATGATCTATTCTGTCCAAAAATTTTGGCATTATTTGCTTAGTTATCCATTTGTGTTTCATGTCGATCATGATACTCTTAAGTATATGATTAAAAAATCTTAATTGAATGGATGCATTGCTCGATGGGTGTTACTCCTTCAAGAATTTAATTTTACTATTAATCTTTGACTAAGAAAGAAATATGCCAATGCAGATCATTTATCCTACTTGTCCAATATATTAGGTAACAAACCTATCAATGATACACTTCCTGATGCGGAATTATTTGTCGTCGATGTGATCACCCTAGAATATAGTGAATTGATCCAGTATCTGACATTTCGGACATTTCCACCTACATATATTGAGAAACTTAAGAAATGCTTGATTTTGAAAAGTGCGCCATATACAATGATTGGAGACGTCTTGCATAAGCAAAGAAGAAATGGAATTCTACGCCGCTGTATTTTTCAAAATAAAATATGTAACATATTGGAAGAATGCCATTTAAATAGTTGTAGAGGGCATTTTGCCGATGACAGCATTACTTGCAAAGCTTTAATAGCTAGATATTGGTGGCCAACAATGTTCTTAGATGCAAACCAATATATTCGACATTGTGATCCTTGTCAACATATTGGTAGATCTACGAGAACTTTTGCCATGCTGTTGGTACCAATTTTGGCTCAAGCACCGTTTGAAAAATGGAGTATTGATTTTGTAGGACCAATTGCACCAGCCTCACGAAATGGCCATAAAAGATATATTTTGATAGCAACCGATTATGTAACAAAATAGGCTCAAGCAATGATAATGAAAAATGATAATGCTAATATAGTAGCTAGATTTTTATATGAAAATATTATCACTCAATTTGGGTGTCTCAAAGAATTGGTTAGAGATCGTTGTCATATGTTGTGAAGTCTTGCTTGAGAATGCTCCGGGCACCTGGCTGTGGAAGATAAAAAGGAAATATGTAACAATAATTAGTCCTAACTTCTCTAAATAATCTATAAACAGTCTTTAATCATACCTTAATTAAACCCTAGTCAACCTTGATCAAATTCAAAAAAATCCTAAAACAAATCCTACTAAATTCTAATCAATCCTAAAAAATCCTAAAACAAATCCTAACTAACCTTAGTCGAATCCTAACCAAACCCTAAGGAAATCCTAAGGCAATTTTAGAACCTCAACAACTATCAAATAAATCGTTGATTTTGATTACAATTTTGCACACATCTTATTAATTAAATTGAAAACAAGCATATTAAGTTTGAAGAAGATCTAACCTCACAAAAAGAAGAAAAATCCATAAATTTTCATGGGTGACAGCCAGCCTCCTTTTCCAATCTTGATGCCAATATTCCAGTACCTAAATCTCCCTTTGACACCGTTCAATTGCTCTCAAATTTTGTATGTGCATAGAAAAACAAGTCTACTATCTATATATACAAATTTCACTCCAATTTAATTGGCAAATTGCTCAAGATCTCAAAAACCCTAACTAACCTTCAAAACTTAATTTCCGAGACCTTGGCCCTTTTAAACCTCAATTACATACAACTGAACCGTTAGATTTAGCTCAAATTCATAGCACAAACTAACAACAACAATATCCAAAAACCCACAAATTTTCAGCTATGGATCTATTACAAAACTTTTGAAATTGCCTAAAACATCAACCCTATTTTATTTCTACACTCTTTCACCTAATAGTTGCATTACATCACGACATCACGAAACCCATTTTATTAATTCTACAATTGTGGCTTTGACAGATAAATACGAGATCAAACATCGGAAGACAACTCCATATCACCCTCAAGCCAATGGGCAGACTGAAAAGACCAACAATATTTTGTGCAAAATTTTAACTAAGACAGTGTCTGATGTGAGAATGGACTAAGATACAAAATTGTTTGCAGCCTTGTGAGCATATCGTACTGCGTATAAAGAGGCTACTAGTTCCACACCATTCCAATTGGTGTATGGGCAAGAGGCAATATTACCAATTGAATTAGAAGTTCCGAGTTTACGGATTGCATTGGATGAACGTCTTGGTGACTAGGAATCCCTCCAATATTGGTTAGCACAATTGAAAAAATTAGATGAAGTTAGGGCTATGGCTCTTTTAACTATGGAAGCTACACAGCGCCGCCGTAAGAGTTATTATGATAGTAAATTACGTCCTAAATCTTTTATGTCCAATGACCTAGTGCTTCTTTATGATAGTTGCTTTCACAATTTTTTGAAAAAATTCCAGGTCCATTTGTATGGACCTTATCAAGTAATTCAAGCCTTTTCTAATGATTCAGTTCAATTAGAAGATTTTATAGATATTCAATTTACTATCCAAATTAATAGAAATCGGTTACGTCTTTATTTTACGTAAACTCAGGATGGGTTTTTAAAATTGGGAGGGATGAGGGTATACTTATTCATGATAGATTACCTTTATTAAAAGTACTTGATGGTTAGAAAAGACAGTTGATGGTCAGTTTTGGATCTTAATACGAAATAGTCAGGCAAGTTGGAAGTGATGATCTAGTACATTAGATTAAGGATTGTTGATTCAGACCTTGAATAAAAGGTTAAGAGCGGGGCACTTAGTGGAAGTTTTTGTTAGCACTTCATTTTGAGCTTGATTATTCGAGTGTATGCTTATTGGAGTGTAGAATTTTTTGCAGTCAAAGAGTAACAATTAGTATGAACAAGGAGTGCGTAATAAGCATTATACAATGTCAATGGAAAAGTCGAAGAGAGCTGCGGACAAAGAAGAGAATGTCTGAAACATGAGAAGTAAGAATAACTTGCAATCGCCATCCCTAATGGTGATCACCAACATAGAGCCAATGAAGTTGGAAATCTATTGGTGTCCACAAAGGCAGAGAGATTTTAAAAATATACAGATGTATGTATTTTTGTGAGAATCAGATAACTTATCACCAATTAATGTAGAACTGGTGGCAAAGTATATAGAAAATTACGACCCAGAGGATGATTCAAGTATAGTAAAGGGGAGAATAATTGGAATTGATGAGAGTACCTTACAGAAGATATTACATCTACCAATAGATGAGCTTGCGGTAGGCGTTGAAGTGTCTAGTGACTTCAGACCGAGAAGCTACTTCAAGGGAGACATGTCGTCATTTGAGAAAATTGGAGGAGGCATTTACACCAGAGCTTGTGGAGTGGATGCGGTTTGTTTAGAAGTGATTAGGCTTGAACTGGCATACCACATATATGTTCAAATACTTATTGTTTGCTATGATCAGAACACTTGAAGGCATGGTGTTTAATTGGACAACCTTTGTAGTAATTCGTATCCATGCAGAGATGGGAGCCAAACAAAAAACAGATAAATTTGCATCTTTGCTGTGCTCCAACTATGTGCAATCTGTTATTGTATATACATTAAGTCAACCAACAATAGAAAAAAGTGTACCTTCCTCAATGCCGCAATAAGATATGTGGAGTTTATTAGTTAGTTCAGGGGTAGTGGTGCACGAAATTGGAGAATCAAGTAGATCGCGGGAACAAGAGATTATCCCAGAGATTATACCAGGGCGGGCTTCAATTCATGCAATAATTGCGAGGGCGGCTGAGGCTCTAATTTCAAACATCGAAAGATTGGAAAGAGGGAACCTCACGGAAGTAATATTGGGTCAAATTTCTCAATTGCAGCTTATCGTGAGTCAATTGGAAGAAAATTTAAGGCAACAATTGGAGTCGAGTAAGAAGGAGATAATAGAAAAAAGCCGTTGAATTGTCGAACACAATCACCTTATTAGGGCAAAGACAGAATCCAAGCTGGCATTGGAGCGGAAATTAGCAGAGGAAAAGAAGAATTAGGTGAATGACAAAGATCGCACTCAAAGAATCTTGAACGCCCAAAAGCAAGAACTAATAGAGAATCGCAGGACATGGGATTTAGAAAAGGAGGCATTGAAGTGCCAATTGCAAGCAGAACGTGAAAAAACAGCAAAATTGGAACAAGAAAAAGTGAAATTGGGAGACCGATACAAAATTTAAATAGATAAGCTGCAGGCAAAAATTGGTGCATTGAAGGGTGTAGTGACAAAATTGGTGCAATTTGGCCAATGTTATTCGGCCACAAGTATCTGTTCTGCTAATTTTGAATATTAGTGAGCTCAAAGAGAAGATGAAGCAATAAAAGCGCCAATTAGAGGCAAAAGATGCCAGAATTCTACAATTGGAGGGTCAAGTTTGGGAATTGGGAACAGATAACAAAGATTTATCAGCGCAATTGAAGTATAATCATGTGGATTTATTGGAAGAGGATGAGGATGTATTGTTAGAACCAGACGCAAAGGAACCTCCTACGGAGAATCCAGGAGCATCTCATTTCAAAGATTCAAGTTCATAAGTAAAAATTCTTTTTATCAATTCTGTGTTTGCAAGGGCGTTGTACAATTAGGAGTGGGGCTATGTAGAATAGATAGGAATTTTATGATTTACGATACATAGTTGGTAGGATTAAAAATAGATAAAAAGTCGATGAATGGCCAATTTAGAAGGAAAAATGGATGAAAAAGTTAGAAAAAGTAGTTATCATTGGTTGTATAGTAGTTAACATAGACGGGATAAGCATAAATTGATTCGGTGCGGAGGAGTCGGGGCCAGACTATGATGGTGCTGAGCCGAGGTAAGCTTGATACTACTTCTTATTATTTCTTTTGTAGGAGAAGGATAATAGAAAGGTTCTGACTATTATAAAGTGTAATTTTGTAATGAAAGAAAGAATTGATTTATAATGAAAGATTGAGGGTGTATTGGTATGTTAAAATACCAATACAGAGATATAAGTAGAAATTTGAAAGTAGAAGATTGGAGATGTTTTGTAAAAAATGAGTATGAATATGAGAAAATTATAATACATTAAGTATTGAATTGAGGATGATCGATGAGAGGAAGTCTCTGGAGTCTGAATTGTGTGAAGTGATTTATTAAAAATGATAGTCAAGTTTGGAATATCCTTGTATTTGAAATATGAGATAATTATATGCTGTGTTTTGAGATATCGCAGTATTGCATATTATTGTCATAAGAAATGAGAGGAGAAGAGGCAGTGAATACTTAAGTTGGATTATTGTTTGGGATATTTTAATTGTTAACAAAGTTATAGGTAGCATGAAGAAGATATTATGATAGAATTGAGGATGTTTTAGTATGTTCGGAGGCGGTTAGTTGTGTGATCCTAATAGTTTAACTCAATGCGGTTAATCTTCTCTTGTATTTGAATCTCCCTCTACAAGTTTAACTCTAGGCAATATTGGTGGAGTAAACAAAATGATAGAAGGACAAATCCTAAATAAATCCTAGTCAATCTGAGTCAAATCTTAATTAAATCTTAATCAATCCTGGTCAAATCTTAACTAAATCCTAGTCAACCCTGATCAAATCTAAATTAAATCCTAGTCAATCTTGGTCAAATCCTAAGCAAATCCTAAACAATCCTAATCACCTTAATTAAATCCTAGTCAATTTTGATTAAATCCTAACTAATCCTAGTCAATTTTGATTAAATCCTAACTAAATTCTAATCAATCCTAATCAAATCCTAATTAAATCCTAATTAATCTTGATCAAATTGTAACTAAATCCTAAATAAATCCTAAATAATTTTAATCATCCTAATTAAATTCTAATCAACTCTGATTAAATCTTAACTAAATCCTACTCAACCTTAGTCAAATCCTAACTAAATCTTAGTCAACTTTAATAAAATCCTAACTAAATCGTAGTCAATTTTGGTCAAATCCTAACTAAATCCTAAGCAATCCTTATCAAATTTTAATTAAGCCTCAATCAACTCTAATGAAATCTTGATTAAATTCTAACTAAATCTTAAATAAATCCTATTTAAATCCTAATTAAATTCTAATTATATCCTAATCAAATCCTAATTATATTCTAATCAAATCTAAAATAGTCTTAGTCAAATCTTAACTAAATTCTAGTCAATCCTAATTAAATCCTAATTAAATCCTAACCAAATCTTAAATAATCCTAGTCACCTTAATTAAATTCTAATCAATCCTAATCAAATCCTAACTAAATCTTACTCAAATCTTAACTAAATCCTAGTCAAATCCTAACTAAATCCTAATCAAATCCTAAACAATCCTAGTCAATCCTAATTAAATCCTAATTAAATTCTAATCAACCCTGATCAAATCTTAACTCAATTTTTGTCAACCATGGTTAAATTTTAACTCAACTCTTGTCAATCCTGGTTAAATCCTAACTAAATCCTAGTCAATCCTGGTCAAATCGTAGCTAAATTTTAAATAAATCTTAAACAATCATAATGACCCTAATTAAATTCTAGTCAATCATGGTCAAATCCTAACTAAATCTTAATTAAATTCTAAATAATTCTAATCACCTTAATTAAATTTTAGTCAATCTTGATCAAATCCTAATTAAATCCTAATCAACCTTGGTCAAAATCCTAATTAAATCCTAGTCAATCATAGTCAATTTTAGTCAAATCTTAATTAAATCCTAATCAATTCTAATCAATTTTAATCAAATCTTAACTAAATCTTAATAAATCTTAGTCAAATCTTGACTAAATTCTAATCAGCTCAAATCAAATCCTAATTAAATCCTATTCAAATCCTAAACAAATCCTAAACAATCCTAATCACCCTAATTAAATCTTAATCAACCTTGGTCAAATCCTAATTAAATCCTAGTCAATCTTGATCAAACTCTAATTAAATCCTAGTCAACCTTTGTCAAACCCTGAGTAAACTCTAAACAAATCCTATCTAAATCCTAGTCAAATCCTAATTAAATTCTAACTAAATCCTAGTTGAATCTTAAACTAAATTTTAACCAAATTCTATCTAAATCCTAGTCAAATCCTAACTAAATTTTAGTCGAATCTTAAATTAAACCCTAATCAAATCCTAACCAATTTATTTCAATCTTAGGGCAGTTTAGAATCTCAATATCTATTGACTAAATCATTGATCTTACTTAAAAATTTACACACCTCTTAAAAACTGAGTTGGCAATAAGCACATGAAATTAGAAAAAGATCAAACTTACCAACAAGAAATTCAACCCAAAATTTCAATCAAGTGTTGGCTGGCCTCCTTCTCCAATCTTAATGTCAATTGTCCAATGCCAATATCTCCTTCTTATACTATTTAGTTGCTTTTAAATTTTACATATATGTAAAAAACTAAGGCTTCTATGTATATACATAAATTTTACTCCAATCCAATTAGTAGATTTCTAGAAATCTCAAAAAACCTAAATGACCCTCAATTTCCAATTTCCGAGATTCCAACCCACATAAACTTCAATAATCTTTGATTGAATTATTAAATCAATTTCAAATTCACAACATCCTACAAGCATAACTGTATGCACTAACCTACAAAATTTCACTTGTAGATCTATAACTAATCTTATAAAATGCTCAAAAAAATAAATTTCAATATATTTCATAAAAATCAAAGTCACTAACATCAACCTTGAATTTGCAAAGTCCTTACAAAGTTGTTACAAATTCAAATCACTCCAAATCAATGTTCAAAAAAAGATGCTCTAGTTTGCTTTCTAATCCCACCTTTTGATCTACCAAAGAAGAATTGATCCGCCATAGGCATACAGTTTCATACCTCAAGGTCTAATTTCGACCCAAGTTCATAACCAATCCTCTCCAGGTATCAATTTTGAAATTTTTGACATAAATTTTTTTCAAATCTATTTTTAATTCCTTCCTAATAATTCTTATATTATTTATTTTTTTGATATACTTTGTTGTGCCTTATTTATGGCCATACAAAGTAAATAAAAGCTTCTTCTATAAAAAGGTAATATTAGCCTTTTAACTTTTTTCTACTTTCTTCTCTATTATCTATAATTCTTAGATAATTTGTTCAAATATTGTCACGGATACTTTGTTCAAATATAGACTTGAAGTCTAAACAAGAAGTTCAAGAAGAATTGGCAAGAACTGGATTAATATCACGGACACAGAATATAGACTTGAAGTCTAAACAAGAAGTTCAAGAAGAATTGGCAAGAACTGGATTAATCAGATGAGTACAAAAACAACACCAGAGAGGTGAGCTAGAGCTCTAAGAGATGTGTTGTCGAGATTGAAGAACTCTTCAGCCTCGACTCCAATATATACTCCTACCTAAGAAGCTTCTCAAGTAGCTTCCACCAACTAGGAAGCTTCTCAAGTAACTTCCACCAACTAAGAAGCTTCTCAAGCAGCTTCCACCAATTAGGAAGCTTTTCAAACAACTTCTACTAACTAAGAAGCTTCTCAAGCAACTTCTACCAACTAGGAAGATGTTAGAAGGCTCTGGAAGGTTCTAGAGAGTTCTAAGAAATTTTTAGAATATTCTAGAAGGTTCTAACAAGTATGTCCTTAACATCACCTCCTCCTCTAGCTTCGAGGTCTCCGAGAAGCCATTTGAGATGTATACTCACAAACGTAGGAAATCAAAAATTTGTCACATAGTCTCTGCAATATATTCTAGTTGTCGTTCACGAGGCAGATGATTCATGGGCCTCTTGTAGCCACCGATAATGACCAATACCTTCCACTTCAGACCATGCTTGAACTTTTGTATCTTCATTGTGGAAACGATCTGAAAATATCGCTTTGCCACTATTTGCATGAGCTCGTTCAACTTCAAAGACAATTACAAGTGACTTGCTGCTTGGTATTCTTCGACGTCTTCTTGGCTCTTCTAATTCTTTATCTTGAGGTGGATGTCATGAACTACTCAATTGAGATGGTACCACTAGTGCAGTATCTATATTCTCAGTAGCAATATCTAAATACATCTTGATATTAGATATCTTGATATTCTGTCGAAGCAGCCATATTTTATGTCCAATCTTGAAATTAGGTGCCTAATTCCAAAATTTATCCGCGGATGCTTTGTAAGACTCTTGGGCAATTTACAATTGAAGCTTCAATGTGATTTGAAGCTTCGATAGCTATTGCACCAATCCTTCAGCTACTGGGTTGTTATTCGCTGACGGACTCAATAGATCAAGCTTTGCATAGTATCCATAGTTGGAAAAGAATGGTGTTTTTTGAGTCGATCCATGAAGGGTGTTGTTATATGCAAACTCGGCTAGTGGTAGATATGTAGTCCAATCATCTTGTTGATAATTGATGCTGCATCGTAAATACTATTCTAAAACTTGATTCACCCGTTTCATTTGGCCGTCAATTTGAGGATGAAATGCCAAAGAAAGCTTGATGTCCACCTTCAATATTTTAAAAAAAGATCTCCAAAACTTTGATACAAATTGGATTCCTCGATTTAACACGATATCATCTAATAGACCATGATATCGATACACATTATTAAGGAAGAGCCTTGTTGTATCTTTGCTTGACGATGTCTTCTTACAAGGGATAAAATGTGCCATCTTTGTAAGTCGATCCATCACAACAAAGATGTTGTCAAATGAATTTGATGGCAACAGATCTGTAATAAAGTCCATAGAAACTGAAGACCATGGACGATACGGAATAGGCAATGGCTGTAGAAGTCCATAAGGGCGATGTCGAGGGTTCTTGGATCTTGAACAAATGTCACAACAGAGGACGAAATCTTTCACTTCCTTCAACATTTGAGGCCACCAAAAATCTCAAGAAATGAATTCCAAGGTCTTTTTGAATCCGAAATGTCTCGCAACTAGAAAGTCATGACGAGATTGAAGGACTCAAAGTTGTGCTGGCCCTTTTGGAATATACAACCATTCTTCAAAGTATAAGAGATCTCCTTCAACCTTGAACTTGTCATCATTGATACGTTGCTTGATATCAAGGACTATTGAATCTTCAATGGTCGCAGCACGTACCTAGTTGAGGAAGTCAACATCAATTGGCACCACAACAACACAAATCTTGAATTACTCTGGCTTTAACAATGTCATACACTGTTGATCAAGCGCTGCTTTTTCAACCTTCGGTGTAAGATATGATCTTTTTGATAAGGCATCGAATAGTCTTTGCTGCTTTTTAAGTCAATAAGTAATAACAAAGTCAAATCTAGATAGCGACATATTCAATCGAGCTTGACGACGGTTTAGAATCCGAGAAGATATGAAATACTCCAAATTCTTGTGATCCGTATATACGGTCACCAGATGCGCAGCTCCTTCGAGGAAGTGACGCCACTCTTGGAAAGAATCCACTATAAAAAGGAGTTCCTTATCAAGAATCTCGTAATTGATGTCAACCGTAGAAAACTTCCATGAATAGAATGCAACCGGATGAAGCTTATTGTCGATGCCCATCTCCAAAAGTATGGCTCCTAAAGCAAAATCCAAAGCATCGATTTCCAAATAGAAAGCCTTTGTAAAATTTGGGTGTACCAAAATTGGAGCCGTAGTAAATGCCGTTTTAAGATTTTGAAATGCTTTTTCTACTAGAGGTCCCCATTTGAGCTTATTCTTACATCTTAATTGAGAAAGTGGAGCAGCAACTTGAGAATAATTCTTGATGAAGATCCGATAGAAGTTAGCAAAGCCGGAAAAACATTGTATGTCTCTAACCGTCTTTGGAACTTCTTAGGACACAATTGCTTCTACCTTCTTGGGATCCATCTTCAAGCCTTCTGTAGTCACAATGAACCCTAAAAACTCCATCTCAGTTTGGTGAAATAAGCACTTCTTCAATTTGGCGTAGAATCCTTGCTCGCGTAGTTTTTCGAGTACCAAATGAACGTGCTTCTTATGCTCTTTTTCATTCTCAAAAAATATCAAGATATCATCCAAATAAATGACAATAAAATCATCTAGATATTCTCAAAAAATATTATTCATCATGTGTTGAAAAACTGCTGGAGCATTGGTAAGACCAAATGGCATGACATTATACTCAAAATGACCATACCTTATATGAAAAGTTGTCTTCCATTCGTCTCCTTTTTTGATTTGCACAAGGTTGTAAGCTCTCCTTAGATCAATCTTTGTAAAGATATTTGCACGTCCAAGTTGTTCCAAAAGACTAAAGATCAAAGGTAATGGATAGCGATTCTTCTTTGTCACCTTATTGAGACCTGAATAGTCCACGCACATCCGTAGTGAGCCATCCTTCTTCTTCACAAATAAGATTGGTGCCCCAACTGGCGATTTTGTATGACAAATGAAGTTCTTGGCTAGGTTCTTATCAATGTATTTTCGTAATTCAGCCAATTCCGTCTCCAATAGGTTGTAGATTGGGCCAAAAGGTGGTTGTGCTCCTTCTTGCAATTCTATGGTACAATCATATGGTCGATGTTCTAGTAGCATGTCAACATTTTTTTTTTAGAACACGTCTTGAAAATCCTTGTATTGCTCCGGTATTCCTGCTGTTGAAATCTGCTCTCTACTAGTTGTAGTCGCATAAATGACCAATGGTGTGCCTTCCTTGCACGATCTTACAAACGTTCTTGCTCCAATGAATAAGGATTTTTTGGTTTGGGATCTTCTTCCAAGCTTGTCCTCAGGTTGTTCTATGGAAAATGTTATCCTCCGCAATCTCCAATCTATGGATGGATTATATTTTTTCAACCAAAAAAGACCAAGAATAACAGGATTTGACGGGGTGCTAATAATGTTGAAAATAATATAACTACTGTGGTCTTTAAATGTCACTTCTGTAGGTTCTGATTCATGGGTGATACTACCAGATAATAAAGGTTGTCCATCTATTACTTTTATATGAACATGTTTGAATTTTTGTACTAAGGGAATTTTGTGACGCTTAACAAATTCTTGATCTAAGAAACAAGCAGATGCTCTTGAATCTAATAAGCCTAAGATTTTTAGTTTTTCAGGACCAAAAGACAAAGAAATTATAAAACAACGGGCAAGTTGAATAGAAAGAGAGGAACTTGGTTTTGATTTGTCCAGCCGCAGGGTTTCTATTGTAGCTGGGCATCCTTGTTTTCCTGAACAAACGTACTTCTATTCTTGATGCTGTGTCCATTTTGTTTCTTAGGACAATTTCTAGGTCTATGGCCTTCTCCACTGCAATAAAAGCACAAATCTTTCTCCATACGCTGCTTTTTTTCTTTTGGAGTAAGGGATTTAACATGTATCGCATCAATCTGCATGTCCTCTGTCTCTGCTTGTGAATTTAGGCTACTTGCTGATATAATTGTGCCATAATGACTTGTATATTGTTTGGAGCATTGTCGGGTAGAGAGAATTTGCCTTGGAAAAACGTCGGGTTCCTATCTTCTACTAGAACTAGCAGGGAATATGAGAGGAAGCCGTGCAAGTATGTTCTATACTTGTACAATATTTATTCAAGCTTTTAAGTTATACTTGTATTGTACTTATACAAGTCTTACATAAATATAAAGTATAAATACTTGAATAATACTTTTATAAATACTTATATAATACTTATATAAATCCTTGGTATAATACTTGTACAAATACTTGTACAAATATTATGTATAATACTTATAGAATACTTATAGAATACTTATATAAATACTTGATATAAATACAAGTATATATACTTATATAAAAGGTATAAGCAAAGTATATATATATTCAAGTATACCTCAAAATACAACCGCATATGAGGAATACAAGTTATACAACAAGCTGAAACTAAATAAATCACTAAAAATTCATCCAAAGGTCGAATCAAGCGTGCTTATAGCCTATGGAAATCCAATAATCCATTGTAAAACATATCAAAATTTCACAAATAGATGACTTACCATTTAAAAGTTATGGCTAAAAGAAGTAGGCACTAAAATTTCCAAGCAAATGCAAAGGCAGCAAAGCTTCTCTTCACTTCAACCTTTGTTGTGATCACTTCCCTTCTCCAAATTGGACATGCAATAGCTTTTTAGAAAGCTCACTTCATCATCTAACTTGTTCTAAAATTTCGCATGCATGCCTCTCAAACTCCAGATTTTGTAGCTAGTTGATTCTACTCTTCAAACCCTAGCAACAATTTGCCCTCTTTGACACTTCATGGCTCATAAAACTTTCATCAAAGCTCCAAATGTATTGATTTTTGTTTTTGTAGAAAGCTTACACAAGCTACTATAAGCACCTAAAATATCAAAAAGATTTAAGAGACTGTCCGACTTGGGTGGTTGAACAAAGTCTCTGCCCCTCTTCGTCAGGTGGCAGCAAACCCTTTCCCACTCTCAAGCTCACAACTTTTGCTCTCCAACTCCAAATGCTACAAGAAATGTCTTGATAGAAAGCTAACACAATTTTCTACACTTCTTATAAATTTCACTAAGAAAGAGTTGAAATCAAACTTGTAATAGCAGCTCGAAGTTTCTGCCCCTCTTCATCGGGTGGCAGCAAACTCTACTCTACTAAAACAAGCATACTTTTTTGCTCGCAACTCCAAAACAAGCAAGTGAGTAGGTTCTAGAATCCTCACAACTTGAAGAATACACCTACCAATTTTCATTACCAATGCTTCTATCTCCTCGGAGCTACCTCTCTCCAAATTTCACCACTCAAAACTGCCTCTCCCTCTCAGTCTAGCAAGAGGAGTATATCTCACTTTCTTTCCATATTAGACTATGAGACGCCCACATGGGCAGCCAAATCCTATTGGATGGGCCTTATTCACCCCATGCTCTTCTTTCTTATCCCTCACAAGGTCCATTCTACCTCAAAAGTCAACAAAAAAGGTAAAATAACCTTTACTTTTCTTCTAATTACAAAAGAGTCTATTCTAGGATATAAATAAGGTAGGAACAAAATAAATAGCCATCTTAATTTACTAACTAAGTGGCTATAATAAATCCTCTGCTTATAATATCTTCTAAAATAACCTCTAGCACTCACACATATATTAACAATAGATACAAGATATATTATATTTTTATATACTGCACGTAAATGTAGTACAACAGCGTTGATCTTGGCGACATTGAAATAGACGGTTATCGCACTTCATAACTTGGCTAATGGCTTTGTTGAGCATTTGTAGATCAGGAAGAGATAACAACAAATCCTTCATGTCATCCCTTAGATCCCAATAGAATTGACTCATCAATGCTTCTTCATCCCAATTGATGTCACATGCTAATTGCCTGAAATTCGATGCATAGACTGATGCAGAGCGAGTCTCTTGTCGTAGCAATCAAATTTTTGTTGTAGTCCACCGAGCCTTGTCATGCTCGCCAAATACTTCCGCAAATGCCTCCAAAAAAGTCTCAAAGTTGTTCAAAATCGGTGATCTTTTTTCAAATAGAGGAGCAAACCACGATAGAATTTGTCCCGTAAGCATAGTTCCAACCAATCCAACGCGTGATTCCTCCGTCAGATAACATTCGGGTTGTAGAGCTATTATTAATTTGATTTGATTGTTGAAACCTTGAAACTTGGAGCGTATACCATCAAACTTGTTTGGAAGGCTAATTTGAGGCTCTTTTTATTGTGGAAGCAATGATTCTCGTTGAACCACAAGTAAAGCTGCTTCTTCTGGTGTAGAAGCTCGAGGCTGATGAAGCCCAAATTGTGCTATTCTGGATATTCTATCATTATGAAGTCTTGCAAAGATTCCTTCCATCACTGTAGTTCTCTGTGATAACATAGCAAGAGCATTCATAATGGCATCCATCTTGGACTCTAAACTTTCATTCATATTAATGTCTTGACCTCCAACCATTCTAAGAGAAAGGAAGTAATTGTTTCTACAAGGAGGAAATATTAGTTTAGAAGACGGTACTCTTCAACCTCTAAAACGCCTTAAGCCCTTCAAGAAGAGAGGTAATCCACTCTCTCCAAGAAGAA
Organism: Physcomitrellopsis africana; assembly: GCA_036785485.1. Classification (NCBI taxonomy): domain Eukaryota; kingdom Viridiplantae; phylum Streptophyta; class Bryopsida; order Funariales; family Funariaceae; genus Physcomitrellopsis; species Physcomitrellopsis africana. The sequence goes on along the minus strand of JAWRVF010000099.1, from coordinate 295,521 downwards.
TAAGACTCCAATATTATGATAAAAAAGATATCAATTTAGAGAAGAGTAATCTGCAACCTCTAAAATACTAGTGCACCTTCAAGAAGAGGGGTAATCCACACTCCAACAAGAAAGAACTAGCTTTGATATCTAAGGTGAGAGTAGTCTCGACAAACTGTCACGGACACAAAATATAGACTTGAAGTCTAAACAAGAAGTTCAAGAAGAATTGGCAAGAATTGGATTAATGTTATGGATACAGAATATAGACTTGAAGTCTAAACAAGAAGTTCAAGAAGAATTGGCAAGAACTGGATTAATCAGATGAATACAAAAATAACACTAAAGAGATGAGCTAGAGCTCCAAGAGATGTGTTGTCGAAATTGAAGAACTCTTCAGCCTCGACTCTAATATATACTCCTACCTAAGAAGCTTCTCAAGCAGCTTCCACCAACTAGGGAGCTTCTCAAGCAACTTCCACCAACTACGGAGCTTTTCAAACAACTTCTATTAACTAAGAAGCTTCTCAAGCAACTTCTACCAGCATGTTAGAAGGCTGTGGAAGGTTCTAGAGAGTTCTAAGAAACTTCTAAAATGTTCTAAAAGATTCTAACAAGTATGTCCTTGACAAATATTTCTATTTGAGCTCCTATATATTATAATTATTCCCTTTCTCTTTCACGTAATAGAAGTGTCACTACATGAGAACGCCCCTGAAGCTAACAAAGCAGTTGTCTCAAACTTTTGAAGGCCAAAATATAAAGGGATTGTAAAATAATGAGTAGGTTGAGCAAAAAGAGAGGAATTTAAATAGTTTTGTAGTATTGGATTGTCCAATTGCACGATCCCTACTATGACTGAACATTGTTGTTTTCTTAAAAAATTGTACTCCTAATTTTGATAATGTGTCAATTTTGTTTCTTTGGGCAATTATTAACCTTGTGTTCTTCTTCGCGACAATATAAGCATAGACCCTCTATCCAATGCCTCTTTTCTTGTAGACTAAGAGGTTTAAATCATATTGCATCAAGTTGCATATCTTCTATTTCTGAGTGGGAATTCAAAATGCTTGTTGATGTAGTAGAAGAATATTGGATTGCGTATTGTCTTGTTGAAGCCCATGAACGTTGATCTTGTCAACATTGAAATAATCGATTATCACATTATACGGCTTGACTAATGGCTTCATTAAGTGATTGTAGGTCCGAGAGTGACAATAATAGATCCTTCATATCATCTTTTAATTCCCAATAAAACTAGCTCATTAGAGCTTCTTCATCCTAATTGATATTGCACGCTAATTGCTTAAAATTGGATGCAAAGATTGATATAGAGCGCGCCCCTTGACGTTGTCGTAGTAGAAAGAATTTGCCTCAAAAAAATATTGGACTTTTGGTTGTTACTAATTATTCAACTAAGATCCAAGTATAATAAAATCCCCAAATTTATATAAAAGATATCTTCATAGGGCTATTACACCTAATATACAAGTCTTATTTCATCAAACCACTCAAAACATAATAAAATACTCTAAATCCTCATTCCCCCGTAGGAAGGGAATTTTTTTTGAACTTCAATAATCCATAACTTTAAATTTAACTATCTAAATCTACTCCAAATTTACATGAAGTATTAATATATTCTTCACAACTATTATTACAAATTTCAACCATTGATTCATTACCAATCTTTAGATATCACCAAAATCCTAGTAGTAGCTTCAAACCCTTATTTACAAACACTTGTATACTAAATTCTTTATATCTTACAATCTAAAAGTCCAAATCCCATGAAACTTTGATTTATAGCTTTTTAGCATAATAATACACCTTTTTAAAAAGTTTAAGACAAAAATTCGTGTAAAAACTCAAGATATGGCAAATCCCATCACTATCAACAAAACGGCCTACTTACTGCCTTGGAATTTGATCTGCTATCTTTGACTCCCAATATCTTTTTTTTTAAAATTCTAAATATGATAATTCTTCCAAATTAAATATAGAGCTTAAAATTATCTCTCTAGTTGCACCTCCCAATCTCTAAAAGCTTTTATACAACTCCTCTAATTGTCAAAAGAATGACAATAGGTATAATTTGTATACCTTAATTTCAAGTACCTACTCTTTCTTCATAAAAATTCCAAATATCTCGATTTTTATACCAAATTTATAATATGAAAAATAAACTTACTCTCACGGACATACTTTAAGCCACTGCTAGAACTTTTTGTAGTCTTCTAGAACCTTCTATAGCTTTTTAGAATCTTTTAGAATCTTTTAGAACCTTCTAGAATCTTCCTCAACCTTCCAAGACCTCCCATAGACTTTTTAGAGTCTTCTAGAATCTTCCTCAAACTTCTAGAATATTCTAAGATATTCTTAGGACCCTCTAGAATCTTCTTCAACCTTCCAAGATCTTCCATAGACTTTTTAGAGTCTTTCAAAATCTTCCTGAAGCTTCTAGAATATTCTAAGATATTCTTAGAAGGTCCAATAGGATATAAGGCCTCATAGTATAAATAAGAGACAAGACTGAGGAGCACCTCAGTCTTGCCAACACAAGTCTTGGAGTAATCCAGAGTGTTGCCTTGTTCTTGATATTAATCCAGTTTCTTATTCTTGATTTAGTTCTTGTTCTTGTCCATCCAATTTTTTATTCTTAAAGTTATTCTAGTTCTGATTTCTTCTCCTTAGTTCTTACTAACCTGCTAACTTGCTTCCTTGACAGTTTGACAAGACTGCTTATATAATCATATCAAAGCTTAGATCTCTTAATAGAGAGTGGATTACCCCTCTTCAAGATACTATTGTGTTCTAGAGGAGTGCAGACTACTCCCCTCTAGATTGATATGTTTACTTGTTGTAGTTGATTTTTTCTTTGGAAAGAGTGGATTATCCCTTTTTTAAGTTATATCACTACATTTTAAAGGTTGTGGATTATCCTCTTCTAAACTAATTGTCTCAAAGTATTCCTTTTAGTATAGAAAATACTAACGGCTTATCGTTTTTTTCTTTTTTAAGATGGAAATAGATCAGGTTAATAGAGGTGCATCCTCACAAACAGAGAATAGAGTGGCAACACTTGCAGATCTTTGACCCCTATTGGATACAGTACGAGAAGAAATGACATTCTTCTGCAATCCAAGAAAAGAATCGCAAATGGAGCAAGTATCTGAAGAAACTAAGCGAGAGATTTATAACTTACAACAAGAGATTATTCAATTAAGAGAAGCAAGAGATAAACAAGCTATGCGCACAACTTCTCTAGAAGTTCCAAGGGTTGTCATAAAAGAGCCAAAAGCTAATATGCCTGACAAGTTTGATGGAACAAGATCCAACTTTTGAGGGTTTGTACAACAAGTGCGACTTTACTTACAACTATATCCATCTCGTTATCCAAATGGATTCACTCAAGTTGCTTTTGTGGGCACTCTTTTATCAGGAAGTGCTCGGTCATGGTTTGCGCCACTATTGGAAAAGAATTCTCCAATCATGTACAACTTAGAAGCTTTTATGGAAAGATTTATTGCTCCATTTAGAGACAGCGATCGAAAAAGAGCGGCAGAGAAGAAGATCCAAAATCTACGACAAGGGCAATGTTCAATTGCAATTTATGTCGCAAAATTTCAACAACTTACTTGTGATCTTGATTGAAATGATAAGGCTTTTATGACTTGATTTTGTTATGGCCTAAAGGATGATGTAAAGAATTTATTGATCACAATGCCAAGAGTTGAAAGCTTAGAGGAACTCATAGCTCAAGCTATTACTTGTGACAATCGCTTATTTGAACTACGATAAGAAAGGCAATCAATTTTTAGCAATACCTATCAAGATACGACTGCTACATCTTCAAGAGTATTGGAAAAGCCATTAACATATCCTGAATCTATGCAGATTAATACGACTCAATTCAAGCCATTAATACTAGCAAAAAAGACTAGACGTCGACAAGAGAATTTATGCCTATATTGTGGAAGATCCAATCATAAGGCAGCAAATTGTCCAAATAAGTCTAAAGAATTCAAGGCACGAGGTGTAATATCCGAATTAGAAAGGTCAAAAAACAAAGATGTCCAGCCATAGTAGGGACCTTGCAGTTGGACACCCCCAAATCTAAAGTACCAAAAAAAGGTCTCTTTTTACCTCCGGATCCAACATCTTGTTTTATACTTCCTGTATATATAAGAACCTTGAAACAAGAAATTTCTGCTAAAGCCTTTTTAGATATTGGAGCCTCACCATGCTTCATGGATAAGGATTTTGCAACCAAGCACAGTCTACTACTTGTTAAGAAGACCCATCCTGCACCAATTGAAGTCATTGATAGACGAAACCTTGCATCAAGAGATGTTGTCAAAGAAATCCAACCGTTGAAAGTGATATTAGAAGATCAAGTATCACAAATTATTTTCAACATCATTAGATGTCCGACAAATCCTATTGTCATTGGACTTCCTTGATTTGAGCTACATAATCCTGATATTGATTGGAATATGCAAAAGATTTCTTCAAGATCCACATATCAAAAGAAGAAACAAGGTACTGCTCTATTCCTTAAAGCTAAAGTATTTATGCAAGCAGCAAAAAAAGGAGATGCATTTGCATTGTATGCTATCCCAATGAAAGATCAAACGGAGCAACTAAAGCAGGAAATTCCTAATCAATATCGTGACCTGGAAAACGTATTTGAAAAAAAAAAAAAACAAACATATTATCTGAACATCGTCCTTATGATTGTGCAATCCAATTATAAGATGGAGTTCAACCTCCATTTGGTCCCATTTATAATCTATCATAAATGGAACTTACAGCCTTACGAGAATATATTGATGAAAATTTAGCTAAGAATTTTATTTGACATTCAAAATCGCCTGCTGGAGCTCCTATATTATTTGTGAAAAAGAAGGATGGTTCCTTATGTATGTGTGTTGACTATCGAGGTCTGAACAAGGTAACTATAAAAAATCGCTATCCATTACCATTAATCTCAAGAGTATTGGAACAATTAGGATAAGCAAAGATTTTTACAAAGATTGATTTGAGAGGCGCCTACAACTTAGTCAGGATTAAGGAAGGAGATCAATAGAAGACAGCATTCCGCACAAGGTATGGACATTTTGAGTACAAAGTTATGCCTTTTGGACTTACAAATGCACCTGCAGTCTTCCAACATATGATGAATGATATCTTACGAGAATACTTAAATGATTTTGTAGTCATCTACTTGAACGATATCTTGATCTTTTCTAAGAATGAAGAAGAGCATGAATATTATGTATGGAAGGTATTAAAGAAACTACGAGAAAATGGATTATATGCCAAATTAGAGAAATATTCTTTCCACCAATCATCAATCAAATTTTTGGGATATATTGCTTCAAAAAATGGAATTTCCATAGATCCAAAGAAGATTCAAATTGTTATAGAGTGGAAACAACCGTCATCAATTAGAGATGTATAATATTTCTTGGAATTTGCAAATTTCTACAAAATCTTCATTAAAGATTATTCCAAGATTGCGGCTCCATTAACGTGACTTACAGGCAAAGATAAATTTATTTGGGATGATAAGGCTGAAGAAGCATTTAAGAAGCTAAAAGAATCTTTCATCTTTGCTCTTATATTTGTCCATGCAGATCCAACAAAACCATTTATTTTGGAAACGGATACCTCAGATTTTGCATTGGGATCTATACTCTCTAAACTAGTGATGATGGTCAACTACATCTAGTAGCATTCTGCTCTTAAAAATTTTCAGCTGTAGAGATTAATTACGAGATCCATGACAAAGAATTATTGGCAATTGTTGATGCCTTTGAAGAATGGCGCCATTTGTTGAAAAGAGCTCAACACAAGATTATGATATATACCAACCACAAAAACTTGAAATATTTTATGAGTGCTCGAGTTTTAAATCGTTGACAAATATGATGGAGCATATCATTATTTTGATTTGATTTTGTAATTATATATCATCTAGAAAAACTTCAAGGAAAATCAGATGCCCTTTCTTGACGATCATATCTTGCACCAAGAATAGGAGACATTGTATTAGATCAACAAAAATCAATCATGTTGAAGCCGTCCAATTTGTAATTAAAGACATCGATGATATCTACCTATACAAATACAACTCTCAAGATGGAAATCCAGAAAGCAATGGAGACAGATCTATTTATAAAGAACATCCAACAACGTTTAAAAAATGCACATGTGGAAGAAGATAACAATTTCAAATTGGAAGATGGATTTTTATACTTCAAGAATCTCCTATATGTTCCTCTAGGACCTACAAGACTTCAAATCCTTTAAGCTCAACATGACTTTCCAGCAGCTAGATACTTTGGCTTCAATAAGACCTTCGAATTGATATCAAGAGACTATTGGTGGCCTTAAATGTGGAAATTGGTGAAAAAGTTCATCCAATCATGCAAAATTTGTGCGCGAACAAAGATTCCAAGACACCAACCATATGGACTTTTGCAACCCCTTCCAATTCCTATGGGCTCATGGCAATCGTTATCTATGGACTTCATTACAGACCTCCCAATTTCAAATGGAAAAGATTCAATTTTTATGGTGGTAGATCATCTTATCAAGATGGCACACTTTATCTCGTGCAACAAGACTATTTCTGGGGAGGAAATAGCCAAGCTTTTTATTGATAATATTTACCAAATATATGGCCTTCCAATTGATATTATTTCAGATCAAGGACCACAATTTATATCCAACTTTTGGAGAGGATTATTTCGGCTTTTAAAGGTCAAGATCAACCTCTCATCCGCTTATCATTCTCAAACTGACAATCAAACAGAACAAGTGAATCAGATCTTGGAACAACATCTTTGTTGCAGTATAAATTACCAACAAGATGATTGGACGGACTTTCTACCATTGGCTGAGGTTGCATACAATAACTCCAAACATTCTTCAATAAAGCAAACTTCATTCTTCTCAAATTATGGATACCACCTTCGAGCAGATCCATTTTGAATTGAAGATGTGGGAAGTCCTACTGCAGAGAATCAAGCTACTTATTTAAAAACCATCCATGAAGAACTAAAATTCCAATTACAAATAGCCTAAGATCGATATAAAGACTATACAGACATTCATCACAAGAACCAACCAAATTTCAAAGTAGGAGATCGTATCTGATTACTTCGACGAAATTTACAAACAAATCGACTATCACAAAAATTAGACTATCAAAGACTTGGACCTTTTACAATTCTACACCAAGTAAATCAAGTAAGTTTTCATCTTGAACTACCAAGTAGCATACACATTCATCCAGTCTTTCATGTCTCGCTTTTAGAAACCTAATATAAATCAAATATTGCTGGAAGAACTATTCCACCACCAGCTCCAGTTGAAGTCAATCAAGAGATTGAATACGAGGTAGATGAAATATTGGATTCACGTATAAGACATAGACGATTAGAATACTTCATCTATTGGAAGGACTATGGAATTAACGAAAGAACATGGAAACCCTCAGATAATCTTAAGAATGCACCTAAGAAGGTTTGCCAATTCCATCAATAATATCCTAAAAAACCTAGATTCAATGGTCATTGAAGATTACGTGGACAATAATATCTCTTGGCTTCTAAATGACGCTTTCTATCAACAACAAAAGACCAGTATAAAAAAGAAAGAGCCACGCCAAGACCTCCACTTGTATTTTCCTAGGATAGAATAGACCTTGCTAAAAGCTTATTAATTATCAGGTCAAATCTTTGCATTTCAAGAGAATTGCAGGAACAAGAGTCAAAAGACTCTTTTGGCATATAAGCGGTTGGGGAATCATTGCAACTTTCACAATCTGCTAGGTTTGAAGAACATGGACAAGATGAAGAAGGAGTATTCCAACGTCAAGTAAGGCCACGCTTGGAGTCTTTGGAGATACGGCCTCATCACAAAAAACTTAATTCAAATGCTCGAGTTTTGATAATACTCCTCAAAGTTGGAAGGATGATTCCAGGTGGACCAAAAATTATGTTCGGAGGATGTTTTGAAGGTCGCAACAAAGAACAAATTCTTGGATGGGATATTGGTCTAATAGAGGTTATATCTGGAGGTCATCAACGCCATCTCAAGGGTCCTATTGAACCAATAACCAACGCACAAAAGACGGAATATATCGCTTCTCTACTCCAACAAATTTTAGAATTTTTATGCATATGATTTGATTATCAAATTGCTTTGACTCCTCGTGAAACTTGTTGCTAGAAGGGAAGATGATGTCACGGATATACTTTAAGCCACTACTAAAACTTTCTGTAGTCTTCTAGAATCTTCTAAAGCTTCTTAGAATCTTTTAGAATCTTCTTCAACCTTCCAAGACCTCCTGTAGACTTTTTAGAGTCTTCTAGAATCTTTCTCAAACTTCTAAAATATTCTAAGATACTCTTAGGACCCTCTAAAATCTTCTTCAACCTTCCAAGATCCCCCGTAGATTTTTTAAAGTCTTCAAAAATCTTCCTGAAGCTATTAGAAGGTCCAATAGGATATAAGGCCTCATAGTATAAATAAGAGACAAGACTGAGGAGCACCTCAGTCTTGCCAACACAAGTCTTGGAGTAATCCAGAGTGTTACCTTGTTCTTGATATTAATCCAATTTCTTATTCTTGATTTAGTTCTTGTTCTTGTCCATCCAATTCTTTATTCTTGAAGTTATTCTAGTTCTGATTTTTTTTCCTTAATTCTTGCTAACCTGCTAACTTTCGTCCTTGACACTTACTAACTCCTAGTCTCTAATTTTTGAATGGGTTACTTGAAGTTGCCAAAACCCTTATTCTCCTTGAGGGTAGCCTCCTCAAAATCTATTGGACATGACCATTGACCAATAGGAATGAAGAACTTCACCCCTTATCTTCATTCATCTTCACTTTGTCTTTATTCATCCTCACTTTGTCTTCATCCTCCTAAATAGGCCTCTTAGTAGTTTATTTCTTCTTCTTTGGATCCCAATTGGCTCTCAAGACTTTATACTAAATATTTAGATTCTATATAATTTAAATACTGTAATCAAACTAAGTAAAAATCTAAAATAAAATTTCTTATACCAACTTTTTTTTATTTATTTTTCTAACTATTCTAACACATATTAGAACCTATGAACATATTATATATTTTGATTGGATTTTATATATTGTAAGCAATTATAATACGACAATGTAATGCTCAGATCTTAACTATTGACCAATGAGTCTTGTCATATTCTTCAAATGCTTCCATAAAAACTTCAAAGTTGCTCAGAAATAGCGATCTTTTTTCAAACAAGGAAACAAACCATAATAATACTTACTCCATAAGCAAAGTGCCAACCAATCCAACTCGTGATTCTTCTGTTGGATAAATATTCAATTGTAGAACTATTATCAATCAAATTTGATTGACAAATCCTCAGAACTTTAAACGTGTATTATCATATTTCTCCAGAAGACTAATTTGAGATTCCTTACATTATTGAATAGGCAGATTTTTCTAGCGTAATATAAGTAATACTGCATCCTTAAGCACAGAAGTTGGGAGTGGATGTAGTCTAGATTGTAATACTCTAGATGTTGCGTCATTACAAAGTTTTGCAACAATCTCTTCAATCTCTGCAATCCTAGAAGATAAAATAATAAGAGTACTTATGATGGCGTCTAACTTAGACTTGGAAGATTCGGTCATATTAATGTCTTGACTTTCAACCATTTTCAAAAGAAAAAAAGAAAGAATCTTTAAGAAAAACAATATCAATTTATAGGAGGATAATCTATAATCTCTAAAATGCTTTAAGACCTTCAACGAGAGAGGTGATCCACTCTCTCACAAGAAGAAACAAAGCTCCAATATGAAGAAAATATTAGTTTAGAGGAGGGTAATTCACAATCTCTAAAGCACTGGTATATCTTTGAGTAGAGGGATAATCTACTCTCTAACAAGAAGGATCCAACTCTAATATTGAAGATGAGGGCAATCTCGACAAACTGAGAAGGACACAAGAATACAAAACAAAAGACTTAAAATTAGAACAAGGTTTCCAAAAGAAACCAACAAGAACTTAAATTAAACAGATGAATATATAATCAACACCAAGAAAGATGAGTTAGAACCCTAAGAGATGCGTTGTCGAGACTGAAGAACTCTTCAGCCTCGACTCCTATATATATTCTTATCTAGGATGCTCATTGAGCGGCTACCATCAAATTAAAAAGCTTCTCAAGCAGCTTTTACCAACTAAGAAGCTTCTTGAGCTCCTTCCACTAACTAGGAAGCGTCTTGAGCTCCTTCCACCAACTATGAAGCTTCTTGAACTCTTTCCACTAACTAAGAAACTTTTCAAGTGACTTTCATCAAATAGGAAGCTTTTCAACCAACTTTCATTAATTCAAGAAGCTTCTAGAATGTTCTAGAAGGTTTTATGAACCTCCAAAGTGTATGTCCCTAACAACGACACAACATTTAGAGTACCACAATCTAGACTGCATCCACTTCTAACTTCTATGCTCAAGGATATAATATTATCTATACTACGCCAAAAAAATCCACCTATTCAACAACATAAGGAGCCTCAAGTTAGTCTTCTAGAAAAATATGATGGTATGTGTTGAAAGTTCCAAGGATTTGTCAATCAAATTTGATTAATAATAATTCTACAACTTGATATTTATCCAACAAAAGAATCATGGGTTGGATTGGTTAGCACCTTGCTTATAAGTCAAGTACTATCATGGTTTACGCCCTTATTTGAAAAGAGATTACTAATTTTGAGCAACTTTGAAGTTTTCACAAAAGTATTTGCGGAAGTATTTGGAAAATATGACAATGCTCATTAGACAACAGCTAAGATGCAAGCATTATGTCAAAGGGCGTTCTCTACATTAGTCTATGCATCAGATTTTAGGTAATTAGCATATAACATTAATTGAAATAAAGAAGCCCTAATAAGCCAATTTTACTAGAGATTAAGAGATGATGTGAAGGATTTGTTATTATTGCTTTTGGATCCATAATTGTTCAATGAAGCCATTAGCTAAGCCATAAAATGTGATAACCGATTATTTCAACGTTAATAAGATCAAAGTTTATGGGCTTCAATAAGACAATACGCAATCCGACATATCCCTACTATATCAATAAGTATTTTGAATTCACACTTAGAAGTAGAAGATATGCAACTTGATGTAGTACAATTTAAACCTTTTAATCTACAAACAAAGAAGCATTGGATGAAAGAAGGTCTATGTTTGTATTATGGTAAGGAAGGCCACAAGATTGGCAATTGCCCAAAGAAATAAAATTGACACATTACCAAAATCAATAGTGCAATTGTTTAAAAAAATGACAATGTTCAGCTACAATAGAGACCATGCGGCTAAACAATCCAACATTACAAAACTATTTAGGTTCCTCTTTTATTGCTCAACTTGCTTGTTGTTTTATAATTCTTTTGTATTTTGGCCTTTAGAAGGTTCAAACAACTACTTTGTTAGATTTGGAGGTGTTTGCTTATTTTGTAGATGAGATATTTACTAAGCTTCACAAAATTCTTTTAATATAAAAATCTAAATCTATTCATATAGAGGTAATAGATGGACCACCCTTATCTTTTGATAGTGTCACATATGAAACTACGCGTATAGAATTATCATTCAAAGATCATAGAAGCTAGATTATATTCAATATAATTAAAATTCCTTCAAATCTTGTTATTCTCAGGCTGTCTTGGTTAGAAAAGCATAATCCATCTATAGATTGGAGGTTGCAAAGAATAACATTTTGTTATAAAGATCCTTATAAAAAAGACTCATAAATTTCTAACAAATGCATTTATACTTTTTGTGAAGAAGAAAGATGGTTCCTTACATATGTGCGTTGATTATAGAGGATTGAATAAGATAACGGTGGAGAATCGTTACCCACTACTGTTAATCTTAGGACTTTTGGAACAACTTGGCTAAACCAAGATCTATATTAAAATAGATCTTTGTGGAGCATACAACCTGGTATGGATCAAAGAGGGAGATGAATGGAAGACCATATTTCCAACAAGATATGGACATTTTGAATATAATGTTATGCCTTTTGGACTAACAAATATATCTGCTATCTTTCAACATTTGATAAATGACATCTTTCGAGAATACTTAGACAAGTTTGTAGTAATCTATTTTGATGACATCTTGATCTACTCAAAAAATTTGGAGGAACATGAAAGGCATGTCAAGTTGGTATTACAAAAGCTGCGAGAAATAGCTTTGTATGCCAAATTGGAAAAGTGTATATTTCATCAACCTAAGATGGAATTTTTGGGATACATCGTATCTACTAAGGATTTGATAATAGATCCTAAGAAGGTAGAGGCAATAATATTATGGACCATTTTGAAGACTATAAGAGATGTACAATGTTTCTTTGGATTTGCTAACTTCTATCGAATCTTCATTAAAAATTATTCTCAAATTGCTGCCTCTCTTACTCGATTGATATGTAAGGACAAGTTAAAATGGGGGCCTCAAGCGGGAAGGCATTCTAAGACTTTAAGATAGCATTTATTACAGCCCCAATATTGGTACATCCAGATTTTACAAAGGAAATTTATATAGAGAGTGATGCTTTAGATTTTGCAGTAGGGGCCATATTTTTATAAATGGATATAGACAATAAATTCTATCCTATTATATTTTATTCTTAAAAATTTTCTACTACAAAGATTAATTATAAAATCCACAATAAGAAGCTTCATATTATTGTGGATTTTTTTCAAAAATGGCATCATTTTCTTGAAGGAACAATATATTTTGTAACTATATGTATAGATCATAAGAATTTAAAATATTTTATGTCAATTCAAGTTCTTAATTGCCACCAATTTCAATGGAATATGTCATTATCTTAATTTAACTTTGTTATGATTTATTGACCTAGGCAGCAATAAGGATTGTCTGGTGTTTTATCAAGGAGATCATATATTATATCAAGAATAGGGGAGATAACATCTGATCAACAATATACAACTTTATTAAAATCAAAGTAATTTTATCTTTATACCACCATTATATCGGTGCCTATTGATTCTAGTTTCCTCAATATGGTGCATGCTACAACCATTAATGATGCTTTAGTCTTTGATGTTAAGCATTACTTGAAAAAAAAAATACTGATAAGTTCAAATTTGAAGAAGACCTTCTATACTTTGAAGAATGTTTGTATATCTCAGAAAGATCAACACGACTATGCATTCTTCAATCTTGCCATGACTTTCTAGCTGTAGGTTACTTTGGATTTAATAAGACCTTAGAACTTATTTTCTAAGATTTATTTTGTGGCTTCAAATGTGGAAGATAGTGAAAGACTTTGTGCTCTCTTACGACATCTATTCAAGGTCCAAAAATCCTCAACATCACCGTTATGAATTCCTACAACCCTTGCCTATTCCAAGATAGTCATAGTCCTCTATCTTGATGGATTTCATCATAGATCTACCACCATCCAATTCATTAGACATTATCTTTATGGTAGTTGATTGACTTATAAAAATAGCTCATTTCATCCCTTATAAAAAAACTATGTCTAATGAAGAAATGGCAAGGCTCTTTCTTAAAAATATATATTGATATTATGGCCTATCAAATGATATTATATCCAATTGAGAATTCCAGTTCATATCTAAATTTTGAAAATGTCTTTTTGAAATATTGAAGGTAGATATTAAACTTTCTTTGCCTTTCTATTCTCAAATTGACGACCAAACAAAATAAGTTAATTAAATTTTTGAGCAGTACTTATAATACAGCATTAACTATCAATAAGACGATTATATCTTGTATCTACCATTATTAGAATTTATATATAATAATATTATTCATCCCTCAACTCAATAAATATTATTTTATTCCAACTATGGATATCATCCAAAATTTGATTTGTAGAGTACGCCAAAGAACAACAATCTAGTGGCTGAAGGATTTGTAAAGCATTTCTTACGACACCAAACAACCTTGAAGTTTCAACTATAAGCAATTCAAGATGCTTACAAGATATTTGCAGATAAATTTAGGAATCAATTGCTTACTTTTTATATTAAAAATAAAATATGGTTTTTTTGACAAAACATCAAGACCAAGCAACCATACAAAAAGTTGGACTATTGAAGGTTGGAACCATTTTCTATCCAGAAGCAAATCAATCCAGTGGCATATTGTTTAAAATTACCATCTGCTATGAAAGTACATCCAATTTTTTATGTCTCTTTTTTAAAACCTTATAGAGATTCGTATATTCCAGGAAGAGTACAACAATCGTCGCCTAATATCAAAATTGAAGACCATAAATAATATGAGGTTGAAAAGATATTTGATTCAGAACAAAGGTGGAACAAATTGGAATATCTAATTCACTAATGATATTACATTGTAAATTAAAACATAGTGTAAAAGACATAAAAGAATGTGTTAAAATAAAAAGATTAAGGTTAGAAGAAGAAATGATATAAAAAGAAAGGGATTGTGGTTATAACCACATTATCTCAAATGTTACTGTATTTATCACAAGCTTAGGGGTGGTAGGTAGGCCAAACTACTAATTTCTTGCTAAAATTTCCACTAGCAATACCTAGTCACAAAGCCAAGGGTTTGTACAGTGAAGTCAAGTGGATTTGAATCCACGTCAGCTCCAAAGTAGTCAAGAACGTTAACCACGCAAGCTTCTTTGACTTGGTAGTGTATATTGTAGTTCTTTCTTTTTTATCTCTAATCTAATCTAAATTGTTTCTTTCTACTTGTTAGGTTTTCTTCTATTTATCTTAGATCTACTTTACCTTTATTTTCTTCTCTTTTAGATCTGAACTTAAATGTTGTGGGCTGAAATTAGAAGAAAAGTTGATAGAAAATTAATAGTAAGAAGGTAGAATAGAAATTCACCTTGAAAAGTGAGATTTCTTCAAGTTAGTCTAAGGGAAAAGGTTGAAGAGGTAGAAAGACATAGGCTGAGAGGTCTTTATGACTAGGAAGATAAGGAAGAGAGAAGGAGATGACAAGGAAGGGGTGTGGGAGAGAAGAGAGTGTATGTGTGTGGGATTTATTTGTATATAGAGGAAGTTAGGAGACAAATTTGAGAGGGAGACTTGGTAGACACAATTTATATAAGTTAAAGAAGAGATGAGTATAAGTTTGATACTCATTTGTTTTATAAATAAAACGTTATGTTCTTTTAAATTGACAAGGGTCTATTTCCAAATCAGTGAAGTTCAAGGGAGCATATCTTTGTGATTAGAATAGTGTTTTGAAAAAAATTTATTAGATTTTGTAGATATATGAGTCTATTAGGTTGTATAAGAAATTGATTGCTATTGGAGTTATATTTGAAGAGTTATGAGAAAAATTGTAGTCAAATTCAGAGTTGTTAGAAGGCAAAATTAAAGAGGAAGTATGGAGCCTATAACTCAAGTTTGGAGTAATAATTGGAGAATGTTTACAACATGAGACAAGCTACAAGTCTATCAAATCTTAGCACTTAGGTCTTCTTTAATGAAGAGCAATGAAGGTGTAAAGTAAAGGGGGTCTAGAATCAAAGGTTGCAAGAAGAGATAACTTTGACAACATGGTTCTCCCTAACCACAATAGCTATGATCAAAATGCTTCTAGGGTTTTCTTCCTTACATCCTTAAGTACCTTGTGTCCAAATTTCGCTTCAATTGATATGATATCCTAGGATTTATGATCAAAATTGAAGGCGGGTCTCTAGAGGCAGAATAGGTTAGGGTTCATAAAGTATGTTTTTTTAATGTAAATTCTTTAATTTTATGAACTTTTATGGATCTCATCTTACACTTGATTAATTAGAGATACAAAAGACCTTGTTTTTTTTAGGGCTAAGACTCTCACCATGACATTTGGTGCTATAATATTAATAAACACACATAAGAACTGGCCAAAAATCTTGCTAATATGCCTCAAAAGGTACAAGAATTTCATCAATTCTATCTCTACAAATCCAAATGTATTCAATGATAATTTCTTAGTGAAGATTGGATTCAAGGAATAGTCATAAAAAAGAAGAGAATTAAACTAAAGCATTCATCAGTATGTAATTGTTTGTTCCAAGATAGAATAGAGTAATAGAAGGAAGTTAGTCACCATATCAAACCTTCAAGCATTGAGAGAACAAGACTCAAAAGATTTATTTGCCATACCAATTTCAAACAAACCAGTGCAGTTTTCATAGCCTTCAATTGAACAAAGTGAGGACAATACATTTCAATGCTAAGTACGATCTCAGTTGGAGCCATTAGGAATAAGACCCAACCATGTAAGTCTCAATTTTAATACTCAAGATTTTGGTTTTTATAATATTATTTTAAATAATAAAATTAAAATCTATTCTTTCAGTCATTTCTTGAACTCTATACTAGATCTATAGTGATTCAAAAAATTATCTCAATATTTTCAAATTTGACTTAATTTGCTTTTTTCTTGAAATAAAGCAACAAGTAGATATTTGATTCAATAAATAAAGTTGTTAATATATAATTTAAGAATCTTTGTTGTAGAGACTTTTTATAAAACAAGTTTGTGGATGAAGAATTTTTTATATATCCATGTATTGCTCATTGAAATAATTTTTTGACTCCTTGCTTGTTATTCATTGCAAACACCATTACAACCTCCATTGTCACTCATCATCACACTACTTCACTTATCTCTACACTTTTTTTGTTTCTTTAATTTTGTAAGACAGTAATATATTCTTTCATCTAAATACATATAATTTAACAATTCTATTATATTTAATTAGCTTGCCTCATTGTGATCATGCGAGCTATTGTAGAAGACAAAAAAAATGCAACTATGAAATTATTGAAACAAGAGCTTTTAATACATAAGGTATCAATTCAAATTAGTATTAGTTTTGCAACAATTGGTTGTATTTACAAAAGGCATACCTCAAAATATTCTATTATCAAAGCAAGTTAATTGTAAGTTTTATTTGATGTCAGCAAATAGAAAGTCTTAGACAATATCACAATAAATAAGATAAACACTACATTTAAAGCTTTTGCAAGCCTTGCTTGTGATGCCAATGTGGTCAAATGTGCCAATATGGTGTATAATTTTTTCAAAGCAAACAAATTGTAAGTTATATCAAAGATCAAGAAGTTCTTACTATCACATTATCACTCTCAAGCATATTTGGACTTTATCAACCAACACTAGTACTAGGTTATTACAGACTAACAAAAAGTTGTATGGTCCAACAAAACCAAGATAAAATAAATAGGATTTGATTATAAGATTTGGTATTGGAAGCAAAAGAAGGAAGCATCGTCCAATCATACTTGTTAGGCAACCGTCAAGTACAATTATAATTTGTTTATGGTTTAGGATTGTATGATTATCCAAGGCATAGGTTACTTCACCTAGATTGAAGAGAATATAAATATAGACTTATATTATTGAATTTTGTATGAAGAGCTTATAAAGACCATGAATTATTACAACTTAGGTGTTAATAATGTGATTTTCTAGCAAAAAAATGATTTTCTAAAACACACTTCCTGAAAGACAAAGAAGTGCTTTAAAGAACTTGGCTTACAAGTGTTGTAATAGCCAACATAATCTCTGGACCTCAACTTGATAAAACACGTGTCGGAGCATTTCAAACGTCATTTGAATGTTCAGCTAACACAACCATCTGGGATGTTGGAGTTATAGGAGAAGATGGAGGATGAGTAGAAGGAAATCAATTAAGAAGTCATTGCCAACCTTGTAGATAGAATGCCATGTTGTATGGAAGCAGTTTTAAAGGCAAAAGGAGGGCCAACAAAGTATTAATTTACTAGTCAAAAAAAGGTCTTAATATCCTCTATATACATGTTATCTCATTATTCTTTGGTGATACAATCAATTGTTGTGATTCTTGCACTAGATATAAAAGTGATAGTATTTTGTTTATTATTTGAGTGGCACATCATTTGGGATTGTGGAGAGGTTGTAACAAGGTAAGACGTGGAGTAAGTATAAATATTGAGATAATTTTTTGAGTCACTATAGGTGATTATCTCAAATAAAGAAAAAAAAAAAAAAAAATTCAACATATTATTTTATTATCTTATATTTTGACATGGTGTGAGAGCAATCTTATTTTCTTTTAATTTTATTCTTTTAGGTAGAATAATCTATTTATCATGGCTTTTTTATAATTTTTTTTTATAATTTTTTTTAATTTGCAAATAATTATTGAAAATGGAACATTAAGATTAAAGCTCTTTTAAGTTGAGTTGAATTATAGAGAGTTGTTAATGGATTAGAAATTGTACAAAAGACTAACAACTTTGTGTAATATGATGCATGGAATTTTAAGGATATTAAAGCTTGTATAAAAATACTTCTGGATTGTAGTGATACATAATTTAACTACTTATTTATTTAAGATTTATAAAAATTGATTTAATAATCTAAAGATGAGTATTTTATTGTATGTTTATTGTTTTCTTTTTCTTTTTTTCTTTTTTTTTAAATATTTTTTTCAAAATAACCTATATATTAATTCTCAAAATAATAATGATTGAAACAATAATTAGCTTAAAGTTTTTTTCTGATCTTAAAACAATAAATAATTAACTTGTTAAATACAATAAGAATTATATATATATATATATATATATATATGTTTCTGAAAGTTTGATATTTTTTAGATTGTAATAGTAAATATTTCCTTGCAAATATTTATCAAAATTCAGATTTGGCAAATAAAGTAGGTATGACTTTTAATTTGTTTTCCATAAAGAAGTAGACAGACCATTCACATATGAAATGTTATTTATTGGACCAGATATATAGCATTTTCTTAAAAAAATTGTGAAAATAATATTTAAAAAGATATGTTGACCATGGAACAATTGCATGGTCGCCTAAATTATTTTGATTACTGAAAATAAATATATTGCAATAATCAAAACAACCAAAGATTCAATGTGGCTTTCCATATTATTGTGGAGCATAAAAGTCCTCTGAAGTTGGCCTAAGCTACTTTATACAGACAACATATCAACTGTATAACTCATTTGAGATCCAAAAAAATATGACTAAATAAATCATATTGTTGATTGTTCTTGACATCAATTTTTTATTTTATTTTAACACACTTTATTTTATTATATCCATACATTGTTTTTTCATGTCACATAAGTAGCAAAAAAATCTTAAATGATTTATACTAGTATAAATTGTAATAGATTTATTCAAATGATGATCAAAAATCTTCTAGCTAATTCACTTTTTACAAGAAAAATCTATAATTCAAAGAACTCTAAAGAAGGATTTAAGTACATATTTGTCAAAAACACTATCAAAAAAAATCTACAACCAAAAGGATCCACATTGAATAGATGGGTAATGCAAACCCCAACTGCAAAAAATCACAACTCAATCCAATGAAAAAACAACACAAATTAAACCCGTGTTGTATCAAAATACATATATTCACACACCACGAAAGATGCATGTAAGAATATCCGCAATGGAATGGAATGTAGAAACCATAAATTACGCATGAGATTGAGTACGTGGATTGGGGCTGACGTCATCGTCACTAGGTCTCCATCCCGCCCTATCTCACCGACACTGGTCCACCGGGCTTCTTATCGGTAAGAAGTCGGCAACTCGTTCCGCATCGTGCGGCGATCCGCATATCGACCATGGGTTTCGCCCCGACGATCCGGCGTGGAAATAAGCGTCCGCCAGATGCTGAGTCGGGGGCACACCAGTCCGCTTGCTATTCACGCGGTTAGACCCAAGGCACCCAACTCCAGAGACCGCGCCCGTTGCACTGCCTTGGATGCCACGTCTCGCATCCTGTCGCTTCTCGCCCACGCGTGCCGGTTGATTGTTTTTGAGTCCTCCACACGCAGATTTCCTATATATAAAAGCTTGAGTTGGGTGATTTTTTTCAGTAGTGATCGCAACATTTGACCCACGAATCGGGTAAACTGAACCCTACAGTCATCGGCACTGCTAGATTCGATCTTTGTTTCGACGTTCAACCGGGCTTCAATTAAGTCGTCCAAGGTTTAGGAAAGTTGGAGTTGGAATCGCTCTCTGCGTTGTAAATATCTTATCGGGAGTGTGCAGTTTGAGCATCCGTCGACGGGTTGAATTTAAAGTTCGTAGAAGTGGTTGGATAGCGGGAAGATGAGTCGGTTGTATTTCATCGTGGTGGGTAGTACTCACGGCTTCTATCCACGCCAATCGGCCCCACTCCAGGAGGTCGCAGTGACGGGTGTGATTCGCGACGCAGTAGCGGAGTACACGCTGGTGCAAACTTACAAAAATCCGGTTGAGGATGCTGCCGTTGAAGCGACCTACACGTTCCCTCTGTACGAGGGCGTGGCAGTGGTGAAGTTTGAGGCGGAGGTCGATGGCCGGAAGATCATTGGCAAGGTGCGGGAGAAGAGTGCAGCGAAGAAAGAGTATCAGGAGGCCGTGAGTGCCGGGAAGACGGCCTCCTTGTTGGAACAGGAGAAGCCTGACGTCTTTCAAACTTCCATTGGCAACATTCCGCCGGGGAAGACGATCTCTATTCGCATTACTCTTGTGTCCGAAATCAAGCAGGATGCGGGAGAGAATCAAGTGCGATTTGTTTTACCGACCACCGTTGCGCCTCGGTATGGCGAAACCGGTTTTTTCGGTAACCCTATCACACCTTCTTCTGATTCTTCTGCCAAGCTTTCTGTCAATATGTCTTGTGCCATGTCGAAGCCTATCACCTCGATTCAGTCACCATCCCACACTATTGAAGTCCACCTCGGCACGACAGACACTGTTTTTCCTGCTCAAACCTCCACCTTCAATCCGAACCGAGCCAGAGTGAACCTCACTGCAGATTCTCTTCTTGATCGTGACCTCGTCATTATAATCAATTCCTTGGGGCTAGATCAACCGGGCGCCCTCGTAGAGCGCCACCCTTCACATGGAACTTACGCAATTTCACTAACTTTCCAGCCCCGATTTGCGCTACAACCCCTTCGCACTTCTGAAATCATCTTCCTCGTCGACCGCTCGGGGTCAATGATGGGCACACAGATCAAACAGGCTGGCGAAGCGCTAGAGCTGTTCCTCCGATCCATTCCATATGAAAATCACTACTTCAATATCGTAGGGTTTGGTTCCAATCATCATTTTTTGTTCCCAACGTCTGTTGAGTACACTGAAGACTCCTTGAAAACGGCAGTTCATTACGCACAGACAATTCAGGCGAACATGGGCGGTACCGAGATCGCCAACGCATTCTTTGAGGTTTTCCAGCGCCGCCGTCGTAATGTCCCCGCGCAGATCTTCCTGCTCACCGACGGAATGGTATGGGATGTCGAACGGCTTACGAAATCTATCATCGAAGCCGTCGACGACGGTGACAAGAACAATTCACCTGTCAGAGTGTTCACTCTCGGCGTTGGAAACGCCGTCTCACACCACCTGATCGAATCTGTGGCAAGAGCAGGCGGTGGGTATGCCCAGTTGGTCTTGGAAAACGAGCGCATGGAGAAAAAAGTTCTCAATATGCTGAAAGCAGCACTGACGCCGTCTGTCACCAATGCCAGTGTGCAATGGTCAGACTCTACTGCAGACGATTTTGTACTGGTTGATGGCGTCGAAAGTGTAGATCAAGAGGAGCAGAACGACACCAAACCACACATCAACCTATTCTCGGAATCGCCGCTGATGGTTCCGCCTACGAGTTCGGGTAGCATTCCACTTCCCGAAATCTCCCTTGCAATCCAGCAAGCACCGTTCAAGATCCCTATCCTGTGCCGCGGCGCCAGATTCACAATCTACGCCATTGTCTCACCAACATCTCCCCTTCCGAAGGAGCTTGTGCTGAGCGGTAACTCCCCGGACGGACTAGTGGAGCTGCGGGCTAAATTAGACTCTGTTGTTGAGGGCGAGACGATGCTACATTCCCTCGCAGCGCGAGCCCTGGTGCGCGACTTGGAAGAAAGCTCCTCCCATATCCACGCACTAGGGAAGCCTCTCACAGCTCGCGACGAGCAGATGCTCAAGTCCCTTGGAGTTCACGTAGCGCCAGCAAAGGGCCAGAAACCCCCCGTTCTGCCCTTGAGCTTCAGTCATGTCGCAGAAATCACGAAGCAGAAGATTGTCGACATTGGAGTGAAGTACAGACTCTCTACGCGGCATACCAGCTGGGTGGCTATTGACGAAGAGGGCACCCTCAGCTCACACGAAGTTCCAACAGTTGCGGATCAATCTCCACAGTTGCAACCCCCACAAACACCAGGGTTCTTCGGTCAGAGAAAAATGAGATGTGCATCTCCCAAGCCATCTTTCATTGGAGGATTAGTACCTGCACTCTTCGGAGGAGCAAGCAATCAAAGTCAAGTTGCAGCCTTTGGAAGCGCACAGGCAGCCTTCGGCAGCTCTCAGCCAGCCTTCGGAAGCGCACAGCCAGCCTTCGGGAGCGCACAGCCAGCCTTCGGGAGCGCACAGCCAGCCTTCGGAAGCGCACAGGCAGCCTTCAGAAGAAGCGCACAGCCAGCCTTCGGAAGCGCACAGGCAGCCTTCGGAAGCGCACAGCCAGCCTTCGGAAGTGCACATCCAGCCTTCGGGAGCGCACAGGCAGCCTTCGGAAGAAGCGCACAGGCAGCCTTCGGAAGAAGCGCACAGCCAGCCTTCGGAAGCTCACTCTTTGGAGCAGAAAGCGCTAAACCTGAAGCAGGAGGACCACCGCCAGGTGCTGCTGCAGCCTTCGGTGGCTCACATTTCACGCAAGTTCCAGTCAGTGGAAGTGGGGGGACACTCTGCTCTTCTGGAAATGCCCATCCTGGAATAGTCTTCAAGGAAAAACGCACGGAGAAGGAGTCCTTTACTGGTTTCCAGCAGATGCAGCAACAACAACAACCCTCACAAAACCTCGATGATGGTGAAGAAAATGATCTAGGTGATGATCCACATGCAAGGTTGCGAGCTCTCCTGCAACATCAATCTTTCGATGGTTTGTTCCCCCTGGCTCCTCCCATCGCCGCTCTCTTCAACACGACTGTGGACAAATTTAAGGAAAAGCTTGGGGAGATTCGGCAGCAGTGCACTGGATCGGTGGAGCTCACCGAGAAGCAGTGGGAATCTATCTGGGCAACATGCTTGGCAGTGGAATTCATGAAATCCAAGTTGACAGAGCTTGAAGACGAGTGGGAGCTTGTTGTGGACAAGGCTGAACAGAGAGTGAAGTCCTTGCTTCAGAACAGCGAAGATCATGCGCGATTCCAGGCCTCTGCCAAAACTTTGTAGAGTTCAAACCCCATAAAATTTTGAGAAAAATACACACACGAATAATTCTGGACGGATAAGTCACACCAGTTCGGAGCACTTGTAACTTAGCAGTAATGAAAAGAGAGAAGAAACAGTGTAATATACATGTTGAACTTAGAAATCAGGATTCAGTTTCAGTGTTGCAGTATACAACAGTTTCCAACGATTGGCGACACTTCTTCCAGATCTCGACACATTGGAATGTGAATATACACGAATGTTTTTGTCATGCGGTGTCTTCTTTTTCTGCGAATTCATTACTTGGATTGGCTTTGGTTTTGCCTCGGCGAGAGTTGTGGTGATAACACCATGTTTGGTATTTGTGCAACTTGATGTAAAGGAACTGGAGAAGATTGTTGGTGTCAAACAAAATGATTGTGATTTGGAAAGTTAAATTAAAAAAATTAAATAACCAGCACGAAATCAAACTCAAAATGTTGGATATTATGATAAAAACTTGAAATATTATTTGCACTAGATCAGAGTATTTAAAATTACCCATTTAGTGTTGATTTATAGATATGATCATTGACAAGGCACATTCTTAATTGTTGCATTAAATTATATATATATATATATTTTGTTGGGGTAAAGCTTCAGTAAATATATTGGTAATTATATTATTGGTGCTAATAATTTCAAACAAAATATAATCTAATAAAGAAATATTCTTTTAAATAAATTAATATTGTGTATCCATGTATTTGATACGAGAACAACTTTCTGTTTTTTTCCTCTAAAAGAGCAGTCACAAATTGATAATGAATGTATTTTGTTCCTTGAAAGAGTAGTCACAAATCTTCCAAATAGTAGTAAAATAATTTATAGATATTACATGATATACTTAAAAACTTAAATATAAGACAAATTCTCAATAACAAAAAATCAGTAAGAATTTTTTTTTTCATTTTTATGCATTTACCTACCAACATGTTGATTAATGATAAAAAAATTTACCATCTTGAAGAATCAATTTTATTAAAACCAATAGTTGGTTGCATATTCATAGAAATTAAATTACAAATTGGAATGTAATTTTTGTTAAATGTAGACTGTAGATACTAATGTATATCTTAATAAATTCTTTATAGGATTAAAACCATCAAAGAGTTTAGTTTTATAGTTCAAAAACCATGCATGTATATATTTTGAACAAGTATTATAGAATAAAATCAAAATCAAAATCAAAAAAAAAAATTTTGATTGATATTTATAATCTATACTAACTAGCATTCCTTCTTAAATAATTTTGTATCTTATATAAAAATTGGTTGTATTTTTTATATGTTAGTATTTCTAATAATAGAAGTTTATTTTTTATAAATAGTTATATAATATCTTAATTATATGAAGTAATTTTTTTAATAAGTTGTTATATAAAAAACAATGTGTTTACTTATACTATTATCTATTTAAAATTTAAAAAATTTAAAAAAAATTATTAATTACTTTTATTTATTACATATTGAAATTCAAATGATTTATTTATTTATTTTGTACTTTTTTATTCTAAATTTATCATGTATTGAGAAATATTTTTTTTTCTAAACAATTTTTACTAAGCTTTAGAGCTGATATGCTCTTTTCTTTGACAACTCATATTTCTTTGTCCAATGGTAAAAAGAGCTAGACTATCAAGTTGTACAAAAAGCTTTATTTTTATAATACAGCTAAATATAGATTTTATTTTTTATTTTTTATTATTATTTTAAAAAATTTAATTATATTCCATTACAGTTAAGAATATAGAATATTCCTAAAGTTTTAATAATAATTTGAGAAATACTTATAACTTATAAGATTACTAACTAGTTGTAGAATGAAAAATATCAAAAAAGCCAAATAATTTTAAATTTTAATTATATATTAGTATAGATTATTTAAAATTATTATGTAAAATTATATTTTATAATTGTATTTAGAAGGACTTATTTTTAAAAAAATTATCATAAAAAATTATTAAAAAAATTATGATTGTAAGATATCCAAATAATTTATTAGAAGAAGTTATTTTTATATAGAGTTATATTTATTTAATATATTATTCTAAATAATTTAATAAAATATAATATAGATATATAAAGTATAATTTATAAAATATTTATAAGACTTTATATCTAAAATTTAATACAAGATAAAGATTTTGTATATTGAAATAGTAATTTCCAAAATCTAATACATTAATAATTTTAAAATATTAAATTAATTTACAACATTGATAATTTATTTAGTTTTAAAATTTTAAATAATTAATTTTAGAATGATCTTATATTTAATGATTTGATAAAATTAAAATTATTATTAATATATACTGAAAAAAATTAATGTAATTATTATGAGGCTATTATATTAATTTTTTTGTTTATTTATTTATTTATTTTCATCACAACATACATAGATCCATGAGCAAAACTGTCAAGAGTTTGACATGTTCAAAGAATCCATTACCATGTCAAAATTGTGAAAGTTGTACAAATTAATAAGTTTTATTAATCATAAACAATCTTCTTTGTACAACAATAATGGATCTAAAACTATATTTATTTCTATTATATATATATATATATATATATATACATTTTTTTTTTTTTCTAATATTTTATATAACTAGAAGGTTATTGATTATAATTATGAGTATCACTCAAAGAAGATACCTTAAAGAGAATGGGAGGTAAGAAGTAACATGAATCAATCAAATTCTAGTAATTGAATGAACAAGTGACATCTTTAGTGAAGGAAAAATCAATTCTAGTGGAGCATTGAAAAATACCACCTGAAACATTGTCCCAATCAAGCATTGCACAATTCCACTTTACAGACTCCAAAAAACCAAATCTATCTTGTTTTGCTATTTTCCTAATACATCACATTCTCCAATAAATTACTTTTAACACTTTGCCATTAATCTCCAATTTCTCTAACAATTCCCTTTCCACCTATTTTCTATAAATCTAACTCTGCCTAATATATAAATTGCACTTGTCATGCAATAGCTATGATTTGTGGGTACACCACTGTTTGCAGTGCTCAACTTTATTTCAAGTCATTAGATGGTGGAAGGTTTTGTTATATTAGCAAACATGAGAGCAAAGTCGCCGTTGGAGTATTAAGATCTTGTCTTCAGAATCAAACAATGTTAGTGAATGATATCCTGGCAATGTACGGTGAGCTCATGGCAGAGCCGAGTCATGGTCACAACATGGGCCATTCATAAAAAGGAACCCTGAGCTTCGACACATGTGTTTCGTGCACTGTCACCTATACAACTCCGACAATGCCAAGTGTTCGGTATATGCATGGTCCACCCCCCAATGTACAGTTTTGGACAAGTAACCTGGGTTTCCAGCGACGCTGAAACGGGCTTTGTTCCAATGCTTGGGGTGAAAACTCTCCACCATCCCATGTTCTGAAAAGCCTTGGTAACACAGATCGGAGCTTG
Organism: Physcomitrellopsis africana; assembly: GCA_036785485.1. Lineage (NCBI taxonomy): Eukaryota > Viridiplantae > Streptophyta > Bryopsida > Funariales > Funariaceae > Physcomitrellopsis > Physcomitrellopsis africana. The sequence goes on along the minus strand of JAWRVF010000099.1, from coordinate 268,781 downwards.
TCTGAACATGTGAAATTCATGCCTGGAAGTTTATTCTCTCACTCTTAAAAGGATATCAAAGAAATTCAAACGTAAAACTACTACTAGACGAGTGGGTAAGAATTCTCCTCATGTAGTTGTAGAAGCTTATTTGGTCTTTCGTTGAATGTGAGACAAAACTTATGTCTATAGTCGATAGAGTGGCAGAAATCGGAGCAGAGTTCAATTGTGTCCTTCAGAGTTCCGAGTTTGCTTTGCCAGCAGCATGGGATGTGCAAGTTGCAGAGCTATAAATCCTTCACCACCGTACCATTACATTTGGCATCACGCATGGCTTAGGTGCTGATTTAGACGTGGCTATTATGGGCATTCTAAACCACATTGGACCAACTCAGATTTCAGGACAATCGACATTCAAATCTAGTGACAGGTGGACAGTGTGGAACTCGGCGGTATGGCATCAGTCCAACTGAGTCGACTCAATATTCAGCACGCTGCATATACGTAATTTCTCATCACTGATACTGGGTGTCACAGCGGATGAATTCTGGGCACTTCTTGACTTCTCTTCTAGAAAATGAACTTGCAGTGCCATACACGAAGTGTTGTCTCTAAACAAGGATTCACTAGATATTAATCAAAATTTTGTGTTGAACCGTGAATGTTTTTGGGTGATGATATTTAATCGACTATGGATTGGATAAACTAAAGATCGAAGCAACAGTTAAATATTAATCTCTTATATTATTCATTACTAAGTCATCCTTCTCATTGCAAATATACAACGTGTGTGCAAATCTATGCCAATGAGTCTTCTTTAACAAATGCCTCAACTCTTACTGTCTTTTGCTAAGGACGAAAACCCACTGAATCTAAAAGTGCAGTGCAAATGATGTCTACGCAAGTTTGAATCATACTCTTTTGTCTTTGCAAGTACATATAACAAAAAAAAATCTAGAGTTCAATAACCAGACTACATAACCCTCAAGTCCTGCGACCAAACTTGCCATCCATCGATTGCAATTGCAAAGTCATGAAGCTTCATGAGCTCGTGCTGTAAGTGGAATTCAGTCCATTGCCAGGGAACAATACCCCGCAAGGTTTACGATCAGGTCTAGGAGTTGCGAAGCATTACAGCTATGGCCATGTTAGGAGGTCGCACCTCAATGTGGATTACGGCGTTGATCGCTTCGGTGCTGTGTGCTGTGTTGCTCCTGCAGCAGGTAGAATCAGCTTACCAGCGACCGAAGGAGTTGCAGACCGAAAGACCAGTGATCGGAATCTTGACGATTCCGGAGGAGGGTTGCTTGCACTATGGCGACCAGGTGGTCGTCACTTCGAACGCGCGCTGGTTGCAAGCCGGTGGCACCCGTGTGGTGCCGATCTTCTATGATTCCACTCCCGAGGAGCTCGACTACATACTCAACCGCGTGAACGGGGTGTTCTGGACCGGCGGCCCAGTCTTCTTCAACCCACACACCGGATCACACTCCGGCTCCATGTATTTGTAAGCTCCGTTCCTGGTATAATGTGATGAACCAGATCCATTACTATGTATTGACTAGATCTAATGGCATTGAGGTTATGTGTGCAGACGCACCACGGAGTACATCTTGAAGCATGTGATGAGAGAGAATAGGAGAGGAAATTACTTTCCGCTGTGGGGGACGTGTCTGGGATTTGAGCGCATGGTGCAGCTGGTAGCAGAGGATGCTGAGGCGTCCATTATAATGCCTGTCGACGCTGAGAATTATGCCATCAACTTAGGATTCACGGATGCCGCTTGGGAGAGTCGGTTGTTCCGGAGAATGAGCAAGGAGCTTTTCCAGGAGGTGAGCTATGCTTCCTCCTATGGATTTAATTGGTTAATTCTATGTTGGTGTCACAGTGTGCCATTCGCCTTCAAGTAATATCTTTGCTTGTTTGCTGATGGATATGTACAGTACCTTAACAAGGTTACAAACCAGACCGTGATCATTCCGATAGTTCTTTAGCATTCTCTGTTTAGAGTTTAGGTCGTTGCAAATTTATTTACTATTTTTAGGGAGGTTTTGAGTAGATTGAGAGCCACCATGACATAAAGTGGTGCAAATTCAGCTAAAACTCTACCCGTACATTAAAGTTTGCGACCGAGCTCATTATTTCTCCTTAATTGACACATAACTGGACAATTCCAAATAGATTTACAGTGCCTTGAAGTAGTAAGTAGAACAAACCCACTAAACTATCCTGATCAAGCTATGTCTACCTCAATCCTCCAAGTGTTTTTCCACGCACAAACTGTTCATGCAATTTTTTGTATCTGATTCCGCGTGGGTACAAATAGGGGTTAACCTGAGAACATCGGAGATACAAATACAGAATTTTGGGATGGTAGTGATGCAGTAATAGAGTCTTGTTTTTTGTTTTTGTTTTCTTTTTTCTTAGCTGAGCTACCTTTCAATGATCTGATCGAGTGAGTGTTGATTAATGTGCAGGTAGCGTCGCCAGTGGGGAGGTTAGCATTCAACAACCACGGCTTAGGCATTCATCCAGACTACTTCCACAACATCACGACTCTTAGTCGACACTTTTCAGTGTTGTCAGTAGATCTGGACCGCAACGGCAAGCCCTTCGTGTCCACAGTAGAGGGCAAGAGGTACCCCTTGTATGGTTCTCAGTGGCACCCCGAGAAGGCCCCCTGGGAATGGAACCCTGACTGGAACCTTTCCCACTCCAACATGGCCATCCAACTCTCAAATTACTTCGGTCGCTTCTTTATTGAGGAATGCAGATACAACAAGAACAAGTTCGAGAGCCCCGAACTCGAGGATAAGCTTTTGCTGCATAACTGGAATACGATTCCCGCTTCCACTGTCCTCATCGTTGATCCCACCGTCTACATGCCTTTCATGGAATACTATTGCATTGACCGGAGCAAGGTGCCGAGCTATGACTTCATCACTAAGAGATCGAAGCAGGTGTCATCGGCGTGAGTGTTTTGATAAAATGACAACTTAGAAGATGGTTGAACATAAAATTCAATAAAACAACTTTGTTAGATTGATAAGATTAGGGCAGAGAGTGCTGTAAATGTTACCAAAATTTGTAAGGGATGTGATCGAACTCATAACAGCATACGCTGAAGGAAAGTAGACTGGGCATCATATGCCAGTATTTCATAAATCGTCCACAACATCAATCCACTACAGTACTTTGCTTCGAGTTTGAAGCCAATCTTCGAGCTGGGCCTTGAAAAATATACTGAAGAAACAATCTCGAATTGTGTTCCCTTGTCCTTAGAAGATAAAACTAGCTGTAAGCTTTGTACATGTAACGCCACTGATTTCCTTAATAAAGAACAATTCATATGTAACGTTCACTGTTCGGCTCAACTGGTACAGTTTCAATGCTCCCCTACTCTTCGATGACTTATGCCTGCATATTCGTAATTGGGCGTCTTAGTCCAATTGGGACCTTCATGCTTGCAATCAGTCAACAATCTGACCAGGCAATGTACCCATTCCTGCAGCACACAAACAACGGAGCCGACCCCGGTAAGAAGGAAAATGTATTAACTGGGTGTCTCTGGCATTGAATCACGAAACTATCGCCGCAATCGAAACACAAGTTCAGCACAAAAGTATGAAGATACGTGTGTATTTGTTTGTGCACATCGACATCTTCTGAAAGCAGAAAATCTGAAAAGGAATGATAAAAAAGTTTTTTAATTTTCATATGCTGCAACTGAAGTGCAAAATAAAGAACTTAATGTGTGACATGAGTCAAGTGCGAATCAAAAAAATGTGATTGTTCAACAATGTCATATTTGGAGTTGTGAATGTTAACCTTTTCGGTGAACCATAGATTTTTTGTATTAATTTGTATTAAAATTCAATGGGTTTAGCACCGAATTGCAATAATGAACAGAACTAATTTGATTGGTTTTATTTGGAGGGTTGCAACAGTGTGAATAGATTGACAAAAAGACATATTGAAGAAAACTTGATGTGTTTTTTGACAACATAGAAGTGGTATTCTGTATAAATTTAGAACATTCTTGAATCAAAACTTTGAAAGATTTATGAGAAAATGTGTTTAAATTACATGTAGATGTATAAGTGTATTACCTCAAATATAATAGTTAGTGTTTTACATCAAGATGTAAATAGTTCAAACATCAATCTAAACCACAGAAGATACTCACTTTCTATGTCTCAATTTTAAAATCAAACATTTATTAAGAAATCCAAATATTGTGGAATATATTTTAATTTTAAAATTTGTAATTAAATTTTAATTAAAAGTTTTAAAATTATTAAAAGGTGATACTTGAATCTTGAAACAATTCAATATAATACAACCTTTACAAAATTCTTATTTTTTAAAGCAATTTAAGTGAATAAAAGACATTAAATTCACATTTTAAAATTGTGAAAAAAACAAATATAAAAAATTATTAAGATAATAAATTTACAATCTAAAAACTATTATAGTTTAAATATTTTTAAAAACTAAAATAAAATTATATATATATATATATATATATATATAAGTTGAAATTGAATCTTTTTTTAAGAAGTAAAATAAAATAATTATTTTGATAAAACATAATGTTAAAATACTCTTTCTAAAATAATATTACTTAGAAGCCTTTGATAAGAGGCTTACATTGAAATGCTTATTTTTAAAAGTATGGTTGAGATTTAGAGCTAATAATAAAATGAAACCTAGATAAAATATAATTTATACATGTACCTTCACACTTCTTTGTTGAATTTGAGTAATGTTCATAGATTTACACTTATAGATTATTAGAAGTAGATATTATATTTTAGCTGGAGTGTGAGATAATTATAATAGAACCAATAGGAGGTAAAAAAATTTGTTTTGATGTTTACCTTCTGATACTAATTTAAAAGAGTAGAATAGAATTCACAAGTAAATTAAAATTAGCTTTTTAGAAACAAAAATAAATTCAAATATGAATAAGGTGCATGTAATAGAAATATAAATTTGTTTAAATCTCATGTTTTTTAAGGCAATCTAATAGTATAGCATGTTTAAAAAGAATATAGGATTGTACAAAGAAATAGTGTTTGTAAATATATTTATCTATACAAAAATAACTAATTAGTCACATCTTACAAAGGCTACATATAGGGATGTATTTTTGTTAGATTTTGTTTTTAATTTAATAAATAAAAAATTAATAATATTAAAAGATATTGATACTATATATAAATCTTATATTTTATGATCACCTAAGTAGAGGGGTTATTAAAGAGAGGTTGTAAAGTCAGCCTTCTTTAAGTAGAATCTACAATAATGATTTAGTGTATATATTTTTCAATAATTTTTAATAATCTTAAACTAATCTAGTAAATTTTAGGTTTTTTATTTCTATAATTTTAAAAAACTTTCCAATTGGAAGAAAAAAAATATTTACAAGCCTAATTTTGCACAATTCAAAACAAAGATTATACAATATGTAAATGTTTTTTTATAAAGTCTCTATATTTTTATTTTTTTTTATTTTTTTTAAGCCATAGCTTTTATATTAGGCTTAAATCATACATAGTGAATATATGCATAGAATCAATTCATTACTATTTTTAAATTATTAATAAAAATAAATCTCTAATTTATAATAATTAAGATGGATAATATCAAGACATGAATTAGGACCAAACTTTAAGAAGACAATATATTCTTTTGTCACTAAAAGAGAGAAAGTAGACATGTAAGAGATGGATATAACATAGAAAGAAACTAAAATGGCTATTGCCAATTACAAAGGACCTACAGAGTCTTGAACTAAGACTGGAATATTAAAAAAAAAAGTGTTAACAAGATTGAGAATGGTATTGGTCTTGCCTCTTTATATACTAGCTACTAAAGAGGTCATGTAGAAGCTTCATGGGGATCGCAAGGCTTGTGGCCTAAGGGTCAAGTTATGGATTGCTTCTAATACAACTTCCTAAATATAGAAAACTTATAGGATAAGTTTGAATAACCATGTGGTCTAAATATCTAATTCACATTAAAAAAAACTTTGTTAAAGTTTTTAAAGATAATATTATGTACCTTATATGTTTTTATCTACTTCTACTTACTTCTATTTATTTATATATATATATATAATATAAGTACTTCCTATAAATAATAAAATTATTAATACAAATATAGATTTCTTAGTAAATTACATAATCCATGTATATTTTTTGATATCAAATTTTTTATAAAATAATTTTTAAAATTTATTCATAAAAATTTATTGGAAAGTATAAGATATAATAAAATTATTTAGATTCATTAAAAATTATTTATTTTTAATTAAAAATAGACTCAAAAGAGATAATATATAAGATTTATAAATATTTTTATATCAAATTATAATAATCTTGCATGCTTTTTAATAATAAATTTTTAATTATGATATAAAATAATTAAAATATTTAATTTAGATTAAGATGAGATTGGAGGAATAAACTACCTATTGTAACAACACTTTAAGAACCTTCTAAAAAGTTTTATTAATTATTTTTAAAAGTGTGTTAATAACTTTGAATTTATTTAGATTAAGAGCCTTAAGATGGATAATATATAAAAAGTAAGATGATTAATATTATTAAAGATAAAGCTATATATATTTATTTATATAAATATTATAAATAGAAATTATAAAATTATCAAAATATATATAATTTAGCTTTAAATAAAAGTATAAAATATTTTAGCAAAAAAATAAATAAATAAATAAATAATCAAAAAAATAAAAATAAAAGACATGTAATATTAGAAGATTTGATAATTATTTAATTAATAGTAAATATATACCTTGAAACAAAAACAAAACACAACACAACAAACAAACAAACTATGATCATAATATAAAATAATAGATATATATCTTTTAATAGAAAAAATATATTTGAATAAATAAATAAATAAAATAAAACAAAATTCTTGAATATAACATTGTTAAGATTGCAAATGTAACAAGTTTATAAACACAAAAAAATTGGTAAGTCTTACTAACATTTTAGACAAAAATAAAATCAAGTTGTTTGCTACTAGAAGGTTGTACAAGCCTTAAAGAAATATCTAATAACAAATAAAGATATTAAATAAAGGATTTTTCTAAGGTTTAGAATGATAAGAACACACCTATGTGTCAAGGACAAGAACTCAACGGAAGCAAATAAGTAAGTGAAAAACACTCTCAAAGAAATATAACAAAATAGAAACAAGATAGTGTATATATTAAAAGAAATTGGAATGGCTATTGCCAAATCACAAGACACTAGAGACTCTTGAAATCAAACTAGAAACAAGAAAGGAGTTGACAAGAGTGAAGAAGGCTTCACTCTTGTCTCTATTTATACTATCTACCTAAGAGCTAAGTGGCGACGTTCTATAGGACCTCCAACACGTGTCCAATTTACAAGATACGTGTCCAAGTTGCAAGACACGTGTCGAACTTGCAGGGCAAGTTTCCTATATGTTTGCCACGTATTTAGCTTGGTCTTCAAGCTACCAACATGTGCGACATGTGGCTAACTTATTGACCAAGTTTCTAATCCAAAAGTCTACTATGGACACTTATAAAGTCAAAGCAGCGTCTATGAAGTTTCTAGGAAGTTTCTCTAAAGATATTATGGAATTAACTTGCTTTTATCTTCTTTTATCTAGTTCTATCTGATCATATAGGTAACTATGTATATGTCCGTGACATTACCCCCGTGACATTCTTACCTTTAAAGGGCCAGAGTTCCACGAGGGCCAGTGATTACGTGTGTAGAAAGTCTAAGATCGACGAATAGTATTTCGCAGCATAATACGATCTTTGATACTCTTGAAGATAATTGATGGGTCACTCGACCATCGATGAGTGTTTGTCAAAATGAAGAAGACCCCTTTATTAGATCATTGTTGTTGACCTTAAGCTAACTTCTTTAATCGCATCTGAGCAAATTCTTCTATCTCCAATAAAATCACCAAACATCGAGAATCTCTTCCAAGGTCGTGATACCAAACACGTTGTATCTCGCCATCTATTCAAAGAAGAACATGTCGTTCTTGAAGATCTTCATCTCGATTGCGTCGTCTTGAGGGTTGTGGCAGTCGCAATATCTCGTCCGGTATGTCAGCAAATGAAGGCTCTTGAGTCAAATCCGCTGGCTGTTGATTCTCCATCTCCTTAACGTCACAAAATACAAAGAAGCTACAAACAAGGATAGAAAGTTGAATGTTATCTTGCCTACATCTTGTTTCTTTTATAGGGAAAGTCTTCATCTTGATTTCGATGGATGTTATTGATGAAAGGTCTCCACCTTCCTCGCTGCATTCGCCAGATTTTTTGCTGGTTCCCATGTGCGCTCACTAATATCGTATCCGTGCCAGTGAACAAGATATTCCAACCTATTTCGGCGCCGCCTTGAATCTAAGACTTCTTCCTTTTCAAATTTGTTATTATTGTTCACTTCTATGGGAGGAGGTGGCACTTGTCTTCTTCTTGGTATGTTCACTGTCTTATATGGTTCAAGAAGAGACACGTGGAATACAGGGTGGATCTTCATAGACTCTGGTAGGTGTAATCGATATGCAACTGGATTAATTTGTTGAGAAATACGAAAAGGTCCAAGCTTACGATAGTCCAACTTGTCACAAGGTCGCGTAGTCTTGATATTGCAACGAAGTAGCCATACCTTGTAGCCTACATTGAGTTGTGGTTGTTTCTTTCGATACGCATCAGCATTTATCTTTTGTCGTTCTTGAGCTTCTTTTAATTGTGCCTTCATTGTTGTATGTAGTTCTGACAAATTATTTATCAAGTCTTCCACCGCAGGATTGTCAACTTTCGAATACTCAAAAGTATCAAGTCGTGGATGGTAACCATAATTGGCAAAGAAAGGTGTTTGTTGTATAGAAGAATGTACTGTATTATTATAAGCAAACTCTGCCAATGGTAAAAGAGTTGTCCAATCATCTTATTGGTAGTTGATGGTACATCTCAAATACTGTTCCAAGACTTGATTTACGCGCTCTGTTTGTCCATCAGTTTGAGGATGGAAAGTTGAAGATAGCTTTATATCCACCTTTAGAATCTTGAAAAGCGTTCTCCAAAATCTCGATACAAACTGAGTTTCCCTATCCGATATAATATCCTTAGGTAATCCATGATAGCGGTAGATATTGTCAAGGAAAAGTTTAGCTGTTTCTTCGCCTGTGATAAATTTTTTACATGATATAAAATGTGCCATCTTAATAAAATGATCTACTATCACGAATATAGAGTCATAAGAACCTGAATTTGGAAGATCCGTGATAAAATCCATAGACACAGAAGACCATGGTTGTTCTGGAATGGGTAATAGCTGAAGAAGTCGGTAGGGTCGGTGGCGAGGAGTTTTTGATCTTGAACAAACATCACATGTTTTTACAAAATCTTTGACTCCTTTCCACATTTGAGGCCACCAAAAATCTCTAGATATCAACTCTAGAGTCTTATTGTACCCAAAATATCCTGCTGTTGGGAAGTCATGACGAGCTTGAAGAACACGTAAGTTTGCTTCACCTTCTGGAACATATAAACGCCCTTCAAAATAGAGTAGATTTTTCTTGAACTCAAACTTCGAAATATCATGAGACTTAGAAGAATTATTCTTAATTTCATGAATAAGAGGATCTGAGGACATACTTAACTGAACTTGCTTGAAAAAAATTGAATCAACAATTAATGTTGATTTCGTTGCCCGAAGATGAAATTGCTCCGGCTTCAAGAGGGTCGTTCTTTGTTGATCAAAAGTTGCATCTCCTTCTTTTGGTACAAGATAAGAACGTCTGGAAAGTGCATCAGACAAACCTTATTGTTTTCCTGGCCGATATGTAATAATGAACTCGAATCTTGATAGAGACATGCTCCAACGAGCCTGACGACGATTCAATACGCGTGTTGACATGAAATACTCGAGGTTCTTGTGATCCGTATATACGATGACTGGACTAGAAGCGCCTTCTAGATAATGACGCCATTCTTGAAAAGAATCCACAATTGCGAGAAGTTCTTCATCGTGGATTTCGTAGTTGATCTCTGCTGCCAAAAATTTCCTGGAATGGAAAGCTACTAGATGGAGTTTGTTATCTGTTCCTATTTGTGACAATATTGCGTCCAAAGCAAAGTCAGATGCGTCTGTTTCCATAAAGAATGCATTGAAAAAATCAACGCGATACAAGATTGGTGCAGAAGTAAAAGCTATCTTCAAAGCTTCAAATGATGCTTCTGCTTCTTTATTCCACTTGAGCTTGTCCTTACAAGTCAAACGTGTAAGTGGGGCTGCAACTTGAGAGAAATTCTTGATGAAGATTCGATAATAATTGGCAAATCCCAGAAAGCATTGCACATCTTTTACTGTTCTTGGAATCTTCCAGTCTATGATTGTTTGGACTTTCTTAGGATCCATCATGAGGCCATTATTCGATATGATGTAACCTAAGAAGTCAACTTGAGTAGTGTGAAATACACACTTTTCCATCTTAGCGTACAACTCTATTTCTCTAAGTTTTTGTAACACACAACGAACATGTGTTTCATGCTCTTCTATATTCTTAGAGTAGATTAAAATGTTGTCTAGATAGCAGACAACAAAATCATCTAAGAATTCACGAAAAACATCGTTCATGAGATGTTGAAAAGCGGCTGGTACATTCATGAGTCCAAAAGGCATAATATTATATTCGAAGTGTCCATACCTTGTTCGAAATGCAGTCTTCCATTCATCTCCTTCTTTGATGCAAACCAGATTGTATGCTCATCGTAGATCTATTTTTGTATAGATCTTAGCTTGATTTAGTTGATCAAGAAGTCCGGAGATTAAAGGTAGTGGATACTTATTCTTGATAGTGATCTTGTTAAGCCCTCGATAATCCACACACATTCGTAACGATCCATCTTTTTTCTTCACAAATAGAATTGGAGCTCCTGCTGGGGATTTGGAATGGCGTATGAAGTTCTTGGCCAGATTTTCTTCAATATATTCTTTGAGTTCTGCCAACTCATTTTGTGATAGACTGTAGATTGGTCCAAATGGAGGTTGAGATCCCTCCTTGAGATCAATTGAACAATCATATGAACGATGCTCCGGAAGGATATCGGCATTTTTCTTCTCAAAAACATCTTGATAATCTTGGTATTGGCTTGGAAAGCCACTTGAAGTGCTTTTACTATCAGAGACGGGTGTGGCATAAATAGCAAAAGTTGATCCTCCTTTTGCTTCATGCATAAAAGCTTTTGCACCTATAAGTATGGATTTTACTATACTAGACTTATAGCTTTTTACTTGGTCGACGGAAGTGTTAATAACGTTTTGAGAAAAATGAAGTCTACGAGAATTCCAATCTATCTTAGGATTATATTTTTCTAACCATGATAGACCTAAAATAACTGGATTAGACGGAGATTTAATTATGTTAAAGATTACGTAACTATTATGACCGTCTATTGTTACTTTTATAGGGTGGGTCTCATGAGTGACATCTCCAGAAGACAATGGACGACCATCTATGACTTCTACATGTACAGGTTTAGTTTTTTGTACTAGAGGTATTTTACGACTTCTAACAAATTGTTCATCTAAAAAACATGCTGAGGCTCCTGAATCTAATAAAGCAGAGGCTTTGTGGTTTTTAGGTCCTAAATATAGTTCTATTATAAAACAAGGAGAGGATTCTGAAGAGAGGATAGGACCTTCTTTAGGAATTGTACAAGATTCCAGCTGCACGGTCCCTATTGTAGCTGGACAAATTCGTTTTCTGACATGTTGTCTCCTTTGACCGCCGTACCCCTCATTTTATAGTTGCGTCGTTTCTTTGGGCAATGTTGAGCAGTGTGCTTAGGTTCTCCACAATATAAGCATAATCCTCCCTGGCGACGACGAATCTTTTCTTGCTCAGTAAGAGGTTTGAAATGTACTGCGTCAATTTACATGTCTTCTACTTCCGAATGTACATTTGGTGAAGATGTTGCCATTGAGTAATAACGTTGAGTTTCCCTTGTACGATTCTCGGATTGAAACTCAAAAAGTCAATTGTCACATTTTATAGCAAAATCGATTGCTTGACTCAATGTTTGAGGATCAGGTAAATTGAGCATCAATTTCTTTACTTCATATTGCAATCCATAAAAAAATTGACTGATGAGTGCAGCATCATCCCACTTGATATCGATTGCAAGTTGTCGAAATTGTGAAGCATACACTGTTACAGAGCGATTTTTTTGTCGTAAAATTCGGATCTTGTTTGTTGCAACACGAGCTGCATCGTGTTCACCATACATAGATCGAAACTCCACCAAAAAAGCTTCCAAATTGTGCAGTATGGGATTTCGTTGTTCAAGAAAGGACGAAAACCATGATAATGTAGAACCAGAAAGTAGAGTTCCAATAAACTTAACTTGTGATCCTGGAGTTGGATAGCTTTGCGGTTGAAGTTCGATTGCCAATTGTATTTGATTGATGAACCCTCAAAACTTTGATCTCGTACCATCAAATTTCTCGAGTAAGGCAATTCTTGGTTCTCTGGCGCTTACAGGATGTTCTACAATTGGAGAAGGAATGTGATTTGATGCAGGTGTTGAAGCAGCTCCAATCATCTCTACATCTCCACTTTCTGCTATTCTTGTTCTTCCTTATGGTGGTAGATTGAGTTGATGCATTGCAAGCATTAACTCCCTTAATTGTTCTTGCATTTGTGCCATTGCAGTCTTCATTTCGATAAGCTCTGCCCTAATAACACTAAGAAGAAAAGAACTATGTGATATTGCTCAAGGCATAAGAAAAAGAAAGACTTGATCACAAAGAAAATGCTAAGAACAATATCAGTTTAGAAGTGGGTAATCCGCAACTTCTAACACGCTTATGTCTTGTCAAGAGAAAGGGGTAATCCACTCTTACTCAAGAAAAGACAAAGCTCTGATATTGTAAGTGTACTCTTGTCAATCTGTCAAGGACAAGAACTCAACGGAAGCAAATAAGTAAGTGAAAAACACTCTCAAAGAAATATAACAAAATAGAAACAAGATAGTGTATATATTAAAAGAAACTGGAATGGCTATTGCCAAAAGACAAGACACTAGAGACTCTTGAAATCAAACTAGAAACAAGAAAGGAGTTGACAAGAGTGAAGAAGGCTTCACTCTTGTCTCTATTTATACTATCTACCTAAGAGCTAAGTGGCGACGTTCTATAGGACCTCCAACACGTGTCCAATTTACAAGACACGTGTCCAAGTTGCAAGACACGTGTCGAACTTGCAGGGCAAGTTTCCTATATGTTTGCCACGTATTTAGCTTGGTCTTCAAGCTACCAACATGTGCAACATGTGGCTAACTTATTGACCAAGTTTCTAATCCAAAAGTCTACTATGGACACTTATAAAGTCAAAGCAGCGTCTATGAAGTTTCTAGGAAGTTTTTCTAAAGATATTATGGAATTAACCTGCTTTTATCTTCTTTTATCTAGTTCTATCTGATCATATAGGTAACTATGTATATGTCTGTGACAATATGTCTGTGACACTATGTCACCTTGAGTTTAGCAAAAGTGTAAAAATTAGATTTAAATATATTATTTAATCAAGTTGTAAAAAAAAATGCTTTATTTTCTTAGATAAAAAGGATTAAAAAAATTTACCAACCACTTTGCTTCTATACCAGTGCAAGGTTGTTTCTCCAATATTTAGATTAAAAAAAATACTAAAGATCTAAATCTTTTAGTGTAACCAATTTTTTTGATAATATCCAAATTCTTTCTTGAATCTACACTAATTATATATTATATATTAAATTATTTAATATTAAAATTTTAGTTGATTAAATTAATATATATAATAATTAGATATGAATACTTTGCAACATAAGTGTCACATTTTTGTATTACAAGAATATAAGTTTTGTGGTAGTTAAGTACAAAAGATAAGTAGTTTGTATAGTAGTACAAATTTTTTATTTTAGAGGTTTCACCAAGATATATTAGGAATCTAAAATAAGTTAATTAAAATAGAATTTGCATGCTAGTTGAACATCTCATAAATAAACAAAAACTAATTTTAAACAAATAAGTCTTAAAATAAAGTAATTTTGGAGAATACTAAAAGATATATTAGCTTCAAACTTGTGGCTGGAAATGAATTCTAGAACTGAGAAGCAGCAGACTGCAGCAAATGGAGAGTGGCGGATCTCCAAATGTTTTTGCTGAGAACTTGTGTTCGGAAAATGAAAAGACGCGTGTGCTCTTTTAACAAATCCTGTGAAAAGGTTCTAATTTTAAAGATTCTAAAATTCTTGCCTTTGATTCTGCTATTCAAGCTTCTAATCTTTTAAAATCTTGATTCATTCATTTAGATTTTCATTGTTATTGATATTGTTATTATACATACACACAAATGTATGTGAGTGGCAACAATATTTTCATGAAAATTTCAGACTTTTCTATAATAAATGTTTTGACAATAACAGAAAAAACAACAAAACAAAAATCAATAGTAAAAAAAGTAATCCTCAACTTTTTTTTTACTTAATGATATTTTATGAGTTGTTTTTAAAACTCTGAGGAGTTGAAACTTGGACTTGGTAAAATGAGGTTCTTAGGAATAATGCTTGGGGCAAGATTAACACAATGACAGACCCTTATCCCATCCAGCCTTGCAGGATAAGGATCACATTACAAATGATGATATTTTGAATTGTGTGACGTTTGTTTAGATCAGTATTCCCTAAAATTCCATGCCTAATGCTCTAGTTATGGACTCTCTTTTTTTTCTTTTTCTTTTTCTTTTTTCTATTTTTCAAGTGGAGGTTTAAGGATGTCTACAACACACACCCACAGTAAATTCAATCTGGGTTTTTATTCATGATAGACATTGGGTCTTGTTTCATTGGTGCATAAAAGAGCAGAAATACGTGAAAATTTGCATATTTATTTAATTATATAACATGAAAAACTAAAATTCTTTTTCTTTCTTTTTATTTTTTTATTTTATTTTATTTTATTTTTAAAAATTTCTCCATACAATGTTCAAATACTGGTGGGTGTTCTGCTTGAAATGCCCCAAGTTGTATAATTTTTATTAGGTATTTTATAGAATTAGGTGCAATGAAATTCAGGATTGATGTGTAAAAATTTTAAAGTCTAATCTCCGATCATTTTAAACTAAAATCAAGGATTGTGATAAAAATAAAAATAAAAAAAACTACTTTACATCGATTCTTTTGATATTGAATCATATATTATCAATGTCTCAAAATCACCACAAGTTTTTTCAAGAGAAGTCTTTCAAAATGTGATGAACAGAACAAAGAATTTCCGAAAATAATTTGTTCTTACATTATCATAACTTTAATTTTAGAATAGGAAATGTATATCTTTACTTCATTGAATGAACTTTCTTGCAACTTTGGATTGATTACCTTCTGATCAAATATAATCTTAAGGAAATACCAATTTAAGCGAGATTGATCAAAATTTTACATCTGTGTTGGTAAAATAGAAACGAAAACCCAAATATATTGCATAAGATGAGTTTGTATATATATATATATATATAGATAAATTGTGCATACAAATTCATATTCATTTGTTGCCTCTTTATTTTTAATTGAACAAAGACAACCTCATCCCTTTTTAAATACTTTATAAGAGGAAGGTGAATGCTGTAAAACTTCTTACATTAATCCGCACCAAAATTTTACAGATAAAAAAAATTGGGTGCCAAACTTCATCTAGATCTAAATGTGGCTACTTCTAAGTGTAGAAATTAAACCTTTTGAGAGCCATTTTCAGATCAAGATTTCCTTTGGATAGCTTCCCTTGGGATGCTTTTATAGAGGACGAAATAATCCACTCGTTGTAGGCTATTATAACACCTTTACCACAAGGCTTTTGTTTGCAATATGTTATATTTGAGGATGGTATGGACTTCATATTCATACTATATTATAACAAAATAAGGATGTAAGTACTCACTTACAATACTTATTTTTCGGTTTATGTGTGTTGATTGATTGTGTAGAATTATTTGCAAATTACTATTCCACTGTCCTGGCCATTCAAGCTTTTGAAAAGCTTGGTCTTCAAGTCACAAAAGAAGAAAAAGGATTAAGCTTATCCCAACCCAAATTGTACTAATTTAGGCCCTATTAGGTGAAGCCGACCCTCAATGGTACCGTGAGAGCCAAATTCTATTCAATTTTGCTATAGCAAGTTTGGATCAGAATTGGACTCTGTTAGGTCAACCTTTCATGCCCTCAAAAGGCATTTGAAAATTAAATGAAACCCTAAGGGCTCATTCAATGAATGGAAATGGATGAAATTTCTTCAATCTCAAATCGGGCTTTATCTTTTGCCAAGGTTTTTGGATGACAACAAGGGAGAATAGGTGTTACCATTCAATGCCTATCCACATTGGATTGAGTCCTTTTATAAAAGAGTTGGCCTTTTTAGAATTTGTAGTTAATCATTTCCATTAAAAATATCTGATGACCTACTGTTTTCTGTGGTGTGAATATTGTCCTTTATTTTGGTGCCGTGCGAAGAATTTCGTGATTCATGCTTGAATGTTCTTATTTCTGTAAAAATAAATAAATAAAAATAAATCTTAAATCGACCGCTCTAATATTTAAGATCTTGTTTGGAGTTTGTGGTACTTTTGATTACAATTTCTAAGCAGCAACAAAGAATTGTACCTGGAATTAGATTTGGTAATTTTTTCTAGTTAGGGTTCAGTCATTCAATCACTTTGATGAAACACAGTACTGATCTAAAAATAAGAATTCAAATAAAATGTTCCACATACTGGAGGAAAAAATATAAACCCCAACCTTATCAACCAATGCTCAAATATATTAAAAAGTGATGTGATAAAATGATAAAAACGATACATATGCAGTAATATTTTATGTATGTGTATCAGTGAGTAAAAATAGTTTATCAATGGATGTAGTACATTCGATTTATGAATTCCAACTCTTAACATTTCTCAAATTATATTGTATCTAGTATAAAAATTTAAAATCAAATTCCGCTTGTAATCACTAATCAAATAAAATCACAAAAATAAATTATTAACAAAAAAATTAAAAAATAAATATTTTCTCAAAATAAATTATTTTATATAGATACATATGAATTATTGGCATTATGAATTTTGAAAATAATGTGTAATGTAATAAGATACAATTTTTATCACTATTTTTTTTTAAAACTATTACTCAATGTTATAGAAACAATACTGTTCTAAATTTTATCAGTGATTAACCAACAAATTATGAAAAATAACAATAATTTAAGAAAAAGAAGAAGTAGGAGAAGGATTTATATTTATATTCAGAAGAAGAGGAAGACTGTTCGAACATGTACAGACGAGTATGCTAAGAATGGATTGGCGTTGTTTTAGATCCATCCCAAACCCACTCTGGCTTTGAAACAGCACACAAGAGTGATTCTCACGGTTGAGTGACCAACTCCTTCGATGATACCATTCGATTCGATTCGATGCTATTCCTGAATTAAAGCCCCACCAAGTCAAAACGTTGATCTAGAGCTATGCAAAGTGTTTGTTAACTTCAGGAATCTCTGGGTTTGGAATCTTCCACCATGTTCATTTTCACGCAACACAGCAGATCCGAGAACAATCTGAGCAGTCTGTATGGTGCAGTGATCGGAAACGATGGGAGCCACATGCACAGTGAATCTTCACTGTCGCAGCCAAGAGGTTCTGCAAAAAAAGAGACTTGCCCATCACCTTTTACGGCACAGAATCATGGAACAGTTGCATGTTCGGAAGGTTCGTTCGCACACGATGCCTTCAATCCTTGGGGCGTATGTGTGTGTGTATGTGTGAGATAGAGAGATTGAAAGAGAGCGAGCACTGCTGTCTATGTCGGAGGTGCCTTGGAGAGCTTCGACAGTGCCTCACTGGACCAATTTATTTCATTGTTTGGTAAAGGACCTCGTTGTGGATCCAAAATTAGGTGGTCTAAGGAATACATAGCCCTTGCTCACTTTCAGTTGCGTCCTTTGCTCGCCATTGATCACCAAAAGTATCGATTCGGTGGTCCAGCCCGGAACTTTCTTTCCTAGCAGTAGAATGTAGCTTTGTCCAAAACTGCAATCCGCTTATGAATGATTAGCGATGGATACAGCAATTCAATCCTCAGAATGACACAGTCGTGTTGTGGTATGCGCGCGCACACACATACAATGACGAATTTGTGTACTGTTGAGTGTGGGAAAAGCATAGGCTTCCGAATGTGTCGATATGCAAGCACTGTTTCCTTCATGCAAGAGTCGCTTAACCCCAATCTAGTATGTTTCAATACCTCGCTATTTGAATTCACATATATAGGAGGTGGCAGAATAAGTACTTCCAGGTCACGCTTCTTGCACTACCAACAAAAGATGTGGAGACAAGTTCCCAACTGGCAGAGAAGCTGTAAGTCTGCTGTGAGGTGACAAATAGAATGCGGCCCTTTTGCTCAAAGGTCCCACAAAGGTTTTGTCCAAAGCCACACTTTGTTACAACAGATGAACGGAGGTGGCTAACGGCAGCTCATTAAAATATAATAAACACACCAATAATAATAATAATAATCGTTAGAAGAAGAATAGGCCAAGCCGTCACTTGTGCTCATCATGCTTTTCTCCATTCCACGCCAGATAAGATGAGCTCAAGTCCTGCGAGATTTTCCAAAGCCTAAAATGGAGATCAGCACGATGAGTGGATCAACACTCAAAAGAAAAATTGAAAACTCATTTGACATTTTCATCGGGTCTATCACTATGCAGTGAATTAGTTGCTACCAGCATCAGACCCACCTCAGCTTAGTAAGATTGGACAGCGTCCATGCGAGCACAACATTCTCATTCTCTATTTGCACTGATCTCGTTTGTTCGCGGAACTCGAAAAACCTAGGAACCTGGTTCAAATTCTCTGCAGTCCAACACAGTTTTCTGAGCTAACCGACGACACCCAGAAGACGGTCGGCTGGCGCCGAGATGAAGCTCGTCCCCTCGGGAGACATACCAGGCTTTGTCATTAACCAACAGGGAGAGCCATACCATGACCAACAAGGGGCAAGAACTCTTTAGTTCAAAAGCTGGCATGATTGAACTGATGCGGTTTTGTGCATTTGATCCGTGCTTTGCACTTTGCTTTTTCCTTTGCGCGGGATTCAGGGGGACCAGAAACTGGCTCCTCAGCCTACGATATCCTTCGATCTCTGCAGCCTCTTTTCTATCTAGATCAGGCCCGATCGAAGACAGGTGTTAACCAGTTTGGTCCACTGACGTCAAGTGTTGAGACCCCAGATTTGTTTCTGCGTGTTGCCAAGTTGCTATTGGTTGAGAAAGCTCAACTCATTGGCTTGAGCTTGTGCCCAGTTGCATCGTGGTCACTATGAATGCAAAACTCGTTTGCTATTCCACACGGTGGATGTGGATGTTGTGTATTTGTTTTTTATGGTCGTAGAATCCGATGAGAGTCAGATGTCTTTGTTTCAGATGCAGTGTTTTCTGACAGCAGCGACTGGACCATGGAGTTTACTTTGGTTTGTTTTTCAAATAGACGTGATTCTTTTCTTTCTTTTCTATTTAAAATCTTCGAAGAAAACAACGTTTGAAATGGGAATTGACCGTGTGTTTTATGTTTAATTTGATTGCAATGTGTATTACATGCTTTGAAAAACTATCATCCTAATTATATCCTCATTTCAAAATAATGTATGGGTTTCAAAACCATGATAACATAGTATCAGACCATTTCAAAACAGTGATATTGATAACTGATAGGGGCATTTTTCATTGTCCTTTTATTATCTTTATGTTTTATTGGATGGGTAACATAATTTTATTATTCTTATTATTTAAAATTAATAAATAATTACAGACAACATACAAAAATAAATAATACAATGTATTTTATTATAAATAATGTTCACATTGTTATTTGTAATAAGCACTTACAACGAACTTTGGAATAATTAAAACTAAACTAAGAAAATCATTCATATCTAGAAAAGCATTCAATGCAGAAGAATCAATGGGTACATCCTACACATTAAATACATTTTACGAAAAAAAATATTCGTATATGTATACATGTGTGTAGTGCGTCCCAATTCAATCACTTTTTATACAAGTTTCATGATGTTCATTTTATATCCAGTTTCCAAAAGAATACATTATAAGATTTGTCGACAGACATACTTCTATTTCAAAGTTTCAAAAACCGAATGAAACAATACATTCTCCAAATGTTGAATTTTTTTATGTATATTTATAACAGAAGGCAGTAAGGAGGAGGAACATGGCAAAGGAATGAAAACTCTGGGAATGATGCGAACATATAAAACCACAGTGGATTCAGTTCCCTTCGAAAATCTCTCAAATATGTTTAAACTACGAAGACTAGAAATCAAATGAAGATGGTTGAAGAAGAAAAAGGAATATACATATGAGGTTATCGTAGGCTGTGGCTTTACAAAGCTCAACAACATAATCTTTAGCCCCAACTCGTCTCTCCTCTCAAACATTCTTTCTGGTCCTCTTTAATGGTTATTACATTCTCTAAAGGACCAAACTTTCATTCATCTAAGAACCATCCTCCAGGCCATTCCCTCAATCCAGTGCCCCTATTCTGTGCGAAATTGTTGGCACTCCTACTGGAACCAAAAATCCAAGTTTAAACCTCAACGAATGAATATAACACTCCAAAATTCCTGCAGTACTATGTTAGGAAAGAAGCAATCAAAACACTCAGAAACACAGATACAGATACCCTCAGATAACTCCGATTCCCTGATTCCTGAGGATTCAGAGGAGAATCCAGATGCATTCACCACCTCGATGGCTAATCCTGCCTCCACCTGTCATCTAGTGAAGTGTTTTCTGCACGGGCACGAAACCTGCATCGATATCAGGAGCGGAAGCCGCGTTTCTCAGCGGCAGTGTTCTCATTCCCAATTTACAACTTTGGAATGGGTGTGAATAAAATGGTGTGGAACTCAGAGCGGAGTCACGGTATGCATCCGAGCATGTTCCGCGAGCGCCAGCGATCACAGCCATTGGGGACACAAGAACGGAAGCGCGATGGGCGAGGGGTCTAGGGATGTGCGAGAGAGTGGGGAGCACGATCAGAGGAGCACGATCAGGGGAGCACACGGCGGTGGCAGATCGCGCGGGGTCCATATGGAGACTTACTGGAAGCGGAGATTCTACAAGGCTACTTTTTTATATTTGCATCGCGGCCCTCCGCTACACGATGGCCGAGGGAGCGATCCTCGAAGCTGTCGTTGCGGCAACCCTGCGCATGCCGGGTTGGATTTAGCGGGGCCTGCCCGGCACCGCTTGTGAGCTGCGACGAGGGCGGGCCGCCCGCGATCGAAGAGTGCCGGTCGCGTGGGTGGAGACCAATCGCGTGGGCTCCTGGATCTTCGGATATGCATCGCCACCTCAGCATGGCCTTGCACGCCACCTCAGCATGTTCTCGCATCGCCAACTCAGCGTGACCTCCATCAGTCGTATTAATTCTTCTTTGAGCTTCTCATAACTTGTAGCACATGCTTATTTAGAAACCTTTCCACAAAGAAGTTTTTAGGTCGAACTTCTACAAGTAGCCATGTACTTAACCCCCAATAATCAATGCATCGGGTATATCCCGGCTTTGTCAAAAGAGCAAAAAAAAAACAAAACAAAACAAAACACTTCTACACCAAGTTTTGACGACGTCAGACTGTTTTAGGAGGTTTTAAAGTGATTTTAAAGTTTGTGTATAATGTGTAAAAGATACTGAAAGTTGATAACCATGATTTTACAACCAGATGTGAAATTTGGTGTATATTTTTGCCTTTGTGAACGTCCATAAACATGGATTGAAATGTTTTAAAAAAAGGTAACATGATTATTTTACTCAAGTCAACAGAATATGAACATATCATAATATATATAGTTAGTTACTTAGAAAGGCTTGTATCATGATAAAAATAATAATAACAACTCTTCAGAATTAGTTATAAGTTTTTGATACTTAGTTCAACACACCTTACTTTAAAAAATAATAATAAAAATAATAAATAAATATATATATATATATATATATATATATATATTCACACACACATATATAGTTTGTATGTAACATGTGTGTATAGTTTTTATGTATGTAAAAAAAGTTAAAACTACATGGATTATGTTCAATTTCAAGACAGATATTAATGGTTAGTAATTGGAATGAATAAGTTAATGGATGTTTTCAATGTTTTGATTGATTTTGGTATTGGTTTTTAAATATGTTCATTGAACTTCTGGCTTCTAATGAAAGGTGGTAAGGATTGTCTTCTTTAGAATAGAATTCAACTTGTGGAATGATTTTTCTAAAAATATATTATAAAGAAAATACAAAATTTTAAAACTTGGAACTTCCAAAGTATAGTCTACAAGGTTGAATTGCACATGATCTTGTAGTCCAATTTTTTAAAATAAAATCAGGTATATCATGGTGGATTAAGTAAACCATTTATAATTTTAAAATTAAAAATAACATTCTATTCTTGTATGCACATGAACTAGCATCTTTCTTTCTTTTTTGAACAAAATTTTAATATTACTTTATGGCTTTTTTGGAACTAAACTACTAACCATGCAATGTCGTGATTCCAAGTTATACATATTGGATGCTTATAGTACAATTTTGTTAAAACAATAACATATATAAAAATAATAAATATTAACTATTTGTACATACAATAATCGTATTTTTAAAAATATAATATTTTATACTATCTTTAAAACTGACCACTTTTAAAGGACATTTATGAAGATACCTTTATCAGAGATCATGCAATTAAATTGTTTTACTAAGGACCAGTGAAGCATTCTCTTTTTCAATTTGTCATATAATATAATGTTCTATGACCTTTACAAGAAAAAAAAACAGTTCCACTTCTTTTTGCTGTTAAGATTCTAACAAAAGTTTGAAACATCATCCGAATATATAACAAAAAATGCATTAAAAATCTTGTAAAAACATATCATTTATTGAGTACTGCAAAAAATTATATGTGATTTTGAGTTCAAAAGGCATAGTTTTCTATTTACAGTGTTTTCTATTTCAGAGTTGATTTTGTATAAAACTTCCTTAAAACATAATAATTTGTAAGATCTTTAAAATCTAATTCATACATATATATATATATATATATATATATCATAAATCAATAATAATATATTAGTTATTTATTATGTTAATAATAAATATTGGGGTTTTTTCAACAGATTTTGAATATGAACAAAATTCCTCCATAGAATCTTTATCAAACTACTCCTTTATTCCTACAAGCTTATGAATTGAATAGAAAATAAATAAAAAATTGTATTTTATAAATATTTGATTAATGGAAAAAGATCAATCCAAAATTCTAAAACATAAAATAATACTAATACTAATAATATAAATTATATAATAATTGTTTCAAGAAATAAAATTTATTTAAAATTTGTAAAATTGTTTTTCAAATTTAACAAATTTTTATTATAATTAGTTTTAATAATTTTTGTATATTTCTATAATTTCAAATATATGTCATAACTGTTTAATCTATTTTAAAATTATATTAATCAACTGAAAGTAGACTTGTAATGATTAAATAAGATGGGAATTTATTAAATTTAATCCACTAAAAACATAAATATTATTCAGTATTGTCTTTAACATGATTATTTCATGTGTAGAATTTTTTAGGGTTAGTAGTTATTTATTTAAAAGGTATATATAGACAACCAATTTTTTTTTGATATAAAACATTCTACATTTTTATTCAAATTAAAAAACTTATTTACTAGTTTTTTTTTTTTATCATATTAATGTTAATAATTTAAATGAGGTTTTATCAAATTGTATATTCTTTATTCTTAATTTTACATTATACAGTGATTTTTAAGCCATTAATAAGTACTAAATGTCATGGTATATTTTATTTTATATTAGTATTTATTTTCTATAAATAATTTTACTGTGCAATAAAATCAATGGCTCAAGGTTATGTTTGAAGATCATTTAGATTTAGCATCTATTTTTTAACTTTTGTACTTGAGCTTAATATATTTGGAGTAATTAATATGGCATCAGTTTATATAATACTATTAGCCAATTATTTGTTGTGATGTATATACAAACCTTAAAAAGAGGCTTCAATGAACTTGCATTGTTGTGTTTGAGTTTGATTTTTTTGGTTAAGTCTTAAGAATGTGTCAAAATTAATAATTCTTAATCATAACTTATTTTTTGATTAGTTTTTTTAAGAAACCATCTCACAATTTCTTAAATATAAAAATAAAATAAACATAATTATTTTTTTATAGACAATACACAATACATATACTGAATACTAGTTATTTAAATGGATAATGATAATAATTATAAATATGTTTAATTTTCACAGCAACATAAATTGAGTTATTATTTTGCACCCTCCAACTCTTTTATGTTCTCATGCACTTATTTGAGTTGTAGAAAGAATTTTAATAATATATATATATATATATATATATATATATATGTATGTATATATATATATATATATATATATATATATATATATATTCAAATGTAGATAACATTTGATTTAAAAAAAGTGAGAATACTTTCAAGAAAAAATACAAATACTTGCATCTAAAAAATAATGCATTTTTATACTATTCAAATTTTACTTGTAATACTTTCAATATTACAACTTGGTTTTTGTTACAAATCAATACAAGGAAAATCAAGAACTTTAAGAAAAATAAATCATGTTGAAATGTATTGATAAATCAAATAATTAAAGATTTTTTTTGATATTGTTTTTATTTACAAAAATCAAAGCCAATATTTAAACTTTGAGCACCTTGTAAATAAAACTACTAGAAATATTTGTATAACAAGAGTTACTACTTGAGTTTTTTGAAACATCTTTCTACCAAAAAGTGGTGGCTAAAATTCTAAATGAAACTTCATAGAATTTGTAAGAATACCCTAGAGGATTTTTAAAATGCCATCAGCATTGCTCCAAAAATAATTGTTTGTAACCTTATCATTAAATTTATAATTTTTATATTTTCCTAGTTATGTTTCTTCCTTACTAAAAAAAGGTCAAAATATATCTTCAAATACATCATGAACAACACACGATTATTGGTGTGCATTGTGAAGATCACAATACATATAAAGAATTGCTCATGAATAGTGAAAAGTAGAGCGGACATTAAACCTGTTCAAACTGGTAAGGGTGGCTTTAATGCATACACACACAAACATTCACAATTAAACCTACAAATCACAAGTTGGAAATCCACACTATATCTGTGTATATGTATATATTCGCGCACACACAAGATTTCAGCGAAACAGAGAGTGAGAGGGTGCGGCAGATTGACAGGGTGTCAGGGTGATCGATTCACTTGAAATGGACCTAACCGGAACAAATGGCTGGATCAGGTGCTCTCAGATTTCCCGGAGCACTCCATCTCATGCCCTGGATTGCCCAAAAAAAAAAACAGGCGTTCAGAGTGTGCGGATCACCGCATCGGCGCTGTGAATGTGCACTTCTCATCACGCCTTTTTATCTATCGCAGCGCCGCATGGATCTCTAGCCCGGATGCTCGTCACCCATGCACTGCGTGCAGCTCTCGCAACAATGGAAGCAGCTTCTGACGCGGCGACATTCTTCGAATTGCTGGTATCGCACGAATTCCTGGTGGTGTGACTAGAATTGTGTGTTCTCTGGGAGGCGATCAAAGTTGCCGCCGACAAAGGCCGGACTCTTGAGGAGGTCTATGAATCAGTCACGAACCCGGTGGGAATCCTTGAAGGCTGAGTAAAGTCAAAGCGGGGTGAAGGAAACGCTTTGGCGGGCTGGGCGTACGGGCGACGCCATCCCGTGCCTGCTGATCATAAATGTAATCTGAGGTTGCTCGTCTGACGGAATCAGTGACCGTGTGTGATCGTTACCATTCTCGGGTCTCGACGAATTAATGCTGAATCGAAGATGAGTCTTTCCTATTGTGCGGAAATGTGAAGGTGGAAGTAAGCCAAGGTCCTGGATCATGATCGGTGAGCACAAATTGAGAGATAGCATGAGTGGAGGGACTTGGGTGAGGCTCATCACCTTCGCGCTCCCGCAAGATAATGTTTGATGAACTTATAAGCTTACAACTCATCGCTTGATCGAATCTTCATCATCATGTCAGACTGCCCTACGATGCGAGACAGCGATGTTCCGAAGTAGCCTTCCAAGATACTTCGCCCCTGTTCTCACCTGCGGTGCGGTAATCTCCACGACTTCTCCTTTCCATGACCATCCCAATGATTATGGATACGGGTCTGTGAATTCAATGTGCAGTGTGTTTCTCGTTCATTGCTGTTTTTTTCTTCTCTTCACTGGATGATGTAAGTTGAATTGGTCGTGCTAGAGTGGCAAATTCCGTGTAACTCTTGTGTACGATTGAGAAGAATTTCGAACATTGAATTGTAATTTCTGAGTTGAAGTAAAAGTTCAAACATAAATACCTCGTAAATGGTTTAAAGTCAACGTAGTTGTGCAAAGCCTTAGGATAGCTAATTCTACAGTCATCAAAAGTCTTAACTCCATGAAACTTTATGAAAGATGTAAAAATCCTGAATCATTTCACATCAAAAGTACGATTTGAGGGTGATTTATGGGAATGATTTTTATTGCTTCTAGGCGAAAATACGAGATGGAGAAACACCGATGTACTGAACTGGGCAACATTTAGTTTAATGCTGCAAAGAAAATAGAGAATGAAAAAAGAAAAATCATCAATCTGAATTTCAATAGTTGTGTAGATTAGATGCTGTTGCAGTAGAAAACCTTCCGTTTTATTGAAGTTAGCTCTTAATCCTGTAAAGAGACGACCACTGTTCAGCTTGTTCTCTCACCACCACACGCGTGGCAGTTCTTGGATCTGCTACCAAATCTCACCTATGTTATGGCTCTCCATACGGAAAGTGCGAAACTCAGAAAGTGCAATAGCGGGTACATAATCAATTTACGGGCTGTTGGACCATAGACCCCCCACAAACTTAGATGATTTGTGCAAAGAATCAGTGCCGGAATCTAGCACATCATACATGCTAGTCTGGAACAATGGGGATGGCAACCCTAGTCAAGGGCGAATGAACTGCTCTTGCTTGTATCAACTGCCAGTTTGAGATATTAGAAGACTGGGTGGTTTTCGACATGCAAATCATTTAAAACAAAGAGAGGTGGGTTCAATTGGGTTGCGGTGTCGGAGAGGACAAGGTTCTCACTGCAACCTGGAGGGGGACGGCGGGCGTGGATGTTGAGATGCTGCGAGAAGCGCTTTGGCTAGAAACTTGCTAGGCATGTGTAATGAGTGGCTGACCTCCTAATTGTTGGGGGGCTCATCGATTGATTCGTCAAGGCTTACCAGGAAAGATTCGGTTCAAAAAGTAATTTTTCCATGCTTGCGAGAATCTCCCCAATTCTAGCCTTTGGCGTGTAGCCCTCACCGTCTTCTAGGCGAGGAATTCCATCCTCACCGTCCAAGTTTCCAGGTTCCAGCTTGCCCCTATTGTGGTCCCGCCTGGTTGATGCCTTACATACGAAAACGATCAGCCAACACATGGTTACTTTTATCTCTGGGACAAAGTACTGTGGCGCTGTGTGGCACACAACTTGCTGCTCAGATTTGGAATTATTTAAGAAAGGTTATTGCAGAATTATTAGAATCCCGGTTTGGGATGTGCTTTTGGAACGAGAGCAAACACTTACACACTGGGTAGTACCTTGAAAAACCTTGGGACCCACCAGGAAAACCTAAGAAACTCGCCGTTGTTGATTCCGATGGGTTCGGGATGGCTTACAAAAGCTATTTTCGGACTTTTGCTTATCAATCCCCACAGCACCTTGCTGCAAAGCTAAATTTTTCTGTCTTATTCATAGGATGTTTCAATCGTGTCAGAGTATTTTCAATGCAAAACAAAAGAGATAATGTAGGAGAACCAGTCGAGTCTTGACATACAGCATCCTCGATGCTCCCCAGCAGCGGCCCCGAAAGTAGGACAGAATACTTGAACGCATATAAGAATTCGTCAACCCTAGCACTTTAAAGTACTTAGGGGCCGCAGACGGCACAGTCAGTTCCTGAGCGCGACACGCTGCTCCATTCACGCAGCTATTTCCTGCAACGACCCACGCAACCCAACTCTACCTGCAGCTGGCTTTCACCTTTGGTCCAGTAACACCGCAGTTATTTCAGTGGAGTTTCTGAAGAACCACACAGTTACAGTGCATTCACAAAACGGAGCCGAATGGATGGCCAGATCCACGAGATTCTCTCACAACTGAATCTCAACAGAAGTCGCTGAAGATTCCTTAAAGGATCTCCGGCGCGAGAAGAGGGAAATAGTTCATCTTGAACTCTGTACCAAGGCTGTAAATAGCATGAGGTTGTATCTTCACTGGCTTTGCCGTGCCAATCCAAGTTGGATCAGCTAAGAGGTGGTGAGGGGCATGTCAGGTTAGGATGAAGGTCGCGGGGACACATGCCTAATATTACACCTCCCCCACATACTGGTCTATTTTTTTCTAAAACAAATTGAATAAATTGGTAGACAATCAGAGACTGTATTTATATTCATAACATACAACGTGTTTCTGTTGATACTGATACCAACAAAAATCTGCCACAAAGATGTCTACCAATAACACCACAGGCATTGTTTTGCCCAACTTTCATGCGCATGTTAAATTTACCCCTCAAACTCTGTTGTAATTTTTTGAGTTATTTACGAATCTGATATTGAATTTTTCACTTTAAGTTCATGATATCCCAAGAAATTGAAAAAATTTCAACTATTATGTGTGCAGACATTAGAATTTCGATTTCACCATCTTTCTTTTAAAAAAAAAATTATACCTTTTATTTCATTGATTTTTATTGTGTAGTTTATCACTTATGTAACATACAATTACACAACTTTAAATAGGAAATATGCAATTGAATATTCATATTAAGGTACATGTAAAACTTACTATGATTACATCAAATTTATGTGTTTTGAAATCATAGATACAAAAATTATAATTTTCATGTATTATTTATTTTCATAAAAAGTCAATCAAACACCTGCCATGCATCTTAATGAAAAATCTAACTACTCATCTATCATTCTTTATCAAAGAAAAATGTGAATTGAGCCACTCTAATGGTTTTCAAACATATTTCAAATCATCAAGTAGATTCTTGTAGACTGCCAAAGCCTTAATGTGACTACAAAATGATTGAAAGCAAAACAATATAGTAACATAAAATCAATAAAATCAATTAAATCATTGTTGCACAATGTTCAAGAAAATTCATCATTATATAGTATTTTCATTCTCTTTTCAAATATACATTTTGATCCAATTGCATTTGACTATTTTATTTAAAAAATTGCTAAGTATACATGCTATGTGCCATGTTTTTTTATATACACATAGTAATATTATTGTCATTGTTACATGGTGTGATTTTTAATTTGGAAATATATTAGGTACTTAGCTATAGAAAGTTTACTTATAACTTATTGGCTAGGCTTTGATAAATGATTTGTCCTTAATAAGGAGAACAAATAAACATAACAATATTAAAAAAAAATATTGTATAAATAAGAGCCTTTTATATTTAAGTAGGTTTGTGCATAAGATTTTTCTACAGCATCTAAAAAATCCTTAACACCCTTTTTTATGCCAAATCATAATTAACCAATTGTTGATAAGTAAGATTTTTAATAACTTCAATAAAAATCAATAATCTCCTTTTAAAATCTCATTTTTATATCAAAATTTTATTATAGCTCTATATATATCCATCTTTTCATCTCCACAAAGTCTTGGCTCTCAAAAAATCTCTTTTTTGCTCAAAATGCTCAAATTATAACAAAACCCTTCAATGTATTAATCATATGCAAATAATTATTTTCTCCTTAAACTTTATGATCACATATCTCTTGATCCAACTATTCAATTTTTGTCAAATTTCTCAAAAGTGTAGCTTATATTCTTAAGCTTTATCATAAAAAAAAAAAAAAAAAAAAAAAAAAAAACATAGATTCACTTTCAATTGTTTGATATTTCAAAAATCGTAGTACATGCTTAAAATCCTAGTTTATAGACATCTATGCACTATTTTCTTTATATCTCAAAAATCCAAAATTTAAATATCTTAAAATTTTGTATATAGCTATATAACATAAAAATATGTATTTTTAAAAATTTTGAGTCAAAATCTTATCAAATTGCTTAAAATATAATTCAAAATACAACCACTAATTAATTTGGTCACTTATTGCATTTAGATTACAAGTATTGATTTCAACTTTTAATAGCTCTTTCATCCCAACTTAGAATTTATTTAGCTATATATATAAAGAATAGCCAAGAAAGTACTTCCCAACCTTGGTCATTAGTCTATTTTTATTTTTGGTATATGTAAGTTATATCCGAAAGAAAGACAATAGATATATAATTGATACCTTAACTTTGAGCTCCTATATTTCCTTCATAAGAATTCTAAATCATTCAATTTTTGTACCAAAACTATAGCCAAAAAACCTAAACTTGTTGACTTAGATCTATGTTGTTCAAATTCCCTTAAAAAAAAATCCTAATCTCTAATAAGGCCTTAGACAACATCCTTATAGCCCATTAGATATGACTTTTAGCCAATAAGAATGGAAAATTTTATCATCCATTTTTATTCATCCACATAGATGGCATAACTATTCTAATTGATATCAAAACTTTCTTTCTAAATTTTTTTTTTTTTAATAATAAAATTTACATAATATGTGCCTTAAACACCAAATAAAAGAAATAAAATAAGATTTTAAGGATCACCAATGTCTAACAAAGATATTTCAAAATATATACAAATTATTATTAATATAAAATTAATCTCAAAAATCATTATTAAAAAAAAATTGATATTATTCAATCCTTAATAGTAGCCTTTTTAAACAAATCATATTTTATAATTAACTAAAATCTACTAACATGGCTCTAATCAAATTTTACAATAAATTATATATATATATATATATATATATATATATATTTATATATATTATTTTCACATGGTAGCCAAATTACAATACAATATTGTATCATTATTTTATATTTCAAGGCCTTGTCTCTTCATCTTTAATAATTTTAGACAATTGTATTTATTATATTCAATTTTTTTTTATTTTCTATAGATTTTTTTTTTCTTTTTCTTTTTGCATTTGAATTAGTAGAGATAGAAAAAAAAAAAAAAAAAAAAAAAAAAAAAACATCATAGTGAGTGTAGAGAAATTAAGCATAATAAGCGCAACTATCTATAATTATTGAAGAGGCATGGATGTGAAATATAAAATAATGATATGATGATGATATTATTGTGTGTATGTGGAGATGCATGACACAACAAAATATCTACGTAGTAAAAAGAAGATGTCTATTTAGCGGTTTTTATTTATTATATATCTATATATATATATATAATATCATAAAGGGATTCATTGATAATTCTATAATTTTATAATTTTATAATTATTTTTTTATTTAATTATCAACTTATAATCATGTTGTTATTTATATCAATTATTTAAACCATATTTCTACAAAACTTGTTTCTACTCATTAATTTGTATTCTTTTTAAAGAAATAAAATACCACAATCTTAATTTCATAGCTTCAAGTAATTTGATTTGATAATAATTTTAATTTTTTGTTATTTTCTTTGATTTTATTTATAGGATTTGTTTGTAGCATATGGTCTCATTTCATGGCTTTTATTTATATGTCCAACCAAAATTTTCCACCCCAAAAATCTTTTTGCTTAGTTATTACTTTTACCATTAAAGTATTTGATTATAGAGGTATAAATAAAAATATTTTTTTATCAAATTTTTATTATCTTAAAATATCCATACATATATAAAAGTTATCAAATATAATAAAATTATAATAAAATATGATAAATAAATCATTTTAAATTCTATATATATATATATATATATATATATATAAAACATTGCTATTACCACTCCATTTTTTTTCTATTGCTACGACAACTTGCCATCTACCACATACCAGCATGATTTTTGCTAATTCTATTACAAACTGCAATAAACTTAAGTTGCACACTACAATGCACTTTTTTTAATCAATCTATCCACATTCCTTTCATTCCTAATTCTACCTCAAATTTGTGCCAAAAGAATAGACACTACAACCATTACCATCAAATAAGCCATATCTAAGATGTTTCAAAATCCATCTATTATGGCCAAGTTCAAAGTAGAGCTTGACGCCATGGTTTGCAAAGACAAGCAAATGTACAACTTTATATATCTACAGGCCATCACCAAGAAGACCTTTCATTTATATCTAATAGTGTCCCTTATGAATCTACATATGACTATAAGATAGTGGTGTACTAAATTTTTGCCAAATATTTTAGAAAGAATTCTAGCTAAAAAAAAATGGACCTAAAAATATTTTTCTTTCTAATTTAAAAAAAACATCCTCATCATAATATTTGATTATTCTTATTAGTCCTTGACAAACTAACTGCTTCTTTTATTCTACCACTATTACATAAACTTCCTCTTTCCATCAATAATTGTAATATACATTATGTAATGACTATAGATATCTAATCTCTAGTAATGCTGGCATGTTGGTATGCTTTGCTTTCTACATTGCCTTCATCTTGCTCACATTCTCAAAGATATGAGAATACAGAATAAGAATCTTGAATTAAAAAAAAGGTTTCAAGAAGAAACTGATAAGAACTTGAATTAACTAGATGAATATACAAATAACACCAAGAAAGGTGAATTATAACTCCTAGAGATGCGTTGTCAAGATTGAAAAACTCTTCAGCCTTGATTTTAATATATACTTATATTTAGGAAGCTTCTTGAGTAGCTTCCATCAAACTAAAGAGCTTCTCAAGTTCTTTTTACCAACTTGGAAGCTTTTCGAGCTCCTTTTGCTAACTATGAACCTTCTTGAGCTACTTTCACCAATTAAGAAGCTTTTCAACTGACTTTCACTAATTAAAATTTTTTTAAAATATTTTAGAAGGTTCTATGAATTTCCAAAGTATATATTCCTAATATCACTCTTTTTTCTAGCATCAGATTCCAAGAAAAGCTCATACCTTCAAAAATTTTCTTATATACATAGAAAATTGAAAATATGCCATATCAATGAAGCTATATATTTTATTTTTCATTCTTAGGCAATAGGTTCTATTAGTCCTTAAAAAAATTGCTTATGGCCTTGAGCTAGTACTTCTAATGTTGAAACATCCCATCCAAGGATCTAATCTTTATTATGGCTTTTAAAACATCCTCCAAATAAGATCTCAAGTTTAAAAAGATTCACCTTTTCAAGCTCAAGCAATATCACTAAAGCTTGAGCAGTAGAATTGTAGTTGGATGTTGCTTCTAATGGCTCCAATTATAGTTGTATATGGCATTCAAATGTATTGTCCTCACTTTGTTCAATTGAAGGTTGCAAAAATTATACTAGTTTGTTAGAAATTTGCATAGGAAGTGAATTTTTTGAATCTTGTTCTCTCAATGCTTAAACATTTGACATGGTGATTGACTAGCTTCTACCACTCTATTCTATTTTAGAATAAATGATTGTATATGGATGAAGGTTTTGGTTTAACTCTCTTCTTTTTATAGATATTTTTCAAATCCAATCTTCATCAAGGAGTTATCATCAAATACATTTGGATTTGTATGAATAAAATCAATAAAATTCTTATACTTTTTGAAGCATATTGATGAGATTTTTGGCTAATTTTCATGTGCATTCATTAATATTATAGCTGCATCAATGAACAAGATATTCCAATTTATTCTACCTTTATCATGAATCAAACACCTTTTTGATCTCATATTCTTCATGATTTTTTATTTTGATATTAGATGATAATTGTTATACTCTTTTCAAAATATGAAACTTTGTATAAGGCTCCAAAAAAGAGACATGGAAAATTAGATGTACCTTTATAAAAGATGGTAGTTCCAAGTGATATGCTACTAGATTAATTTGCTTCTAGATAAAAAATAATCTTAACCTCTAATAGTCCAATTTATCATATAGATGCTTAGTCTTGATGTTCTATTAAAGAAGCCATACTTTATCTCCAATATAAAAAAAAGAGGCAATTGATTTTTGAATTTATTTATAAATATTTTATAAGCATCTTGAACTCTTTGCAATTAAAACTTCAAAGTTGTTTGATATTGCAATAGATGCTTTATAAACCCTTCAACTACTAGATTATTGTTTTTTGGCATATTCTATAGATTAAGCTTTGGATTATATCTATAATTGGAATAAAATGGTATTTCTTCAATTGAAATATGAATAATATTATTATATATAAATTCCACTAATAGTAGATACAAGATCCGATTGTCTTCTTGATAATTGCTACTGTGTAGTAAATAGTGCTCCAAAACTTAATTAATTTATTTTATTTGGTCATCAATTTGAGGATGGAAAGCCAAAGAAAGTTTAATATCTATTTTCAATATTTTAAAAATATATCTCCAAAATTTAGATACAAATTGGGATCCTCAATTAGATATAATATCATCTAATAGGCCATAATATCAATATATATTATCAAGAAAGAGCCTTGCCATTTTTTCATTAGAAGAAATCTTTTTACAAAGAATAAAATGAGCTATCTTTGTGAATGAATCAATTACCACAAGGATGTTATTTAATGAATTAGATGGTAGTAGATCCATGATAAAATCTATTAAGATAGAAGACCATGATTGTCTTGAAACAAACAAAGGCTATAAGAGTCTATAAGGGCGATGTTAAGGATTCTTGGATCTTAAACAGATGTCACAAGAGAGCACAAAGTCCTTCAGAAGCTTCTATATTTGAGGCCACTAAAAATCTTGAGAAATAAATTCTAAAGTCTTATTAAATCTAAAATAACTTACAACTCAAAAGTCATGGTAAGATTGAAGAATACGTAATTCTATTGGTCCTTTTGGAATTTATAAATGTTCTTTAAAATATAGAAGGTCTTCCTCAAGCTTGATATTGTCAACATTTTCATTGAGACAATGCTTGATATAAAATATCCCAAATTCTTGTGATCTGTATATATAATCATAAGATGCATTATTCTTTTGAAAAAATAATGCCATTTTTGAAAAAAATCCATAATAATAAAAAATTCTTTATTGTGGATTTTATAATTAATTTTGATATCAAATTTTTTTTGAAAATAAAATAAAATAAGATAGAATTTATCATCTATATCTATTTATAAAAGTATATCCTTTAGTACAAAATCCAAAGCATTAGTCTCTATATAGAATGTTTTTATAAAATTTGGATGTACCAAGATTGAAATTGTAATGAACATTATTTTGAGATCTTGGAATGCCTTTTCTACTTGAGGCCCCTATTCTAACTTGTCTTTGCATATCAATTAAGTAAAAGAGATGGCAACTTGAAAGTAATTTTTGATGAAGATCTAATAAAAGTTGGCAAATCCAAAAAAGCATTATAAGTCTCTTATAATCTTTGAAATGGCCTATTGCATATCTGCCTCCACTTTCTTGGGATCCATTATTAAATCTTCAATAGATACAATGTATCCCAAAAATTCCATCTTTAATTGATAAAATACATATTTATCTAGCTTGGCATATAGACCTATATCTCATAGCTTTTCTAATACCAATTTTACATGCCCCTCGTGTTCTTCTAGGTTTTTTGAGTAAATCAAGATATCATCAAGATAGATCTCTACAAACTTATTTAGATGCTCTTGAAAGATGTCATTTATTAAATGTTGAAAGATACCAGATGAATTTGTTAATCCAAAAAACATGACATTATATTCAAAATGTCCATACCATATCTAAAATGTGGTCTTCTATTTATCTCCCTCCTTAATCTATACTAAGTTGTATACTATATAAAGATCTATCTTAATATAGATCTTGGCTTGGCCGAATTGTTCCAAAAGTGCTAAGATTAATAGTAGTAGATAATGATTTTTTATCATTATCTTATTTAGTCCTATATAATCAATGCACATATGCAAGGAACTATCTTTTTTCTTTGCAAAGAATATAAATATACCTATTAGAAATTTTGAATGCTTGATCAAATTCTTTGGAATGTTTTTATCAATACAATCTTTCAATATTGGAAGCTTGTTTTGAAAAAGGTTATAAATTAGACCAAAGGTAGCTATATTCTTTTTTAAAGATCTATGGCACAATCATATGGTTAGTGCTCCAATAATATATCAACATTTTTCTTTTAAAAAATATCTTAAATTTTATTATATTGCTTTAGAATATTTATCCATGAAGTCATATTTTCTTTAGTTGGAATTGCATAAATAACAAATGGTGCATCTTCTTTGGCCGGTCTTATAAAAGCCCTTGCTCCAATGAATAAAGACTTACCAATTTATGACTTTTTATAAAATTTTCTTAT
Organism: Physcomitrellopsis africana; assembly: GCA_036785485.1. Lineage (NCBI taxonomy): Eukaryota > Viridiplantae > Streptophyta > Bryopsida > Funariales > Funariaceae > Physcomitrellopsis > Physcomitrellopsis africana. Next base: position 232,219 of record JAWRVF010000099.1, on the reverse strand, counting down.
AAGAATTTCTATTGGAAATGTCATTCTTTATGACCTCCAATCTATAGATGGATTATATTCTTTCAACTAAGAAAGTCCAAGAATAATAAGATTTGAAGGAGTCCTAATAACATTGAAAATAATTTGGTTGCTATAGTCTTCAAATGACACTTTTATATGTATTATTTCATAGGTAACACTACTAAAGTATAAAAGTCGTCCATCTATTACATCTACATGAACATGTTTAGATTATTGTACTAGAAGAATTTTATAAAGCTTAATAAACGTCTCATTTAAAAAATAAACAAACGCCTATGAATCCAACAAGGCAATCACCTAAAGCTTTTGAGGACTAAAATACAAAAAAATTGTAAAGCAACAAGTAGGTTGAACAAAAAGAGAGGAATTTGAATAGTTTTGTAATGTTTTAATTATCTAGCCGCATGGTCCCTACTATGGCTGAACATCATTGTTTTCTTGAACAATTATATTTCTAATTTTAATAATATATTGATTTTATTTTTTCAAAAAATTACAAATCTTGTAGCCTTTTTTGCTATAATACAAATATAGACCTTTTTCTATTTGATGCTTCTTTTCTTATAACTAAGAAGTTTAAAACTTACTACATCAAACTGCATATTTTTTATTTCTAAATGTAAATTCAAATTGCTTACCGATATAATAAGAGTGTATTAGATTGCGTATTGTTTTGCTGAAGCCTATGAATGTTGATCTTCATAATATTGAAATATTTGATTATTACATTTTACAACTTGGTTGATGGCTTCATTGAGTGATTGTGGATTTGGAAGCAATAATAATAAATCTTTTAGATTATCTCTTAATCTCCAATAGAATTGATTCATGAAGGCTTCTACATTCTAATTGATGTCACATGTTAGTTGCCTAAAATTGGATGCATAGATTGATGCAAAGCACGATCTTTTTCACAATACTCAAATCTTAGTTGTTGCCTAATGAGTCTTATCATATTTTCCAAACGCTTCCACAAATGCTTCTATAAAAACTTCAAAGTTGCTTAAAATTGATGATCTTTTTTTAAACAAGGAAACAAATCATGATAATACTTGCTCCTTAAGTAAGGTATCAACCAATTCAACCCTTGATTTTTCTATTGGATAAGTATTAGGTTGTAGAACTATTATCAATCAAATTTGATTGATAAATCTTTAGAACTTCAAATGTATATCATCATATTTTTCCAAAAGACTAACTCAAGGCTCCTTATGTTGTTGAATAGGTGGATTTCTTTGGTGCAATATAGGTAATACTACATCCTCAAGTATAGAAGTTGGAGGTGGATGTAATCTAGAATGAAATACTTCTAATGTTGCATTGTTATGAAGTTTTGCAACAACCTTTTCAATCTCTATTCTTTTAAAAAATAAAATAATAAGAGTACTTATGATGGCATCTAATTTGGATTCAAAAGATTTGGTCGTATTAATGTCTTAACCTCCATCCATTTTAAGAGAAAAAAGAAATGAATCTAATCTTGTATCTTGTTGTAGCTCTTTGCTTATAATTTAAAATGAATCTTTTTTGTTTAAATTATTTGAATTTTTGGAGTTTTATTCTATTTAAATAGTGTGTCCATAATAATTTGTTGAGATTAACATAACACAATATTGGAGCTTGATCTTTCTAAATTAAGAGCAAATTATCCGTCTTTTTGAAAGTATTGTAGCATTTTAGAAGTTGTGAATTATTTTCTTTTAGACCAATATTGTTCTTAATTTTTTTGTATATATTTCTTCTTATCTCATTTTTATGATAAGAAATAAAAGGTTCAATATGGTGGATTCCAAAGAAGTCAAATTAAATTCCATTATTAATATTATTAAAGCATTGAGAATTAAAATGGAAACCTTGTCTAAGCAAAATGAAGAATTTTATATAACCATATAAAATGGTCAAAGAATAGCACTACTTTAGCCACTATTATAAGTCATTTTAGGAACTCCATTATCAAGGTCTATTTTACTAGAAGATATATGTATTTGAGACAATAATTCAATATCAACAACAAAAAAACCAAGAATTATCTTTTCAAAGAAGTTTGATTGAACTTGTTAAAAATTTTGTGGATTTGTAAATCAAATATAACTTATTACTTTATTCCAACTTTAGCAATATTTTATAGAAGCATTTTGATTAGAATCTTTTTTTTGAATCAAGCTTTGTCTTGATTTGTTCTGTTATTTGAGAATAATTTTCCCATATTGCATAACTTTGATTTATTTTTGGTGGCATTTGCGGAAGCTTTTGAAAAACATGATAAGATTTGTTCCACTACTATTAAAATCCAAGCCCTTCAATAGAAAACTTGTCATACATCTATTTATATTTTAAAATTTTAACAATTAGTATGTAATATCAATTGAGGTGAAGATGTATTGATAAGTCAATTTTTATTAAGGATTACAAGACAATATAAAGGATCTATTATTATCTTTGTATGATCTTTAAACTCTAATGAAACCATCAATTAAATAGTATAATATAATAATAGGCTATTTTAATATTGATAAGAAAAATATCCACTACTTATGCCACAACTTTACACTAATTATTTGGCATCTTCTACATCATCCTACCTTAGCAAAGACTTAGAAGTAGAAGATATATAGAATGATGTAGTTTGCTTCAAACACCTTTTTGAATAAAAAAAAGAAGCATCAAAAAGAATACTGCTTATATTTGTATTGTGGAGAACTTGACTACAAGGCTAAAAATTGCTACAAAAAGCATCAATATGCATATCAAATAAAAAGTGGGGGCACAATATTAGATGCTTTGCAAAAAAACAAAGGCATGTAATTGCAATAGGGATTGTGCGACTGAATTTTTTTACTCCATAAGTCAAAAAAAGTCTTATATTATCATCTAAATTTTCTTATTGCTTTACCAATTTTCTTGTATATATATTCAAAAATTCAAAATCCTTGCTTTAATAGATTCAAGAGCCTTTGCTTGATTTATTGATTTAAAAATTTCAAAAATCTATAAAATTCTTATAGTTAAGAAATCCAAGGCCATTCATGTAGAGATCATAGATGGTCAATCCATATCCTTTAGAGATATTACTCATGAAATTGATCTATTAGAAATAATATCAAAGAATTATATTAATTAGGTTGTATTTAATATCATTAGATTTTTATCTAATTCCATTATTTTAGGACTTTTTTGACTTGAAAGATATAATCTCTATATAGATTGAATATTCTATAAAAATAATTTTTTTTTAAAATATCTCAACTTGTTATTATAAAACTTGATAAAAGAACATCATAAACCTTATAGATATAAAATTATAAAGCCTTTATTTATTGGAGCTAGAACTTTTATAAGAGCAACTAAGAAGGATATTTTTTTTATTGTTTATGCAACTCCAACATCTAAAATAGCAAGTACTCCAACAATACTTCTAATAAAATATAAAGATTTTAAAGATATATTTGAAAAAAAATATTGATATCTTACTAGAACATTATCCATATAATTATATTATTGATCTTCAAGATGGCATACAATCACATTTTGGTCTAATTTATAACTTATCATAAAACAAGTTTATAACATTGAAGGAATATATTAATGAGAATTTTAAAAAAAAATTATTTGATATTCAAAATCTCCTACTAGGGCACCTATATTCTTTGTAAAGAAAAAAGATGGATCTTTGTGGATGTACATCAATTACCATGGTTTCAACAAAGTGATGATAAAATATTGTTATTATTTTTTATTGATATTTGGGCTTCTTGATCAATTAGGTCAAATTAAGATCTAGAGTAAAATAGATCTCTACAAAGCTTATAATCTAATATGTATTAAAAAAAAAGACAAATGAAAGACTGCTTTTGTATAAGATATAGACATTTAAAATAGAATGTCATGCCTTTTAGTCTTAGAAATGAGTCAACAATTTTTTAATATTTGATACATAATATATTTTATAAATTCTTTGATGACTTTGTTATATGTTATTTAGACAATATTTTGATTTATTCTAAGATTTCAAAAGAGTATGAATAATATATCTTCTTTATCTTATAAAGATTATAAGATATTAAATTACATACAAAATTGAAAAAATATATATTTTATAAATCCTAAGTAGAATTTTTTGACTATATTATCTCAAATGAAGGCTTAATGATGGATCCAAAGAAAATTAAGACCATTAGAGATTGCACAACTTCAAAACTAATACATGACGTCCAATGCTTTGTTAGATTTACAAACTTCTATAAGATCTTTATTAATAATTATTCTTGGATAGTTACTTTACTTATATATTTGACATACAAGGATAAGCTTAAATAGGGATTATAAGCTAAAAAGCCTTTGAATGTTTGAAGATAATATTTACTACAATCTTTGTCTAAATTAATCTAAATTTTTTTAAGCCATTTTTTATAGTAACCAATATCTTGGATTTTATATTGAGAGCAATCCTATTCCAACTTGAAAGAAAAAAGAGACTACATCCAATTGCATTTTATTTCAAAAAATTCTTAGTTGTAAATATTAATTATAAGATCTCTAATAAAGAACTTCTTGCAATTGTGGATTCTTTTTAGGAATGGCACCATTTACTTACATGCACTTCATATTTAGTGACTTTATATATAAATCATAAGAATCTTGAGTATTTTATATTAGCTTATATTATTAATTATTATCATGTCTATTGGAGCATATTTCTATCCCATTTCAACTTCAAACAATCATACCTTGCGTCAAAAGAAGGAAAGGCAATATATAACCAACAATAGATAATAGTCTTGAAATTCAAGAAATTTTGTATTCAAGCAATTTTTGTATCAATTCCAATAGATTTTTTTTTTTTTTTTTTTTTTTTTTTTCCATCAGGTTTGTGTTATCTTGAATATTGTTTCAGCAATATCAATAATAATTTGATTAAATTCAAGTTTAAAAATAGTCTCCTCTATTTTAAAGAATATCTGAGTATTTCAAAGGGGCCATTATGCCTTTATGTTTTCCAAATGCGTCATGGTTTTTTATTTGTGGGACATTTTAGATTCAACAAGAAATTAGAATTCATTTTAAAAAAAATTGGTGGCTTCAAATGTAAAAAACTGTCAAGGAATTTTTCTTCCTTTATAACATATGTTTTACATCAAAAAATGCTCAACATTATCAATATGGATTTTTTCAATTGCTACCTATTTAAAAAAAATTGTGGTCTTTTATGTCTATAGACTTCATCAAAAATCTCCCACCATCAAATTCTTTTGATATTGTATATGTGGTTGTCAACCAATTTACTATGATGGCATATTTTTTTCTTTATAAAAAGACTATTATTAGTGAAAAAACAATCAAACTCTTTATTAATAATATCTATTAATACTATAAATTGTTAGATGATATTATATCAAATTGATAACTACAATTTATGTCTAAGTTTTAGAAGTCACTTTTTGAGATTCTTCAAATAAATATTAAGCTTTCTTTAGCATTCTATCTACAAACTAATGGCCAAATGGAACAAATCAACCAAATCTTAAAGAAATATTTAAGATGCACTATTAATTATTAAAAAAATAATTATATATTTTATTTGTTTCTAGTTGAGTTTGCATACAATAACATATTTCATACATTAATTCAACAAACTCCATTTTATTCCAATCATGGCTATCATCCAAAATTGAATATGTTATTTGTTGGTAGATCCCAAAATCTAGTAACAAATGACTTTATAAGCTGAATTGCTGATATCTAAGCTACTTTAAAACTTCAATTAGAAGAAGCTCAAACATGCTCCAAAAAATCAGCTATTATGTAAATAAAAGAACAATCTCTATTTCAAGTTGGCAATAAAATATGGTTGCTTTGATACAATATAAAGATTGCTCAACCATTTGACAAATTAGACTATCAAAGTTTGGGACAATTTCCTATTAAAAAACAAATTATCTCTATTGCTTACCAATTAAAACTACCAATATGTATGAAGGTACATCATATTTTTTATACATATCTTTTGGAATCTTATAGAAAATCAAACATATCAGGAAGAATATAACTATAACCACCTTATATTGAAGTGGATAGCCATGAAGAATTTGAAGTAGAAGAAATACTTGATTTAAAGGTAAGACAAAGATAGTTGGAGTATTTTGTGTACTGGTGTGATTACAATATTAATAAGTATATATAGGAGCCAACCTCAAACTGAATTAATGCGTTGTAAAAGATACAAAAATTTCATCAACAATGTTCTTTTAAACTAAAGTGGCAACATATGTTAGATAATACTTTTATATGATATATCCAAATATGGTGCATTTTAAAATTTATAATTTTTTATAAGAAAGATAGAATCAATTTCAATAGTTTCAAAGCTTAGTTTATATATATATAAACTAATAAATCCAAAAATAGATCCATTCCACTTTAAGATTGTGACACATCTTTAATTTAATTTTTATAATAAAAAATAGATAGCTAAAAGAATAATACTATACAAATTAAGTCATCTCAACTAAGTATTTCATATTATCAATTTCAAGATGAAGAATCATCTAAACCAAGAAGATATTAAAAATTATATATTAGCCACTTTGTAGTAATTATTATCAAAATAGAATCTACCCACACAGGATGGCTTGAAGTAATTTTTGAAGGATATTTTTGCAATAAAGATTTAAAAATTTAAGTTTGGTCTATAGTAAAAGGTATTAATTACTATCATTAGTTGCAAAGACAAATGATTCTTTTGACTTACAAAAGACAATTTGAATATGTGGTAGATACCATATGACATATCTTTGACTTTCTTTGCTTTTAATCAACTTCAATTCTATCCCTCTTCATGGAACTTGGAACTAAAAGATGAGGTGATGTCATGGACATACAATGGAAGAAGGTTCTAAAAGATTTTAGAAGATTTTATTTAGTCTTAGAAGGTTATAGAAGGTTCTACTTGGTCCTATATGATTTTAGAAGATTCTTAATGATTTCATGAAGGCGCTAGTAGATTCCAGTAGGTCCTAAGAAGGTTTTGGAAGGTCCCAAAAGATTCTAGGAGATCTTAGATGGTCATAAAATGATCTTAGACTTGCTTCACCTCTAAGCATCAAAAAAACTCTTCAAAGAACTTCTTTGCACCTAGTATATGTAGGAGTTGAGGCTAAGGGAATCCTCAATCTTAACAATGCAATTCTTGTGACTTAGCTTTGACCTTTTGGTCTTATTCTTTTGTCTTATCATAGATAATTGTTTGTGATATAAAATAAACTTCTTTTGTCTCAATTCTTTGAACTTTTGAAATCTTGTTTTATTTGAGTGGCATGCCTATAATATAAGAGAGATTGATATATATATATATTTTTATTATTTGTTCACTCTTCCAACTTTGATCGATGATATTAAACGTGTATATGTTACAACTCGCAAAGAAATCTAAAGTAATTGTATGCATAACATCATATATTTTGTGGTGTTTATAGTGTCAAAGTCTTCACCGATACAATGTTGATTTTAGATACATTGATTTTGGATACCAAATATTTGACAAGAATTTGGTATTCCACTATCTCATAATTGTAGGTGGATTTGCTAGGGACAAAGAGAGGTTATGCCAAGGATAAATAAAAGGTTTCTTTGGTAATGGCTTATAGATTTGTGCACTTGCATGTCCTTATCAATTAAGGTGTTGAATTCTACTTTAAGCTTAGCCATGATCAATGGATTTTGGAGCACTTTAGATATAGCCCATTTAATGGTGATAATTATAGTGTTTATTCTTTTGATACATATTTGAGGTGGAATTAGGAATGGAAGGGGTTTAGGTAGAGTTATTGAAAAAAATGCATCATAGTATATAATTTAAGTTTATGGTAGCTTGTAGTAGCATTAGCAAAAACTATAATTGCATGTAATAGATGGCAAGTTGTGGTGACAATAGCAAAAAATGGAGTAGCAATAGGAACACCTTATATGTAATCTTTTACATGTGATTGGAAGTCAAAGATTGCATTTGATTTACTTGAAGACAAATACTTTTTGCATTGTAGAAGAAGATCTTTAAAATGAAATCCGTCCATACAATTCAAATACATACTTAATCACAAGTAATTGTGCTAAATTGCAATAGTGTTTTTGGTCCATAAGTGTAGTATATTCATTATGTTCATAGGAAGCCCACAAAACTCTGGATTCTGCTAGATTCTCCAAAAATGGATCTCAAAAATTATACTTTATAGACCAGATGCCATGTGAATGAGTGTTCAAATTAGCCTCATTTTTTGGGAGTCCAATCTAGACTATCCAAGTGCCAATATATTAGAATATGACACATGTCACTTAAAAACTATGGTACTTTGCCACTCAACTTATTATTATTAAATAGGAATTGAAATGAGGATATTGTAAAATTTAATATAATTTTATTTTAATTTTATTTAGTATTTATTTTAATCCTTTTAAATTATTTTAATCCTTTTAATATATTTTAAAATGGTCTTGATTGGAATGATTCATCACTATTTTGTCACTTACAAGTACAAATATTAGAATAACACAAATAATTGATTTACAAATGTGATTATTGCTTCAGTAGGCTTTCCATTGTTGTTTGAATCATTTTTGGTTTCTAATGACTTAGGGATTGAGAAAATAAATATATAGAAGATATTGTTTGGTAATTTAACTTCAAGATACATTTGAAGATATGTTGTTTTATTTATATCATTATTTTCTATACTGTTAAGAGTACACAAATTATATATATATATATATATATATATATAAAAGAGTACACAAATCATATATATATATATATATATAAAAGCTTTGTATAGAGTAAACTATGGTTTGTGAGCACTGACAAAAAGTACTCAACAAGGTGGAAATTTATTCACAAGATGTACTTTGAAAGTATCTTTGTTATCCAGTCTTTTCTAATGTTTTTCTACCCACTCACCACACCACCCATACAAAAAAGGCCACATCTCCCAACAGAACACCCCAGTACTTGACCTGCAAAATCACTGCACATGCAACCAGTATACAAACAACTCAATCTTCAAAAAACACAATAGAATGCCAGCATTACATAAAGCCTCAATGGGTGCAACAAAAGCACTTTAGTATGGCTTTGCATTGAAGGCTTTCAAGAACTTTCCAATGCAAATTCATCCAAGGTGGAAATAGGGCTTCTGGGGCAGAAGGTAGGGCACATAAAAAAAAAAAAAAAAAAAAAAAACAATACCAACACTACTACTTGTCCAGCTTCAGAAGGCTGCCAACGAAGTTTCAATGAAAAACAGGCAAATGAAGACGTGGTTGGGCATGATGGAGATTTTGCTAAATGGTATGGCAACGGTTAGTTAGACAACAAGGGAATCAAGGTACAAGCCAGATGCATTGCCCAGACCGCTTACCTCAACTTCCTAGAAACTCCACATTCAAGTGGGCACCACTCAGGGGAATGTCCAGTTTTATTTTTCGGTAGGAAATGCAAAGAAAGCCTGAAACCACCAGTTTTTCTCGGGGGAAACGACCTAAAATTACTACTTTTGATGATGCAATTCCTAATGCAGATCTTCGGTGGGGGTTGCCAGTTGCAGAGACCCTCTTTCTTTCTTTCTCTTTCATTGTCGAGTCTATCCCTTTTGTTCATCGAAGGCTCTGTCTGGCGAGCTCAGTCACCTTTGCCTTTCTGGTTCTCTTCGAGCGATGGTAGATACTCCCTTGTCTTTCATGTTTCCAGTCTTCTAGGCTCCGTCCCGCTTGCTCTTCTCCCTTCCCATTCTCTTCGTGTTTGTGTGTGTTTTTTCATGCTCATGTTGATTTGTGGCCGCCACTCTCGTCAATCACTGGGTTCAGGTCGTGAGCCCATCTTTTTTGAAGCACCTTTTGGCAGGGGGTGTAGGTTTTGCAGGTCAAAGCCCGGGAGGAAGATTCACGGGGAGGAACCTGTGGTCCAAAGGGGTCCGGCTAGCGGGTGGGCGTTAGTTTAGCAGAGAGTTTGAGAGATAGTGAGGGTGTTGCAGGGATGCTAGCGAGCGAGAGAGGGACGGACGGAGAGGCAGTGTGAATGAAGAGAGGCAAGAGGAAGGTGAGGGCGTCGGAGAAAACTGGAAGGAACCGAGGGGAAGTGCTGCGGCAACAAGCGGGTGGATGGGGAAATGGTAACGGGTAGTGAGTTGCGGACGCTGCTCCTGTGGTGGCACGTGAATGCAGGTTTGGTGGGAGTGGGGGAGGAAGCCAGAGTAAGGAGGCGAAAATCTAAGGGTTGAGGATCGCATTCCATTCCCCTCGTAGTCGTTCTTCGTAATTGAATACCATTTTAGGAAGCAGCAGGGAGATTGCGCCATCAATAGGGAAGTTTGCAGAGTATGGAGATACCGCCTCCGAATGAGAGATTCCAGCCCACGATGCCGCGATGGCGCACCAGCGAGCTGGTCGCGCTTAGTCAGCAACTCTCGCCTGGAGGGCAGTTCTCCGGATCGGATTCCAAGTTTCTGATCGATGACAACTTGTTATCGGATCTCATGGATCTGGACCCTCTGTGCGATCAGAGTGGGGAGCCATGGGTGGCTGCGGGACAGGACTTCGGCCTCCCCTTCGCGGCCTTCTCCCCGGGACAGTTCTCCCCAGGTAATTTCTCCCCGTCCGCCATGTCGCCGCAGCCTCCACCGCAGGCCTCCCCGAATTCGCAGCTCTACGCGCAGGTGAATTCTGGCATGGTTGCGCCCGGAGGGCATTTATCCCCGAGGGACGTCCTGGTTCAGGAAGGTGGGCTTACTCCTTCCTCGTCGCACTTGGTCGACCTCTTGGAGCAGCCCTCGACTTCTGAAGGGTATCTTGTTGCTATGTCCCCCGTTGCCAGTGCAAATTTTGCAGAGATGTCTCAAATTTACCTGTCACATGGTTCGGCAGCTAATTCCCATGCCAACCTCCATAGCAATTCCCATGGCGCCATGGTGAATGATAGAGTGAATAATCTGGGGAATGACAGGTCGAACTACGGGTGCAATTGTTTGACGGTAACCAACGCGACCATGGAGAGGAATCCAGAAGGCGAGCCCTTACTCAGGCAAGAGGAACTGCGTGATGAATACGCGGGCCAGCAGATGGATCCGGCTGCATTCGAGTACATTAATGCGACGCAGGATGCGCTATATGATATGGTCACAAAGTCGGAGACGTCAAAGAAGAGGTTGGTAGTGACGGGGGGCTCGCTGACGTTCAAGGAGCGAATGACGCAGGCGCTGCGTTTTATTGGGAGGTCATGTGTGGATGTGCTGGCCCAAGTATGGATGCCGGTGCGGACCGCGGATAATCAAACGGTGCTCTCCACACGCGAGCAGCCGTTTGTGCTGGAGCGGAAGACGGATCGCATGTGGACGTACCGCTCCATTAGCGAGAACTATGTATTTGCCGTGACGGGTGGGTTTCCTGGGCTGCCAGGCCGGGTCTACTTGCAGCAGGTGCCGGAGTGGACTCCGAATGTGCAATTCTACAGTGATCATGAGTACCTTAGAGTGAAGCACGCAATGGCGTGTGATGTGAAGGGTACGCTTGCGGTCCCAGTGTTCGAGGCAAGCTCTCGGAATTGTTTGGCTGTGATTGAGCTTGTAATGAAGGCTGAGAAGGTTCAGTATGCTCCGGAGATTGACATCATCTGTCGGGCTCTGCAGGTATGAATCAATAAGTTTTTCTTCAGCCTCCGTCGCCTTGTCTTTGATCACATGCTTAACAATCGGTCTCAGTGCCCGCTTTTTGGCTAGAAACTCCAAAATGAACCACTCAGCTCCTTCTCTTTCTGCATCATGAAGCTGAACGATCAAGCAATTTTCGAGATTGAATCTGCACTTGTGTAGCACCACTGCTGTACGTCATTGTTGAAGTCGCTTAATTTGGAAGAATCCACATGATTTCGAATGAGATCGTGTTTCTTGGTCTTCTCTTTGTGCATGCTGTGAAATGTGAGACGTTTCCAATTGGACATGGCATTTAAGTGAAAGATTTAGGCTCTTTTAGTTCACTGGCATCATTATCATGCAGTTAGGCTCATGGGACCTTTCACATATTTAACGAAAAGCGACATATTTCGAAGCACATTTGTTTGAGGGTTCTGAGAAGGGTTTTAGGAGGGGTTCTTAATACTGGTATGGAGCAGTTTCGAGGTGATATCCGTACTCATCAAGTCTTTTTGCTAATTTTGCAGGTTGTCAACTTGTCATGCTCGGATGGGATGGAGCTTCCAGCTTTAGAGGTAAATTTACATTCTACCACGTCACCGTCCTGCTCTGATCCAAGAGCCATATGGTTCATAACTAGAGTAGTTATTGCTTTGGTCAGCGTATTGGTTCGCAGTAAATACAGAGCGTCCAATTTTGCCACGAGCAATTACTAATTTTGCAGCTGAATCATGTGTCCTTAATGAGTTGATATGTGGTACATCTCATACTACAAAACATTTTCCAAGATCTAACTCTAGATGGTGCAACAGTTTCGAACACAGGGCCGGCGTGCGGCGCTTGCAGAGATCAGCGAAGTGCTGACCGCCGTGTGCGAGACACATAATCTGCCGCTGGCGCAGACGTGGGTTCCCGGGAGTCACCTTACGGTGGACAAACCCAGCAGCAACAAGAAGTGCCGCATCGAAAGCGGTACTAACAGCAAGAGCTCCGGCGGCAGCCACAGCAGCAACCGTGTCTGTCTGTGCACTGGCGATGGGCCTCACTATGTAAAAGACAGCAAGATGTGGGGGTTCAGGCAAGCATGTTTAGAGCATTATCTAGAGAAGGGGCAGGGTGTTCCTGGTAAGGCTTTTGCCTCCAACCAGCCAGCTTTTCAGAGCGATGTAAAAAATTACAGCAAGATTGAGTACCCGCTTGGACATTACGCGCAGTTATTTGGCCTTACAGCAGCAGTTGCGATTCGATTAAGAAGTATTCATACTGGGGCTGACGACTTCGTGCTGGAGTTTTTCCTCCCGGTGAAGTGCATCAGCAGTAATGATCAACAGGTTATGTTAAACTCCCTGTCGATCACGATGCAGCGTGTGTGTCGTAGCTTGAGAACTGTAACGGACAAGGAGTTGGCGGATGAGCTGAAGGCTGCCAGCGCAGAGGAGAACACCGAGGCGGAAAGCAATCCCTCCAAGGCGGTGGATCCTACGGAAGAGCAGAGAAATGCCGGTGCTTCTGGGATTGGGTCGTCTCCTTCAGAAAATGCAACGGAAAATTCTACTGTACAAGAGAAGCAACCACAGCAGATCTCACAAAAAATTCCAGCGTTGCCGTTGGAGCGTTCTCAGTCACTTGCCAGTGAAAAAGCCCAAGTGGGAGAGTCCAACGATAATGTTGAGCCACTGCAGGTTTTTGAGAAGCAACCGGTTGTACAGGTGCCTGGAGCTGCGCGGACGTTTACGAGTACAGCCCAGAAAGCCGCGAATCAGAACCGGAGGCTGGACAGGAGGAGAGGGACTACGGAGAAGACCATAGGTCTCGACGTTCTGCAGCAGTACTTCGCAGGTAGCTTGAAAGACGCAGCCAAGAGCATTGGCGTGTGTCCAACCACTCTGAAACGAATTTGTCGCCAACACGGTATCTCAAGGTGGCCGTCACGGAAGATCAACAAGGTGAGCCGATCCTTGAAGAAGCTCCAGGGCGTGATCGAGTCCGTTCAAGGCGCGGACGGAACGCTTCGCATTAATGCGCTTAGCGGTGACATCGCCTCTGCAGCGGTTGCTGCCGCTGCAGTCACCGGCACGGTGCCAGCAGCTAAGGATACAACCACAGAAGACGGTCGATCAGCTGCTTCCCCTAGTGAGGCCTATCACAACCAACACGATGGAATAAGTAACGGCGAGAGCAACCAGATTCCAATGTCTATGGAAGACGAGGACTCCTCGCCGCATGATATCCAACGTCTCCGTCATCCCACAGGGGCTTCTAATTTGAGAAATGCCCGCGCAGATCCCAAAGTCCCTGTAAATCTAGCCAACGCCAATGGCACGAGGCCATCATTACCCATTGATCACACGAGAGATCGAAATTCAGACGAAAGCTCTGAAGGAGCTGAACTCGGCTCCACAAACCACGGTGGAGTAGGCGAGGACTTCGACACGGTGTCGGCTGAGCAGGAATCTGATGGCACGGGCAGGAAGTTGGACATCAAAGAAGTTAGCGCTAAGGACCCACCCACATTGTATATTCCTAACGGAAGCTCCAACCGCAGCCAGAGTGGTGGATCAGATTGGGATCGCTCTCCAAACGGCAGCATGTCAGACTTTGGGCGTAACACAGATTCTGGCAGCGGAACTGGATTCAATGGGGGCGCTATATGTGTCGAGTCGCGGGTCCACGGCGGTGCCAGTGCATTAGCTGCGTTACGGGACTCTGATTTGAGTTCTTATGGGAACCCATGCGATTATGAGCGTTACGCGCTGGATGATTCCCCGCGGGAAGTGACTGGTGCTCATCGAACAGGGTCATCGCATCACAATGGTAGCGATTCGAGCTCCCCATCGTCAGGTGCAGGAGGCCATCCTCGCAAGCATTACTGGCCGGTTCCCGTTGTGGAGCCGGAGGCCGTGACCGTGAAGGCGACGTTCGGGGCCGACACGGTGCGATTCAAGCTGCTGGTGGGATCAGGGTACTTAGATCTGAGAAATGAGATCAGTCGGCGGTTGAAAGTCGATGAGCACGGGTTTGATTTGAAGTACTTAGACGACGAGGAGGAGTGGATGCTAATTACTTGCGATGCCGATGTCAAGGAATGCATTGATGTGGCGCAGACGCTGGGCCGGCACACGGTGAAGCTAATGGTGCGTCAGATCGGATCCCGGAACTCGAGTGGGAACAACTCTAACGTCAGCCTGCAGGACATGAACTGTCACGCTGCTTAGAGATGAGACGAGAATGTTCGAGGGTTTATATTGACTGGAAGAACACTACCAGAATCTTCCTTCTAATGGAGGCAGACTGGTATGCTTGGGTGTTCTTCCTAGATGCTTGGATTCAGGACAGTTTGTCAAGAAGGAATAATTCTTTGTTCACGCCAACCAGTGAGTGGTTGCAGTTCTTCTACTGGGAGAAAATTACAGTAGAATTAGTTGATGACACACCTGAAGGAGAGCAAATGGAGACCAATTGCATGGGAGGAAAAGCGGCCCAAAGTCTACCGAACTGGTTGAAACGGAGCCTAATCTTCCCCATCTTCGCTGCACTCGATTACCTTATCGTTTTAGGTGGCTATGTCAATGGCCCCGCAGTCGGGATGCATCACGAGTGCTGACCTGAGCGCACGTCACAACCCCTGGAACCACGTTTGGAGGATTGGTGACTGATTGTTTTCTGCAGCTTGATGGGGTCTTCGCAGAAGTGAATCAAGGATCAAGATGGTTAAGTTCCCTCTTTAGCTGAGCACTTGCAGCAGCTCTTGATGCTAATATCCATCATATGAATAATCAACAAGTTGCTTACTCTCCCTTGTATTTTATGAAGCCACAAATGCTGTAGGGCAGCACATACCATATCTATTGTTGCTGGAAGTGTTTCAAATACAATTCAATTTACTCGTTGAACTGTATACTCCGTCCGTCTTTCTCCTTGGTTGTGACATGTGACATGGTGTTATGTGGTGCGCAAGATTTAGACAATTTTTAGGATGAATTCAGTCTGGATTTATTATCGTATGGAAAATTTAAATCTTGGTGGTTATCTGTTTGTTGGGATTGTCAGTCGATAGAGGTGCTTGTATGTTGAATAGGGTTGGTTTGCAATAGTTTTGTTGTGTGCCTTTTAAGGGTGTTAATAGGGTGTGCTTCAGTGCCTCAGTATTCCCAGGGTCATTCAGTCTGTTTACAGAACTGCACATTTCTCATGCTTGTATGCTGTACAATTGAGCACGCCTATCCTCATTGATGATCTGTGGCCTGAACAATTCCCTGCTTGTGAGGCTTTTCTGTTGCATTCACAGCTCAAAAGCGATTGCAATGTGTTCTGTTTTACTTATTTTATTTTTATTCTCGATATACAGGTAGAGGAACCACTTTGTTGAGAATTATATATTAAATTATGGATTACATGAGGGACCTAAACACCCATGTTTCAAGGTTCGGGAACCCATGAAGATAAAAACCTTGCCGGAGGTGCTGAACTTTCTTCTACTTAAAACCCTATCTTTAATGCATTTTTAGTCATTTTTAATGCATATTTTGAGACATCTGTCTCTTTTAGAAGCATTTTCTAATCATTCTAAGGATTTTAAATTGACTAGCTTTGCTATGCTTAATGAGTCTTTCAAATTATGTTCTTATTTTTGAATTAGTCAAAAATTATTTATTAAAGGTTGTAATATATATTTGTTCCTAAATTGTTCAAAAATAGAATCTTGTAATTAGTAGTCAAAACATCTTTATATTTTTGATGTGGTTGATGTTTTCTCTAAAAACTATTTGTTTTATTTTTTAGTTGACATAGTCTTTTTGGAGACCAATTATTACTAAAAAAAATTAAAAATACTTGTATTCTAATTCCATGCCTTTTGGCTACTTATCATTTTCAAAACTTGTGGAATACCATTTCTTTAGTAGCAAAGGCACAAATTTCATACTAACCACTAATATCATTATTTATTATTTATTATTTATTTCTAATAATTGATTGTTGTACCATAGTGTCAAATAAGCCAAACTAAAGTATATTCTATTTTTTCTCTTGTTTAATTTTATAGAAATTTTCAACTCATTTAGAATTAAGGATTCAAAATTATGCAAATTGGTTATTTGTATTGGAATGAAAGAGATACATTTCCTCAATAAGGTTCTTATCTTCTTTGCATTATATTCTTATAAGATTTAGGCCTCAATCTATTAGCATTTTTATGGATAAAACTTAAGGGCCCTAATTAGACCAAAGAAGAGTAATAAATATTTTTAATTGATTTATATGCATTACTATTTAATAATCCTATACTCAAAAAATAGAAATAAAGTATGTGATTTCTTATGAGATTCTTTTAGAGGTTATTTAAGATCTTAATGTGTTTTTATTTTTTTATTTTTTTATTTTTTTATTTTTTTATACTATATATTTGTATTGATAAACTTAGTATATATCTTTTTATTTATTATAAGAAAAAAATCAATTGATAACTATCTTATTTACTAATGTAGCCAACTGACATTTAGAAGAAGAAAGTTGGCTACTTATTTTTTATTTTGTAGAAATGCATCTAATTATTGATTTTAAAAGATTTGGTCCATAGCTAAGAACTTGAATCCATTGACTTAAATAGAAATATTTGTACACCTAATAGAAATAGAAATCTTATGGTAAAGTTAGGTGTACATTTGGTCACCTAATATTAATCAAGATACTATTTGCTCTTTCTTTTGAGTTTATTTAAGTCTAAACCTTAAGAAAAAGAGAAGATTAAATTGGACTAACATTATAGTTTTGAAGGTCATTCTTACTAATTTTGAATTTAACATTGTTTCAAAATCTATAAGATCAAGTCCTATTTTTGATGCATGTTGGCTTATCATGTTCTAGAAAACTCTTTTTCTTATATTGTGGTCTTTTTATGCCTATAAGAATTTTATTCATAATATTAATAACTTTGAAATTTTTTATTTTTATTTTTTAAATTTTTTTAAAATTATAAAGAAAAAAAACTATATATTATAAATAAGATTCTAATATATTTTTTTATTTATTTTTATCTTTATTATCTTTTTTATACTTATTACTATTTTTTTAAAATAGATAAAAATGAAACAAAAGTCTTTCTTTCTTTTCTTTTTTATTTTATTTTATTTTATTTGTTATTAGTTTGTATTTTAAGATATTTAATAACTTTATTATAAAGATATGTTATCAACTCTTATGCCCCTAAAACTTTAAAAATTGGTGTCAAAATTTTAAATTTTAATGTATCTAATAATTATACAAAACAAATGCTATTGTACTTGTTGCCATTAAATTGTCTAATTGTAGGTACATTTCTTATACATCAACCTACATTTGTATATTGATTTTTCTAATTAAATTAGATACTCAAGAAATAAAATAAAAATTGTTATTAATTTTTGTTAAATCTACTATGTCAAATGCCTCAAATAATTAAAAAAAAATTAATTGATTATTAATAAAATTATTAAGATGCATAAAAAATGTACTAATTAAAAACTAATCTTGACCAATATTTAACTTTTATTTGTTGGAATAATACAATGTACTTAAATAATCTTATGTTTGAAAAAATATTATTTAATCTATAATATTTCCTTTTCATACTAACATTATAATACAATATTTCCTAGCATGTTACTTGTGTTGATTAATTTGTCTGATGATTCTTAATTTTATTTATCTATTAGTTTATCTATTTATTTTTGTGAATTTTAAATTAGCAAAGTATGTTTTTACTTTGCTATAATTAATCAAGTAATAGTACTACATTGATCAACTTTTTATTATATATCCACGTCTGTGATTTAAAATAACCATTTTTTTACTTTTTTAATAATATTTTAAAATCATTAATACTGAAACTTTAAAAATGTAACATGATACTATTTAGCTAGAACTAGATTGGTGGTAAATAAGATATAATTCCAACTTGAAGCCACTTGAAGAATTAACTCAAACAGTCTAAATACTGTAACGTTTTTGTGCTTCTATTGTATTTTTTTAGTTGCAACATATTTTCAGTAGAAAGAAAACTGTTCAAAGACGACATGCATCGACATTCTCTCCAACTGCACTTCTTATTCTTAGCAGTACCTGGCATACATCATCTTGCTGTTCACCATTTGCTCCAACCACAGTCCTTGCGCTCTCTTCCATCACCACCTACTTCCTGGCTTCCACTTCAACCTCTTGGATCTGCATTTCACAATGATCACCTCCCTCAACATAAAAAAAGCAGTGTACCAATGGAATAAAATCTCAGTCCAAGGACAAAATTCATCTTTATTTGATGAGAGAATGCTGGGTGAAACGTATACACTCTGTCAATGCGTCTCGATCTCATCTTCTGGAATGGGTTTTTCTTAAATCCCCCGAGACCGTCTGGGAAGAAGTGAACGTGATCTCAATCTGCTCTACTCTATTTTACAAGTCATCCGAGCGGTGAATAGGTCATCTTACAGCGGTTTGATTTCCTAGAAGACCTGGCTCATTTGGAGGAGACTGCACATAAAAATTACACGAGTTAATTTGGTACATCTAGAATACTTGTGTTATCCTAGTTGTCTTTTCTGTGCTTTCTATGTCTATCTACGGGAGTATCTTTTCTTTAGTCTAGGAAATCGGATACCTTCTACACCCAGTAATAACTAACTTGTTTGAATTCCACCAGTAAGCTTGAAAATTCAAAGCTATACTGATCGATAGGAGATGGCGTATGAGTTTCATTTCAAGAGAAATTCATCAGCAACTTTGGTGCCATCAACGGTGCCACTGCGCTCAAAAACTTCTGCCACAGTGATGTCTATAAGCTCTTGTATCTGCCATACCATGTGCTCGTAAATGTTTTTCGTGATTTTCTTCTGTGCCTCAGTACTCTTATGCCAAACGACCCCTACAAAGGCCTTAACTTGGGTGTTCACCGGATTCGTTGACAGAGTTTCTAATTCCCGCTTTACATGTACCTGCATTAAAAGAGCGATTAGGTTACTACCCTCTTGTGAGCCACTTGAAATATTTACTTCACCACGACACACATGCAAGGGATTCAATAACAAGGCTTGAGTCTTACTTTCAGAGATGAATTTCGAGATATTTCAAAAGAGCGCTTTCACAATAATCATAATAAGCAGAAGAGGACAAGAGGTGATCCAGGATTCAGAATGTACCTCAAAACGATCTCCAAACGGCATATCATGATATCTGAGCACTTCTTTAATCACCAATTTCTTTAAATCGTCAGTAACTACCTGTTGCTGATTGCAGGACACTTTGCTACCGAATTGACTAATCTGACGGTTTAACTTGTAGCTGAGCTGACGTTGATGAGCACCGATTGTTTCCTCAACATGGTCCCAAGGAGTAGCCCTATATTCAGCGAGCCCTAACTTTTCGTTTATAGATAGATCAACCTTGGTATTATTTATTGCTGCGAGAACAGATTCAGCCTGAAACGGGACACGAACAGTTGATTACGGTTTATTCAATAGTACCAAATTCATATCAACATTTATTTGTAGAATATATCCGTAACGATGGAGAAAATTGCTATTAGCTAGTTTACTCACAGTGATAGGGATCTCGATGGCCAAGACCTCCGACATGATAGTCTGCTCAAAGCCGAGAAAGGGCTGACTGTCATCCGCCTGCCGCTCAGCAACAGCATACCTCATGTCTCCGTCCACAACACTCGCAACTATGTCCATTCTTTGCTCGGGGCTCAAATTCCGATTTTTCCATAATGCAACTATGGTTCTGCGATTCAACCACGTACTCATTAGTGGCATAGTTCGGATCAACCTTCCTCCTAATGGTTTTTAATATCATAAACATGTAAAAAAAAAATTTCAGCTTGAGAATATCAAGAACTAAAAATCTACACTTAAAACAAGTTCGAGTCTAGTGTAAGGAACGTTCATGCAAGATGAAATGAATACAGTAAACATTCATTGACGCTGAGTTAGCTTGAATCGTACTTAAAGGCAGAGCCTGAGCGTAAAAAAGACAAGAATATGAACTTTAAACGACCCATCCCATCAATACTTCTCGCACCATGCCGAGCGTCAAAACCCCGTCCCTTTCTTAGGAAAATGACAATCGATGGATTGAGGGATTGCGAAATTTCCTGTATTTCTTCAATGTCCTCCCAGAGGATGGTGAACTTGGTCTTGTGACCAAATAAATTGGAGTAAAACCCTAGTAAACGTACAGACATGAACAAGCGCCCCTGTTGCACGAACGATTATCGACAGCACAATTTCAGCAATCAGAAACATTTTTGAAACAAAGTGAAAAATGGTGCTCCTATGAAACCGGACGAGTAATTAGAAACTGAAAATTCGTTAGTGAGCACGAAACCGACTGTTCCTCAGATGGTTTCGTGATTTCAAAACCAGATAACCAGTTCTAACAAATCAAAATTCATGGACGTTGCGCATGGTAGTCATCACCATCAACGTGAAACTTCAAAAAGGTTTAAAGACACATTTAATGATTGCCTGTATCAAGATTCTACGTTTGGCAGCACAAGCAAAGTCATTGTAGAGGAACTCCTCAGGTGGTAATGAAAACAAGTTTTGAAACGTTTCGTTCCGTTGCGATGATCTCTTGCCCACCTGCATGTAAAATTCCCAGATCAAAAAAACTTTCCACAGAAAAAGAAAATTTTAGTGTAGTGTATGCGCAGAACCTCATCGGACTATGGAGGTTAAAGGCTAACCTACAAGAAAAGTATGTGTATACCTTAAGCCCGATCTCTCGCTCAACTCGTTCAAGGTAATCGGGTAAGGCGTTACAATCCCTGGTATTGCTAAGAAAGACACGCAAGTGCAACTTCGATCCATTGGCCCGGGCAGTCTTCCCATCCAGCGGAATCCAGAAATCAGACAGATCGCCGAGACTCTTCCTTAAAAAGTTTATTTCAGCGTGTCCAAGTATCTCCGGCTCAGAGAACGGTCCATCGTAATCGAAAACCTCGATGTCCATAATTGAGGGAGGATCTTCGGTTGCATCAAACTCAAACATCTCTGAAAATATTTTAGAGTAAAATTTTAAGATGATCACGACACCTTTTGACCATACAAAGCAGATTACCACAGCAGTGTTAAGCCAGAGTAAACATAGAAACACACCTACCTCGCCAATTTGGCTGAGAAGTTCGCAACTTCACAGAGCTCGTTCGACTCTTCCCGTTGCAGGTAAACGCAACAAAAGGGTTTGCAATACCAGAATCTGTGGGAACAATATTCTCTCCTTCTATGAGAAAGACGGTTGTATACCAGCCATCGCCTTTTGTCTTCGTCCCATGATCACCAGCTGCATCATGTGATTGACAATCACGACCCATCAAATTAAAGTGGTCGACTAAAATTCTTCTAGCAATTTACTTACAGTGAGATTCAGCATTTTCACATGCTAATGAGACTAATGAAGAATCTGTACCAGGTAACGCTACGCAAATAGTAGCTTCGAAGACGACTGCAATGACCTCCACTAAAATTTCTTCAGTCAGATTACTACCCAGCACATGAATACGCAAAAGTCATAGTATAGAGAGACAAAATGCAATGGGACTCACACTGCCAGCATCGCAGTCTCACGTAATTATATATCATGATGGCAACTCGCTCCACTTGAATGGCAACAATTGCTGCAGATATTAATTCTGTGAATGAAGAAGGGAAGTGAACTCCCCAAAAATCTAGTCCAGTCCTACTTTTACGTGGAGACAGGCCAATGTGAACCAAGATAAACGTCAAAGACATCACAGCAAATAACACATGCCGATTTCCGAAATAATCCCAAGCTTCCTCCCAAGCACTTATGGGTTTCTCCTCATCATCCGTGGAAGTCCCCGACGAAGCATCTCCTTGAGCATCCGCAACTGAAACTTGTTGCACATGTTTGGCTAGAACCTGGGTTTAAATAATCGAATAAAAATCCACACAAACTTACACAAATAATCGGATCTACCCTCAAAGCCCCAAATCTTTTGGACTCCGTCAACAAAAGAACAAAATATACATTCATGTCGAATTCATTCGTCAAAAGTACAATATTCATGGGCTCTTGCAAGGGGTTGTAAATTAAACAGAACGAACCTACACGAACTCCTTACCTCTTGGTAAATTGTATAAGTTTCTTTGATGCCCGTTTGAACACCTCCTTCAATCATGCCCTTCATCATTGACTTTTGTAAGAAATTAACGTTGTAGGATATTTGAAGGTGACAGCATTTCATACCACCAGGAAATTCTGACCGTGGCGAGATAGTTATCTGCAAACAAAAGTATATAATGTTTCTTAACTAATATTATATCTGTCATCGAAAATTGGCAAAACCTTGTCAAAGTAAAAGCCAAGTGACAGATGAGTAATATCTTATTAGTCACGGCATCATTTATGCACATCTAAAGGACTTACACAGTAAAAAAGACCAGAAGTTTTGAATGCAGGAAGAAAACTACAAAAGTACTGAAGTAGGATTATATAAAAGGAGCAGAGAGGTAAAAGACTAGTTAATTACTCAGAGTGTACAAGGTCAAGTGATAACTCCAATTTTCTTAGAGCCTGTAAAGGGTACTATCACTAAATTTTTAAGGTCAAACCGAGAACATGAAGAGAAGGGTGATAACTCAAATTTAGCGTTCTCTGCACTGCAAGTTTAGTAAGAGCCATGCTCTAAAGAAACGGAAAACTGGTGGGACTCGAGATAACTTAACTTGACCCTAAGGAACCCCAAATTTCTTAACGCATAACCCATGATCTGAAGTATGCCTAAATCACACAGTAGTTGACAAATTCTAGCTCAGCCTCAAAGGAAATCAGTAGTTTTGCAGCAGATGACATTCAATTCAATTACGATTTCCTCTTCTACCAAGAACCCTCGTAAGTTCATTACTCAAGGATCTTAACTCCCCAACATTTCAAATGAGAGAATCTCTTAAAATTCGTTTAAGATCATCATCACTAAATTTTGAACCAATAATTAGGTATTCCATTACCTGCACCTCGACTACAAAGGTTCTCCCGTAAGGGGCATCTGGTGTAGCACATGTGGATAAAACGCAATAACACTTCTCATCAGCTCGAGTATATGTCTGCACTTCTGTTGTCTTGAGTGCTTTCACCAGTTTCGATGCAGCTTTTATATAGGAAGTAACCCTTTTCATTAGTCCATTGCCAGCTTTCCTCCAAGGCTCTTCCACATACTCAGTAGACTTCTGAGCTTCCACCAAGTCTCGCACAAATGCTGATCCAGGCTTGAAAAGAATTGCATTCAATGCTTTTGAACTAACGCCATAAGTTTGATCCAAAAGCACTCCACCTGACAGAGGCAGGGGAATCTCTTCCGACGATGGACTTAACTTATCCTCATTACCACTATCAAAGAAGGATGGCGCAATAGAATCCTCATCATCGGTGTTTGATGCACTTTCAATAGAATACACCGAAGACTCCATGGACCTGCATTGATCACCTCATGTCAACAAACTCACAGAATCTATAGGATTGAAAAAATTAGCAATTTTTCAAAAGAATTACGAAGCTCTGAAAAAAAAGTATCATAACAGAGTCGTCAAGCGCTACTTGAAACCATGTCTCAAGTGATAAATACAACCAACACAGGTCAAGTTTGGAAATGACACGCACATGTTCGAATGCTGTGAGGATCCTGAGTGTGATGGAGAATTATCCCTAGAATGTTTTCCAGGTTTCTTGAATATAGTTGAAATTTTATTAGCCAGACGTCGTGCATCTTTCCATTTGCGATTTCTTCTACTAGATCGTCCTCTAACCCAATTTTCCCCTAACTCCCCAACTTGGTCATCGTCTGTATTTGTTTCTGAAATACTATCTGAATGAGGCTGCATTCAAACATTTTATGACCACGATTAGCAAATCTTGTTCCAAGTTCTATGAAGAAAGAGAATTAAACATGATCACAAATAGACCAGGACAACATACAAAGACAAGCAAGACCCTCTAGCGTTAAAATACAACCAAGGTGCCTCGAGAACAACAGATTTATAATTAAAAAAGAAGAAGTCAGAGGGTCGTATATGGAGGAGATATGCATTACCGTCTGCTTAGACGAAGCTGGTTTATCAACAAAATTAGAATACTCTATTGAACTATTTGTGCCAATCGAGCTAGTACGTGAAAGTGCTGATTCTTCTCCTTGTTCTCCATTTCTTCCTTTTGCGATGCCAGAAAGATTGACTGGATTAGGAAGAAGACCGTCAACAGTGGACATTGCTGCAGATTTAAGCTCTATTCCAGAAATTGAGACACTGATGCATATGTCGCCTGCAACAATCATACGACTGTGTAAGATCAACCTGCCGAAACATCGTTACATCAAATGTAACGATAAGCTCAAATAATGTATGCCCTGCACTGATTTTACTTGTGATCTGTATTGGTGACAAATTTGTACCCGATTAGAGTTATTTAAATCTAGTACAGATGTACCATAATCATGTTTGAAAGTAGCCAGGCTTGGTATGATTCCTACAGTAACCTCTTGCATTTCTTAATTTCTTGTAATACAATATAAATAATCATCTATGAACAGTAACAAAAAGATCTCTGCACTACTTTTGAAACAGTGGACACTTAAACCCAGAATTAGAAACTCGAATCACATAAATTGCCAGTTCACTACTGAAGTCTTCCATTTCTAGGAAAACTACAAGAAAAATAATGTAAAACTTTTTCCACTAATATCAGAGAAAAATAGAGCACTTAACTCACATGACTTACAAATACCAAAGGATTTAAGTAAACTTATCGTCTGACATCACAATAAAGACCACTATCTCGACGAGGCTCAAAAAAATCTGCGCTAGCTAAACTAGTTAATCGAAGGCTATTTTCATGATGAGCCTGTACTTATGCCCTTCGTTTCCAACCCTTATAATTTCGTCATAACTCAAAGTTATTTACAAAAGCGAAAAAACAAATAAGGAATAGTCGAGGTGAAAGAGAATCAAACCAGAGACGGGGATGTTTGACCTCCCACTGCGTTTCTGAAGAGGATACCAAGCCCGATGGCGTGTCTGTTTCTCAGCATTCAAAACACTAGAGATAGGGATTTTAACTTCACCAAGAAAATCATGAGCGAAAAAATCCTCGTCCCATACCTCGATGTTAAGCACTTCGTCTGCATTATTAACAACGAAAACAAATTCCTCTCCCCAGATAGGGTTCAATTCCTTGTGCTTCACGGACGTCCGCGCCCTCGATGGACCTAATTGCAATTTTACAAAGGGATCACTCAAGCCATTTGAATCTACCGCTGCAAGTCCCCTGGCCTCCCATATACTTACTTGAAGCTTCATCTTCTCGCCCTGGCTAGAGAAAATACACCGACCATCCTCTAGTGAGGAAGACTGATCACCTATTTCGCAATCCTTTGGAGATTTTCAAAAAATGGATGGACTCCTGAATGCAGTGAAAGGCAAAAATGGCCAATGATTACACAAAACTTAGTCTACTCGGACTTGAGGATGCAGATTGCACGTCAAATGTTGATAAAATTAAATCCAGAAGAAAAGGAACATCTGGCCAGAAACTTGCAAACTAAATATCATCTCACTCCCATCGAACTTCCATCGCCCACTTGTTCTCTGATTCACAATGTCCATGTTTCCTTACTCTTTGCCGCCACTTTCATTTCCCTTAAAAAGGAACCAGCTCAATTCTCAGCTTCAACTAAGAAAATTCTTTTAACTCTTTGTACACATCACAGCATGGTCAAGGTTAAGCTCCATCCATTAACAAGTCTTTTTTTTAGTTAAATTCACCTCTTCCCGATAGCTAACCAAGCCAATATTCCACCTAGTGATAAACCTTGCTCCTGGTACGACCTTTGCATATATAAATAAAAAAACAAAAAAATAAAGAGAAACATAGAATACAAACATATTTCAGCTCACCCTCGCATATTGCAATAACCACATTCTTCAGATAGAAAATTAAGAACTAAGAAAGAAAAACGACGTTCAATTCCAAGAAACATCAAACACTGGAACCGCCCCTTCCTAAGAATTATTCCTCCGATTTTCCAATTTCTCACAAAACAATCAGCCTAATCTGTATCGTGCACAAGAACGGAACAGGAGGAAGATACAAGGACGACCAATACCTCATCAACATCACAAGAATATCGTCAGCAGCCGTTTCGACGTCATATTAATCCCGAATCACCTCATTGTTATGCCGATTCTTGCCGCAGGACCGGCGCATGCAGGAGCGGAAGGTGGCGCGCCTAGGACTGATGCTTGTGAAGCTCCAAAAGTAACCTTCTATCGGAAAGGAGAATCACCTGGAGAAATTGAGACGAGGACGACGAAGACGATGGCCGCCTTCGCTGGTGGATCTCAAGCTTGCCACCTGGAGAGGTGCTGACTCACTTCTATATGCGTCTCTCTTCATCGAATTCTTCCACATTGTCCATTTGCTTGTAATATTCCGATGATGTTCGAACGGATGTAGCTGTTGTTCGTGACCGTGACTCCTTGATGCGTTGGATGGAATGTGGGATTCATCCATCCCGCTCCCCAGCCCCCCTTCCCTTGCCGGAATTCGCACCTGAAGGACTCCGCACGAGTTTGTGGCTCGTCTGTGGGTACGACACGTGTGAGTAGCGCTTTTGGGGAGTTTCACCCATCCTCACTGTCCTTAGATATAGGACTGAGGTGGACCAATCAAAACATTGTTTTCTGTTGCTCATTCTTTAATGCAAAAAAAAATTATCTTTCATTTTCTTGATCATAATAATTCCAAAACAATCCCCCCCCCCCTACAATCCTTTTTCAATCATACATGGATATGGACTTGATGTGAAAAACTTCATCTAATGTTTGAATCTGATGTGGCGTATTTTGATGTGACATGATGTACTATAATACTGTACTTGGATTCAATGTAGTGTGTACCATTTTATATTAGATAAAATTGAGCAATATATGTGTTATTATATGCATGTGCAACAATTCATACTTTTTAATTTTAAAATTCAAAACTCTCATATATAGTTGTCTCTCCAATAATTAATCCTAAAAATTAATAATCTCCAATAATTAATTAAAGTTTTGGAAATAAATTATAATTAGAATCTAAGTATCTAGTGTTGTTTTGATAATTAATAACCTTTGATAATAAATAATTTTTTTCTACAACGGATGATATTAATTAGTGGAAGGACAACTATATATATATATATATATATATATATAAGAAATGGTTGTAACTCTATCAATATTATTTTAAAATGACCTCTCAAGTAAAAGTCATATACATGAAATTTGTATATAAAATTTATATATTGAAACAATTATATAATAATATAATTTTACTAAATTTATTATTTTATATTCTACTAGGATTTTGTGATTAAATATTTTAATGTCAAAGTGTTATTAGAATGGAATACCTTTTAAGAAGTTTTGGTGATGTATTAGTTTTTGCAACTAAAATATATATTATAACATATTTTATTTTTGTGATAAATACTCATATTATTTAAGTAAATAAAATTACATAGAAATAAGTGGAAATAAATTAAGTTGATAGTATTTTTCTTATATAACATTCAAAAGTCTTTTAAATATAATTTGGATTTTTTTATTATTTGGATATATTGTGTGGTTATAAAAATTGTTTTTAAAATTATTTTAGATTTATGGAACTATTGTAGAAATGTCCTCCAATGTGGATATTCATTCAAAAAACCTTGAGGTCCTTAAGAACCTTCTATATCCTCTTTTTATTAGGTAGTATATATAGAAATCAGACTAATGCCATTATAAAGCTTGTTAATGCCTCTATGTATCAAGGACAATAACTGGATGAAATCAAATAAACAAGTGAGACCTCTCTCAAAGAAATAAATATAAAAAAATATATGTATTAAAAAGAAACTGGAATGGCTAATGCCAAAAGACAAGAAAACTAGAAACTCTTGAACTAGACTGGAAACAAGAAAGGAGTTGATAAGAGTGAAGAAGGCTTCACTCTTGTCTCTATTTATACTATCTAGCTAAGAGCTAAGTGGCGACGTTCTATAGGACCTCCAACACGTATCCAATTTACAAGACACATTGTCGTGTAGTAATACGACCACTAGATGAAAGAAGGAAGGAGTGATTATATTATAGAAGAGCTCAAATGAAAATATTAGAGAAAATTATCTTAGAAAAATAGATAATAGACAAGGAGGTAGTAAAAAATTAAAAGGTGCTAATGCTGCCTTTTATAAAAAAGAATTCTACTTACTTTGTATAGCCATAAATATGGTAAAGCAAGGTAGATTAGAAAGATAATTGGTGTAGGCATGTTAAGTAAGGAATTAAGAGTAGGTTTTAGAGAAATTTACCTCAAAATTACAAGAGTTGATACCCGGAGAGGGCCGGTTAAGAACTTGGGTCGAAACCAGACCCCAGGGCACAAAACCGCGTGCCTACGGCGGATCCGGGGTCTTTTTGCAAATCAGAGAGTGGGATTAGAAGGCAGACTTGAAGAAGTTTGTATGTTTTTTGATTTTGAATGATTTGGATAAAAGTTGAGTTTGTAAGAGCTTTGCAAAGTCAGAGTTGTTTTGGGAGACTTTAGAGTTTGTGAAGTATATTGGGATTTATATTTTTGAGGATTTTGTGAGATTGGTTATAGATCGTCAAGTGAATTTTTGTGGGTTTGTGCATACAGTTGTGCTTGTAAGGTGCTGTGAATTTGAGATTGATCTAACAGTTCGATCAAAGGTTATTGAAGTTTATGTGGGTTAAGGTCTCTAGAATTGGGTTTTAAAGGTCAATTAGGGTTTCACAGATTTTGAGCAATCTATCAATTGGATTGGGGTGAAATTTATGTATGTATGTAGAAGACTTAACTTCCTACATACATGTGAAATTTGGAAGCAATTAAATGTTGCAAATAGGAGGTTTAGGCATTGGAAAATTGGCGTGAAGATTGGAGAAGGAGGCCGGCTGATACCCGAGCAAATTTGTAAGTTTTTCTTCTTCTTGGTAAGTTGGATCTTCTTCAAACTTGGTGTGTGTGTTGTTAACTTAATTGTTAAGGTGTATAAAAAATTTCAATCAAGATCAACGGTTTATTTGGTAGTTATTGTGGTTCTAAAACTGCCTTAGAAATTACTTAGGGCTTGGCTAGGATTTAGGGTTTAAGATTTTACTAGGGTTTAATTAGGATTTGGATTTAGGATTTAATTAGGATTTCATTAGGATTAGGATTTGATTAGGATTTGAATTTAGGGTTTAGTTAGGATTTTATTAGGGTTAGGATTTGATCAGGGTTTGACTAGGATTTGACCAAGGTTTGAATTAGGGTTTCATTAGGGTTAGGGTTTGTTCAGGGTTTGACTTAGGGTTTGACTAGGGTTTGATCAAGGTTTGACTTAGGATTTGACTAGGATTTGAATAAGATATGATTTAGAATTTTAAGATTCTATTTTTAGTATTTTCTAAATTTAGTATTTTATATATCATTTTCTATTATGATTATTGTATGACTCATTTATTCTTCTTTTATAATTTCTTTAAGATTGAATCAAGCTGAAAAATATTGTTAAAGTTTAATAGAAGTTATTTAAGATTCTATTAGAATTGCTAGGACTTTGTTGTGGCATATTTCCTTTTTATCTTCCACAGCCAGGTGCCCGGAGCATTCTCAAGCAAGACTTCATGTATTACGACAACGTGTCCAAGTTGCAAGACACGTGTCGAACTTGCAGGGCAAGTTTCCTATATATTCACCACGTATTTAGCTTGGTCTTCAAGCTACCAACATGTGCGACATGTGGCTAACTTATTGACCAAGTTTCTAATCCAAAAGTCTACTATCGACACTCATAAAGTCAAAGCAACGTCTATAAAGTTTCTAGGAAGTTTCTCTAAAGATATTATGAAATTAACCTACTTTTACCTTCTTTTATCTAGTTCTATCTGATCATATAGATAACTATATATATGTCCGTGATATTACCCCCCCTTTAAAGGACGAGTTCCAGGAGGAGCGGTGATTACATGTATAGAAAGTTTAAGATGTGACGAATAGTATTTGCCACATACTCTGATCTTTGTTCTCTTCGAAGGTAATTGATGGGTCCTCTCAGCCATCGATAGTGTCCCATTCCAAGGCGAGAAGACCACCCTGTTATTTGATCATTGTTGTGACCTTCATAACTTCCTTCAAATATCACATCTGGAACACCGTCAGGAGTTGTTCCTATCTCCAATAAAATCACCAAATATCGAGAATCTCTTCCAAGGTCGTGATACCAAACACGTTGTATCTTGCCATCTATTCGAGGAAGAACATGTCGTTCTTGAAGATCTTCATCTCAATTGCGTCGTCTTGAGGGTTGTGACAGTCGCAATGTCTCGTCCGGTAGGTCAGCAAATGAAGGCTCTTGAGTCAAATCCGCTGGCTGTTGATTCTCCATCTCCTTAGCGTCACAAAATACAAAGAAGCTACAAACAAGGATAGAAAGTTGAATGTTATCTTGCCTACATCTTGTTTCTTTTATAGGGAAAGTCTTCATCTTGGTTTCGATGGATGTTGTTGATAAAAGGTCTCCACCTTCCTCGCTGCATTCGCCAGATTTTTTGCTGGTTCCCATGTGCGCTCACTAATATCGTATCCGTGCCAGTGAACAAGATATTCCAACCTATTTCGGCGCCGCCTTGAATCTAAGACTTCTTCCACTTCAAATTCGTCATTATTGTTCACTTCTATAGGAGGAGGTGGCACTTGTCTTCTTCTTGGTATGTTCACTCACTTTATATATGGTTCCAAGAAGAGACACGTGGAATACAGGGTGGATCTTCATAGACTCTGGTAGGCGTAATCAATATGCAACTGGATTAATTTGTTCAGAAATACGAAAAGGTCCAAGCTTACGATAGTCCAACTTGTCACAAGGTCGCGTAGTCTTGATATTGCGACGAAGTAGCCATACCTTGTCGCCTACGTTGAGTTGTGGTTGTTCCTTTCGATACGCATCAGCATTTATCTTTTGTCGTTCTTGAGCTTCCTTTAATTGTGCCTTCATTGTTGTATGTAGTTCTGACAAATGATTTATCAAGTCTTCCGCCACAGGATTGTCAACTTTCGAATAGTCAAAAGTATCAAGTCGTGGATGGTAACCATAATTGGCAAAGAAAGGTGTTTGTTGTGTAGAAGAATGTACCGTATTATTATAAGCAAACTCTGCTAATGGTAAAAGAGTTGTCCAATCATCTTGTTGGTAGTTGATGGTACATCTCAAATACTATTTCAAGATTTGATTTACGCGCTCCATTTGTCCATCAGTTTGAGGATGGAAAGCTGAAGATAGCTTTATATTCACCTTTAGAATCTTGAAAAGTGTTCTCCAAAATCTCGATACAAACTGAGTTCCCCTATTCGATATAATATCCTTAGGTAATCCATGATAGCGGTAGATATTATCAAGGAAAAGTTTAGCTGTTTCTTTGCCTGTGATAGATTTTTTACATGATATAAAATGTGCCATCTTAGTAAAACGATCTACTATCACGAATATAGAGTCATAAGAACCTAAATTTGGAAGATCCGTGATAAAATCCATAGACACAAAAGACCATGGTTGTTCTAGAATGGGTAATGGCTGAAGAAGTCCGTAGGGTCGGTGGCGAGGAGTTTTTGATCTTGAACAAACATCACATGTTTTTACAAAATCTTTGACTCCCTTCCACATTTGAGGCCACCAAAAATCTCTAGATATCAACTCTAGAAGTCGGATTGTACCCAAAATGTCCTGCTGCCGGGAAGTCATGACGAGCTTGAAGAACACATAATCGTGCTTCACCTTCTGGAACATATAAGCGCCCTTTGAAATAGAGTAGATTTTTCTTGAACTCAAACTTCAAAATATCATGAGACTTAGAAGAATTATTCTTAATTTTATGAATAAGAGAATCTGAGGACATACTTAATTGGACTTGCTTGAGAAAAGTTGAATCAACAGTTAATGTTGATTTTGTTGCCCGAAGATAAAATTGCTCCGGCTTCAAGAGAGTTGTTCTTTGTTGATCAAAAGTTGCATCTCCTTCTTTTGGTGCAAGATAAGAACGTCTAGAAAGTGCATCGGACAAACCTTGTTGTTTTCGTGGCCAATATGTAATAATGAACTCAAATCTTGATAGAGACATGCTCCAACAAGCCTGACGACGATTCAACACGCATGTTGACATGAAATACTCGAGGTTCTTGTGATCCGTATACACGGTGACTGGACTAGAAGCGCCTTCTAGATAATGACGCCATTCTTGAAAAGAATCCACAATTGCGAGAAGTTCTTTATCGTGGATTTTGTAGTTGATCTCTGCTGTTGAAAATTTCCTGAAATGGAAAGCTACTAGATGGAATTTGTCATCTATTTCCATTTGTGACAATACTGCGCCCAAAGCAAAGTCAGATGCGTCTGTTTCCATAAAGAATGCCTTGGAAAAATCAACGCGATACAAGATTGGTGCAGAAGTAAAAGCTATCTTCAAAGTTTCAAATGATGCTTCTGCTTCTTTATTCCACTTGAGCTTGTCCTTACAAGTCAAACGTGTAAGTGGGGCTGCAACTTGAGAGAAGTTCTTGATGAAGATTCGATAGTAATTGGCAAATCCTAAAAAATATTGTACATCCTTTATTATTTTTGGAATCTTCCAATCCATGATTGTTTGGACTTTCTTAGGATCCATCATGAGGCCATGATTTGAGATGATATATCCTAAGAAGTCAACTTGAGTAGTGTGAAATACACACTTTTCCATCTTGGCATACAATCCTGTTTCTCTGAATTTTTGTAAGACATGACGAATATGTATTTCGTGCTCTTCTACGTTCTTAGAGTAGATTAAAATGTCGTCTAGGTAGCAGACAACAAAATCATCTAAGAATTCATGAAAAACATCGTTCATGAGATGTTGGAAAACAGCTGGTGCATTTGTAAGTCCAAAAGGCATAACATTATATTTGAAATGTCCATACCTTGTTCGAAATGCAGTTTTCCATTCATCTCCTTCTTTAATGCAAACCAAGTTGTATGCTCCTTGTAGATCTATTTTTGTATAGATCTTAGTTTGATTCAGTTGATCAAGAAGTGCAGAGATTAAAGGTAGTGGATACCTGTTCTTGATAGTGATCTTGTTAAGTCCCCGATAATCCACACACATTCGTAATGATCCATCTTTTTTCTTCACAAATAGAATTGGAGCTCCTGTAGGAGATTTGGAATGGCGTATGAAGTTCTTGGCCAGATTCTCTTCAATATACTCCTTGAGTTCAGCCAACTCATTTTGTGATAAATTGTAGATTGGTCCAAAAGGAGGCTGAGATCCCTCTTTGAGATCAATCGAACAATCATATGGATCGATGCTCGAAGAATATCAAGATTCTTCTTTCTCAAAATATCTTCGATAGTCTCTATCGGGTTTCTAATGCCACTAAGCCTTCCACCATCGTAATGGTTGCGAACAGCAAAGTTGATCCTTTTACCGCGTATAAGCTTTTGCATCTATAAGTACAGGTTTTACTGTACCAGGCTTGTAGCTTTTTATTGGATCGGTAGGATGTTTAATAATATCCTGAGAAAAGTCAAGTCTATGAGAATTCCAATCTATTTGAGGGTTATATTTTTCTAGCCATGACAAACCTAGAATAACTGGATTAGATGGAGATTTAATTATGTTAAAGGTTACATAGCTATTATGACCATCTATTGTTACTTTTATAGGACGGATTTTATGAGTGACATCTCCTGAGGACAATGGGCGACCATCTATGACTTCTACATGTACGGATTTAGATTTTTGTACTAAAGATATTTTACGATTCTTAACAAATTGTTCATCTAGAAAACATGCTGAGGCTCCTGAATCTAATAAGGCAGAGGCTCTGTAATTTTTTTGTCCTAAATATGCATCTATCATAAAACAAGGAGAGGGTTCTGAGGAAAGAATAGGACCTTTACTAAGAATTGTACAGGGTTCCAGCTGCACGGTCCCTATTGTAGCTGGACAAATTCATTTTCCGACATGTTGTCTTCTTTGACAGCCGTATTCCTCATTTTGTAGTTGCGACGTTTCTTTGGACAATGTTGAGCAGTGTGCTTAGGTTCTCCACAATATAAACACAATCCTTCTTGACGACGATGAACTTTTTCTTGTTCAGTAAGAGGTTTAAAACGTACCGCATCAATTTGCATGTCTTCTACTTCCAAATGTACGTTTTTTGAGGATGTTGATGTTGCCATTGAATAATAATGTTGAGGCTCCCTTGTACGACTCTCGGATCGAAACTCAAAAAGTCGATTGTCACACTTCACAGCAAAATCAATTGCTTGACTCAATGTCTGAAAATCGGATAAATTGAGCATTAATTTTTTATCTCATATTGTAATCCGTAGAGAAATTGGTTGATTAGTGCAGCATCATCCCACTTGATGTCGATTGCTAGTTGTCAAAATTGTGAAGCATATAATGATACTGATCGATTGCCTTGTTGTAGGATGCGAATCTTGTTGGTTGCAATACGAATTGCATCATGTTCTCCATACATCGATCAAAATTTTACAAAAAATGCCTCCAAATTATCCAATATTGGATCACGTCGTTCAAGAAAAGATGAAAACCACGATAAGGCAGGACCCGAAAGTAACGTTCCAATAAACCTAACTTGAGATCCTTGCGTAGGATAACTCTGAGGTTGAAGTTCGATCACCAGTTGTATCTGATTGATGAATCCTCGAAACTTAGATCTTGTGCCATCAAACTTCTCAAGCAAACTGATTTTTGGTTCTCTAACGTTTGAACGGTGCTCCATCATCGGTGAGGTAGCATGGTTTGGTGTAGATATTGACGTAGCTCCAACCATCTCTACATCTTCACTTCCTGCTAATCTTCATGCTCCTTGTGGTGGTAAACTGAGTTGATGCATTGCAAGCATTAGTTCTCTCATTTGCTCTTGCATTTGTGCCATTGCACTCTTCATTTCCGCAAGCTCTGCCATAATAATATAATAGAAAGGAAGATGTCTACTCTTACTTCAAGAAATACGGAACACACACTCAAAAGAAAAAAAATTCTAGAAACAATATCAGTTTAGAAGTGGGTACTCCACAACTTCTAATATGCTTATGTCTTATCAAGAGAAAGGGGTAATCCACTCTTAATCAAGAAAAGACAAAGCTCTGATATTGTATGTGTACTCTTGTCAATCTGTCAAGGACAATAACTGGATGAAGTCAAATAAACAAGTGAGACCTCTTTCAAAGAAATAAATATAAAGAAGTATATATATTAAAAAGAAATTGGAATGGCTAATGCCAAAAAGACAAGAAAACTAGAGACCCTTGAACTAGACTGGAAACAAGAAAGGAGTTGACAAGAGTGAAGAAGGCTTCACTCTTGTCTCTATTTATACTATCTACCTAAGAGCTAAGTGGCGACGTTCTATAGGACCTCCAACACGTGTCCAATTTACAAGACACGTGTCCAAGTTGCAAGACACGTGTCGAACTTGCAGGGCAAGTTTCCTATATGTTCGCCACGTATTTAGCTTGGTCTTCAAGCTACCAACATGTGCGACATGTGGCTAACTTATTGACCAAGTTTCTAATCCAAAAGTCTACTATGGACACTTATAAAGTCAAAGCAGCGTCTATGAAGTTTCTAGGAAGTTTCTCTAAAGATATTACGGAATTAACCTGCTTTTACTTTCTTTTATCTAGTTCTATCTGATCATATAGGTAACTATGTATATGTCCATGACAGTTGCATATCTTCTACTTCTGAGTGTGAAGTTAAAATGCTTATTGATATCACAAGGATATGTCAGATTGCATATTGTCTTGTTGGAATCCATGAACGTTGATCTTATTGATGTTAAAATAATTAGTTATCATATTTTAGGACTTGGCTAATGGCTTCATTGAGCAATTGTGGATCCAAAAGTGACAATAACAAATCCTTTATATCATCTCTTAATCTCCAATAAAATTGGCTTATTAGAGCTTCTTCATCTCAATTGATGTCATACATTAATTACCTAAAATTGAATGCATAGACTCATGTAGAGCGTGCCCTTTGACATAATACTTGAATCTTAGCTGTTGCCCACTAAGCCTTGTTATGTTCTCTATATACTTCCATAAAAACTTCAAAGTTATTCAAAATTGGTGATCTTTTTTCAAACAAGAGAGCAAACCATGATAGTGCTTATTCTATAAGGAAGGTGCCAATCAATCCAACCCGTGATTCTTCTGTCAGATAAGTATCAGGTTGTAGAATTATTATCAATCAAATTTAATTGACAAATCCTCAAAATTTTGAATACGTACCATCATATTTTTCTGAAAGACTAACTCGAGGCTCCTTATATTGTCAAACATGTAGATTTTTTTAGCATAGTATAGATAATACTACATCCTTAAGTACAAAAATTGAGGGTGGATGCAGTCTAGATTCTGATACTCTAATTGTAGTATTATTACAAAGTTTTGCAATAACTCCTTCAATCTTTGCAATCCTAGCACATAAAATTATAAGAGTATTTATAATGGCATCTAACTTAGACATAGAAGATTCAATCATACTAATATCTTGACTTCTAGCCATTCTAAGAGAAAGAAAAAATAAATCTGTAAGAAGACAATATTGGTTTAGAGGAGGATAATCTGCAACCTCTAAAACGCTTAAGATCTTTAAGGAGAGAGATAATCTACTCTCTTATAAGAGAGATAATCTACTCTCTTATAAGAGAGACAATGCTCCAATATTACAATGAAGAAAATATCAATTTAGAAGAGGATAATCTATAATTTTTAAAGCATTGATATACTTTTGAATAGAAAAATAATCCACTTTCTAATAAAAATGATCCAACTTTGATATTGAAGATAAGGTTAGTTTCAATAAATTATAAAGAATATAAGAATACAAAACAAGAGACTTGAAATTAGGACAAGATTTCCATAAAAAACCAACAAGAACTTGAATTAAACAGATGAGTATACGAACAATATCAAGAAAGGTGAGTTAGAATTTTAAGAGATGCATTGTCAAGATTAAAGAACTCTTCAGCCTTGATCCCTATATATACTCCTACTTCTTGAGCAGCTTCCATCAAACTAAAAAGCTTCTTGAGTAACTTCTACCAACTGAGAAGCTTCTTAAATTCCTTCCACTAATTGGGAAGCTACTTGAGCTCCTTCCACTAATTGAAAAGCTTCTTGAGCTCCTTCTATTAATTGAAAAACTTCTCAACAAACTTTTACCAATTATGAAGCTTTTAGAATATTCTAGAAGGTTCTATGAACCTCTGGAATGTATGTCCCTAACAAAGGATAATTTTTTATCTATCTTCAATATTTTGAAAAGAATTCTTCAAAATCTTTATATAAAATTGCGTCCCTCTATTTGATATAATATTCCTTGGTAATCCATGATGGCAATAGATATTATTAAAAAAGAGTTTAGTTGTTTCTTTACTTGTGACAAATTTTGTACATGGTGCAAAATGAACCATCTTGGTGAAACAATCTACAATTATAAATATAGAGTCATATGAACTTGAATTTGAAAGATTCATGATAAAATCCATAGAAACAAAAAACCAAGGTTGTTTTGGTATAGGTAATGGTTGGAAAATTTTGTAAGATTGATAATAAAGAGTTTTTAATCTTGAACAAATGTCGCATGACTATACAAATTCTTTAACAACCTTCCAAAGTTACTACTCCAAATCAAAGGGGCAGCAGATACCTTGCTACTAAAATGGCTACCACTGCCTTGTTCTTAATTGTCCGTGAATAAACCTTAACTTTTCAAAAACTAGACTTTAGAGCAATTCTTCTCCAACAAATTTTACTATCAATCTCTTCTTAAAACTCTAGATTTCGTCCTCCGAAGTCACTACTTCAAATCAAAGGGGCAGCAGACACCTTGCTACTAAAATGGCTGCCACTGCCTTGTCTTTGATCCAAATGGCTCATAAAATACGTCATTGGAAAGCAAACAAAAAGTTCTATAATCTCCTAAAAATTCATGTCCTAACTCTACTCATATTAAAATTTATGTGAAAATGAAAACACAGCCCGACTTAGAAAGAAGAAACTACACTTCAAGGAGAAATTTTGCAAGGGCTTCGCCAACAAAAGATGAGAGTGAAAAAATGGCCACCCAAGCCCTTTTTAATGAAGAGCAAGGCAGCCCAAGGGTGGCGGCCACATCTCCACCCTTAAACTATAAATCCCTAATCATGATCAACAGCCTAAAATGACCCTCAGCCCAAGCCCGATTTTAAGGCTGGATTCACCTGTAACTAAGAATAGACTATCTTTTTAGCAAAACTAACACCACCAATGTGTTTAAAACACAGTTTTATCCTAAGATTGACTACTCACATGTCTAAATCTAAGTTTCAAAAGTATAATTCTCATCAATTTGCTAATTGTAATTTTTGACTATTGTTGTTTTATTAAAATACTTCAAGAAACTTTTACTACTATCTTTTAATTTGAACTTAGATGAATAATAATAATCTAAATATAATCATAGTATTTTCTTTAACTAGATGCATTTTAACATGATGATTAAAATCACCAATTGCTAAACAATTTTGACTCATAACATTTAAAAGCCGATAATTCTCAAAAATTATTGGAATTTATAGAATTCTAAAATTTGGAATTCTATTACTTTCTAATAATAGATTAAGCTAATATATTTGATTTTAGTCTTAGATGGTCATCTTATTATTAAATTTAGATAATTTTTTATACAATTTTCTATTAATATATCGAGTTTATTTTTTAGAATAGTAAGAACATCTATTTAGCAAGAATAATCCATTTAATAAGGATTTTTGCCACCAATAAATACTAATTAGTCTAAGTTTATCATAACTATTAGTTTTTGATTGATTTTGGGATAAAAATAAAATACTGAGCTGTTTTGATGGCTCACAAATGCTTAAGGTTTTTATGATTTGTATATACACTGACTAGATTAGAAGTACCTTCTAAATAATGATGTCATTTTTGAAAAGAATCTACAATCAAAAGAAGTTCTTTATTATAGATTTCATAGTTGATCTCTGTTGTTGAAAATTTTTTAGAATAGAAAGCTACTGGATAGAATTTGTTATTTGCTCCTATTCGCAATAATATTATATTTAAGGCAAAATTAGATGTATTTATTTCCATAAAAAATGCCTTAGAAAAGTTGACACGATACAAGATTGGTGTACAAGTAAAAGCTATCTTCAAAGCTTCAAACGATGCTTCTGCTTCTTTATTCTATTTGAGTTTGTCCTTACAAGTTATGTAAATGAAGTTGTAACTTAAGAAATTTTTTTGATGAAGATTTGATAATAATTGGAAAATCTCAAAAAGCATTACACATCTCTTATTATTTTTGAAATCTTCTAATCCATGATTGTGTGGACTTTCTTATGATCCATCATGAGGCCATCATTTGAAATGATGTATTTTAAGAAGTCAACTTAAATAGTATGAAATACATACTTTTCTATCTTGGCATATAATCTTGTATTTTTAAATTTTTGTAACATATAACAAATATGAAATTCATATTCTTCTATGTTTTTAGAGTAGATCAGAATGTTGTCTAAATAGCAGATAATAAAATCATCAAGAAATTCACAAAAAATATCATTCATAAGATATTGAAAAGTAGTTGGTATATTTATAAGTCCAAAAGGCATGACATTATATTTGAAATGCCCATACCTAGTTCAAAATGTAGTCTTCCATTCATCACCTTCTTTGATGTGGACCAAGTTGTATACTCCTTGCAGATCTATTTTTATATAGATCTTTGCTTGATTGAGTTGATCAAAAAATCTTAAAATAAAAAATAAAGGATATTTATTTTTTATGATAATCTTATTAAATCCTCAATAATCTATGTACATCCGCAATAATCTATCTTTTTTCTTCACAAATAACATAGAAGTTGCTATTAGAGACTTTAAATAGCATATGAAGTTCTTAGTCAAGTTCTTGTGAATATATTCTTTTAATGCAATTAATTTGTTTTATGATAAACTATAAATTTGTCCCAATGGGTGTTGGACTCGCTCTTGAAAATCAATTGAACTATCATAAAGTTGATGCTCCAAAAGAATATTTACATTTTTCTTTTAAAAAACATCTTAAAAATCTTAATACTAGATAGGAATACTACTTGTAATCTTTTCAAAATCAAAATTAGATGTGGCATAGATAGCAAAAGATGATCCTTCTTTTGCCACATGTATGAAAGCTTTTGCACATATCCATAAGGATTTGGATATACTAGACTTGTGTATATCTATTTGACTAACAAATTTTTGGATTAAACTACAAAAAAATCAAAGTTACAAGAAATCCATTCTATTTGAAGACTATATTTTTTTAACCATGATAATCCTAAAATAACTAGGTTAGAAGGAAATTTAATCATATTAAATATTACTATGCTATTATATTCCTTGATTGCTATATCTAAAGAAACAGTCTCGTAAGTAATATCTCTAGAAGATAACAAATGATCATCTATGATTTCTATGTACACGGATTTAGTTTTTTTTACTAGAGATATTTTTTGTTTTTTGACAAAGTCTTTGTTTATGAAACAAGCTAAGACTCTTGAATTTAATAAGGCAAAAACTTTGTAATTTTTAGGTCCTAAAAATATATCTATTATAAAACAAGGTGAAGGATCTAAAGAAAGAATAGAACCTTTGTATGGTGTTGCACATGATTCCAGCAGCATGGTTCCTATTGTAGTTGGAATAACTCGTTTTCCAACACATTATCTTCTTTAGTAAACATACTCCTCATTTTGTGATTGTATTGCTTCTTTGGATAATATTGAACAGTATGCTTCACTTTTCCACAATATAAGCACAAACCCTCTTGACAATATTGAGTCTTTTTTTGTTTAATGGAAGATTTAAAATGTATTGTATCAATTTGCATTGATTCTAGCTTAGTCAAATAAGTTTTTGAAAACTTAGGAGTTGTTGTCATCAATTGACTTGTTCCTCTTAAACCAAATCTATGTTCTTGATGTTGTCGTGTAATAATACAACCATTAGATAGAAGAAAAAAATAATGATTATATTATAGAAGAATTCAAATAAAAATATTTTAGAAAAATATTTTAAAAATATAAATAATAGACAAGAAATTAGTAAAAATTAAAAAGTACTAATATTACTTTTTTATAGAAGAGGCTTTTATTTACTATATTGGGCCATAAATAAAATAAATCAAAGTAAATTAGAAAAATAAATATTGTATACATCTTTAGAAAAGAGTAAAGAATAGGTTTTAATAAAATTTACTTTAAAATTCCTAGAGCTGATATCTGGAGAGGACCAATTATGAATCTAGGTCGAAATCAGATTCCAAAATACAAAACTACGTGTCAATAGCAAGTGGAGAGTTTTTTAGCAAATTGGAGAATTGGATTAGAAAGTAAATTTAAGAGAATTTATTTGAGCATTAATTTTGAGTGATTTGGATAGAAATTGGCTTTGTAAGAGCATTATAAAGTTAGGATTGATTTGGATGACTCTAGTTTTGTGAAATAAAAGGGCGTCTATATTTTTTAATATTTTGTGTATTTGATTATAGACATATACATGAAAATTTGTGGATTTGTGATTATAGTTGTGATTGATATATGATGTAATTTTAAACCTCATCAAACAATTTAATTGAAGGTTATTAAAGTTTATGTGGGTCAAAATCTCAAAAGTTGGGATTTGAAGGTCAG
Source organism: Physcomitrellopsis africana (assembly GCA_036785485.1). NCBI lineage: Eukaryota > Viridiplantae > Streptophyta > Bryopsida > Funariales > Funariaceae > Physcomitrellopsis > Physcomitrellopsis africana. The sequence goes on along the minus strand of JAWRVF010000099.1, from coordinate 189,705 downwards.
TGAGGATTTTTTAGATATTTAGCCATCTATTAATTAGATTGAGGTAAAAATTATTTATATGGATAATAGAATTGATTTTTTATTTGTAATAAATTTCAAGAGCAATTGAATAGTATAAAAAGAAGATATTTGTATTGAAAAATTGACATCAAGATTGGAAAAAGAGGGTAGCCTACACTCGAGTAGAAATTTGAGCTTAACTTCTATTTGGTGAGTTGGATCTCCTTTAATTTTTTTTTGTACATATTGTCAACTTAATTATTAAAAGGTGTGAAAAAATTAGAATAAAATAAATAATTAAATCATTAATTATTATGGTTTCAGTTTGCTATAGGATTTATTAGGATTTTATTAAGATTTGATTAGAATTTGGTTAGGATTTTATTAGGATTTGTTTAAGATTTAGAATTTGATTAATATTTGATTATGATTTTATTAAAATTTGATTAAGATTTGATTAAGATTTCATTAGAATTTACTTAAGATTTAGAATTTGAATAAGATTTGATTAGGATTTGATTAAAATTTGATCAGGATTTGATTAGGATTTGATTAAAATTTGATTAGGATTTGATTAAGATTTTATTATAATTTATTTAGGATTTAATATTTGATTAAATTTTGATTAAATTTTGATTAAATTTTGATTAAGATTTCATTAGGATTTGCTTAGAATTTAAGATTTAAGATTTGATTAAGATTTGAATAGGATTTGACTAGAATTTGAGTAGGATTCGTTTATCACGTTAAGTCTTATTTTTGGCATTGTTAGTAATAAATCTTTGACATTATTTTTCAAGCCATAACAAAATTAATTAAGAAGGATTTTATCATTCCTCTTTACATTGCAAACAAGGTTTTAGAATTCTGCAATATATGTTGTGGTTGATCGTGATCCTTGTCATAAAAATAAGAACTTGGTCTCTATTACCCTCTTTCAATCATTTTTTCCAAATATATCCATAAATACTTCAAAGAATGAATTCAAATCATAAAGAAGTCATGAATCTTTTTCCATTAAAGATGCAAATTAAAAAAGAGCAGTTTTAGATAAAAGTGCGCCTATGAATCTAACTTGAGTAAATCCATTAGGATATTGGAAAGGATGCAACCTTAGATATAACTTGACTTGTTGCAGAAATCCTCAAAATTTTGATCTTATTCTATTGAACTTTTCAAAGCATATTAATCTTTGCCTCTTTCACGCTTGTAGAAGTAAGGCTTCCTAGATTTGATTGTAAGGCCAATTTACTTGTTTCTCTCAACTATACAATTTTTTGGCATAGGCTTTGGATTTCTTCCATAGATATAGGAATAATACTTCAATGATTGGTATTAGTGATTCATGAAATTTCCACCTTAAGAGTATTAACAAGCTCCTGAAGATATACAATAATTACAAATCTATTCTTACTTCTACTAAATGTAACATCCATGATCTTTCTTTCGATCTTAGACAACTTAATAACTCCACAATTAAAATTAGAGGAGGATAATCTATAACTTCTAATATCAAATAAAAATTTTTATAAAGAAAGATGATCTCTCTTTCAAAAAAAAAATCAAGGTTAAAAAGCAAAGAATGTTAATTTAAAGGTGGATAGTCCATTGTCATAATACATGCAAATTTGCTCGAGAATGCTCCGGACACTTGGCTGTGGAAGATAAAAGGGAAATACACAACAACAAGATCCTAACAATTCTAATAGAATCCTAAACAACTTCTATTAAACCTTAATAATATTAATCAAAATTTGATACAATCTTAAAGAAATTATAAAAGAAGAATAAATGAATAATATATTAATCATAAAAAAAAACATATAAAATACTAAATTTAGACAATACTAAAAATAAAAATCTTAAAATCCTAAATCATATCTTGTTCAAATCTTAGTTAAATCCTAGGTCAAATCCTAAGTCAAAATCTAAGTCAAATCCTAAGTCAAATCCTAAGTCAAAACTTAAGTCAAATCTTAAGTCAAATCCTAGGTCAAATCCTATTCAAACCATAGATCAAACCCTAAGTCAAAACCTAAGTCAAACCCTAGTCAAACCCTAGTCAAAACCTATGTCAAATCCTAAATCAAATCCTAGGTCAAATCCTATTCAAAACATAGATCAAATCCTAAGTCAAACCCTCATCAAATCCTAATCCTAATCAAATCCTAAATCTTAAATCAAATCCTAAATCAAATCCTAAATAAACCCTAAATCCTAAACCAAATCCTAACCAAATCTTTAATCAAACTCTAACCAATTCAAATCAACCTTAGAGAAAATTAGAACCTCAATATTTGTCGATTAGACCGTTGATCTTAGTTAAAATTTTGTACAGCTTTCAATCTCTTAGTCAACAATAAGCACAACAAATTTGAAAGAAATCAAACTTACCAATGGAAGAAAAATCCTAAAAACTTCTCAGGTGTTGGTCGGCGTCTTTCTCCAACCTTGATTCTGATCTTCCAATATTGATTTCTCCCTTTTTCATCCTTCAATCAGTTTCAAATCACTCATGTATATACTAAAATAAGTCTAATATCCACACAAACAAAGTTTATTCCAATCCAACTGACAAATTGCTTAAGATCTCAATAACCCTAACTAACCCTCAAAACTTAATCTCTGAGACCTTGATCCACTTAAACCCCAATTACATATAACTAAACCATTAGGTTTAGCTCAAATTCATAGTACATATTAATAACAATAATACCCAAAAATCCACAAATTTTCAGCTATGGATCTGTTGCAAAACTTTTGGAATCGCCTAAAACATCAATCCTATTTTATTTCACAAAATCCCAAGTTGCCCAAAACAACTTGACTTTGCAAAGCTTTCACAAAGTCATTTCTTATCTAAATCACTTGAAATCAACTTGTATACAAAACCCTTCAAGTCCACTCCCTAATCCTAGTCTCCGATCTACAAAAGCCTACCGGATCTGCCATAGGCATGCAATTTTGTGCCTTAGGATCTGATTTCAACCCCAGCCCATAACCGGTCCTTTCCAGGTATCTATGTTGAGATTTTTGTGGTAAATTTTTCTGAAACCTCTTCTTAACTCTCTCCTATATATGCCTATATTATTTTATTTCTCAATCTATTTTATTTTGGCTTACTTATGGCCCTACAAAGTAAATAGAAGCTCATTTGTAAAAAGGGCAGCATTAACACTCATTAGTATTACTCCCTTTTTACTATTATCTATTTTTCTAAGATAATTTGCTACAATATTTTGAACTAAGATCTTCTATAATATACTATTTTCACACTCTTTTATCTAATAGTCGCGTTACATCATGACACTGTAATCTTCATACACAATAATAGAAGTGTAATCCATTCACTTCTTAAACTTAAAACAAGAATAATGAATTCTTCATTCTTGTCAAATTGTCAAGGATATAAATCATAAAAGAATAAAATATCAATATACTCTTGCATCATTTGAAAGAATAAAAAATCTCTCAAAAATCGAATAATATTAAAATTAAAATGGCTATTATTAAAGACAAGAAGACTAGAGACTCTTGAAACAAGACTATAAACAAGAAAGGCATTCATAAGAGTGAAGAAGGCTTCATTCTTGTCTCTATATATAATATCTACCTAAGAGCTATATGGTAGCATTCTATAGGACCTCTAATATGTATCTAATTTTCAAGACACATGTCAAGCTTGCAAGATTAGTTTCTTACATGTGCGCCACATACTCAGCTTGTTTTATAAGCTATCAACCATGTGCAATATGTGATTAGCTTGTTGGCCAAGTTTTTAACCTACCAATCACCTATAGACATGTATAAAGATGAATTTGTATCTATCCAGCTTCTAAGAAGCTTTTCTATAAGATATTATTAAATTAATTTACTTTTATTTTATTTCTACCTATCCATATTAACTAGATAATTATTGGAATAAATCTTATGTCAGTGACAATATGTGGTAGATACCATGAGGCACATCTTTGACTTTCTTTGTCTTTGATTAGCTTCAATTCTATCCCTCTTTGTGGAACTTGGAGCTAAAAGGGGAGGTAATATCATGGGTATATAATAGAAGGAGGTTCTAAAAGATTTTATTTAATCTTAAAAGATTCTAAAAGGTTTTTAATATTTTTGAAAAGGCCCTAGTATGTCCTAGTAGGAATGTCCTAGTATGTCCTAAAAAGATTTGAAAAGGCCTTAGAAAATTTTAGAAGATCTTAGATGGTCATAGAAGGTTTTTGGAAGCTTAGATACTTTTAGAAGTTGTCAAAGAAGAATCTTAGGCTTATTTCATTTCTTAGTATGAAAAAAATTCCTCAAGGAGCTTTCTTGTATTTGGTATATATAGAAGTCAAAGCTAAGGGAATCTTTAGTCTCAACAACACAATCCTTATGGCTTAGATTGGATCTTCTAGTCTTGTTCTTATACCTTATTATAGCTCCTTGATTGTGATATAAAAAGAACCTCTTTTATTTCAATTCTTTGAACTTTTAGAATTTTGTTCTATTTGAGTGGTGTATCTATAATACCTACTTCTTTTGATGATGTATAGAATTGATATTTATGGTGGAATCATTAATTTTTTTAATAGAAATTTATATAAAATTATATTAAAAAATAATTTTTTATTCAATAGTCTTCATTAAATTAAAAACCTCTTTAGATAGCCAATGTTTCTATGTATTATGAAAAAAGTAGTATTTATATATTAGATTCCATTACTTTAAAGCTTTATTTAGGATTTTTTTTACATTTATTTTTTTATGTATCTTAAAAAAATATACTTCAATATGATATGGTCCTTTCAAGATCTAATAAATGGATTGGATTGTATAAAGTAAGGTCTAATCACCTTTTGGATGTGATATTCCAACTCTCTTTGAAATATATTGGAGTAGAAGAGAATAAGTAATTTGCCTTACCTCGGCAATTGAAAATAATTTTTTTTTAGAATAGGCATTCAATCTAGAACCTTACACTTTGATAAACAATTTTCACTTAGACAAGGCTAAAAAGACAATGTGAATAAAGTTGAAGGTTTCTTGAAAATTGTTAGATTTGTTCTAAAAACAAAATCAACGAAGAAAGGAGCTTTGGAAGTTAATTTTTTTCTATATCCTAATTAGTGAATTGATCTTTGACCCTCTATCTTATTTATGGATTACTAGAAAAGATTTCATGATATACTTTGCCAAACTTGGTAGAAAGCTTCTTCAAAGAAATAACTCTATTATCAATTTGGTAGCACTAAAATGGTATATGCTCTTTGGTCAAGATTTTGCATTTAGTTGAAAAGATACTTGGTCCACCTCTTGCTCTTACAAAGAAGCCATGTTCATCTAGCTTATATGGCATAAAGGCATAGCAATGAATACTTGGAGGAGAAAAATTAGCCCTAATATTAATTTTCATTGTGCTATGTGTCAACTCCAAATACCTAAATCCATTCTCTATTGGTTTTAAGATTGTCATCAAGCATGTTGTATTTGAGATTGGACCACTTCTCTTTTATATAAATTGATATCCAATTTATGGAATTGAAATCATTGAAGTATGGTGTATTCTCCAAACTAAAAGCCTAGTTTGAAAAAGTCTTATCAAATACAAACAAATTTGTTTGAAATTTATTAAAAAAACATTAACCAAACACCTCCAATATAATTCTTTTTTATTAAAGAGATGGAATAATTCTTGGATGGCAAACCATATACTTAGTTCTAGAACTAACAATATAATTTAATGGAATGTTAAAATACCTCAATGTAGTGTGATCATATACAAAAGTGTTAATGAGCTTGCTCTAAGAGTTATTTCAATTCCGTAGTACTCTTAACTCCTGCTTTAGATATAAGGTATTAAGTAGTATGTTGTAATTTTTTCATTATATTAATGCATTGGATATATCATGTTTTTGTGTCAAAAATCAAAATCAAAATTCAACTATTACATTTGTGACGTGTTTAAATCATTGTTTTTAAAATAGTTCAAAGTTACATATTTTATCATCTAATTTTATTGTGGGATATAAGATAATAATTATCTTACAATGGTATGTTTTTTCAAAAAATCCTTAATCTATTTTGATGTAAATTCCCTTTTATAATTCCCTTCTAAATCTAATTTATTTTAAAGTGCACAAAATTTTATAATTTTCTTAAACCATTTATTGTTGACTCTAAAAATATATTTATTTATTTATTTGATTTTCAAAAACAATGACATCATTAACAAAACTTCAAAATATTACTTGTTCTTTCTTTAAATGTAATTGTTTTACAATCAAATTTATATAAATATAATATCTTGACACATCATTATATAACTTTAATTAATCCAATTTTATTTGTTTGCATTTGATGCAAATTTTGGAATGCCAAAATGAGCCTTATTTATACATACACATGTACACACATAAATATAAAATTCAAAGGTTAACATTTATTAACTTTGAAGGTTACTTTTGGAGTCCTTAAACTTTATAAGCAGCAATCCAATTAATTTAGAAATACAATTTCAACCTCCAAAGCCTTTCACCACCACAGTATCAACACCTTGTAGTAAAAAATCATTTCATACAAATTTCTTGACCAAATGGCCATGTCAAATGATTCCAAGGACTCTGCATGTTACTATTTGCACCATGGTCATACTTCCCTCCGTTAAACTAGGCAAATGAAGCAATCCTTTGATAAAGTAGTCTTCGCATGAAGGGCTAGATGCATTTCACAAGCCCGCGGCTCAGACCCTCAAGGTGAGGCAACAAGAGCACCAACATCTGTCCGACTCTCCTACGTTAACAAGCCTAGAAAAGTTAGAAATAGCTGTAGTATCATTCTAAAGAGTGCAGCTGGCTTCAGATATAGCTCACATCGGGATTCTGCCGGTGCACAGAACGAGTGAAAGTTGGACATAAATTCACTTACAGTAATGAACTTGAAGGTTAAGTTATGGTTTCGACAAAGCCTGTCAATAAGAAAATTTCATCTGGTCATATCTTGACTGGAGCTGCAGATAATAATAAACCCCTTGGACGAAACCTTGAAAATGTAGAAGCATTAAAGCAATCACCATGATAACTACCCTTTTGACATTGATGCCAGACGTTCTCAATCTCAAAAAAATTACGAAATCAGAGCTTCTGAAAACGTAGGTCGGAAAAACTACGAGACCTAATATCGTAGTGGAAATCTTGCTCGTCTTTATCTGCTTCAGGGGCTTCGTGTTGACAGCTTGGAACCATGCAAAAGCATTCGCCATAGCGAAGCTCTACACACAGAAAAATTTATAACTCCTCATCATGCAGCGAATTTTGATTACAGTCTGCAAGTGAATCTCAAACAATAACCCGAGATATTTACAAGATAAGAGATTCTGTAGAGAGTTTCAGAACGTGGCAGTCGAGATTCCTCAAATTCACCTGCATCATGCGCATTTTGCATGTTAGAAATTGTTACGTTCATAAGTACAAAAACTTTTTATATTGTAAGTAAGATGCATGGGCTTACTAGTACAGCTGTGCTCGTTTTGTGAAATTCGGGGATGCAAATCAGCCGCACTTTCTGTTCAGAAGGTCCTGAAGAAATGAACACATTAAAGGGCATCAATACTAACAAACGTAGATCTTATCAACAGCATAAGGAGAATAAAAAATTAATTATGTTATAATGCATGAGTTGGTGATGCGCTCCTCTGGACGATCAACCAAGAGGGACTCTAAAGAGGTGTGGCCTGGACGAGCTACAAATGATGACACAGGATGCATGTACACTTACCGGTGAGCAGCCGAGATGCATAATGAGGCTGATTACCGCAAAAGTACACGTGGGGACAAGTCTCCAAGATAAATGGATCTCTATCTATAAAAGGATAACATCCTGTTGAGCATGCACCATGCACAACATTTAGTCCCAGAAGCAAAAGCATATATTACAATAAGATGCATTGCAACTGACTACATTGAACAACCCAGAATTAGATGTTGCAACAGACCAAGGGTATCAGGAGCTGTAGGTGCCAGATGACGCCACATTAGAGTTCGTTCCATAAAGTCTAAACGGTCTTCCGCCTCTGAATACTTGCTCAAGTCGTCAATGTTCTGACCTGATGTTCCTAAAAACCTGCTTTCCAATGTTCTTTAACGTCAATAAGTTTAAAAACCTTTCCAATTTGCTCACAAAAGAAATTAGAAATCACTATGATGCTTTTTTTTTCATTTAAATTTTTGTATTTATTTTCGTCAGATCTATTTAAACTGATTAAAATAGAATGAGGCCAGCGATGTAAACAAATCTTCAGGAAATTCAGTTTGACAGTGTTAAACTATCGAACTGAATGAATTCATTATCTTCGCCAAGTTTGCATCAGAAAGTCTAACAGAACTAATCGATAAGTATGTACAAACAGGGAAAAAATAAAAAGTAAAAACAAACAAATAAGTACAGTGTGTTCTGTAAGATCAACATAGTCAATGATGCGAAGGCTTGAAATGGGACCACTCATTCTGATAGAAACTCACAAAACATCGTCAAGCTCGAATTGGTGGGGATTGGTAGCTGAAACGAAAGTGTTGTACATGGTAGCACCCGGAAATAAACACTTGTGAAGTGGCTGGTGCACGGGGAAAAAAAATGTAAGTACAAAACTCTGAAGCCCAAATATTTGCAGATTTACTGCAATTATGCAGTTATGCAAGGACACGTCATAATGGGTAATGTGAGTCATCAACAACGTAAACTAGAAGAAAATTAGCGAATAAAAATTGGAGCATGATAATGTGACTTTAATAATCGGCTATAGTGTAAATTAAAAACTGGAAATCACCTCACTATCATTAAGGCACAATGGACTAGAGACATGCTTAACTTGGACCAACCTGCTGTGGAAGAGAAAAATTGGCTGGATCATTTGCTCCAGGCATAACGTCCACTGGCATGGCTGCTGAAATCTGATGTTACGTGGCCGATGGTGACTGTGAGAGATATAATCAACAGAATCTATGGAACTTGTTTTAAATCAAGAATGTGGCAACACTTAACCGTAAAAAATGAATAAATAAATTCAGAATAACTCCTGGTCATAAGCAGTACTCAATGGATATGTCGATATTAATTACTACGGATTTTCAACTGATAGGATTCTGCACCATCCTGGGTAATAGTCAAAGACCCCAATACCTGAATCAGAGCTAAATCAAGTTCCTTGACTGGTTCGACAAGCTTGCTTTGGTTTTTTGCCAACATTGGCTGCACGACACACATGTTGCTTCTCAGTAAGATTCAATTTTGATCTCTACTTACCACTGCGGTTTAAGTTAAAGCGCAAAAACGACAGAAGAGAAGGAAGCTGCAGAATCAAACTGTGCGCAAAAAGCCCCTTACAAGTCAGGGCCTGAATTCAGGTTTGAGGTACACGTTGAATTCCACTCAGTGGCTTAAGAAGGTAGAGCAGTCAAAACATGAAATCTATCAGGTGTGTATCCTGCATTAAAGATAATGAAGGCAAAAACTCTGCATCAATAGAGTACATAGCAAGTAGAGAAGACATGTATGCACCTGTCCATTAGACATACTGGTCTGCAAGTCGAGGGAACCACCAGCAATGACCACGCGTACTATCTGTGAACTTAAACTTTGTTCCTGAAATGGCAGTCATCATGTCACTTCTATGTTAACAGGTCTTGCAATCTCAAGCATGAGATAGGTTATCGTACCACAATCACTGGTATCCTTGAATGATACAGTACAATGGATAACCTGTAAGTTCAATGGCACTACTTCTGATGCAATCTAAACAGCTGCAGTGTTTGCGGTAACTCTTGGAACGATCATCAGAACTCGGAAATGACAGAAACTCAAATTGGACGCAGAAAAAAACCTGCTCTTCCCCGAGATGGCCAGTTAAGTGATCCACAAGGAGCTGCAGATCAAGCGGATTTGTACCATGACCGCCAATTTTCAGCCCAGATACAAACAGAACGAATTTGTCGACATCTGTTAGCATTATTAAAAAAAAAAAGATGCTCATCATTCTTATTCAATAGATCAGATATAATGTTGTAAAGTGTAACTGAATATAAAGCTAACCCTAATTAGGAAAACGTTAAATAGATAGCACCGTAGCCAAAAATATATATAATATGAGCGTTTAGGGTTGATTCTCTGTCACAATTACAGCTGGTTGACAAGTGCAACTAAGGTGTATTCCACAACCACCACGGTGACATGTTGATCGACCAACCTGAATTCTTCAAGGGCTTCTGCGGCGGCAGGCCAGCCACCATGACATCTTCCACAAAGAATTCACCATCTTTCTCCTCTCGACCAACGACAGCCACAACAACCCCTATTATAGAAGTGAGATGGCAAGTTTAAATTCAATACTCTCTTGAGTTTTCGACTGCAACAAGAAGCTTCGTAATATTGCTTATAACTGATTATTGACTCTTACTAATACAGAATTCATTGAAAGAATAAAATAGAAAACGAAGTTTTACTAGACATACCGGTCACATACATTGAAGACAAAACAGCACTTCCCGTCAACTTCACACGCCCACTCTCATCTTCAAGGATTAAATAGTCGTCTTTGTGCGTGAACTTGTTGGGAGCTGCTAGAGGCACCACGGATCTCTGCATCGATACCGACAAATTTTCATGAAGAGAGGCAAGCAGAGCGAACCATACAAAAAAACAATATTCTCACTGTCCATGCGATTCGCTTGACCAAATCATCTCAACCGTCTAATAGCAAAAACACATACCACGAATTGATTAGCTGCTTCCTCTCACCTCTTTAGAATACTCATCAAGAACAGAAGGTTTCAGCTGCATTTGCTTGTAAAGCGTCCCTATGACGACGCAAGCTTTGCCCTCCTCCAAAGCTAAGATGTTGCACACTGCACAGAACATGTAGGTTTGAAAGCGAGAAAACTTTCACAATCTCAAAGAAAATCAAAACATACTAAATCGGTTCAGGAAGGATAACAGACACGAAGTCGCACACCTGGAAGAGAGGGCCACCGTTCCTGGATGCAGGGGGTAAGGTGTTGTCGAATCGTAACAATGCGGATAAAATACAACTGACTGTATTGCTGGCCTTTGTAGCGCTGCATACTGAGCCCGTATTTTTGGTCCTGAAGAATATCAGAACAAAGCAAGCATTACAACAATTGGCACCAGCGATTATCGAGAAAAGTTAGCGATACTCAACCAGAAAACAGAAAATAATACTCACCTGAGAGACGTAGGGAGCGTGGAGTCGAGGAATAGTCGCGGGATCCATGTCTGTGTCCATGACTGCCATGAAACTCACCAGGCTATGGAGTCGGCGATCAACAACGCATACAAAAAAAAACAAAACAACGAAGGGCACAAAGAGGCGCGCGCGGGGAGAGTGAAAACTCGAAATCACGCGGGACGAAGACTCTCAAACGCAACCCCACACTGAGTGTACCTCTCACCCGGAGCTCAGCACGCACCGTATTTTCTCTTTCTACTCTATACGGTATTATGTATAGCATATGATATAGTAAGTTTTGTAATGTATCGTATTGTGTGATTGTTTGATATATGGTACAAAGTATCGTATCGTATCGTATCGTATCGTATCTCTAATCACGTCTTCAATTTTGTGTGTTCTCTTGTTTGGATTCCATTGTTCTGCATATTAAGTCTGGTGTTCTATGATCAATATCAACAACTTTTAAATTGTAACCACTATTTTCATATGTTTGGTTACTGAAGGGAGTTCTTGAAGATAGATTAGAGGTGCACCATGGTGATTTTTGCAACAGTTTAATAATTAAATATTCAAGGTATAAAACATAAAAAGTGGTGAATTTTACTTCTTTATATTTTTTGAAATATATTTTTATTGTAACTAAAAAAATGTATAAAGAACTTATATTTCTTTTCTTACATACATTTATAATTGTTTTTACAAAAATAGAAAATAAACAACTAGCATGTATACTTAACAAACTGTCATATGCAAAAACTATTAGATATAAAATTTAAATTGTCACAAATTTTAAAGCGTTCAAATTGAAATAAAGATCTTTATAAAAGACATGTTTTTTATAAAAAAATAGATAATACAATGAAACACATTTGGTACATTAGAAAAGACTTATGGTGTTTGATAATATTATTAGAGATACTTGATAGAATTTTATATATTTTATTTAAATATAATTATAAAATCATCAATAATTATTAAATAATTAGATAGTCTTTTTACTATGATAAAATCTAAGATATATTTAAGACATATCATATTAAAAACTTATGAAGCAATTTGGATTATTATTGTTTCTTATAAAATTTAATTTTAAAAGAGATAATATTGGCACATGTATCTATATCACTCAAATAAATAGAAGTAAATAAAAATATATAAAATAAATAGTTTATTTCTTAAGAAATATTAATTAAGCTTTTTAGATAGAAATTGGATTTATAAGTGTTCTTTGATCTATTATATGTTTATAAAAAGATATTTAAAGAATATTTGTAGAAGTATCTTATAACTTTAATTCTTCTCTTACAACTCTTATGGTCTAAAGAAAGTTTCTACATATCTTTTTTTTTATTTTTTAACTAATATATATAAGAAAAATATTAAATCTATTTTTAATCTTATCAAAGACTTTTTTGTTTTCTAATCTTGCTTTAAGATTTTATGATTTCTTTATAGCTAATACTATCTAATGTAATATATTCTTAAAATCATATATATATATATATATATATATGTATATATACAGAGAGAGAGAGAGAGAGAGAGAGAGAGAGAGAGAGAGTTTTACTGCATTTATGAATTGAATTAGACATATGTTGTATAAATGAAGATTTATATTAAGTTTACTTTGTCTATATCTACTTTTATTCCTTCTTTGCTCACCACATGCTCAAGCAATAATCTAGTTTATATTCCAATAAAATATTTTTTGAAGTAGAATTTTAAGTTGGCCTCCTAATATCTTTCAAGTATTTTCCTCAAGCATTCTTTATATTAGAACTTGTTGCTATATACTACAAAGTTGTCAATAAACACTTTAATAAAGTGCCTAAAGAGATTCCAAAAAATATCCATTATAAGTCTCTAGAAAGTTCCAAGAGCATTATACAATCTAAACAACATTTCGCTGAAGACAAAAGTATTCTACTCAATAGTGAAGGTAGTCTTTAATTGGTCTTTTGCTTGAATGAATATTTAATTGTACCTTGCAAATCCATTCAAGAAATTGTACAACTTGTGTCTTACAATATGATTTAGTATAATGTTTGTAAAAAATAATAAAAACTAATCTTTCTTAATGGTGACATTTAGTTTTGAAAATCTTCACAAACTCAGATTTTGAACTTCTTATCAACTCTTATCTTCTTTTGAACCACTACTATAGACAAGACTCATTCCAAATTTTTAATTAAAAAAATAAATCTAACTTCTAACAACTTATATAAATCATCCTTCATTATAAGAATGTATTTTGAATTTAGATGGTACTACTTCTATCTTATTGGTATAGCTTTTTTATTAAATCAATCAAATGTTCTTTGAGTTCAAGCAATATTTCTATTAAGTTTGATTGTTTTTAAGTAAATACATCTAAATATTTTCTAAACATTATAGTATACACTTCTTTTTCCACCCCTTGAATTATCTTTATAAGGTAGAAGAATCTTTTGGTTGCTACCTCTAATTGGTCATATTATATTGCAAACACAATATTTTTGACATATTTTCCTTCTCCTTCCATTGAAGATAAAAACTTACTCTAACTTAGAAAAATACTTTTCATTTTTTTGTAGCCTATAGAAATCCTTCCATGGTAGATTTGGTCTTTCACATATTCGGCTATTAGTAGTATATCTATTTCTTCTAACAAGCAATCTTCTTTCTTTCTAGATTTTTATTTGTCCCTTGAGAGTTCTTTGTCAATAATTAGGATTCTTTCTTCCAAGATTACTTCCAAAAATTCAAAGTCTTTTTTTACAAGTCTTTTAAATATTTCTACCAAATAGTTGGTATCACTACTAGTCTCTTCTCCCATAGTCCAATCCAAAGTGCAACCCTCATTTAGTACAATTTTACTTAGGTCCACTAGGTCAAGTAGCACCTATACTAACAATTCTTCTAATGTTTTCTTTGTTGGAATACTTTCTTCTTCTATTGAGGATTCTACTTTAAAGATTACATTCAAATTCTTTTCTACTATTTTCTTTTTATCTTATCTTTTTTTTTGAGATTTCTTCATCATTTCTTGTTACCTTCTTTAATCTTTATCGTAGGTGGAGCTTCTAATATTCACTTTCATGACTTTGTCTTCATTGAGTCTTTTTTTCTATAGATTCTACCTCTTCCCTTCATGTATTTGAATTAGTAACTTTGGATGTACTTCTATAATTGAGTGCAATATGCTCCAAAGGTGGTGGATCAACTTGTCTATATTTTAGTTATTGTTGTATTGGAAAGCAGCTATAAGATAAAAGAGCAAAAAAAGACTTATATTATAAAGAAGCTTAATTAAAAACTAAGTTATAAAATTATTTTAAAAAATATAAATAAATAAATAAATAAATAAATAAATAAATAAATAAATAAATAAATAAATAAAGAAGTAATAATTTTTTTAAAAATTAATGCTATCTTTTTATAAAAAGAGCTTTTATTTATTTTGTAGAGCCATAAACAAAATAAGACAAGGTAGATTAGCATAAATAAATTGGATTGAAATAAAAGTTATTTTTATAGGTGGTAGACTTTATTTTTTACTTGTATACAAATTTTAGAAGCAATTAAATGGTACTAAAAGAAGATATTGGCATTAGAAGGTTGGCATTAAGGTTGGAGAAGGAGGCCAACCTATATCCAAGCAGAATTTTGAGCTTATTTTTTATTTTGTGAGTTGAATCTTCTTTAAAATTTTTATAGATATTTTCAACTTAGTTGTTGAAAGATGTGCAAATTTTGAATCAAAATCAATAGTTCAATCAATAACTATTAAGATTTTAATCAATTATAGAGTTTATTAGGATTTTATTAGGATTTAGTTAGGATTATTAGAATTCATTTAGAATTTGATTAGGATTTTATTAGGATTTATTTAGGATTTAAGATTTGATTATGATATTATTAAGATTATTTATGATTTAAGATTTGATTTAAGATTTGATTTAAGATTTGATTTGGATTTGATTAGGATTTTGTTAAAATTTGATTTAAGATTTGATTAAGATTTTATTAGGATTTGATTTAGGATTTGATTAGGATTTGATTTAAGATTTGATTATGATTTGATTTAGGATTTGACTTAAAGTTTGATTAGGATTTGACTTAGGATTTAATTAAAGATTTAACTAAAATTTGGCTTAGGATTTTGAATTAGGATTTGACTTAGGATTTGATTAAGGTTTGATTTAAGATTTTATTAAGATTTTATTTAGGATATGTATATGGATCCAAATATTACAAGTATATTTCAAGCATTTACATTATGTATACAACAACAATAATGCAATGATTGCAAGGAGGCTTTGACAACCAAAGTATTACAAGTAGTAGTTAAGAAGATTGATTAATTTGATAGAAAAGATATTTTAAAATATTTTAGATGTTATATGTAAAAAATAGAATTAAATTTTATTTCCAAAAAAAAAAAAAAAAATTGGATTATTTGAACTTGCAACAGTACCAAAGATAAAAAATATATTAAATTAATTATAGAGCAGTTTAGGAGATCATGGGAGATATTTTCACATACATTAAAGGATGAATATTTTTTGAAAGACATTGATTGAGTTACTAAGAAATTATTCTTAAAATACATTGAGTAGTCTAACAAAAATTTGTAAGCTACAAATCTATTAAAGGAATTTGAAAGACAATATTTTCAATTATCAAAAGTAGAAAAATTAATATTGGAGTCAAATAAGATTGAGTTATTTCTTCTAGCTATTGATAGAAAATTATAAGAAAAATTGGAGGTTCTTTTTGAAGATAAAGAGAAAGATTAAGGATTAACAACAAAATAAAGGGATGTTGAAGATGTTGTGGGATTGCTTGCAAAATAAGAAAGGAGAAAGAATAGGGTTAATATTTAACGAGGAGATTAAGCATCTAGAACTTGAGTGTCTACTACACAATCAATCATACCTATTGTTCAAACTCTAGTGGTTATATTGAAAAAAGAAGATATGGGAGTTGAAGAAATTATACATGGAATGCAAGATCTTCAAATTAAACTTGCAAGGCTTGAAGAAAAAACTTCTACAAACAATTCAAAGGCTACTTCTAAACAAAGATATGTGCAAAGATGTATTTGGTGTAATGATATTTTTTATTCTCAAAAAGATTGTGATAAATTCAATGACATGGTTTGATAAAGAATTTTTTTTGGAAAGATGAAAAAATAGCATTAAAGAATATTGAAGGTCTTCTTTAAACCAACTTTGATAAAGAAAATAAGAAAGCATTAGTTTAAAATTATATAATAAGAGATGGAGTTATAATATAAGAAGTAGCAAATTATGGTGTTAGTATGGATAATGACTTTAATAGAAATATGGAAATAAGTGGATTTTGGTCTTCTATCATTTCTACAATACAAAAGAAAAAGATACCATGGAAAGCATTATTAAGGATTATAGCTATAATTTATAATTCTACACATTGAGAAGATATTGTAGAGGCTCTTTCAATTGATGCATACATTACTAAGAGCTAATATGAAGCTTTAATGGAAGAAAAGAGAAAGAAGGATTCTGATGATACAAGACAAGAAAATTCTTTTAAGAGATAAATTTAAGGAGATAAGGCTTATGATATGGCTTCACAAGAATTACGTATAGATGATGCCACAATAATTTTAAAGGAAAAGAAAAAAAAATAAAAAAAAGAAATAAACCAATGGTTTATAAATTATTCTCTCATATTAAAACAACAACAAATTTTAAAAAGGGTGCTTGAGGAATGTGTATTCAATGCTAAGATTGAGTTTACATTGAAAGAGATTCTAAGGATTGCAAAAAAAGAATTTCATGATATTATTATTGACAACATTAAATAGAAGAGGTAATTAATAGGTAAAACAAGATTGAACCATGCTATTATTGTGAAGATATATAAGAATGAAATTTTTTTGTTAATTGTTGCAAACAATTAGCAAGTGAAGAAAGAGGTCATAATCAAGAAGTACATTTTAAGGATTGAAATAAAATAGAGATAGAGGCTTTAAGTCATTACACTTGAAAATATTGGACTAGAGTGACTACGAAAGTATTAATAAAGGTTGGTAATATAGAAGAACCAATTGTTGCTTTAATTAATCAAGGTTATAAAATAATTCTTATGTCCAAAGATCTTTATAAGAAACAAAAGTGGCCAATTAATATAGAACATGGATAGACAATATAAGTGGCTAATAATATACAAGGTGAATTATATGAAGTTTATCTAGATATCAAGATCTGGATTGGTGATGTTGCAATAGAGCAAAATTTCTTTATTCAAGATATGACATCTTATTTGCTTATTTTGAGGCAATCATATATTATAACAACACAGATAGAGACAAAAGTACTTGATGATGATTTAGCTTATACACGGATATGCAACGAGCATAGAAAAAATATAGTATAATTTCTAATTGTATCTCCCAATCATAAGCGAAATTGAGACAAATTGAAAGAGAATCTATTATTAAGAAATATTGAAGAATTTAAAGATTTTAGAAAAGTACCACTATAAAGCTAGATTATGGAGGTACAAAAGGGAAGATACTCTTATGAGATGTAGGTGCCTTTGATACAAATTTTATTTATATTTTTAAAAATAGAAGTATTATATATAAAAAAGTTGAAGATTTAAAATATAAAAAATATAATATTAAAAAAGAATTATGTGTATTGGAGACATTAGAAGATGATGAAAAGATTGGAAGATTCTTTGGAATTGATTACATTAATTGATTATATTAATTGATTACATTAATTGATTACATTAATTGAGATGATGATAAAGTTGTGAAAATTTATTTAAGAAAAATTTATTTTATATTTGAATCTTTTCAAGGACAAGAGATTATTATAGAAACAAAATATAAGGCAGTGGATAAGATGGTAAAACCTATTCTGGGACCTTTGTTAGAAGATTTTAAAGAACAAATAAGAGAAGCATCAAGAAAAAAAAAATTTAAGAGATCCAAAAAGTATTGAATATCAATTCACCAAGAAGACTTTTGAAGAATTGAAGATTCGATCTAATGGTTCTTTGTTGTCAAAGGAAATTGTATATTTCAAAAAGATGCTTGCAAAATGAAATAAATCATTTGCTTTTGAATCTGATGAGATAGGATGTGTGAATCCTAATATTGTAGCTCTTATGGTTATCTTTACAATATCACATGTGCCCTAGAACTTGAAACCAATTCCAGTGCCAAAAGTTCACTTACCTAAATTGACAAATTTATTGAAAGAAAAGATAGAAATGAAGATTTTAGAGCCTTTTTTGCTCTATATTCTAATTTTTGATTTATAATGCTTGAGAAGAATAAATTTATCCAAGATGTGCAGTCAATAAATGCAATAGCTATTAGAAATGTAAGTATAGGACCTTTAGTAAATGAGTTTCCTGAAGCATTTGCAAGAAGGGTAATTTATCCAATAGATGATTTATATTCGAGCTATGATCAATTTCAACTTGTATATAGAAGTAGAAATATGAAAATAATAAGAACACCACTTGGGCTACTTAAAATGTATATTCTTCTATAATAAGCTACTAATTCAATTGCACATATGATGAATGGAATGAATAAGATATTGAGAGATTTCATTTCTAAAAAAACTATGCTTATTTTAGATGATGTTCCTATAAAAGAATATAAAGACAAAAAAAAAAAGATGAAATTTTAGATAAGAGAGGATGCTGCAAGAATGTTGTTGATCATATACAAGATTGTGAAAAGATTTCAACTTAAAGAAATTCCAGTTACACTATCTAGAGTAAAATCTATATTTAAAATAAAAGAGATTGTAATTGTTAGACATTTATGTGGATTTTATGGAAGACAATCGAATCCAAGCAAAGTTGATGTAATTAGAAAGATAAGAGAGATATATGTTTTATTGTATATATATTATGTTATTATTGCATATATGTTTTATTATATATATATTCCTCATTATGCTATTGTAGTAGAGAGAATTTGCCTCAAGGAAGCATGGAGCTTTTGGTTGCTACTAATTACTCAAATAAGTTCCAAAATAACAAAATCTCTAAATTTATATAAAAGTCTTCTTTATAGGACTATTACATCCAATACATAAGTCTTATTTTTACAAAACATTCAAAATATAATAAAATGCTTTAAAACCTTCATTCACTCGTAGGGAGGGAATTTTTTTTTAACTTTAATAATCTATAATTTTTAATCCAACTATCCAAATCCACTCAAAATTTACATCAAGTACTAATATATTTTTAACAACTACCATAACAAATTTTAGCTATTAATTTGTTATTAATCTTTAGATATCGCCAAAATCCTAACAATAGCTTCAAATACTTATTTATAAATATTTGCATACTAAATTTTTCATATCTCCCAACTTAAATGTTCAAATGCTATGAAACTTTGATGTATAGCTTTTTAATATAATAAGACACCTTTTTTAAAAAATTTAGACTAAAAATTAATCTAAAAGCTCAAGATATGACAAAAACCATCACTATTAATAAAATAATCTACTTGCTGTCTTGGAATTCAATCTACTATCTTTGACTTCCAATATCTCTTTCTTTAAAATTTTAAATATAGCAATTCTTCCATATCAAATATAGATCTTAAAATCACCTCTCCAATTGTATCTTCCGATCTCCAAAAGCTCTCATACAACTGCTTGTATTTTCAAAAGAATAACAGTAGGTATGATTTATACACTTTAACTTCAAGCGCATACTCCTCCTTCATAAAAATTCTAAATCTCTCAATTCTTATACCAAAATTGTAGTACAATTATTCTAATACACATCTAGACTTATGAATATATTATATATTTTATTTGATTTTTATATAATATAAATAATTATAGTATAATAACGCTCATATAAAAAAATCTATTATATGAATTATTATAAAAAGATTATTGATACAAATGAAAGAAAAAGCATACTAAAGCAATATAAAGGCATTATTATTATCACTTTCAATTTTTAAAAAAATTAATTATAAGTAAAATAGACAAATAATTCTTATTATAGATACTAGTCCTATTGCTATTAGGTGGACTATAGATCAAGACAATTTAAGTGGAAATAGATTTGCAGTTTGATTTGGAGTTAAGGTTTTGAGTACTTGCCAGCATCTATATTTATAAGTGAAAAGAGAGCTATGGAGAGTTGTTTTGGCAATGAAAGCAAAAAAAGATTATTTAATTGATGCAGTAATAGTAATTGAAATAGATTACTTGACATAGCTTAGAATGATAATTAATTATACAACACTAGATGGATTACTTATATCAAATCATTAAATCTAAAATTTAGGCATATTTCTAAAAAATATAATTTAATGGTAGATATACTATCTTAAGTAAGATATGATAATGAAGATGAGATGATTGAAGATATTAATGATATTGAAATAAAATTTTATTTTGTTTCAAATCTTAATAAGGAAGACAAGTTATTTTTTGAAGAGCTTTATGAAGGAGAATTATTGGATACTAGTTATTATTTGAGTACCTTGACTATGTAAGCAAATTGGTCTATAGAAAAAATTTTAAAAATTTTAAAAAATACACATAAATTTTTATTTTAAAAAAGATTCTTATAAAAGAGACCAAAGAAAGGAATTAGAATGCTACAATAGATAATAGGCAATAAGAAAGACCAAAAAAAATTATTAAAAAAAATTCACAATAGTCTATGGATAGAATATAGGAGAATTTGGACCACATTTGTTAAACTTAAAGAATAATATTGGTGAAAAATATATATCAAGATATACTTTTATTTATAGAATCATATACAACTTGTGAAACGTATTCTAATATATAACATTGAGATGGTTTACATCCAATATATCCTTTAGCCATTCATTTTAAATAGATTATTGATTTGATTATTATGCTTGTTAGATTATGGAAAATGAAATATTTAGCCTTGACTTGCAAGGATTTATTAAACCAAGTTAAAAGAAGAGTACTAAAAACAAAGTCTATTGAAGGAATTTATAGATTTTTACTTGAAGATATTATTTGCCACTATGGATGTATGGGAAAGATCACTACAGATCATAGATGATTAGATGTAAGAAAAGCTTGTGATTTCTTTGAAAGGTGTGGAATTAAATTATCATTGGCTATTGCTTATAATCTAGAAAGAAATGCAAAAAGTGAACGTGGTCATCCATCGATTTTAAAAGCATTACTTAAAATTTATAATGGAAGAGTAAAAGAATGGCCTTGATTCTTGCTATTTGTATTGTAGGCTGATCAAACAATTCATAGTTTAATATTAAGATATATGCCTATTGAGCTTATGACAAGTTAAAAATATATTATGTCGATTGAAGAAAATGTACCAACTTGAAGTGTGCTATGATAGGAAGATGGATTGATAAGAAAAGAATTTTTAGCCATTAGGATTTGGCAACTTAAACAAAGATCAAAAGATGAGCAAATAGCATTAGAAAGGTTGAAAAAGATAAGGTTACAAAATAAGGCTCAATTTGATAAACAACATCAATTAAAGCCTAAAGCAATTGAAGAAGGTGATTGGATTTTTGTCTATAATAGTAAATTGGATAATCAACATAATATCTTATAAAAGTTTTCTAAACAATGGTTTGGATTGTATATATTAACAATGATTTATGATAATACAACCTATTTTCTTAGAAAGTTGGATGGAACAAAGTTAAAAACACCAATTGCTAGAAAGCAAGTGAAGATATTTAAACAATGACATTTAAAAGTCAATATAGAAGATTTTATTGAAGACTTTAACTTTCAAAGCTAAAAAGATGGTTTTGATTTGGGTAATGAAAATAATGAAGAAAAAATTGATGAAGACATTGAAGACATAATATGAAGCCAACAACAACATATGATTTATTTGGTGTATATTAGAGGATGCGCAGGTTTAAAGCAAATGGATGTCGTATTATAATATAGCTATAAGATGAAAGAGAAAAAGAAGACTTATATTATAAAGAAGCTTACTTAAAAACTAAGTTATAAAATTATTTTAAAAAATATAAATAAATAAATTTAAAAAATAAAGAGGTACTAAATTTTCTTAAGATTAATGCTATCTTTTTATAAAAAGAGCTTCTATTTACTTTGTAGGGCCATAAACAAAATAAGACAAGGTAGATTAGCAAAAATACTACTATAAACATCTTAAGATCAAAGTAAAGGATAGTTTCTAGTAAAAATTATTTAAAAAATCCATAGATTGATATCCAAGGAGGGCCAATTATGAACCATGGTTGAAACTAGATTCTAGGATACAAAATCATATATTTATAGCAGATAAGAATTTCTTTGATTGATCAAAAAGTGGAATTTGAAAGTAAACTCAATTGGGCTTTTTTGAGCATTGGTTTTGAGTGATTTTAACAAATATTGACTACGTAAGAGCTTTGCAAAGCTAGGATTGATTTAGGTGACTATGGATTTTATAAAATAAAAAGAGATTTATTTTTTTGAGCATTTTGTAAGTTTGATTATAGATCTACAGGTCAAATTTTGTGAGTTTGTGATTGTAGTTGTGTTGAATATATGCTATAAATTTGAACTTGATCTAATAACTCAATTAAAGGTTATTAAAGTTCAAATAGGTCAAGATCTTAGAAATTGGATTTTAAAGATTAGTGAGGGTTTCTAAGATATTTAGCCATCTATTAGTTGGATTGAAATAAAAGTTATTTTTATAGATGGTAGACTTTATTTTTTACTTGTATACAAATTTTAGAAGCAATTAAATGGTACTAAAAGAAGATATTGGCATTGGAAGATTAGCATTAAGGTTGGAGAAGGAGGCCAACCTATATCCAAGTAGAATTTTGAGCTTATTTTTTATTTTGTGAGTTGAATCTTCTTCAAAAAATTTATAGATATTGTCAACTTAGTTGTTGAAAGATATACAAATTTTGAATAAAAATCAATAGTTTAATCAATAGCTATTAGGATTTTAATATGTTATAGGATTTATTAAAATTTGATTAGGATTTAATTAGGATTAATAAAATCCATTTAAAATTTGACTAGGATTTTATTAGAATTTATTTAGGATTTAGGATTTGACTAGGATTTCATTAAGGTTTGATTTAAGATTTGACTAAAGTTTGATTTAAGATTTAATTAGAATTTAATTAATATTATATTAGGATTTAATTTAAAATTTAATTAGAATTTATTTAAGATTTTATTAGGATTTAATTTAAAATTTAATTAGAATTTGGTTAAAATTTCATTACAATTTGATTTAAGGTTTTATTAGGATTTCATTAAAATTTGATTTAGGATTTGATTAGAATTTTATTTAAAGTTTCATTAGGATTTGATTTAGAATTTGACTAAGAGTTTATTAGAATTTGACTTAAGATTTGACTTAAGATTTAATTTAGGATTTGATTTAGAATTTGATTTAGATTTAACTTAGGATTTTAAATTAATATTTGACTTAGGATTTGACTAAAGTTTGAATTAAAATTTGAATATGATTTGACTAAAATTTATTAAAATTTAATTAAGACTTGATTAGGATTTGATTAAGGTTATATTAGAATTTATTTAGAATTTTATTAAAATTTAATTGGAATTTATTTAGAATTATATAAAGATTGTTAGATGTTTGATTAGTTATAATATATAAGTGTATCTTTTATAACCAAGTACCTAGTGTATTTTCAAATAAGATGACATATAATATGATACCATAAATTAGATTCATATTATTAGTTTAGTTTCTTATAGCCTACTTACCTATAATTTCTTCTCTTTAATAACATATATATTTTTTATAGAGCAATTGCTCAAATAGTGATCTAAAGCATTATAAGTCTAATAAGTGCCATATTTCTTTTCTCCATATCTTACGTTCTATGTTGTAGGCACTAGTGCATTATTATTAATCTTGGTTGATGGTGCTCTTGATTGTTCATATATGATTGAAATACCATCTATGCTTCTTGAGATCTCAAATCAAGTGTCACCTTATATAGGTTCTCCTCCTATCTTTTATTAATACCATAATAAAGGTCATCTTCTTGTTCTACAAAGTGGACTCTCTTTTTATATAAAAATAGATATTTATTTGAAAAATACCTGAAAGTTTCATATTTAATACACCAAATATTCCATTATCCTAATAAAATCATAATAAAATCTTAATTAAACTCTAATCAAATCCTAAATAAATCTTAACAAATCTTGATTAAATTTTAATAAAATCCTAATCAAATTCTAAATGAATCTTAATAAATCATAACTAAATCATAATCAAATCCTAATAAATCTTATAGCTTATTAAAACTTCAATAATTAATGATTGAACTATTCATTTTATTTCAAAATTTGTATACTTTTCAACAATTAATTTGGAAAAAAGTATAATTTTTTTTGAAAAAGATCCAATTTATTAAATAGAAGATAAATTCAAAAATCTTCTTGGATGTAGGCCAGCCTCCATCTTCAAGCTTGATGCTAATCTTCTATATTGATTTTTGTATGTCTTTGTTTAAATATCTTTATCCTCTTTCTAGCAATTGGTATTTTCAACCTTATTTCATTGAACTCTCATAGTAAATAGGTTGCATTATCATAAACTAATATTTTTACATACAGTCCAAATCAATATTTAAAAAACTTTCATAAAATATTATGTTGATTATCTAAGATATTATTATAAACTAAGATCTAATCACCTTCTTCTATTTTTTTAGGCTATAGTCAATGCATTTTATCAAATCTTTTTTATTCTTTTCTCTTGCTTCTTTCAACATCCCTATTATTACTTCAATATTCTCAAGTCTTCTTTCCAATTGTTAGATCCGTAATGCTAAAAGTTCCTCTCTATAAAGATCATCCTTGCAATGTAATACTCTTCTATATAGGCGCTATTTCTTCTATTAGCATAATTAACTTTTATCCATATATTAACTTAGATGGCATATAATTAATCACTATACTATGAGTTATGTGATTTGATCATAATCCAAATGGTAGAAGTCTTGGCCACTAATGTACTTTGTCATTGTATGCCTTTACTAATGCCTTAATAATAGGTGAATGTCCATGCTTACTCTTCTTATTACCTTCTGGATTATATGGTATTGTCAAAAAAATTTAATTTGCATTCTATTAAAGAATTTTTTTGCTTCTTTTGCATCCAATTCACTTCTATCCGTAGTAATTTTTTCAATACAACCATAGCAATAAATAATATCATCTAAGAAAAATTGATATATACTTTTAATACTTTTTATTCTTAATGCTTGTTCTTCAATCATATTTGATAAATCTTCATATGCAAGTACTAAATACTTCACTTGTCTAAGCTCCATAAGTATTGCTACTAAATCTACTATTGTCACAAATATAAGATTTACTCCAATAATTATCTAGTTAATATGGATAGATAGAAGTAGATAAAAGTAGATTAATTTGATAATATCTTATAAAAAATCTTCTTGGAAGATTTATAGATGCGGATTCATCTTTATACATGTCTATAAGTAATAGTAAGTTAGAAACTTGGCCAATAAACTAGCCACATATTGCACATGTTGGTAGCTTGTGGAATAAGCTAAATACATGGCGCACATGTAAGAAACTTATTTGATAAGTTTAACATGTGTCTTGCAAATTAGACACATGTTGGAGGTCCTATAGAATGCTGCCACATAGCTTTTAGGTAGATAGTATATATAGAGACAAGAATAAATCCTTCTTTACTCTTGTCAATTCTTTTCTTGCTTCTAATCTAATTCAAAAATCTCTTGTAATTTCTAGTCTTTGACAATAGTCATTCTAATTTTTTTTTTAAATATATATACTTCTTTATTTCTATTTTTTTATTTTTTTTGATATAAGTTTCATTAATTTATGTATCTTCTTGAATTTATATCCTTGACAGATTAACAAAAATAAAGATACAATATTTAAACTTTGTCTTTTTTATTTTTATTTTATTAAGAGTGAATTATTCTTTTCTTTTAATAAGACATAAGTATATTAGAAGTTGTGGATTATCCACTTCTAAATTGATATTATTCCTAGATTTTCTTTTTTTTCTTTTTTTTCTTTTTTTTTTGAATATTTTATTTTGCAGTGAAAGTAAATATTCTTTCCTTTCTATTATATTATTATAGTAGAGCTTGCTAAAATAAAGAGTACAATGGTATAAATATAAGAAAAAATGAAAAAATGAAATCTTGCAATGTATCAACTCAATGTACCACCACAAAGAGCAATAAGATTAGCAGGAAGTGAAGATAAAGAGATAATTGGAGCTATTTCAAATTGTACTACTTTATTTACAATGGAATACCATTGTAGCATCAAAAAATCAAGAATTAGTTTGTCAAAGAAATCTAATGGTACAAAATCTAAGTTTCAAAGATTCATCAATTAAGTACAACTTATGATTGAACTTCAATCTTAAAGTTATCTAACTCAAGGATCACAAGTCATGTTTATTGAAACACTATTTTCAGATTTTGCTTTATTGTGGTTTTCATCTTTTTTTGAATAACATGATCTAATATTAAATAATTTGGAGGTATTTTTAATGGAATTTTAATCTATGTATAGAGAATATGATATAATTCATGTTGCAACTAATAAGATCCATATTTTTTGATAAGACAATTGATCAATGACATTATATATTTTATAATTTTAACAACTAATAATTGATATCAAGTGGAATGTTGCTATATTCATTAGCCAATTTTTCTATGGATTTATAATATAAAATAAAAAAATTGATGCTCAACTTATCCAATTCTTAGACATTAAATCAAGCAATTGACTTTGCTGTAAAGTGTGACAATGAATTTTTTGAGTTTTGATTTGAGAGTCATACAAAGAAGCGTGAATATTATTATAATACAATGGTAATAGTAATGTCTTTTCAATATATATATTTAAAAATAGAAGACATATAAATTAATGCAATATATTTTAAACCACTTATGGAACAAAAAAAGACTTGTCATCTTTAACAAAGATTATGCTTATATTATAAAGAATTTAAGCACAGTGCTCAACATTATCCATAGAAATGATGCCATTATAAAATAAGAAGTATGGCTACCAAAGAAGACAGTATGTTGGAAAACAAATTTATCCAACTATAATAAGAACCGTTGTTGTGGCAAAAGTCCGCTTCAAGTAGATGCAAGGTCCCTCTTTACAATCAAGTTGGATCCAATATGCACAAACTTTCTTAAATTTTTCTTTTAAAGTCACAAAACCATGCGTATAATAAATCAACAAACTAGAAGCTTAAAAATTTATAAATCAAAATCTAGCCGTTTATATAACTTCAAATTTTGGAAGCATAGAGTTCATTTCTTTAGTCATCTTCACAAAAATTCTCAACCATAAATTCATTACCGATCACCAGATATCATCAAAATATTAGCAAGTAATTATATAAGTAAAAACCAAACCAGAAACTTGAAAATTCATGATTTAAGATCCAACTGTTCAAATAAGCTCAAAATTTGGGAAAACATAATTCATACCTTTGATCTTTGTCACATAAATTTTGAGCTGTGAATTCATTGCTAATCGTTAGATATCACCAAATCCTTGGCAGATACTTTTAGAAGTCAAATCTCAATCTGAAACTTGAAAATTCATAATTTGAGATCTAGCTGTTTAAATAAGCTCAAAATTTGGGAAAACATAACTCATACCTTTGATCTTCATCACATAAATTTTGAGCTATGAATTCATTGCTGATCGTTAGATATCAACAAATCCTTTGCAGGTACTTTATAAAGTCAAAATCCTAGATACCTGAGAACAAATTTGCCATTACTCCCTAATCAAAGTCTCAATTGATATGAGATTTTAGACATAGACTCTTTATAGTATAAGTAATATGTATACAAAAAATGAGCTTCAAATTCTTCTTGAAACTCAAGTTCTAGCTTAAAGCAAACCCTTCTATTTATCTAACTTCTTCAAAACCCCAGTTTAGTTTGTTGGGTTTAATTAGCCATAACTCACTCATTCAAAACTCATTTCTATCAATTTTTGGATGTAAAATGTATAGCTTGAAGTCTAGTTTCTAATCCAATTTTCTGATTTCTTGTTAGTATCTTAAAACTTCTAATATACCCTGAAAAGTGACAATAGGTGTCATATTAGTAGTCTAAGTTCAAACAAGCATATCTCTCTCATCTATGCTCCGAATCATGCGTTTCTATCACCTAAACTCATGCCAAGAAGAAGCTCTCTCTCAATACTTCTCTGGATTTGTCAAAAAGCCCCGTCTTCTTCTCCTCCAAGCTCGTCAAAGAAGTTGCAGCCAAGGTCTTCAAAGTCCAAGTCAACAATTAATAGTTTAAAGTTATAAAAACCCCAAATCTAGTCCTCCAAGTCAGCACTATTAATGGTAGCCGACTATTGACATCCAAATCTACTATTTATCCTTGGTAAAATCCTAAATTCAACTTCAAAGTCAAAACTCCTTATATCTACAAATACAACCCTGAATCTACTAAAATCTAAGATTGGAAAAAAGATAAAAGAAATAAAAGAAAGTTTCAAGGCTAAATCAAAGTTAAAGTTAAGATTAAAGATAAGGTAAAATTTTAACCAAAGAAAAAGAAAGAAAGTGAGAAATTTTTCCTAAACTATATAAAAACTTAGATTGGTAAGAAGAAAGAAAGAACTTAATAAAATTTTGAAGAAAAGATAGTTAAGTTAGGTTTCTATATATGGATGTATTTACTTCACGATACCGTGCAACTAGAATCTTATACAATTCCTAGTAAAGGTCATATTTTCTCCTGAGAACCCTCTCTTTATTTTATAATAGATGTATGTTTGGGACCTAAGAATCACAAAACCTTTGCCTTGTTAGATTTAGAAGTTTCAATGTATTTTTTGGATGAAAAATTTGTTAAAAGTCATAGAATACTTTTAATATAGAAAACTAAACTTGTATATGTAGAAATTATAGATGGTTGTTCATTGTCTTTTGAAGATATTATTTATGAAATCTCTCTTATAAATATAACAATAGATGGTTATAATAGTTACATAAGCTTTAATATAATTAAATCTCCTTCTAATCTAGTCATTTTAGATTTATTATGGCTAAAAAAATATAATCCTTTAATAGATTAGATTTCTTATAAATTTGATTTTTTTCATAGCATTAATAAGATTCTTATTAACTAAGTAAAAATCTATAAGTCTAATATAATAAAATCTGTATTTATAGATATAAAAGCTTTTATATATGTAATAAAAGAAGGATCATTATTTGCTATTTATGCTACATCTATTTTTGATGGTAGAAAGACTTTAAGTGGTATTCCAAGCCAATATCAAGATTATTAAGATATTTTTAAATATATATATATATATATATTCTTTTGAAGCATCATCCATATGATTGTTCAATCAATCTCAAAGAGAAAATTCAACTTCCATTTGGACCAATCTATAATTTATTACAAAATAAATTGGCTAAACTTAAGGAATATATTGATGAGAACTTGGCTAAGAATTTCAAATGCCATTCAAAATCTCTAACAAGAGCTCCTATCTTATTTGTAAAGAAAAAAGAAGGATCATTGTAAATGTGTGTATATTATAAAAGGCTCAACAAGATTATTATTAAGAATAGATATCTTCTACCTTTAATATTTGGACTTTTTGATCAATTGAATTAAACTAAGATTTATACAAAAATAGATCTACGAGAAGCATACAATCTAGTACGCATTAAAAAAAAAGATGAATAAAAGATTATATTTTAAATAAGATATAGATGCTTTGAATATAATGTTATGCCTTTTGGACTTACAAATATACCAATTACTTTTTAATATCTCATAAATGATATTTTTTGTGAATTCTTAGATAATTTTATTGTCTATTACCTAGACAACATTTTAATCTATTTTTAAAAAAATATAAGAATATGAATTACATATTCATCGTATATTATAAAAACTTAAAAATATAAAACTATATGCCAAGATAAAAAAGTGTATATTTTATACTAGTCAAGTTGACTTCTTAGCATACATCATTTCAAATGATGGCTTTATGATGGATTCTAAGAAAGTCTATACAATCATGGACTGAAAGATTTCTAAAGACAATAAGAAATGTACAACGCTTTTTAAGATTTGCTAATTATTATCAAATCTTTATCAAGAAGTTTTTTCAAGTTACACCTCCACTTACACATTTAACTTGTAAGGACAAATTTGAGTGGAGTAAAGAAGCAAAAACATCATTTAAAGCTTTAAAGATAGTTTTTATTTTTGCATTTATCTTATATTGCATTGACTTTTTTAAGACATTTTTTATGGAATCAAATGCATCAGATTTTGCCTTGAGCATGATATTGTTGTAAATAGGAACAGATGACAAATTCTATCTAGTAGCTTTTTATTCTAGGAAATTTTCAGCAACAAGAATTTGCTACAAAATCTATAATAAAGAACTTCTTGTGATTGTGGATTTTTTTCAAGAATGACATCATTACTTAGAAGGCGCTTTTAATCTAGTCACCGTATATATAGATCATAAGAACTTTGAGTACTTCATGTCAAAAAGCATGTTGAATCGTTGTCAAACTTGTTGGAGCATGTCTTTGTCAAGATACGAGTTCATTATTATTTATTAGCCAAGAAAATAATAAGGTTTATTCAATGCCTTTTTTAGATGTTCTTATCTTACATCAAAAGAAGAAAATTCAGCTTTTGATCAACAATGAACAATTTTCTTAAAGCAAAAAGAATTTCATCTTTAAGCAATGAAATTATTATTAATTATTGATTCAATTTTTATCAAACAAGTCTAGTTGAATATATCTTTAGACCCTCTTATTCATGATATTAAAAATAATTTGTCTAAGTCTTATAATATTGCTAAGCTTGAGTTTAAGAACAATCTATTTTATTTCAAAGGACACTTATATATTCTAAAAGGTGAAGCATGACTATGTACTCTTAAAGCTCATCATAACTTTTCTGCACCAAGATATTTTGGATATAATAAGGCTTTAGAACTAATATCAAGAGATTTTTGGTGGCCTCAAATATAGAAGATTATTAAAGAATTTATACAGTTGTGCGATGTTTGTTCAAAATCAAAAATTCTTCATCATCAACCTTATAGACTTTTTCAATTATTACATGTATCAAAACAACCTTGGCCTTTTGTTTCTATGGATTTTATCATAGGTCTTGTAAATTCAAGTTCATACAATTCTATATTTGTGATTGTAGATTATTTCACTAAGATGGCATATTTTGTATTATATATAAAATCTATTATAAGTAAAGAAATAACTAAATATTTTTTTAATAATATCTATCGCTATCATAGATTATCAAAAGATATTATATCAAATAGAGGGATGTAATTTTTATTAAGATTTTGGAGAATCTTTTTTAAAATATTGAAGGTAGATATAAAACTATCATCAGCTTTCTACCCTCAAATTGATGGACAAATAGAACAAATAAATCAAATTTTGGAATAATATTTAAGATGTACTATCAACTATTATCAAGATGATTGGATAATTCTTTTGCCATTGGCAGAGTTTTCTTGCAATAATTTGGTATTATAATAACTCTTCTACTCAACAAATTCTATTTTTTGTCAATTATGGTTTTCATCCACAACTTGATATTTTTGACTTTTTAAAAGTTGATAATCTTGTAGTAAAAGATTTGGTGAATTGGTTGTTAGAGCTACATGCAATAATAAAGGTACAATTAAAAGAAGTTCAAAAACAACAAAAGATTAATGCAAATATTTATCACAAGAAACAACCTCAATTTCATGTGGGTGATAAGATATGATTATTTTGCCATAATAGGAAGACTATTCATTCTTATGACAAGCTAGATTATTGTAGGCTTAGATCATTTTTAATTTATAAATAGATTAATTCAATTGCATATTGATTATACCTACCAAAATCTATAAAAATCCATCATATATTCCACGTATTATTACTCGAGTCATATAAAATAGGAGATATACAAAGAAGAAAACAAATACCACCATCTCCTATAGAAGTAGACAACAATGAAGAATTTTAGATGGAAGAGGTTTTAAATTCAAGATAATATCAAAATCAAGTGAAATATCTTATACATTGACACGGATATGATATTAGTAAACGTATATGGGAACCATCTAAAAATCTAGCAAATGTATTAATAAAATTTAATGTATTTCATCAACGACATCCATCAAAATGAAGATAGAGAATCAAAAAAATCTTTCAAAGATCAAAGTATGTGGCAAGCACAATTTGGTGCATCTTGAACTTCTTCAATATGTAATCACCGCTCTTTGTGGAACTTATTTTTAAAAAAGGGAATAATGTCATGGACATAAGATTTATTTTAATGATTATCTAATTAATATAAATAGGTAG
This sequence comes from Physcomitrellopsis africana, assembly GCA_036785485.1. Classification (NCBI taxonomy): domain Eukaryota; kingdom Viridiplantae; phylum Streptophyta; class Bryopsida; order Funariales; family Funariaceae; genus Physcomitrellopsis; species Physcomitrellopsis africana. The sequence goes on along the minus strand of JAWRVF010000099.1, from coordinate 157,052 downwards.
AAGTAGATAAAATTAAATTAATTTGATAATATCATATATAAAACCTTCTTGGAAGCTTTATAGACATGAATTCATCTTTATACATATCTATAGGTGATTGATAGATTAAAAACTTGGCCAATAAGCTAACCACATATCATATATATTGGTAGCTTGTAGAACAAGTTAAATATGTGGCGCTCATGTAAGAAACTTATCTTGCAAGTTCAACATATGTCTTGCAAATTAGACACGTCTTAGAAGTCTTATAGAATACCACCATGTAGTTCTTAGGTAGATAGTATATATAGAAATAAGAGTGAAGCCTTCTACACTCTTATCAATTCCTTTCTTGCTTCTAGTCTAATTCAAGAGTTTCTTATATTTTCTAATTTTTGACAATAGCCATTCTAGTTTCTTCTTGAATATATATACTTCCTTATTTATATTTTGTCATTTTTTTTGATATAGGTTTGATTAATTTATGCATCTTTTTCAGTTTGTGTCCTTGATAACTACATACTTATAATGTAGTGATAGAAGATAAGTTGGATGTAATTTATTTTTATGCTAAATATTAATACAATTGACAAATTTTACATGATCTTATAAAATCAGCTACATCTTTATACGTGCCTTTCCACTGATACTTCTCCTTTAATTTAATAAAAGTTGCATATATTCCTCTATATTCTATCTACAAATTTTTATAAAATTCCTTAATAATCTTTTATTGACCTTCTAAATTACATATCACCTCTTATAATATTTCTTCTATTTTCTTTGGATGCTTCTATAAATATCCATCATGTAAAAAATATCTATAGGTTTTTTTACAAATTTTTTAAATTTTTTGATTTGTCTAACCTTCTTCTTGCTTTATTGTATTTAGATGCTTTCCAACATCTCTCTATTTACCTTCATAAAAATTTCTTAATAATAATTCTAATGATGTCTTTAAATATATATCTTTTTCTTTTGATAATGCATTAATATAAAATTTTGTACCTATATCATCTTTTCTAATCTTCCAACTCTATGCAAGAGCTCTAAACAAATACTCTATAAAGAAAGCAAGTCTTTATAATACCTAATAGGTACCTCCAATTGTATTAAATCTTATGGTTTTATAATGCGAGACATAAATAAAAATATCTCTTTCAATAGCACTAAATCACATAGTAAATTTGATGCCAATGTATTGCATCTAAACATGGTTTATGTTGACAAAATAATAGCAATAGTTATAATTGTTACTAAAAAGAGTTCTTTTTTGCCATCATCTACAAATCTCATTGGTTTAATCCACATTTCTTCAATCTAATTGTCTAAATTAAAACCAAAGAGATAAAATGCCTATTAATCTATTAAAATATTATAATTTATAATACTAGTCATTGCATATTATAAATTGATATGTAAATATAACAACTTAAATCAAACACAGAACATCAATTACAATGGTTGTTTGGTATAATCAATTGTCTTTTTTGTGTCCTTTATTGAGAAAATAATAGTTAATAGGTAAGGTTTTAGGTTTATAGTATCCAGATTCAAATCTTGTATAAGCTGTTTGTGAATTATTACTAGTTGTAAATTAAAATCTATCATCAGTTGCATTAATATAACACAAATAATATTGTTATTAGTACAGTTGACAATTAATGTATTATTGTCATTAATTAAATATATTTTTTTTGGTGTAGGTTGTAATGTTCTTGAGCAAACATGGTTACAATGTCAAATAAATAAACAACCTCCATGATCAAAGACTCATCATTTAATGGCTTGGTTGATAATTGTAATATAATATATTATTCAAATGTTGTGATAGCCTCAAGTACAAGCTTAGCTTCTACCTTCACCAAGTCTTTCTCTATAAATGGAGTAGACATTGCTTAAGCCATATTATTGTATTACTTATCATCTTCTTTGAGAATACATCAGATACTTGGTTGTAGAAGGTATTGAAAAAAGAAAAATTTGAAGTCACAACTCTTAGCATCAACAAGGTTGTATACAAAGAGAAGTGTGGAATAAGATATCTCTCACTTCTAATATCCATTACTTATGAGTGGTGGTTGCTACCCTTAACAACAACATCCATCTTTTGATTTTTATATTTATCAAAGAATATACTAAGTATATTCTTTGATATCTTATTTTCTATGAAGATATGCCTTAAGTATATTCAATATATTCAAAGGATCCTTTGGCATCTCACCTACCTCAAATATATCCTATGGCATATATTTTATATTTTTATCTAATCTTTGAATATTTTTTAGAATATCTTTTATTCCCTTGATCTTGTCTCTTGGCCCTTAGCTTTGTCCGTTATTCATAGGATGGCCTTTCTATTTATCAAGAGATAATCCTTTGACTATTAGTAACCTATCTAAGATAATATCTTTTATTTCGTAACTTATTCTATTATTATCTATTTACTTTAATATTTTCACTTTGTTATTGATTAAAGGCTTTCAAACCTAATGCCTTTGTCAACATAAGATGCCTATCTTTCACTAATATTTTTGTCAACAAATCAGCAAGCATGTCTCCTGTTATATAATACTTCAAGTCAATCACTCTCATTTTAATATTCTTTCTTATAAAGTGATGTTAAATGTCAATGTACTTGATTCTTGAACGATACTTTGGATTTTTTGCAAAAACAAGGCATCTTTGATTGTCACACTTCATTGGAGTTGCTTCCAATTGCATAAGTTTAATATCCTCCAAAACTTACTTTAACCATATTACCTCCATTATTCCATAGCTTACTGCCATATACTCCATCTGCATTGTAGACTTTACAATTGTGGATTACTTCTTACAATTCCATAAAATTGCTCCCATTCCAATAAAAATCACATAGCTCGTTGTTGACCTTCTATTATTTGCAAAAATTTGTAAAAAAAATCTATAGCTCGTTATTCTTATGCCCAATCTGCATCACAATAACCATGCAAAGTAATATTATCACCTCCAAAGCACAATTTGAAGTCCAATGTATCTTTTAAATACTGCATGATCCTCTTGATGGTTGTCTAATAGATTGGTCTAGCTTTTGACATGTGTTGACTTATAACACTCACCACATATGCAAGATCTCTCTTTGTACCAACCATTGTATACATGAGTGAACCTACTATTGTCTTGTATAGAACACCTTGTATTTGACCTTTAACTTGAGCAAACTCATCATCCATAAGCTTCATGAACTTCAAATTGGACTCCAAAGGTATTCCAATAGACTTGCAATCCTCCATATTGAATAGTTTCAATATTCCTTCAATATACTTCTTTTGGCTCTTTGAGATGGTCTTCCTAGCACGATCTCTTGCAAATTTGACTTCTAAGCAATAGTGAAGCTCTTTCAAATCACTCATCTTATATTTCTTTTCTAACTTTGCCTTCAATTAATCCATCATCTTCAAAATATTGGTTAAGATGATTAAATCATCTACATAAAGGATAACAATCATCAAGAACTCTTTTGATTGTATCACATATATAGAATGATCATCTTTACTTCTTATAAATCCTTCATCTACAAAGAATGTGTCAATTCTTTGATACCATGGCCTTGGAGATTGCTTGAGTCTATGTAAAGATTTTTTTAATTTACAAACAAGATGTAACTTATATTTTTCAAGAAATCCTTGAGATTAATCTATATAAATATCTTCTTCTAATTTTTTTTTCAAAAAAATTGTCTTCACACCGATTTAATGCATTTCCAAGTCCATTACTACCCTAATTGCTACAATGATTTTAATGGTGGTGAATTTAGCCACAAGAGCAAATGTCTCATTGAAATCAACACTAACAACTTGTGAGTATCTTTTGGCAATTAATCTTGCTTTATATCTCACAATATTATCCATTGCATCTCTCTTGGTTTTAAATACCTACTTATAATCAAATGAAGCTCAATTTGGTAGAAGTTGAGTCAATTTCTATGTTCTATTGTCTATAAGAGATTTGTATTCTTTTTCCATGGCCTTCTCTCATTTCATACCATCTATGGACTTCAATGCATCACATAATATCAATGGATCAACAAAAAATACAATATTAGCATATTCTTCACTTTTTTGAAGAAAGATGTGATTCTTTTATTATTCACCAAATGGTCTTTTTTCTTTCAAAAGATATCTCCTTTCATTTGAAGAAGAAGAGTCACCTTCTTGAATTCCATGCTCTCTTCCAACTTTCTTCTCTTTTAAAATTTATCTTTTGTCATTCAAAGGTTTGTATTCCTCCTCATCATCATAATCTTGAATATTTTTATTTCTTTTATTGCTCATTTTACCAATTGTAAAAGCCTTCATCTTGTCTATCTTTTTAAGCTCTTTTTCTTGATTCACATCTCTACCATCTTCATTGTCTTCATCTTCTTCTTTTTTTGTTGAATTTAAAGATGTGTCTATAAACATATTATTACTCCCACTTGGACACATTTCCAAATGCTCACAAGTACTCTTATGCTCTAAAAACTCAACATCACGACTTTTGATGATTTTTTTGCTATCCAAATATATTAGCCTATATGTCTTGGTACCTTCACAATATCCCAAGAATACACACTTTGTATCTTTTGCATCAAGTTTGCATCTCATACAATCTAGTATCTTTGCATATGTAATGCCTCTAAATGTTTTCATATATGAAATGCAAGGTTGTCTACCACTCCAAGCTTCTTATAGTGTCATTGATACAAGAGCACTTATTGGATATCTATTTCTTATATATACTGCATTCACCACAACTTCCGCCTAAAATTCATAATCAAGATTTTGAGTATGAAGCATGCTCCTTGCCATCTCTACAATGGTTCTATTTGCCCTTTCAACAATACCATTTTGTTGTAGAATATATGGAATTGTGATTTGTCTAGCAATTCCTTCATTCTTCAAATAAATATCAAATTGCTTAGATATGTACTCACCTCTATTATACATATATAATATTTTGATCTTGCATTCACTTTGTTTTTCAATAAGTGCTTTGAATTCTTTAAACTTCTAAAAGTATTCACTCTTGGCTTTAAGAATGTAGATCCAAATTGTTCTTGAAAAATCATTAATGAAAGTGAGGAAACATTTTACTCCTCCAATACTTATGGTCTTCATAGGTCTACATATATCAAAATGGACAATCTCCAACAACTTTGTAGCATGTATAGCTACACCACTTGAAAATGAGGCCCTTTGTTGTTTGTCTTGTATACATCCATCACATATAAGTTGTATTGTATTTTGACTTGTTTTACCAAGATCTAAATTATTTACGATAGAATTAAATTCTATCATGCTCTTCATGTTCAAATGGCCAATGCAACAATACCATATATTCAACTTGTCTTGGTTTCATGTAAACTCAGCAAATACAGCTACATCCACTTTATTGATCTTCTTATAATTGAAGTAGTACAAATTTCCCTCTCTAGAGCCTTTGGCAACCATGTTTCTACTCAATATTCTCACAAAACATCCATTCATATTGAATTAAATTATTAAACCTCCCATTATAAGTTTATTCATCAAAAGTAGGTTTTACTTCATCTTTGATACATAGAAGACGTCTTTGAATATGATTCTACTGATTTGTCCATTCATAAATATATCCACCATAATAAAACCAATTCTAATGGCTTCACATGTACCACTATCCGCCAAGACCACATTTGTTATTAGAATTGCTTCATAAATGTCATATAAATACTTATAAGGTGTCATATGCTTGGAACAACCTGAATCTACAATCCATCTTGCCATAGTAGCCATAGAAATGTCATTTGTTGCGATAAATACATAATCTTGTCCTCTAAATTCATGTTGCATATTATTTGCATTCTCCCTTTCCATCTTTTTGCCTTTGTAATAATTTCGAATAAAATGTCCTACTTTGCCACAAATAAAGGAAGTTTTGATATTACCTTGTTGATTTAAATAGTTGCTTTTGCCTTGACGTGAGTAGAGTATTGAATCTTTATCTTAAGGCTCTTTTTCTTTCTTCTTGGTTATTTCATACGTAAATCTTGTTGTGACATAGTCTATGGTAAGTTGCTTTAAATGAATAGACTCCAAAGCTACAATAAGGTAGTTGTAGGATTTTGGAAAGCTCTTAAATAGAGTCATAATAATATTTGTCTCTTTTAAGAGCTTGTCTACAATTGCAAGTTAATTTGTAAGTGTCTTCACCTTGTTGATGTGTACTATGAGGTCTTCACCTTCTTCTATCTTATATATGAGGAATTTCTTCCTTTTGTAGATGATATTGGATAAGTTTTTACTCTTATAGATGTTGCAAAGAATCTTCTATACTTCAGTTGGTCCTTTGCAAGAAATAATGTGGGAGAAGTTGGCTCTATCAACATTGATTGCAATTAATCTAAAAGCCTTCTTTTTACCATGTTTATACTCCTTCTTCTCCTTCACATCAGCATCCATGCTTGGAGGTTCTTCACTTTCATCTATAATATTCCAAAGATCTAAAGAAGCCAACAAAAGTTCCATTTTTACCTTCCAATGGTAGAAATTCTTATGTCTAAACTTTTCAATTGCTCTTAAGCCTTCACCCTCACTTGAAGCCATGTCTAAAAAATATATGTATTAAAAAAGATCAAGAGAAGTAGTCCTAAAGCTCTCAAAATCAGTAAGAAGGTGATGTTGCCTTACAAACTCAGAATGCCCTCTTTGTAAATAAACTAGTGTTTTCACTCTCAAAACACTCTCAATTTCGCTTTTAAGGCTTCTCAAAATTCCTATCAACTATATAAATGTCTCAAATCTGATTTGTCACTCTCATATCACTTTTATACTCACAAATTATTTCTAAGCACCATAAGAGGTGTTTTAAGCACCTTAAGCTTCTTTAATGTATGAAACTATAAAGTTAGTCCACCAAAGATCTAACTCAACAATAAAATACAACACTAATATTCTATAATATCATTTTAAAGTATAAATAAAATCTCAAATCAAAATTGCACTTAACAACAAGTAAGAATACAACAAGATCTAGATCTAGATCTAAATCTAAATCTCAAAGTTAAGAATTTCTAAACCTCAACATCAGCAACAATAAAATAATTTATTCCACACAATAACAAAGACTTCAAAGAACTTCAAAACTCACAAGTAAAGGTGAGTGGGCTCATAACCTATTGAAGAAAGAGAAGTTTGAAGTCACAACTCTTAGCATTAGCAAGGTTGTATACAAAGAGAAGTGTGGAGTAAGATATCTTTTACTTCCAACGCCCATTACTTATAAGTGGTGGTTGTTGCTATTAATGATAATATCCATTCTTTGACTTTTATATTTATCAAAGGATATACCAAGTATATCCTTTGATATCTTATTTTCTATGAAAATACGCCTTTAATATATCTAATATATTGATAAGATCTTTTAGCATCTCACCTATCTCAAATATATCCTATGGCATATACTTTATATTCTTATCTAGTCTTTGGATATTTTCTAGAATATCCTTTATCTCCTTAATCATGTCTCTTGGTCCTTGGCTTCATCTCTTATTCATAAGATGGCATTTTTATTTATCAAAAGACAACCCTTTGACCATTAGCAACCTACTTAAGATAATATCTTTTATTTCGTAACTTATTCTACTATTATTTATTTACTTCAACAGAAGCTAAATTAATATATTGCAACTAGTCAAGAATCTAACAATTCTAATATAATCTTAAATAAATCCCAATTGAATCCCTAACAATCCTAATCAAATCCTAAAAGAATTATATAGAAATCCTAAAGAAATTATAAATAAATCATAAAGAAATCTTTAAAAAATCCTAAAGAAATTTTAAAGAAGTTATAAATTTTTTTTTAAAGAAATCCTAGCCAATCTTTAAAAAAATTTAAAAAAATCTTAATTAAATTTTAATTAAATTTCAAATAAATCTTAAAAAAATCTTTTAATCAAATTCTAATAAAATCTTAATTAAATCTTAATCAATTCTAATCAAATTTTAATCAAATTTTAATCAAATCCTAATCAAATTCTAATGAAATCCTAATATCCTAAATAAATCCTAGTTAAATCCTAATCAAATCCTAGTCAAATCTTAATAAAGTTTTAATATCTTAAATAAATCCTAATCAAATTCTAAGTCAAACCTAAATCAAATCCTAATGAAATCTTAATACTTTAAATAAATATCTTAAATAATAAATTTAAAACTTCAATAAATATTAAATTAATCATTGATTTTTATTTAAAATTTTTATACATCTTAACCTACTAATTAAAAGCAAGTATACAAAATTTGAAAGAATTTAAACTTATAAATTGGAAGAAAGAGCTCCTAATCATCTTGAGTACCAATTGTTCTTCTTCTCCAATCTTAATGTTGATCTTTTAGCATCAATTTTTCTTTTTTGTATTTTTTATATATTCTAAAATTTTATAAAAATACTAAAAAATAAATTAACTATCAATTTAAGAAAGAATCATTCCAATCTAATTGAAAAATTACTTAAAATCATAGAAATCTTGATTGAACCTCAAAATCTAATTTCTAAGATCCTAACTTATTTAAATTCTAATAACCTTTGATCTAATTATTAAATTAATCTAAAATTTATAACAAACATCTAATATAATTATATTCACAATTTTACAAATTTTCACTTATAGATCTACTATAAAACTCACAATATGCTCCAAAATGTGAATTTATTTTATTTTTCAATAATCAAAGTCATCCAAATAGAACCTTGACTTTACATAGCTCTCACAAAGTCATTATAAATTCAAAAACCTTGAAATCAATGTTCAAAGAAACTTTATTAAGTCTACTCTCAAATCTTCCTCTTTGATCAATAAAAGAACTCTCTATTTGCCATAGACACATGGCTTTGTGCCTTGGAATTTGATTTTGACCTTGATTCACAATAGACTTCTCTCAATATCAATCTAAGGTTTTTTTAGATAAGTTTTTCTAAAACTATCCTTTATTTTGATCTTAAGATATCTATAGTGGTAATTTTGCTAATCTATCTTATTTTGTCTTATTTATGGTCCTACAAAGTATATAAAAACTTCTTTTATAAAAAAAAATTAGCTATAATATTAAATATTTTTACTACCTCTTTATTTTTTTTACTTATATTTTATACAATAATTTTATTATTTAGTCTTCAGTTAAGCTTCTCTATAATATGTGTTTTTTTTTTTAATATGCTCTTTCATCTTATAGCCATGTTACAACATAATAACATCCAAAGATGATAAAGGTATCTTGCCTTCCAACATTCTATTTGTTAAATATAATATTCTTATTGGTTTAAAATCTAGTACCATATATTCTTTATCTAGAAAATATGGATAATTTTAATACTTTATATGCCAAAACGTGTAATACATTTGAGGCAATAGCCCCTCCAAATAGTGTTGAGGCCAAATTAATAAAACAATTAGAAGTAATAGCATCTATAATACTAAAAGATAGAGGTAGCCTAAATTAGCTAATCTAATCCAATAATCTAGTATAATGAGTATATTATTGTGTTATTATTTGGTTGCTATGTAAAAATTTTATATATATATATATATATATATATATATATATATATATTTAATATATAATTTATTGCATGGCTGAATGAAAGCCATATTAGTGGATTTTTATTTGTTATAAAATGTAATTAGATTATTATTTTAGAATGAATTTATTTAAAAAGGCTAATTTTAAAGTTTATACAATCTTATTTTTTTTTAATATTAATTTTTGAAATTAATTTTATATTGATAGTAATTTTTATATATTTTGAGTTATCTTTATTAAACATTGGTGATCCTTGAAATCTTATTTTATTTCTTTTATTTGGTATTTAAGGCACATATTATGTAAATTTTATTTTAAAAAAAGATTTGAAAAGAATCTTAGTATGAAGATCAGCAAGTTTAGATCTTTGGATATGGTTTTGGTGAAAAAATTGAGTGATTTGGAATTTTTGTGAAAGAGATATAGGTGCTCAAAGTCAAGGTATTGATTTTGTACCTATTGTCATTCTTTGAAGTATAACGCATGTATACAAAAAGCAATGAAAGATTGGCAACTAGGATTGGAGAGAACACTTTTTAAAATACATTGTATATATATAACTTAATGAATGTTAAGTTGGAATGAAGGAGATAGTAAGAGTTGAAAATCGTACTTATAATCTAAAGAGAATAAGTGACCTGCTTAATAAGTGGTTGTATTTTGAGCTATACCTTAAGAAGTTTGATAAGATTTTGGCTCAAAAATTTTAAGAATGTGTATTATCATGTGAATAAGCTACATACAATATTTAATCGTATTTGAATTTTGGATTTTTGAAATATAAAGAAAATAATACTTAGATACCTATAATTTAGGATTTTAAATACCTGCTAGGATTTTTGAGATATTAAATCATTGGAAGCAAATCTATAGTTTATTTTTCTTGTAGTAAAGCTTAAGGATATAAGCTATATTTTTAAAAAATTAGACAAAAATTAAATAGCTAGATCAAAAGATATTTGATCCTTAAATTTACAAAGAAAATAATCTTTTACAAGTAATTAGGATTTTATTACCATTTAAGCATTTTGTATAAATTAAAGAGATTTTTTGAGAACTATGACTTTATAGAGGTGTAAAAGATGGATGTATAGAATTATGATAAATTTTTGATATAAAGATGAGTTTTTGAAAAGAGATTATAGATTTTTTTTTAAAAATTATTGAAAATCTAACTTGCCAAAAATTAATTAGTTATGATTTGGCATAAAAAAGGGTATTAAGGATTTTTTAGATACCATAAAAAAAACTTATGTATAAACCTACTTAATTATAAAAGGTTCTTATTAGTATAATATATATTTTTTTAATATTATTGTGTATATTAGTCTTTTTTATTAAAAACAAATTATTTATTAAAGACTCGTCAATAAGTTTAAAAAAAACTCTTTACAACTAGATATCCAATATATTTTTAAATTAAAAATCATGCCATATAATAATGCCACAATTGTTGAGTATATTTGTCAATGATTAGACAACTTTGGTTACAATTTAGGCCCAAGCAGCAACTACCACTACCACCACTTCTTCAAATATACCAAACATATATGCATTTACAAGGAAAGATGTTGACTTGCCCTACAAAATTATCTTTGCATTTGCTATCATAGAAATATAATGGAAGAAGATTCTAAAAAATTCTAAAAGATTATATTTGATCTTAGAAGATTTTTAAAAGTTCCATATGATTTTGAGAAGGCCTTAGTAGGTCCTAATAGATTCAAAGAAGATTTTGAAAGATCTTAGAAGATTCTAAAAAATCTTAGATGATCTTAGAAGGTTTTAGAAGCTTAGATAGTTTAGAAAGTTATCACAATAGGATCTTAGGCTTGCTTCACCTCCAAGCATCTAAGAAACTACTCAAAAAGCTTCCTTACACCTAATATATATGAATTAAGATTAAGAGGATCTTTAGTCTCAACAATGCAATCCTTGTAGCTTAGTTTAGGCCTTTTAGTCTTATTCTTATGCCTTGTCATAGCTCCTTATTTGTGATGTAAAAAAAACCTCTTTTATTTCAATTCTTTGAACTTTTGGAATCTTGTTCTACTTAAATGGTATATCTATAATAGTTCATTGAGACTAATATAGCACAATATTGGAGCTAGGTCTTTTTCCATAGAAAACAAATTATCCTCTTTTTGGAAGTATTATAGTATTTTTAAAATTATAGATTTTTTTTTTAGGCTAATATTATTTTTGATTTTTTATATTTATTTCTTCTTGTTTTATTTCTATGGAAGGAAGTAAAGAATCCAATATTATAAATTTTAAAAAAGTCAAATTGGATCCAATTATAAATGGTTTTAAAGCATTGAGAGTTAAGATAGAGACCTTATTGAAGCAAAATGAAGAACTTTATATGACCATATGTAATGGTCAAAAAGCAAAACCACCTTAGCCATTATTACAAGTCACCCTAAAAATTGCATCACCAAGATCTACTTTATTAAAAAATATATGTATTCAAAATAATAATTTAATATTAATAGCAAATAAATCAAGAATTAGTCTTCTAAAGAAGTTTGTTAGAACTTATTCAAAGTTTTGTGGCTTTGAAAATCAAATACAATTTATTATTTTATTTCAACTTCAATAATGCTTTATAAAAGCATGTTCTATTAATTTATGCTTCAAAATTTAAGCAATTAGTATATAATATTAATTAAAATAAAGACATATTGGTAGGTTAATTTTATTGGAGATTATAAGACAATGTATAGGATCTATTACTATCTATGTCTAATCTTCAAATTCTTAATACAGCCATCAATCAAATTGTGAAGTACAATAATCAATTATTTCAATGTTGGCAAGATAAATGTCCATTACTTGTGCCATAATTTTACACCAATTACTTGACATCTTCTACATCTTCCAACTCTAGCAAATACTTGGAAATAAAAGATATGTAAATTGATGCAATTTGCTTCAAATTCCTTTATAAGAAAGAAAAAAAGTGTCAAAAATTATATGGCTTGTGTTTATACTATAGAGAACTTAGCCACAAGACTAATAATTGTCACAAAAATCATCAACATATATATCAAATGATAAATGTGACCACATCATCAAATACTTTATAAAAAAATGTAGGCATCCAACCACAATAGGGATTGTGCAACTTGATTCTTCTATTCCAAAAATCAAAAAAGATCATATATAATTATCTAATATTTTTTGTTGTTTTATCATACTAATATGTCTAAGTATCTAAAAATTCAAAATCCTTACTTTAATAGATTCAAAAACCTTTACTTGCTTTATTGACTTAGAATTTTTAAGAATCCATAAATATCTTATAGTCAAGAAATTCAAAGTCATTCATATAGAAGTCATAGATAATTGACCTTTATCCTCTCAAGGTGTTGCTTATGAAAATAATCCATTAGAAATAACATCAAAGATTCATAGTAATCAGATCATATTTAATGTCATTAGATTTCTATTTAATTCTATAATTTTAGGACTTTCTTAGCTTAAAAGATATAATTCATGTATAGATTGGATATCTTGTAAATAAAATTTTTCTTAAATACCACAACCTATTATTACTAAACTTGATAAAAAAAATATCATGTTCCTTATAGATCTAAATCATAAAGTCTTTTTTTATTGGAATTAGAGCTATTATAAGAATAATCAAGAAAGGCACTCTTTTTGTTGTTTATGCAACTCCAACATCTAAAGTGATGAATATTTTAATAATGCTTTCAAAAGAATACAAAGATTTTTAAGATGTGTTTGAAAAAAAGAACACGAACACGTTGTTAGAACATTCTCTATATGATTGTACTATTGATCTTCAAGATGGCACATAATTGCCTTTTGGTCTAATTTATAATTTATTATAGAATAAGCTTATAATATTAAAAAAATATATTGACAAGAATTTACTAAAAAAAATTTATTTGACATTCTAAATCTCATGTTGGTGTACTTATATTCTTTGTGAAGAAAAAAATGGATCTTTCTAGATGTGTATCAATTACTATGGTTTCAATAAAGTGACAATAAGAAATTATTATCCTTTGTTATTGATATCTAAGCTCTTTGATCAATTAGGTCAAGCTAAGATCTATACCAAACTAGATCTGTATAAAATTTATAATTTAATATGTATTAAAGAAGGGGACAAATAAAAAATCACTTTTAATACAAGATATAGATATTTCAATTACAATGTCATGCCTTTTGGCTTTACAAATGTGCCAGTAATATTCTAACATTTGATGAATAATATATTTTATAAATTTTTTAATGACTTTGTTATATATTATTTAAATGATATCTTAATTTATTCCAAGATTCTAAAAGAATATAAATAATATATCTATCTTATCTTATAGAGATAATAAAATAATAGAGTATAAGCCAAGTTAGAAGAATACATACTTTATAAGCTTCAAATAGAATTCTTTGACTATATCATCTCAAATGAAGGCTTAATGATAAATAAATCCAAAGAAGATTAAGATCATTAGCGGCTAGACAACCCCAAAATTGGTACATATCATCTAATGCTTTCTTTGATTTATAAACCTTTATAAGATCTTTATCAATAATTATTTTCAAATATCCACTCTACTTGTATAATTGATAAGTAAAGATAAGCTTGAATAGAGATTAGAAGTTAAAAAAGCCTTTGAATACTTGAAGATAATATTCACCATAGTCCTTGTTTTGATTCATTTAAATTTTTTTAAGTTATTTTTTATAGAAACCAATGCCTCAAACTTTATATTAGAAGTAGTCTTATTACAACCTAAAAGAAAAAAGAAACTACATCTAATTACATTCTATTCTAAAAAATTCTTGATTGTAAAGATTAATTATTAAATTTATAATAAAGAATTTCTTTCTATTATAGATTCTTTCTAAAAATGATACCATTTGCTTGAAGATACTTCATATCTAATGATTATATATACAAATTATAAGAACCTTTAGTATTTCATGTTGGCTTGTATTTTAAATTGTCGTCAAGCTCATTAGAACATATCTCTATTTTGTTTTGACTTCAACATTATATATCAACTTAAAAAAATAACAAGGATTATTAGATACTTTATCAAGACAATCACACCTTATATCAAAAGAAGAGAAGGTAACATAAGACTAGCAATAGATAAAAATCTTAAAATCTAAGAAATTTTGTATTCAAACAACTACTATATCAATTCTAATAGATTCTTTATTTTTTGATTAAGTTTAAGCAACCTTGACTATAGACCCTCTTGTTTTTTATTAAGTTTAAGCAACCTTGACTATAGACCTTTGTGTTCTTCAAACATGTCATGACTTTTCAATTGCAAGACATTTTGAATTCAACAAGATATTAGAAGTTATTTCTAGATATTTTTGGTGGCTTCAAATATAAAAAGCTATCAAAAATTTTGTCTTTTCTTACTACACATGTTCTAGATAAAAAAATTCTTGATATTATCTACATGGACTTCTTTAACCACTACCAATTTTGAAACAACCATGGTCTTCTATCCCTATAGACTTCATCACAAATCTCCTACCATTAAAATTTTTTGATATCATATTTGTAATTATCAACCAATTTATTAAGATGATATATTTTGTTTTTTGTAAGAAGACCAATATTAGTGAAGAAACAATAAAAGTCTTGATAAATAATATTTATCAATATCATAGATTATTAGATGATATTATATTAGATTGAAGACCATAATTTGTGTCTAAATTTTAGAAGTTACTTTTTTAAAAATTTTGAATAAATATCAAGTTTTCTTTAATATTTTATCCACAAATTGAAGGCCAAATAAAGAAATTCAATCAAATCTTAGAAGAATACTTAAGATGACCATCAATTATCAATATGACAATTGCATCTTACTTATCTCTAATTGAGTTTGCTTACAATAATATGATTCATGTATTTATTCAATAAATTCTATTTAATTCTATTCATAGCTATTATCTAAAATTAGACATATTACTTATCGATAGATCCAAAATCCAACAACAAATAATTTTACAAGCCAAATTGCTAATATCTAAATTATTTTAAAACATCAATTGAAATAAGTTCAAGTATACTTTAAAGAATCAACTAACATGCAAAGGAAGAAACAACCTCCATTTTAAGTTGGTGATAAAATATGGTTGCTTTGACGTAATATAAAGACTACTCAATCATTTGACAAATTGGACTACCAAAAGTTGGAACCATTTCTTATTCAAAAACAAATTAACTCTGTTGTTTATCAATTAAAATTACTAGCATTTATAAAGATATATCTTATTTTTTACACCTCTCTTTTAAAATCTTATAAAAAACCAAGCATATCAAGAAGAATATAATTGCCATCCCATTATATTGAAGTGGATAGTAATAAAAAATTTGAAGTGGAAGAAATGTTTGATTTTAGACTAAAATAAGGATAGTTGGAATACTTTGTATATTGGCACAATTACATTATTAATGAGTGCACATAGGAGCCAACTTCAAACTTAATCAAGGCATCACAAAAGATACAAGAATTTCATCAACAATATCCTTTTAGATCCAAAGTAGCAATGCATTGTCGTATAGCATGATCTTCAATTTGAAAATATATTGGGTACTTGGCTATAGAGAATTTACTTGCAATTTATTGACAAGACTCTAATAAGTGATTTGTCCTTAATAGAAAAGATAAATAATATGATAATATTATAAAAAAAATTATATTGATAAAATCTCTTATATTTAAGTAGGTTTGTATATAAAGCCTTTTTATGATATATAAAAAATGCTTAATATCCCTTTCTTTACAAATTCACAATTAACTAATTGTTGATAAGTTAGATTACTAATAATCTTCAAGGAAAACCTATAATCTCTTTTCAAAACTCTATCTTTATATCAAAATTTTGCTATAATTCTATATATCCATTTTTCTACCTTTGTAAAGTCTTGGCCCTAAAAACCCCTTCAAAAAAAAATCCTAATTTCTAATAAGTCCTCAGGCGGCCTCCTAGAAGTCCATTGGGCATGACTTTTGGCCAATAGGAATAAAGACTTCTATTATCCATCTCCATTCATCCACATGGATGGCCAAACTATTCCTTTTTATATTAAAATTTATTTTTAATCTATTTTCTAATAAGATTTATATAATATGTATTTTAAATATCAAATAAAAGAAATAAATAAGATCTTAAGAATCAACAATGTCTAATAAAGGTGATTCAAAATATATAAAAGTTATTAATATAAAATCAATCTCAAAATTTACTATCAAAAAAAAAAAAGATTGTTTAAAATTCAGTAATAGCCTTTTTAAATAGATTCTTTTTAAATTAATAATCTACTCATATTTTATAATTAATAAAAATCCATTGATATGGCTCTCATTTAGTTGTATAATAAATTTTATATATATATATATATATATATATAATATTTTTATATGATAGCCAAACCACAATACAATAATGTATTCAATAATACTCCCATCTGACATATCCAAATATGGTACATTTTAGACTTTGCAATTTTTTTGTAACAAGGGTGGAAGCAATCTCAAAAGTTATAGAGCTCAAACTTCATATACATATAAATTAATAAATCCAAAATTAGTATCATTCTATCTTAAGATTGTGACACATCTTTGATTTAGCTTGCATAATTAAATGTGGATAGTTAAGAGGATAATAGCATGTTAATTAGGCCATCTCAATTAATCATTTTACACCATTGATCTTAAAATAAAGAATTGCTTGAATCAAGAAGACATCAAAGAATACCTTGCAACATCTTTATAGCAATTATTATTAAAGTATAACATACATATGAAAGAAACTTTGAAGCAATTTTTCAAGAATATTTTTACAACAAAGCCACAAAAGTTCTAGCTTGGTCTATAATAAAAGATATTAGTCACTATTCTTAGTTACAAGGACCAATGAATCTTTTAACTTGCAAAAAATAACTTAAATATGAGATAGATACCATGAGACACATTTTTTACTTTCTTTGTCTTTCATTAACTTTAATTCTGTCCCTCTTTATAGAACCTAGAGCTAAAAAAGGAAGTGATGTCATAGATATATAATAAAAGAAGGTTCTAAAAGATTTTATTTAATCTTAAAAGCTTCTAGAAGGTTTCCAATATTTTGAGAAGGCCCTAATAGGTCCTAGTAGATTTCAAGAAGGTTTGGAAAGGCCGTAGAAGATTCTAGAAGATCTTAGATAGTCATAGAAGGTTTTTCGAAGCTTAGATATTTTTAAAAATTACCAAAGAAGAATCTTAGGCTAGCTTCATCTCTAAGCATAAAAAAAAATTCTTCAATAAACTTCCTTATATTTAATATATATAGAAGTCAACAGTTAGGGGACCTTTAATCTCAACAACACAAACCTTATGGCTTAAATTGATCCTTTTAATCTTATTTTTGTGTCTTATCATAGCTCTTTGATTTTAATATAAAAAGTACCTCTTTTATTTTAATTCTTTGAACTTTTGGAGTCTTGTTTTACTTATGTGGTATATTTACATCATCTGCAATTTGTCCTAAAGATGCCATGGCATTAAATTGCTTCTTCAACTTTATAATTTTTGATTATAAAGCCTTCTCTTTCTTTGACAAAGGTTGTTTATTTGGATATAGAATGAAATAATGATCTTTACTATTATTGAGCTTATTATAGTGAAAATACTTCAATTGCTTAAGTTTTAGCTTATGTCTTTTTTGGTCTACTTTTGCTTTTGATTTAAATTTTTTTACATCCTAATCCTTCTTCTTTTTAAAACAATTAGGATCGCCCTTAATATGGCTTATCTTGTCACATGCCTAATAGTATAAGATCTTTTTGGATTACACCATTGCCAAACTATTTGAAGCAGTAGCTATTTTCTTGGCTTTTAATGCTTGTATCATTTATAAGATTATATTGATAGTATCATATTGGCAAAGGACTCAATTATACTTTTTAACTTTGAAAAATGCTTTCTCTAGTGTGGCCTTGCCATTATAATTAAAGATGATTTAGAATGTAGCCAAATCTAGCAACCACTTATCAATCTTAGATTAAAAAAATTTGACTAATTGATTTTTAGCAAATATATCTTTTAATTCCAATGCAAATCTTATCAATTATGTATACATTGTATGAAAAGTGTCTTCTTTTTCACGTCAAAAATCTTAGATGTGTTGTATTTTATCACATCTAAATTCCTTGTCTTTAATTAATAAATGTGCAATGAATAAATACAAGGGTTCAAAAAGTGGCGGTTCTTCTATAACAATCAATGTTGGCTGCATGGCTTAAGCTATCTATGACATGGCAAACAGCATGCTTCCTTCATTGGCATCTACCATGCTTTTATCTTTCATATTATTAGAAGGCGTCTCACCTTCTTCCTTAATTTATTCACATTCTTTGATAATAAGAATCAAACTTGTCACAACATCCTCTTTGAGAGCTACAATGAATTCTATATAGAATTTGCCAATATCTATCCACATTGTATAACTTATTAATATGATTGTTTGTCCAATGCCTATAAATCTAAAGTATATTATGTCACAAATATAAGATTTATTCTAATAATTATTTAATTAATATAAATCAATAAAAGTAGATAAAATAAGTTGATTTGATAATATCTAATAGGACAGCTTCTTAGAAGCTTAATAGACGCCAAATCACCTTTATACATGTCTATAGGTGATTGATAGGTTAGAAACTTGGTCAACAAGCTAGCCACATGGCACACATATAGGTAGCTTATGGAATAAGCTAGCCATGTATCACACATGTTGGTAGCTTGCGGAATAAGCCAAATACGTGGCGCACACACGAGAAACTTGTTCTACAAGTTTGACACATGTCTTAAAAATTAGACATGTATAAGAGGTCCTATAGAATACTGCCATGTAGCTCTTAATTAGATAGTGTTTGTAGAGGCAAGAGTGAAGCCTTCTTCACTCTTGTCAATTCTTTTTTTGCTTCTAGTCCAAATTCAAGAGTCTATAGTTTTTTTGTCTTGTGGCAATAGCCATTCTAATTTCTTTTAATATACATACTTCCTTACTTCTATTTTGTTATTCTTCTTAATAGAAGTTTCATATGTTTATTTACTTTCATCGAGTTCTTGTCCTTGACAGATTGACAAGAATACACATACAGTATCAGAGCTTTGTCTTTTCTTGATTAAGAGTGGATTATCCCTTTTTCTTGATAAGACATAAGCATATTAGAAGTTGTGGAGTATCCACTTCTAAACTGATATTGTTTTTAGAATTTTTTCTTTTGAGTGTATTATTCTATATTTCTTGAAGTGAGAGTAGATACCTTCTTTTTTATTATATTATCATGGCAAAGCTTGTGAAAATGAAGAGTGCAATAGCACAAATACAAAAATAAATGAGAGAGCTAATGCTTGTAATGCATCAACTTAGTTACTACCACAAGGAACAATAAGATTAGCAGGAAGTGAAGATATAGAGATGGTTGGAGCTGCGTCAACATCTACATCAAACCATACTACCTCACCTATGATGGAGCATCGTTCAAACATTAGAACACCAAAAATTAATTTGCCTGAGAAGTTTGATGGCATAAGATCTAAATTTTGAGGATTCGTCAATCATGTATAATTGGTGATTGAACTTCAATCTCAGAGTTATCTTACGTTATTATAAATTAAAATATAGTGTAAAAGACATAAAAGAATGTATTAAAATAAAAAGATTAAGATTAGAAGAAGAAAGGATGAAAAAGTGTAGGATGTAGTTTTTTTTTTATTTTTTTTATTTCTAATCTAATCTAAGATATTTCTTTTTATTTGTTAGATTTTCTTCTATTTATCTTAGATCTACTTTATCTTTATTTTCTTCTCTTTTAGATCTAAACTTATATATTTTGGGCTAAAATTAAAAGAAAGGTTGATAGAAAATTAATAGTAAGAAGATAGAATGGAAATTTACTTTGAAAAGTGAAATTTCTTCAAGTTAGTCCAAAGGAAAAGGTTGAGGAAGTGAAAAAGACATGGACTAAGAGGTCTTTTTGACCGAGAGGATAAAGAAGTCCATTAGGGAGATGACAAGGAAGGGTCGCGAGAGAGAAGAGGGAGAGTTTTTTTGGAAGGCATAGGATTTTTTTGATAGGCAGTATATGTTTTTGTATGTAGAGGAAGCTTAGAGAGGATTTTAAGTGCAATTTTTTGTACGTTTGTAGTTGACAAGATAAAGAAGTCATTGAGATAATTCTCATGTCTTTTGATTAAGTATCAAGGGAGATATGAGTTGTGAAAGTTGCAAGTGTCTAAGACTAGGGCAGTAAGGGTTAATAAATTTCGGACCTTGGTTCTTAGAAATCACTTGGACTTTAGTGACAAAATTTGTTGGATTTTTGTTCTTTATAGAGTTAACTACTTTGTATTAAAATCTCAAGTCAATATGACTTGTGAGCAAAGAGTTATGAGTGAAATTGTAACCCATTTGAATGAAAAGAGAAATAGAGTGAAGGCAGGGTTGAGGGTTTGTATGGGCACTGCATGTGTGTGGGTTTTTTTGGGTATAAAAAAAGTTAGGAGACAATTTTGAATGTGAAATTTAGTAGACATGATCTATGTAAGTTAAGGAAGAGATGAGTACAAGTTTGATACTCATTAGTCTTATAAATAAAATGTTATGCTCTTTCAAAGTGACAGGGATCTATCTCCAAATCAGTGAAGTTTGAGGGAGCATATCTTTGTGATCAGAGTAGTATTTTGAGTAAAACTTATTGGGGTTTGTAGATATATGAATCTATTAAGTTTTGTAAAAAATTGATTGCTATTGGAGTTATATTCGAGGAGTTATGGAGAAAATTGTGGTCAGATCTAGAGATGTTCAAAGGCAAAATTAAAGAAGAAGGATGGAACCTATAATTCAAGTTTGGAGAAGACTTTTGGTTCAATGTTTGGAGGGTGTTTACAACATGAGACAAGCTATAAGCCTACCAAATTTTAGCACTTAGGTCTTCTTTAATGAAGAGCAATGAAGGTGTGAAGCAAAGGAGGTCCAGAATTGAAGGGTGCAAGGAGGGGTAACTTTGGCAACGTGATTCTCCCTAACCACAATAGCTATGATCAAAATGTTTTTAGGGTTTGCTTTCTTACTCTCTTAAGTATCTTATATCCAAATTTTTCTTCAATTAATGTGATATCCTAGGATTTATAATCGAAATTAGGGGCATGTCTCTAAAGGTAGAATATATTAGGGTTAATAAAGTATGTTTTTTATGTAAATTCTTCAATTTTATGAACTTTTATGAATCTCATCTTGCATTTGAGAAATTAGAGGCACAAAAGATCTAGTGATTCTTAGGGCTAAGACTCTCACTACGACAATGTAAAGATCTCAAGTTAGGTTTATTGGAACGTTATTTTCGGATTGTGTTTTATCATAGTTTTCATCTTTTTTTGAATGGTGTGATCCAAAATTGGATAATTTGGAGGCATTTTTAGTAAAATTTTGATCTATATATAGAAAATATGATGCAATCCGTGTTGCAACCAACAAGATTCACATCCTATGACAAGGCAATTGATTAGTGTCATTCTACGCATCATAATTTCGACAACTAGCGACTAATATCAAGTGAGATGATGCTGCACTCATCAGCCAATTTGTCTATAGATTACAATATGAGGTAAAAAAATTAATGTTCAATTTATTCAATTCTCAAACATTGAGTCAAGTAATTGATTTTGCTGTGAAATGTGACAATTGACTTTTTGAGTTTTGATCCGAGAGTTATACAAAAAAGCATTATTATTCAATGGCAACATCAATGTCCTCACAAAACGTACATTCAAAAATACAAGACATACAAATTGATGCAATATATTTTAAACATCTTATTGAACAAGAAAAGATTTGGCATTGTCAAAGAGGATTATATTTATATTGTGGAAAATCTAAATACACTGCTTAATATTGTCCGAAAAAATAATACAATTATAAAATGATAAGAACAGTTGTCAAAGAAGACAACATGTTGGAAAATAAATTCATCCAGCTACAATAGGAATCATGCAGTTGGAACCTTGTACAATTCCTAGTGAAGGTTCTATTCT
Organism: Physcomitrellopsis africana; assembly: GCA_036785485.1. Classification (NCBI taxonomy): domain Eukaryota; kingdom Viridiplantae; phylum Streptophyta; class Bryopsida; order Funariales; family Funariaceae; genus Physcomitrellopsis; species Physcomitrellopsis africana. The sequence goes on along the minus strand of JAWRVF010000099.1, from coordinate 134,407 downwards.
CTCCTTAGAATCCTCTCTTTGTTTTATAATAGATGTATATTTAGGACCAAAAAATTACATAGCCTCTGTCTTATTAGATTCAGGAGCCTCAATATGTTTTTTAGATGAACAACATGTTAAAAATTGTAAAATATTTTTAGTACAAAAAACTAAATCCGTACATGTAAAAGTCATAGATAGTCATCCATTATCTTTTGGAGATATCACTCATGAAATCCGCTGTCGGGGTAGAGAGAATCTGCCTCAAGAAAGCGTTGGGCTTCTGGCTGCCACTAATTACTCAAGCAAGATTCAAGTATAATAAAAACCCCCAATTTTATATAAAAGAGATCTCCATAGGGCTATTACACCCAATACACAAGCCTAATTTCCTCAAACCATTCAAAACATAACAAAATATTCTAAACCCTCATTCTCCCGTAGGAAGGGAATTTTTCCCGAACTTCAATAACCCATAACTTTTAATCCAACCGTCCAAAACTACTCCAAATTTACATGAAGTACTGATATATTCTTCACAACTACCACCACAAATTTCAACTGTTGATTCATTATCGATCTTTAGATATCGCCAAAACCCTAGCAGTAGCTTTAAACCCTTGTTTACAAACACCCGTGTACTAAATTCTTCATATCTCACAATCTAAAAGTCCAAATGCTATGAAACTTTGATGTATAGCTTCTTAGCACAATAATACACCTTCTTGGAAATTTTGAGACAAAATTTCGTCCAAAAACTTAAGATATGGCAAACCCCATCACCATCAACAAAACGGTCTACTTACTACCTTGGAATTGGATGCGTTGTCTTCAACTCTTCATATCTCCTTCGTCTAAACTCAAAACTTAAGAATTCCTTCGTAACAGACGTAGATCTTAAAATCACTTTTCTAACCGCACCGTCCGATCTCCAAAAGCCTCCGTAAAACTCCGCGAAATCCCAAAAGAGTGACAGTATGTATGAAATCCACTCTTTAACTTTGAACAAGTATAACTTCTTCACCCTAACTCCAAATCGCCTAAAATTTCCTCTCAAACTATACCCAAAACCCTAAACTTTACAACCCCTACCTCTGAAATTGCAAATCCCCTTTTTGAAGTCGCCGAAAACCCTTGTTAAGGTCGCGGGCAGCCTCCTCAAAGCCCATTGGGCATGGTATTCGACCAATAGGGATGAAGTTCCCTATTCCTTGCCTTCATCCGACCATGGCTTGATTTCATCCCTCCCAATTAGCCTCTTACTAGCTTAAATTTTCATCCTTAAGTCCCCACCTTCTCTCAAGACTTCATACTAAATATTTAGATCTTATAATTTTTAAATACCATAACTAAAATAAGTAAAATAAAATAAAATAAAGTTTCTTCTATCAATCCCTTTAATTTATTTTACTAACCATTCTAACACATATCTAAATCTATAAACATATTAGATATTTTGAGTGGATTTTACATACTATAAGCAATTACAGTACGACACCGCCCTATAAAAGTAATAAGAGATGGTCATAATAGCTACGTAATCTTTAACATAATTAAGTCTCCATCTAATCTAGTTATTTTAGGTTTATCATGGCTAGAAAAATATAGCCCTTAAATAGATTGGAATTCTTGTAGACTTAATTTTCCTCACAATATTATTAAACATACTGCCGACTAAGTGAAAAGCTATAAGTCTAATATAATAAAACCCGTACTTATAGATGCAAAATTTTTTATACATGCAACAAAAGAAGGATCAACTTTTGTTATTTATGCCACACTTGTTTCTGATGGTGGAAAGACTTTAAGTGGCATTCTAAGCCAATATCTAGATAAGCATGATATTTTTGAGAAAAATAAATATTGATATTCTTCCGGAACATCGTCCATATGATTGTTCAATCGACCTCAAGGAAGGAACTCAGCCACCATTTGAACCAATTTATAGTTTATCACAAGATGAATTGGTTGAACTCAAGGCATATATTGACGAGAATTTAGCCAAGAATTTCATACGCCATTCTAAATCTCTAGTAGGAGTTCCAATTCTATTTGTGAAGAAAAAAAATGGATCATTGCGGATGTGTGTTGACTATTGAGAATTCAACAATATTACAATCAAGAATAGATATCCATTATCTTTGATATCAAGACTCCTTGACCAGTTAAATTAAGCTAAGATCTATACAAAAATAGATCTAAGAAGAACATATAATTTAGTATGTATCAAAGAAGGAGATGAATAGAAAACTATGTTTTGAACTAGGTACGGACATTTTGAATATAATGTCATGCCTTTTGGACTTATAAATGCACCAGCTGCTTTTCAACATTTCATAAATGATGTTTTTCATGAGTTCTTAGACAATTTTGTCGTCTACTACCTAGACGATGTTTTAATCTATTCTAAGAACGTAGAAGAACATGAAGTACATGTTCGTCAAGTATTACAAAAACTTAGAGATGCGGGATTGTACGCCAAGATAGAAAAATGTGTATTATATACTACTCAAGTTGATTTCTTAGGATACATCATTTCAAATGATGGTCTCATGATGGATTCTAAAAAAGTCCAGACAATCATGAATTGAAAGATTCCAAAGATAATAAGAGATGTCCAATGCTTTTTGAGATTTGCCAATTATTATCGGATCTTTATCAAAGACTTCTCTCAAGTTGCAACCTCACTTATACATTTGACCTATAAAGACGAATTTTAATGGAATCAAGAAACAAAAGCAACATTTGAAGCTCTAAAGACATCAATTGTTTTTACACCAATCTTGTTTCGTGTTGACTTTTCTAAGGTATTTTTTATAGAAACAGACGCATCAGACTTTGCCTTGAGTGTGATTTTGTCATAAATGGGAACAGATGACAAACTTCATCCAATAGCTTTTCATTCAAGAAAATTCTCAGCAACCGAGATTAATTATGAGATCCATGACAAAGAACTTCTTGCAATTGTGGATTCTTTTTAAGAATGGAGTCATTATTTAGAAGGCGCTTCTAGTCCAATCACTGTATATTTGGATCACAAGAACCTTGAATATTTTATGTTGGCATGCGTGTTGAATCGTTGTCAAGCTCGTTGGAATATGTCTTTGTCAAGATTTGAGTTCATTATCATTTATTGGCCAAAAAAACAACAAGGTTTGTCGATGCCCTTTCTAGACGTTCTTATTTTGCACCAAAAGAAGGAAATACAACTTTTGAGCAACAAAAAACGGCCCTCTTAAAATCGAAGCAATTTCATCTTCGAACAATGAAATCAACATTGACTATTGATTCAACTTTTCTCAAGCAAATTCAATCAAGTATGTCCTCAGACCCTCTTATTCATGATATCAAGAATAATTCTTTTAAGACTCATAATTCTTCTAAATTTGAGTTCAAGAATAACCTACTATATTTTGAAGGACGCCTATATGTTCTAGAAGGAGAAGCACGTTTATATGTTCTTCAAGTACGTCATGATTTTCCAATAGCGGGACATTTTGGATACAACAAGACTTTGGAACTTATATCAAGAGATTTTTGGTGGCCTCAAATGTGGAAAGCAATCAAAGACTTTGTACAATCATGTGATATCTGCTCAAGATCAAAGACTTCTCGTCATCAACCTTTTAGACTTCATTAGCCATTACCTATTCCAAAACAACCGTGGTCTTTTGTTTCTATGGATTTCATCACAGATCTTCCAAACTCAAGATCTTATGACTCTATATTTGTAATAATAGATCGGTTCATCAAGATGGCACATTTTGTGCCATGTACAAAATCTATCTCAGGTGAAGAAACAACTAAGATTTTCATTAATAATATCTATCGTTATCATGGATTACCTAAGGATATTATATCGGATAAGGGAACTCAATTTATATCAAGATTTTGGAGAACCCTTTTCAAGATCTTAAAAGTGGACATAAAATTATCTTTAGCTTTTCATCCTCAAAGTGATGGACAAATAGAACGCATGAACCAAGTCTTGGAGCAGTACTTAGGATGTACCATCAACTACCAACAAGATGATTGGACAACTCTTCTGCCATTGGCAGAGTTTGCTTATACTAATATGATACATTCTTCTACACAATAAACATCTTTCTTTGCCAATTATAATTATCACCCCATAACTTGATGCTTTTGATTTTTTAAAAGTTGATAATCTAGCGGCAAAAGATTTAGCAAATCATTTGTCACAGTTGTATGCAATAATGAAGGTGCAATTAAAAGAAGCTCAAGAATGACAAAAAATAAATGCAGATGCGTATCGCAAGGAACAACCACAATTCAATGTGGGAGATAAGGTATGATTATTTTGTTGCAATATCAAGACTACTCGTCCTTGTGATAAATTGGATTATCATAGACTTGGACCTTTTCCTATTTCTGAACAAATCAATCTAGTTGCATATCAATTACACCTATCGGAGTCCATAAAGATCCATCTTATATTCTACGTGTCACTACTTAAGCCATACAAGACAGTGGATATACAAAGAAGAAGACAAATGCCATCGCCTCCTATTGAAGTGGACAACGATGAAGAATTCAAGATTGAAGAGATTTTAGATTCAAGGTGGCGCCGAAATCAACTAGAATATCTTGTGCATTAGCGTGGATATAATATTAGTGAATGCACATGGGAGCCATCTAAGAATTTAGCAAATGCATTAATAAAAGTCAATGCATTTCATCAACGACATCAGTCAAAATTGAAATAAAAAAATCAAGAAAATCTTTGTTATAAAGCAAAGTAGGTTCTATAGAGATTTCATCCTATCTTGTATCATTTTTTGTTATTTCTTTAGATTTGTTCATGCTAAAGAGATGGAAGATCAACAACTAGCAAATTCAGCTCAAAAGCCATCATTTGTTGATTTATCAAATGAGACATTATGACTATCACAACTTTTAAGATGACGGAATAGAGATGAAGATCCTCAAGAATGACATGTCCTTCCTCGGATTGATGGCAAAATACAACGTGTTTGATATCACGACCTTGAAAGAGACTCCCGATGTTTGATGATACTTTTAGAAGTAGGAACTACTTTTGATGGTGTTCTTAATGTTTTCTTTAAAAGGAGTTATAAAGGCCTCAACAATGATCAAATAACAGGGTGGTCCTCTTGCCTTGGTATGGGACATTATCGATGGCTGAAAGGACCTATCAACTACCTTCGAAAGAAACAAAGATCAGAGTATGTAACAAGCACAATTTGACGTATCCTGGACTTTTTCAACATATAATCACTGCTCCTCATGGAACTTGTCCTTAGAAAGGGAGGTAATATCACGGACATAAGATTTATTCTAATAACTATTTAATTAATATAAACCAATAGAAATAGGTAAAATAAGTTGATTTGAAAATATTTGATAGACAAGCTTCTTAGAAGCTTCATAGATGCCAAATCACCTTTATACATGTCTATAGGTGATTGATAGATTAGAAACTTGATCAACAAGTTAGCCACATGGCGCACATATTGGTAGCTTGTAGAACAAGCTAGCCATGTGTCACACATATTGGTAGCTTGCAGAATAAGCCAAATACATGGCGCACATGTGAGAAACTTGTCATGAAAGTTTGACATGTGTCTTGCAAATTAGACATGTGTAAGAGGTCCTATAGAATACCGCCATGTAGCTCTTAATTAGATAGTGTTTATAGAGGCAAGAGTGAAGCCTTCTTCACTCTTGTCAATTCTTTTTTTGCTTCTAGTCCAAATTCAAGAGTCTATAGTTTTTTTGTCTTGTGGCAATAGCCATTCTAGTTTCTTTTAATATACATACTTTCTTACTTCTATTTTGTTATTCTTCTTAATAGAAGTTTCATATGTTTATTTACTTTCATCAAGTTCTTGTCCTTGACACGTTATATTCTAAATTTTGCAAAAGTAACTCAAAGGCATACCACTCATTAAAAATAGAAGATTATTGGTACTTTTTTTTTCATCTATGTCTAAAATCTAACATTCTTATTAAACAAAGACATTTCATCAATATCCCTAAAAAATCAATCTAACACCATACTACAAGGATTATCTTTTATTTTATCTAATATATTCATATTCCAAATTTGAAGTCTATAAGTGGTGTCTAGTACTAAAATAGGCTCAAAAATATTGTCAATATCCAATCTTAATCCAAAGTTGTCAGTGGAATTACTTTTTGGATAATTTAGAAAAGAAGATCAATAATATTAATTCCTAGCCTATACCATAAATTTAACTACCAAAAATCTATAATTATTTAAGGCTTAAAAGCAACATATATCTATAATCACTACCAAACTTTGTAGTATATCAGTCATCACCTCCAGCTACCACAAGTCCAATAAGCACCGCTTACTTGGTACATATACAAGGATCTTGTTGGCCACCAACCTGACTTCATTCCTATGGTACACTTATAAATAAACTAATTACAATATAAAATAAGTCTATACTAAGAAACTTCTAGCCACAATATCTAAAATTTTAAAATATATCAAAAATTAAATCCAAAAATTAAATTGAATCCTCTTTCCAATAATAATAAATAGTAAAATTCAAATGCAACAAGGTGCCACCAAATCGTTGGTATAAATACTTCAAATTATACAACCTATGATTAGTAGTAGAATCTATAAAACAACACCTAAAGCAATCTTTTATCCCTTCATTATTAAAATTTATAAAAATTTTAAAATTTGATTTTCAAAAATACAATTTAGCCTCTAAAAATTATATTTTAAGATTCAAAACAAATTCAAAATGCCAAATCAATTAGACCATAAGATTCTTTGGAAAATTTTATATAAAATAGAATCTATTTTTATCCAATTTTAAACTAAACTACTTTCAAAATTGAATTTGAAAGAATTTTATTTAATATTTAAAAAATTAATACCTTAATTTTTTAAAATTCTAAAATCTATATTTTTAAAAGATTTTAGAATCTATAAAAAATTTAGATCAAAAAATCCATAAAAATCAAATATTTCATGAAGCTACAAAATTAGAAGATTCTAAAAATCTATACATATAGCTAATGTCAAGCAATCACTATCTATTAGTAGTGTAGTCTGCCTAGTTGCCAACTAATGATTGCTTGATTATTGCGATTTTACATTGCAAAATTCTATCATATATTTCATGCATATCTTGCGCTTAGCTCTTGAATTTTTGTTTAGTAACTCTAAATTCCAAAAATTAAAAAGATAAAACTCTTATCAAGTAAAGAATAAGCAATCACAATACAAGTTAAGCATCTTTTATTCCACCATAAAAGAATCAAAGAGTGCAAATATATATAAAAAGTGTCAAGCTTTATTAAATGGCTAAACAAAAATCTCCAAGCAAAACTACTAATAACAAACTATCTATAATGCTTATAAAACTTGATTTCATAAGAATGCTAAGTTATGAAGGGTTTCTCTGCTATATCTTTAAATCCTAGGCAGATGGAATCATTTGTCATATGAAAAATGATAAAATAGATGCAATATATAAAAACACCAAATAAACTAATAAAACATTGTCATATAGCGTAAATTTCTATCTGGGAATACACTAGGTATCTGGCTATGGAAAATTTATTTAAAAATTATTGGCAAGAATCTAGAAAGTGATTTGTTCTTAATAAAAAAGATAAATAATACAATGATATCACAAAAGATAATTTTAATTGGTAAATCTTTTTGTATTTAAGTAGGTTTGTACAAAAAGGTTCAAATTGCCACAAAACCTTTCAAAACCTTATTCACCTGCAAGGACTTATTTCTTCTCAAATTTTAGAGTTTAATAACTCTTGATCTAACTATTTAGTTTCTATAAAATTTTCTCCAATGTGTAGATAATATTCTTAAGTTTTATCACAAAAAAGAATCAATTATAAATTCATTTTTGATCATCTAATATCTCAAAAATTCTAATAGGTACTTAAAATCCTAGCTCAGAGACACCCGAGTACTATTTTCCTCATATCTCACAAATCCAAAATCTTTATATTACAAAAAATTTGCACATAGTCTTGTGATATACACTCCTAAAAATTTTGAGTCAAAAATCTATCAAATTGTCTAAAATATAGCTCAAAATATAACCAGTAGTCAAGTAGGATCACTTACTGCCCTTAGCTTACAAGCACTGATTTCAACTCCAAATATCTCCTTCATCCTAGCTTGGATCTTATCAAGCCGTATATAAAAAGTATATCTAAGAAAGTGTTCTTTCCAATCCTATTTGTTGATCCTCTATTGCTCTCTGTACGTGTGAGTTATGCCCAAAAGAATGATAGTAGGTACAATTTCAACACCCTAACTTTGAGTGCCTATATCTCTTTTATAAAAAATCCAAATTATACAAGATTTGCACCAAAACCATATCTAAAAATCCAAATTTGCTGACCCTAGCCTCTGATGTTTGACTCCTCTCAAAAAAAAAAACCCTAATTCCTAATAAACCCTCGGACAGCCTCCTTGAAGCCTATTGGATATGATTTTTGGCCAATAGGAATAGAGATTTCTATCATCCATCTCCATTCATCCACATAGATGGCCTAACTATCTCTTTTTACACTAAAAATCCCTTTCTAATTCTTTTTCTTATACAATTTACATAATATATGTTCTAAATATCAAATAAAAGAAGTAAATAAGATCTTAAGGATCACCAATGTCTAACAAAGGTGAGTTAAGATATAAAAAAGTTATTATCAACATAAAATCAATCTCAAAATTACTATCAAAAAGAAGAAATAAGATAATATAAACCTCAATAATAATCCTTTTAATAGATCCCTTCTAAACTTGTAACCTAATCACATCCTATAATCAATAAAACTTATAATTATAGCTTTCACTTAATTGTATAGTAAATTATAAATTAAATATATATGTACAATTTTTTCACATGGTAGCCGAACCACAATACGACAATGTAAATTAATCTATTATAATACTAATTCAACATGGCCTAGCACTTGATGCCATGTATTTTGACATGTATCTTTTTACTTTTTCTATCTTTTCATATAATTTTATTTGTAATAAAATAAAGTATTAAATTTTTATAAAATATATATATTTTTTAATTGATATTTTATCTATATATATTATAATCTAATATAATATATTTTATATTAAATTATTAAAATTTAATCTAAATTTATATGATTTAATATAAATATTTTATTTTTAATAGATTAATTATTTTTAATCATTTCTAAATTTTAATTATAAATATTATTATTGAAAGTAAATATTTGTATATCTTGATCAAATCTATATATATATATATATATATATATATATATATATATATAATAAAAACTATAAGTATAAGGTAGATGATTAATAATATTTTTTTAAATAAAACTACAATAAGAAATATTTTTACAAAATTTTAATAAAAAACCATGATTAAATCTATATTGTATTTGTATTGTGTCCAAATTTTTCATTATATTATGCAAAAAATTTTGAAACATCAATTTTTATAATTATTAATTTTAAAATTATTTATATCTTTATATATAATAATTTTTTTATTTATAAATGTTGATAATAAAATTAAACTTCATCAAAAACTTCTTGAAAATTTTATGTCATATCCTTAGCATTTGATTTTTTATTATTGTATTCATCAAATTTGAATTTCTTAAAAGCCATAAATAAAGAGTATTTTTATTTTTTATTTAGTGCTTAAATATTTTAATAGAATAATAATAACAACAAGAATATTATCAACTACTTAATATCCTAGACAATTTTAAATCATCTATTTATAAATTGATTAGTAAATTACTACAAAAAAATTTGTTAATATATATATATATATGTGTGTGTGTGTGTGTGTGTGTATGTGTGTGAGTTTGAAGAATATGTTAGAATATATTTTTAAAAATTATAAATAAATTTTATTTTAAATTTTATATCTCTTTTATTTATATATTTTTTTGAGATATTACATCTAATTTTTGTTCTCTTTTATGATAGATACCTATATTATTTAAATAAATAAAAATAAATAGAAGTAAGTAGAATTAAATAGAAATATATAAAAACATATTAGAAAGGAAATATCTTCTTTAAGAAGCTTTAAAAAAGTTTTCTAGATGTGGATTAGATATTTAGTCTTTTACAAATATGTTATGTAAATATTAAAATTTGTCCAATAAGTTTCTTACTTTTAAGAAGTTCCATTAGAAGCAAACTACAGCTTGATGCTTGAGCCACAAGCCTTGTTGTTCCTAGAAAGACCTTGTTAGTAGCTAGTATATATAAAGGCAAGACTAAGGCCATCCTCAATCTTATCAACACATTTCTTATATTCTATTTTTAGTTAATGACTATCTAGATTCTTTATTATTTATAATAGCTATTTTAATTTAATTCTATTTTATATCTTTATCTTATTTGTCTACTTTTTCTCTTCTAATAAAATAAGAGTGTATTGTCTTTTAAAATTATATCTTCATCTATGTCCTTGACATCTTTTAATAATCTCATTACCAACTATATATTCTTAAATTTATATAAATCTTTTCATTTATATTTTAATATCTTCAAATAATTAAAAACCTTCAAAAATTATAGATAAAAATCTTAAATATTATTTTATATTTGTATTTAAATTATACTTAAATTAAAAAGATATTTTAATATATTTTCTATATTTTAAAATCTTATTCTAAAAAAATTCATGGAAATTTTTATAGTATATTGATACACATTATCTATAAAAAAATAATATAAATTTATCTTATATTTTTATGTATATTATAATATATTTTTAGAGAATAAATATTTTAATTAAATATTATAAAATATATTTTATAATATTTAAAACTAAAAATTTAATATTTGATATTTAATTATGCATATACAGTTCAAATATATGTAATGTTTCTTTTAAAGCTGCAATAAATCTTATTTCAATGTACAATTTAACATCATAAATATCTCTTATTTTTATAGTTTTTTAATTATGTATTTTCAGAATATACTTCATCACATATACAAATATTGTGGTTTAAAATTTTTAAAAATTTACAATTATAAAAAATCATATTATAATTTTTAATCAATTTTTTAAAAATCATATTAATAATAATTAATAAAATCATATATTTAAGATAAAAAAATTTAATTTTTAATAATAAGTACTTATATAAATTATTTTAATAAAACTTAGACTTAAATATACCACTAATTAGTACACAAGTCTTTAATTTTAATACTCTTGTAACCAAATTTGGATGGTTTTGTATGTTTTGGTTCAAAACCAAAGTTAAAATTATATAATATAAATGTTGAAGAATTATTTTTTTTAATTTTTTAAAAAACTAATCTTTTTTGTTTCATAGTTTAAAAGAATTAATAATTTAAACTTATAAAGAAAAAATAATATATCATCTTTTGACTAATCTACATAAATTCATATCCTTCACAAGTGAATAGCAAGCTGGTAATATTGCCAATTGCAAATAAAAGATAAATATTTTCTATGATTTTATTGTTAATAAAAACTACAACACATGCATTGTCCTAAATCTTGTAAAAATATATATATCATAAAATTCAAATGTTTCTCATTGAAAGAAGATGATAATGTAAGGAATGTTTAATTTATTTTTTGAAATTTTAAAATTTTAAACATATATTATGTTTTATATTTAATTCACAACTCCTTACCAATATCTTCAAATAAAATATTGTTTGACATTTTAAGTATCTATTGCAACAAACTATCGTAATTCCATATTTTTCTACCAAGATATTACACATCCAAAGTGCTACTTTAAAGTTCCACTGACATTTGTGATAAAATGAGTACGTTTTAAAGAGCTATAAATGTAATCAACTTAATAATTGGTAAGTTTTTCATTTAATTATAATAAACATGAGCAAACAACTTTTATGAATCTTACCCTAATCTCCTTTCCACCCAACCACCATCCACCACTGTAAACCTCCAATAAAATTTAACCCTCAACATTTTGGGCACATCAAGAAGGAGCTTTCTAAAAATGTAAGCTTACCACCGAAACCTTTTGAGGTTCCAGAGATGCAAATGAAGGTGAGAGAGTGCCCAAGAGCTGCCATGTGTCGAACCCACAATCCTGAAAAGAGTCCTAGGTCAACACGCGGCCGTGTAGCTGGGTAACACGTAAGGGTTTGCCACGCCTCCCTGTGTGGCCGTGGCCCGGCCCCTTCACAAAAGGCCCCCCTATATCCGTCGCCCATTCCTGCATGCCTCATTCTTAACTTTGTCCTGCGTCCCTGTTGCCTCCATTGTTGTTTGTCTTCCAGCTCTTTCCATCTCCTCTTCGATCTCTCAGGTATCCCACTCCGTCTGCCGTGTTGCAATTTCATTTTCCTTAGTTAGGTTTTTAGCTGAGAAGTGTTTGTGTGTTTTCAGCAGCAGGGTTTTTTGAAGGTGGGTTGGGTATGGGACGGCTTTAGAATAGCAGTTTCTAGTTTTCAGTGTAGTGCTGGGTGCAAGAGACTTTGGGGTTGTGGATGTTCGAGTGTCTGGGGTAATGGATTTGATTATGTTTCTGATTTATGGATTTGAAGTTGGTGAATCTGGGTACCCTTGAGAGCGAGTTAGTGAACGATAGTCGGTTGGAAAGTGTATATTCGAAAGTGAAGGTGAAGCGGTTAATCTTTGAGCTTTGCATTGTTGTGTGTTTGTGAAGTGGAATTGGGAATTTGATTTCATGTTATGAGTCAACTAAGATTGAGGTGATCTGGAATTGCAGACCTTCAGAATGTCAAGGGCTCATGTGAATGCTTCCTTTGAACCTCCCCATGTTGACTTTTTGGTCGACTTGGGTCACCCCATGTTGAACCGTGTTGTTGATGGATTCGTCAAGGTTGGTGGAGTTGGTGCTTTGCATGCTGCTTCTCAAGATGCCTCCCGATTCTTGTTCCAAGGTACTGGTATTCTTCTCAACTATGTGCTTACCCGCCTGTCTAGCTTATACTTCTTGCAGTGTATGCACATAGCTGCGTCCTCAGCTTCCCCTTGGGTGTGGACGACGGTAATGGGGTTGATTTCACCTCAAATTTGCCTTGAGCTGAAAAGGCTATTTTTTGACCGAGGTCTGACATGTGCAGAGGAAACTAACAAGAAATCGCTGGAGATGTCTGTACAACGTATGGGCAAGGAGGCAGTGCAGTGGGGGCTCGTTGCTGGAGTCTACACCGGCATGACATACGGGATGCAAGAGGCTCGTGGTGTCCATGATTGGGTATAAACACGTCTCTAGTTATGCTTAGCTTTTGACACATGATTTGGCGTGTATGTGTTTTTCCTTACTATTGTTTACAGTGGAATGTTAGGTTCCCTCGGCTACATGTCCGCATTATTCTTTTGAAATTCCTGATAACTTTGCCTTGCGTGGTGCAGAAAAACGCATTGTTGGGAGGAGCCTTGACTGGAGCTGCATTGTCCTTGACTGAACCTAACCCCCGCAGTGACCGAATAGTACGTGGAGCTATTACTGGTGGTGCCATTGCCACCGCTGCTGAGTTCTTGCGTAGTCTTACCTAGACTTTAGTTTGTGTACAACCGATGCACATCCTTAGTTAGTTGGGTACACTTACACCTCTGATATATCATTGTCTTGGAACCCCCAATGATCATCCGCACAATGTGGTATGTGTCAATGTGAAATTGTAGCGACCTATGAGTTGAAGAGGGAGGACTTGTGCATTCTCAAATAATACAACTCTGACCTTGTGCATATGAAAGAGGTCAGAGTGTATTGCAGTTGATCCTTGTGTAAATGACAGGCATAGTAAAGTTTATGCCTAACCGCTGGCATTTTTATGAAATTCTGAATTCATTCAAAAGCTTTTTCTCTCACATCTACATCTCAGTGAGTTTAAATTTTCCACATGCTGTTGATGTTTAGATATGGTTATGCTGTCGCACCTGAGAACGACGATTTCATGTGACGATTCCAAAGTACTCAAAAATACTATTTGTTGAATGATGAGCAATTACATTTTGATGAGATTAGTCGGCAATCGCCCTTATTTTGCAGTTCTACTGGGACTGTCCGAAGTCTGTTGCGCGCCTCCATTACTGCGTAGATAGGCATTATGGTGATGAAACAATTGGGATAGGGACGGAGACATTACAATAAATTGAATTGATCAATATAACTTACCTGAATATTCATTACATTAACTTATTACTAGTCTATTTAACTTCTTAATTCTGACGATATGAACTGACAACATAGTTTAAAAATTGTTGTGCAATCGATCGCTAAACTAAAATGTGAGAAGCGTCACTTTATCACACAGCAACAAAAAGTTGCTTAGGTCCTCCCATGAGGAAGGGGTTGCTAGAACTCAGAGATGGAGCAGCCTACCTCGGGCATCCACTTGTAGACATTTGCATACCCATTTGTCTTGCATGCCACGTCCATAGGAACATTCTATGCAGTCGATAAAGGAGGTGGCTGACGAGGCAGACCCTATCTTCACCATCCGACACATGTTGCATTTGGCCAATAAAACTGGTGGTGTAGTGATAGTTCAGCTGCTCTTTGTGCCAAGTTGTCGACACTCTATTTGTCTTAACAGCACCAGATAAGATTGGGATATTCCTGTTCTGTGCATATCGGCATATGACGTTCCCGCTGCAATTTCATTGAATGATTTCAGCTCTGATCCTGAAGCCAATTCTGAAGTGTATCACTTTACATGTGCACACTTATCCCCAACAACAACAAGTTCTATTTTCAACACACTGCACTGATGGAGCTCTACTGAAAGCGCGCGATATTTTTTCCACGAATACCTTGAATGAAATCAGCATATGCTTCACGTCTGTGAGGTTTTGAGAGTCGAACTGCAAGATGTTCTGAGAATTGCAGCCTCGATGCCTCTTCAACGAATCCTACACAGAGTGATTGTACTTCTAGTCACTTAGATCATCTCCCATATCGTCTTCGGCTCCATCGACCAAGTGAATTACTTTTCGGAAACTGATTGATGACACGTTTTCCTTCCAGAGAAGTTCTGCCGAAGTACAATCACTCTGCATCATGTAAGCGGGGCAAGTGACAGATCAAGCAGGCCAGGTTTTAGGGTTAGGGTTTCCACAGCCAACTTGGGTCAAGATTGTTTATTGTAAGTTTAGGCCAAGTTTTGACATTGTAATGTTGTGGGTTTTACTTATCTCACAAAACTTCAACAAATCTTTTTCTCAATCTTTTTGATGTTTTGTAAGAGTGTTGTTGCCATTTTGTAACAAAAGATTGGATGAATTTCTTGTAATATTGACTAATTTGGCATTATTAGATCAATTCAGAATATGTAATAAGTTAATCTATAATTTTTTTTAAAAAGAAACATGTAGAGATGTCTCAAGTTGCAAATTCTAACTACTTTTTAAAAGACACTTTGAAGTAGCTTTAATGTTTATCCTTTTAAATTCCAAGTTGTGTTTGTTACATGGATGTATTTTTAATCAAATTGGTTTTGTTTTTTTTTGGTAATTTCAAAACAAAAATTGCTTTAAAACATTTGGAATAAACAATTGACTAGTGTTGGAATTTATATGAATATGTTCTTAGACTAATATAATAATTAAATTATTTAATAAATTTTATATTTTTTAAAAATTTTAAAAATTTAGAACAAAATATGTGTGTGCATCTATTTATACTTAAATAATCATAATATAATTCCAGTTATTAAAAAAAAATTGTTTAATGTGTAATATTTATAAACTTATACAAAGAGATTTTAGTGTATAGATTTAATGTTATTATATAAATAGAAACTATTATTTTAATAATATGCATAAATATATATATATATATATATATATATGTGTGTGTGTGTGTGTGTGTATGTGTATATATGTGTGTGTATATAAATATATAAAATTATAATAAAAAAAATTAAATAAGTAATAATCAACATATATATATATATATATATATATATATATATAATAGTTTTATATTTATTTTAATTAAGCAATAGAATATTACTTAATTAATTAATTAAATAGAACATTTAAATAAAATTTATAAATTACTAAAAAAATTGAGTTTTATAAAAAAACTAATTAAAATTATCAACTTATCTAAATTAATCTCTCAAATCTTAAAAAGTAAATTTTAATATAGGATTATAACATTCAATAAATATTATCTTTAATTTATATCAATTCAAAAAAAATCAATTTTACAAACAACTTTGTTCTTACTTAAACATTATTGCTTGAAATGTAAGACAATCTTCACACATTGGATACAAAAACAATTAAGGATATTTTCTAGTTCTAAAAATACATACACATAAATGTAAATGTAAATATATATATATAACTAAAAATTCAAAAGATAGGGCTTATAAAGAAAGATCCTTCTAGACATGAATTGCATCAATAACATAGGATGAAGCATATTTAAATTTACAGTGACAAAAATAGGAGTACAAGAAACTAGAAAGTTTTACACTTTTAAAATCAAAAAAAAAAAAAAATTAATTAATAAAGAAGAATACTTTTTTTTTGCTTATAAAAATATCCTACACTTAAATCTTAGAATAAGGTAATTAAAAAGTTTATATATATATATATATATATATATATATATATATTTATAATTTTTTTAATATAATATCATAACATTCAAATTTATTTAATTGCAATTAATCTTGGAGGTATGTAAAAGCTTCTATTGTAGCTCATTAGATAAAATAACACTATTCTAAAATAATATTATAATTTAAAATATTTATAAAATAAAATTATATTAATATTTTATGATATTATTATTCATAAAATGTAATTATATTAGTTTAATAGATCATTTTAGTTGTACATGCCTCCATAGCTTTTGTCAATTCTAAATGCATTATAGGATGAAGCATCACTAATTAGAAAATTAGAATTTGATATGGCTAATTCTTTTTTTGTTTAAATGATAAAGTTTTAAGTCTTTCTACAAAAGTGACATATTATTAATTAGATTTATTTTTTTAATTTTTTAATTTTTTTTCATAGAATTAGATTTAGATCAATCAATAGATATTTGGGTGTACATATATATATATATATATATATATATATATTTGTTGTGTATGTGCGTGCTACATACAAACAAATTGATAAAAAATAATAATAAATGTTATTCATTAGGATTATTATAAAGATAATAAAATTTGTACTTAAAAAAATTAAGTGCAATTAATAATAATATACACTTTTAGCAACTTGGATATTATATTAAAAAGAATACAGATTTTAAAGCAGTATTACCAATTCTATTACAGGAGGCTCCACCATCATCAAAAGGGTAGAAATGGAGATTTAAACACATTGTTTCAACTGTCAATCTAATTTTTATTTTCATTTTCTAGCAACTGACGAGGCCAATGATTTTTAAACAGGAAAAACTTGTAAGTTGTGAACACTATCCACAACATCCCGAACCTTTCAATCTTGCTACACAAGTGCCACATTTCTTCCTAAAATACAACTTTGCAATTTGGACTTGACTGGAGGCAAAAGCAACATAAGGCGAAATATCTAGAACCAGTGGCAGAAATGGGAAAAGGGTCCCAAGGACATCAACCCTGACACAAATTCAATTGCTACCTGCGATGCCCTGCCGAGTGAGTAGTTAAGAGGTGAAGAATTACCAGTACCTGCAAAGACATAACAGAATTAAAGAGAATCAACCGTTGAAATTGCAAGTTATTAAAACCGTAAGAGATCTGCTGAAAAGTAAAGTGTGTGTGTGTGTGTGGGTAGTGTGTAACTGAACTGTGACGCTGAAAACCAAGACTGATGCTGCACTGCGCATGGCACAGTGGTATCTGCATTCAATTCCTCTTTAGAGTAACGCCTTAAACCGTCTGAATGAGAAACTGAGACGTGCTGATAACTGCAGCAGAGACTTCATAATGTTGGGAGATGCATGTAAGCACATCTGTTGAAAACATTTTATCCTATGCGCTAATTCTTTCGACGACAATGATCTTAAAAACACTATTTTTGACTTTCCAACCTACACCTCAATTGAAGGAAATTGAAGAAAAATTAGAGACCTTGAAAGACGACTTTTGCCTGTGGCCAAAAACCTGTCGTTAGTAAGTTATTCTACAAAAGCGTAGGGATCGGCAAGTCAAGTCCAAATTGCAAGCGCAGACATAGCAAAGCACCCCGTGATCAAAGATGCGTAGGAATAGAATTGCAGCTTCCGATTGCAGCGCATGCGTTTGCTAAGAAAATCCGCAGCAATGAGATCCACCAGGGACATGTACACTAGAATCCCTGCGGAGATGGAGTCGAACACGCCTTCCACAATAAGGGACCGTGAGCTTTTCTCATTGTAGCTCGAGGAAATGCCAATCCCGATCCCAATCCCCGTTGGGGTGGTGATAGCGAAACAACACGCCATTATCACTGCAGAGCTGTAGCTGAATCCTGCCTGAAATGTTTGTGCAAGCATTGCAAGATCAGTGCCTCATCCAATTATTCTAAGCAACTTAATATGCATCCCGCGATTGGAAAAACTGAAAACCATTAGATGTTGTTTTGAACGTATAGAAGATGATCTCGGACCTGAGCGATGCAGCCACCAAGCGCAAATCCTTCAAAGAACTGATGAAAGCTCAAGGCTGCAAGAAGAGGTCTAATTGTGCAAGGACTTTCTGACACACCAAGCGTGACCCCAATAATGACCGAATGTGCAACTATGCCCAACTCAAGCACCTGAACAAATGCAACAGATCAAGTCAGTTAGCATCAATCAAAGTCTATTCAAGGTAGTCTTCATGCAGGGTCATTACAAGAAGTTGTGCACAGCAACAGATCTGAGAGTTTTGAGTGTAATTGCTTACAGTATTTCGCAGTACAAGAAAGTAGATTAATATGGGCTAAGAGTATAGGAGGGAGAAGACTTCAGGACTTGCTTGAGCAACGACCACATGTCTGACGTGCTCCAGAACTTCGTTGGTGGAAGCGCCTATCTCATTGTGAGAATAACCAACATGTTTGAGGACCTTATCATCGGTCTGATCCTTGCACGTGCCCTCGGCATGGCTGTGGTGGTGCGACTCAGCATGTGCGCGCATGCCTATAATGTGCACCTTCCTATCTCCTTCCGGGAGAGGTTCTTTTGATTTTTCAATCGTTTGAACCAAACCCTGCTCTGCAATAATAATTTCATTGTACACATCTTTCTCTGCAACCATCATCATCGTCATGAATGCATTTGTAAACTCTCAAAGAGAACACACAATGGATTCAGCACAAGGATTTGACGTTACAGAACAATACTACTGAGGAGGATTTTGATCCGAGCATATCAGCAATATGCATACGAAAAATTCGTGAAGTTTCAATCCGGACCTGCTGCAATTAGAGAACTTTTTTATATGTTGAAAACCGTGCTTCTTTGTAAACCACACCACCCAACTCAACTGACATTCTCAGTGCTCCAAGGATATCACATACATTCCTTCAAGCTGTTCAGCGTAATGCAGTAACAACATGGCTTACCAGAAGCAGATTTAGAACGAGCTTTGCCGAAAATTCGACTTGGTGAGCGCTTCGCTGAATAGATTCCACGGCCGCATGCTGTGAAAGTTTTATACAACATTCCTGAAACAAAGACATTAAGAAAGCTTCGTGAGGGCAAGCTATCTCTACTTACCAGAAACGAGATGATCATCAAAAAATTGTACTCTGCACTGCCTTATCAGATCCTAACAACACGTGATCGACGAACTCTATGTGCAAGTGAAAGGTTCGAAATCCATATCGAGTTAAGAAATTACGGGCATGGGCAGGCATGTCGACAGCAGGTTCAGGGCTTGATCCACCTTTAGCGGAAACTTCTGGATCACCATGATCATGTTGCGTCTCATAAAATTCGGTGGCCACAAAGTCAATCACCAAGGTAACCAGAGACGCCAACATGGCAATGAATCCAGGAAAGGGGAACTCGTGCCACGGGAACCGTGGCAAACATTGACTTGTCAAGGATTCCATAGCGCTTGGCAGCATATGCACGAAGCCAGTAGCAAGAATGACTCCAGCTGCGAAGGATTTTGCAATAGAAAATAGGTTGCCATCGGGTTTGAGCCATTGCGTCCGACGGCCGATCAATGGCAGCGCCACTCCCAGAGCACTGCATCCCATGATGAGTGCTATGGCTCCCCCTTTCAAATCCAATGCCAGTATCTTGTTTCGGCATCCCATATCATCCACACCAGTACAATCTCCCTGGCCCATTCCTTGAAGCACCTCCTCTTCACTCATCCAGTTTCAGTGCTTCACGAATACTCACCAATGCTAATACTTTTTCCTCACATAAAACTGGGCCACACGATTTCCTTGAAACAAACTTTCCATCACACCTAACACAGCAAACCAATTTCGTGGCACCATGATCAGGTTTTGCACGACTGGCAGAGATTATCGCACACACATTACCACGTGCGAGACGCATTCCCGTGACATGCCAAGCATCCGGCTCTCACACAACACAGATAGATCAGGTGATGAAAGATCTCACGTGTTCCAACCAAAACTTTGTTGCGGCAGCCATAGCAAGGTCGGTGATCGCGAACCTGCTAAATTTCCATCACCCCCATCCCGAGATTGTTACCTGTTGGTCAGAGGAAACTCGAACTCAGCAATTGTCACACTGCAATGGAGTCCTACAAACTAAGCTAGTAACGATGCGGTTAGGTCCGCGTCGGAATGGGTATAAGCTGGAGACCTCAAAGCTGCGGCCCATGTCCAGTAGGTCTGGAGAGACCACGATCAGTTCTGCAAGGTCTTCCCAAAACTCCTCATGGAATCATGCAGTGAAACTTGAATCACCCACATCTGCATAGAAAAGGGCTTGCAGCAACACTGAAGTTTTCCTTCTGAGGCCTCATCAAGTCTTCAAGGACATCCCTAATGAGCTTCTCCAACGTGCGATAGATCAATCTCGTCTAAGGACACTCACACAACTTCCACAGGTGACTCCGGCTGCACTCTCGACCGTTGTGATGTGCCAAGTTAAAACAACTGTTTCCCAAAATTACAGTGCGTCACACAATTCCTTGTGATTCTCTTTTCATTCTCATCATGCACACCAACGACCCACATTGTGCGAGGAAGTCATCATCGTGAATTACACATCGTGAATTACACATCGTGAATTACACATCGTGAATTACACATCGTGAATCCTGTGTAATTCACAACTGGTTCAATCCCTAACTACCCATCTGCTGCAAGGCTAGAGTGGATGCAACGCCGGGCACAGACAACAGCGGAATGTGGAATGTGAAATGCAACCTCACAGCACGAACATTCTTCAAATTACAAGAACCCTAAACTTTGCCTCATGGCTCACGCAGTCACCCATAATCCGCAAAGCTTTCCACGATGTCCACAAGACATGGCAATTCGGCACCTGCAGAGTTGTGAGCAAGACCACTCACTGTCAGTGGTGTAAAGTGCTGCTCATGACGAAGAAACAACAACAACAACAAGGTCATGCTGCAATTGCTTGCAGCAATGCAAGCTCCCAGCAAAACCCGAAACTCAAAACACAAAACAATGGGTGCCCAAACAATGTGGGTGTGTGGTTTGGGAGGGGGAGGATAGATTACATTCAATAGATTTTAAAATCTACCAAAATTCTATATTTTTATGAATAAATTAATTGTACACTTAACATATATTTGATCACCTAAATAGCCACTCCCTAAAATCTTTTTTTTTTTTTTTGGAGGAAGTCACAATTTGTTTCAAATTCAAAAACTTATAAACTACTTTTTCTAGCTCATTCACATTGACCTAATAGAATTCTCTCAAACTTTGTAGACTTGGACTTTTGTGGACACAGTCCAAGACTTTTTTCTTTTTCATTCTTTTCTTTTGATTTTTTGATTTTATTTTGATTTTTGAATTTTATACAATTACAAAAAAAAAGAATTGGATTTTACTTAATTATTATTATCAGTTAATTTTGTTGTATTAGCTTTTGTTACATTCAATTGCAATAAAAGATATATTACATATGCAATAGGAAGTGCATACTTTACATTAGCTATTTGTACAACAATCATATGGCATAATTAGAATTTGCTACACATTAGGCTATACTTTGTTTTTACATTTTTAAAAATCTTTTGTGAAAAAACTTGATGTAAAATATAATAATAGTAGTAGTAATAAAATAATTCTAATTCCTTGAATAATCTAATACAAAGAAACTATATAGTCAATTTTTGAACAACTATTTTTCTCTATTTATATTCTTAATATATATATATATATATATATATATATGATTGGTATTCCAATAGTTTACTTGCTATACTTGCCTTCGTATAGCCTTTAATACATCCCATTGATATCTTCTTATTATTCCAATATTATTATTAAGATTTTTAATAGGTACTTTAAAATATTTATAAAGTAAATATTAGTAAGAAAGTACTTGATCATGTCTTCTAATCTAAGATACTTATTATACCAAAGCAAATTGGCCAATAAATTAAAGTGCTTCTTTGTATATTTTAATTACTATTTTTATATGATTTTAGATTTTAAAAGCTAAAAATAGTAGTTAGATAGTATCTTATTATAAAACATAAAAGTCCTAGTCATAAATATTTCTTTACTTTATTTTTTATTTTTTTTCTAAGGCTATCAAATATTTATTCTTTTGACAAATTGCTAATATTTTATTTATTTATTTATTTTTATTAGAATATTTTTTACAATATCAAATAATAATAAATAAGAATATATTACATAATTAAAATAAAATAGAAGTGCATGAGTTAACATGATTACTATGACATTACTATCTTGCCTATAATTCCATTATTTATAAACTTCAATATATAAATTCAATCAACAATATTTATAATTACAATCAATTATCAAGAATTTTTCTATAACCTTTATTTATTTATAAATCATACAATTATAGAATTAATTAATAGATTTTTATTTAATAATTTAATAATCATAAAAAGTGTAAATAAAACCACCATGATGATGTCATCATAGATATTTGTTGACACACTTATATTACTTAGCTATTATTCAATCACTATTATGAATATTATTATTATGCAAGAAAAGATTTAAAATATGTGTACACTTAAGTTACTTATGATCATATAGTAATTATATTGAAGTCAATATTTTGAATACAACATTGAGATTTTAATTATTTAATGTTAAAAAAATATAGTCTTAAATAAACATTTCAAGAGTGTTCATGAACAAATGTTCCTTTGTTAAATACTAGGATATATCATTTGCAATAAATTTTAAATTTGGCAATGAAATTCAGTAAAATTTTGCTCCATTAAGACTAGTTTTGTTTGGGAGGCCTAGAGATTGCAACTTTTGGATATGAAGATACAAAAGAATCTTTTAAAAAAATATAATTGTAATCCAATAATGTGTAATATTTTGCAAAAAATAAGAATTATATAAGATATTTTTGTTGAATTGAGGTTTGATAAGAGATTTTGAGCTTAACTTATATTGATTAATATGTATTTTATAATATATAAGGATCAATCACACTAATGTTTACTTTGATAATTTTTTAAAAAATTGAATAAAAGATTTTTTTAAAAAAAATAAACTTAGAATAACTTAATAAGCTTGAATTATTACAAGATGCACAACCTTTTGTTTACCACTAGGTCTTTTATTTTATTGAATATATTATAAATAATTATATTTTTTATTTAAATTAATATTAAATATTAACATAATAAATTTTATTATAAATTTACATCTTAAAATAGTTTATTTAAAATTTAAATCCTTAAATTGTAGTTGAATATAAAAATATGTTGTAACCAATTTATTATACATTTAAATAGGACTTATGTATCTAGTGTTGTTTCTAGATAATCTATACTTATAGTGTGGCAATACTTGCATATAAACTTCTAATGATGTTAGGTATGATTAGAACTTGGTCACTTTGTTATCATTGTTCAAACTAAAGTTCAAACAATAAAATTGTAGCATCTAAACATGTATTAATCTTTGATATTAATTTACTCATGTAGATATTATTATTATGCTAGTTAAATTTTAAAAGCTTATATATATATATATATATATAGTTAACAACTATGTAGTGAGGAGTATTTGTATTAATCATAATACAATTGTTGGGAGAGTTAAAGATGTTAAATATAGTTAAGAGAAATTAGTCAAAAAAATTTGATGGTTCCTAATTAAAACCAACTTCTAATCATACATAAGACCTTGGATCAATAAAATTTGAATTGTTGACAATTCTTCTAGTCAGATTTCTTGTTTTAGATATAGTATGAAAAAAAACTTTGTTAGATTCATTCAGAATGTTATTCAGAATATTTCAAGTTCAAAAATTGGTTTTGTAGTAATTATTAGTATAGCCTTAGGTGTATTTATTGTTAGTAAGTCCTAATACCTGAAATTGAAAGTTACTTAGTCCAACAACTTGATGTAGAATTAGAGATTGACATTATCTCTACTTATACACACATTTGTGGCAGCATTGGAGCATAAATTAGCTGCATCAACACTATAAACCATATAGTTTCATTCGATAGAGGCCATAATCATATGTACATGATCGCTTTTTCTGAGAAGGGTCGTCGTTTTTGGGAAGGTTTTAAAAAGTGCAAAATTGACGACATGATTCTGTCGACAAGGAGACGCAAGTCCTACTCATTTAGAAGTTGAACGAAAGGGAAAAGAGACAACAGGGTGCTTCATCAATATTATTAATATGATTTCAACAATAGAATAATAATCCCAATCTACTGTTAAGCTTGGACACCTGCTTCTTTCGTCCGAGATTACCTGGTGAGAGGATGTTGCTTACAAGAAATAAATTGTTATTTCAAACTTCACCTACAGAAGACCTACGATCAGAGGAATAGTGCATTATCACCGACACAAGCATAGAAATGGACACGTATCAACTAAGACTGCAGCAAGCACGTTTTTTTTCTTGAAACTTAAGTATTCATCAGTGAAATATTGAATGGATCGTTGCCCAGCCATGTGGATAGAGCAGATCTTACAGGAGATGCGAACTAAAACCTGGTGATCCTGATCAAGTGTGTATAGTGTACCAGAAAAATGTTCTCGGATGATGGAAACTGCTAATTTAAAACTGCAGAGACTATGAATAACCTTATCCTCGCCTAAAGGTGCTCCTATTGAGATGACGGGTCTGAATGAAGTCACCAACCAGGCTGCTTCTAATCATAAGGCATAAATTGTAGAAATAAAAGTTAAATGAGTGTTACAACGAGATTAAATAGAGCCCTCTAAGAGGGTGCGTAAGAAAAGTGTCCGCTCCTGCTCTCCTCTTAACTCCTCCCACTGATAAGGCCATAAAAGAGTGTATTAGAAATAAACTTAAATCACAACCTCTTGATAGAAATCAGTAAACTTGTTACCAAATACGATTTTTAGCAAGTCCAATTATCGCTATGAAAGGAAAGCTGGTTCAAGGTACGATTAAAGCTCAACAAAACAATCTCATACCTCTTGGAAAGAGATAGGGCTGACTGTCCACCCAGCTGCACGCAATAATCGCTGCTTCAAAACTGTGTGTCCTAAAAGGATACCGGTGTTACGAGAAAAATGAGTGGGACCATCAATCTCAATCGCCACCCTCGCATCCACTAGGGCCAAATCCAGAGAATATGGCGCTCCCTCGTATTCTGACACCCAAGCGCGTCCAGTTGTGCCAACGAGCAGACGATCCACTTCTCTATGATCACCTGAACTGAGCTTGTTCGCTGCCTTCTCCTTCTCCCAAGCCTCCTCAAGCATTATCTCCAGTTCCTTTTCGGTAGTCAATGCTAGGTCTGCACATTCCAATTTCAAGGCTAGATTGGCTTGATATAATTGGCACATGTGTTGAACTCCTTTCGGCTTCCTATCCACCTCAGAAGTCCATGTGGTTGCGCGACTATTCACACATTTCCATAAAGAAATGAACCATGGGCGTTCCTGCTGTTGTAACACTGCATAAGACCATGCCATGCTCGCAAGCTGTTGTTGGCTGAATCCCCTGAAAGTAGCAGCAGCAGCAACTGGGTTCTCTACAATTAGAACATCCAGGGAGTCAAAGAGAGGGTCTAAGGGGTGGTTTAAGCATGCAAATGCCCACAAAATTTGAACCAGCTCTAGAGGTCTGAAAGACCCTGCTACCTCTTCAGCTCGCTGGGCAATGGCGTCAAAGAGAGCTGGTGCTGAGTGTAGCATGGAAGCAAAAGCGCCAGCAGTATTGGCAAGGTTTTGAGCATTAAACTCTGACAATTTGTCCAGAGCAGCGTCAGCTAGATGGTCCATCTCTTCCTCAAAGAGTGCACTACCCCCAATCTTTGACAGCGCCCAGGCAATGTTAGCTAATCCTTGGGCAGAGCATTCTGGAAATGCTTTCACAGCAGCACGAAGAAAAGCCTTCATTTCTTGTCTTCTGGCGAACATGAGCTTCTCAGACTTCCACATTGAGGCCTCGTCCATCCGCTTCGCAATCCGGTGGAGCCCAGTTGCGCAGTTCAAAGGACTCAATGGTATCTTCCTGGGTTTGCCCCAATGAGGTTTATTAAGAGCTTCTACGATTGTAGCTAGTACATACTCAGCATCAGGAGCCTTGACAATAGCTCGGTTCAAGCGTCGTTCTTCCCGATACTGGCTCGGACCTGTCCACTCCCTCTCCTTTGACGCGACCTTTTCGACTGGTTTGTCCTGGGGTGTAGATCCTCTGTTTTCCAGACTAGTTTCGATGTCACTGGGCACAGCGAGTGCACGACAACATGTTTGAGGGATTGGTTGGAAACATTCCAAACGAGGATTATACCAAAAGAGGTTCAGCCCTGGAGCAGAAATTATTCCAAAAACATTATCAATATCCAGTAGAGAACCTAGAAAGAACCCACAACTTCTGCTAAAAAATACTAGCTTTGGTAAAACTGGTTTCACTACCTACAAGGAATCTGACCATAATTTCAGACAGTAGAGCATACGGAAGGTAGTGAAAAGTCACCCTTTTTTCCTAAGAAGATTATTTGAAATGGCGGTTTATCAGTGCGTGAAAGGTAACGTACGAAACGTTAAGTTACAAAAATCATGAAAGGAAATTCAGTAGCATGGAAAGGAGAAAGTGGGGTTACGTTACCTACATTCAAGTTGGTTCTTGTTCTGAAATCAAGGGTAGCTCGGAGATTTAAGACAACCCAACTCCGCTGATGTCCCCGAAGGCAACACAGGCACACGGTCAGTAAGAGACCTTATCAGCAAAGCTTAAGATAGAAAAGCTTAAGGAGTTTTCAGATAGAAAATTGCAGGAAAGGATACTGAAACCATGTTCGCTACAGCGAGGTCCTGCGCAGCTACTAGCGACCAAGCGAAACGGGGACATCCCAAAGTTTCTCAAAATCTTCGAGTGAGCCTAAAACCCAACTTGGGGGCTAAATTTACTCTAACCAGTGGATCCCACATACTAAACCCTAAACCCTGAACCCTATATGTTACTGGCGCATTCTGCACTAATAATTTGAGCTCAATAGGACGCCGAGATTGTGCAGAAGGAAAACTAAAGGCACCATTATCATTTTGTTACAGCGATGATTAACTAGATTGATACGTTTCTGAAAAAGGCAAATGCAAGGAAACCAGCTGAGTGAGCTTACATCAAGCGCTCGACGAGTCCCACCCACAAATGACACCCTCGAGGCTTCCCTCGAAAGTCTGCCACCAGACACCGCCTGGGCAACTCTCACCAAACGGAAATTCAGAGGCACGATCCTCTCAGCACCAAACCCAGCCGCGCAATTCATGGTGGTCGCCCGTGTCCCCGCCATGCCGCACCCCCTGGTAGCCATGACTAGCGACCCTTCTCACAATTCGGGGTTTTAGTCACAAAACCTTATCACTATCTCAGCATCGTCAACACCATACCTCCCATCACGCACACTAAAACCAAAGAGAACGCGTTCAAGAGCCTCCCACAGCACCTCGACCACCTCCCACGTAACCAATTTTACCTCAGAAATGCCAGAATTGACACCCTAAGAAACTCCTCACCATCTCCAGGCTCAAGCAGCTGCAAAAACAGACCTACACCTTCACTTTCTGCTCCTCCTCTCGCACGCAGCTCAAATGCGACTCTCGCTTTCCAACACATGCACTGCAATCTTCCCCTCAAATTGCGTGTTCCAGACTGCAAACTAGCAAAATTGGCCACGATGAGGCGATGTTTGCCGCACCCAGAATTGCTCAGTCCAGGAAGTCCCACTGAAACTGGTCCCTCATGCGGATAACAGATACGGGACCCCCCAAGACCGCGCCTGAACAGTCCAATGCCGTAGGGTATGACCGAAGATAGTGCCTATAACCGCTGGATTGTGGCATTGGTGTGTAGTCCCGGTCATAGGGATTGTTAAGAATGCAACTGAAAACATTCATGGTTTGAACCTAAACACATGAAACCCAAAAGCTTTCCATCTTGTCCACTTGTTGCTTAAATACAACATTGAACCCCATTTGTTGATGTGCATGGAATGAATTGATTTTGGTTCTTGTTTGAGAGTACGGAAATAGTTGGATAAAAGAACATGTATTGGTGGTTATGTTAAAGTGATGTTGTTTTATTTGTACAAAGGTAAGACATGTTTGTTACACTTCTTTTAATAATTTGAGTGTTTGATGAATAGAATTTTATTTTTATCAAAATTTTGTGTGTTTTTGAAATATACCTTAAACACAAACAATGAAATATCACAACTACTTATTTAGATTAGTAATAATAAAGAATAGTAATCATTAACCTGAAATACTTTGTATTAATTTTAAATATATATGCTGCTTTTCAACACAAAGCTAAAGCTCTTGATTTCAAAAAGTTTTTTAAAAATTTGTATTTTTAGATATTTATTTTTAATTATATTTTATTTTTATTATTTTTATTCTTACTTTCATAATTATATATTTAATATATAGTTAATTATTAGTTGGAGTATTGATTTTGATCTATTTTTTGTTTTGGTTCAAACTGAGTCAATTATGAATTCTATTCTGTTCTCTATTTTGTAAAGGCAATAAAGGTCCAATTTTTAAGGATGATGTGTTAAAAAATTATCCAATTAAAACTTATCTAGGCTCTGACATAAATTTTTCTATTTGTAAACAATTTGTTTTTAATTCAGAATTTTATATGACTATTAGATCATTCATATACAATGTGTGTGTATTGAGCCATTATTGTCTAAATGAGATATTGTCTAAATGAAATATTGTCTTATTGCAAAATTGTTATTAATTCCAAAACATGCAATCTTTTTGAATTACATTCTTTAAAATCTTCACATTATAGATAATCAAACTAATAATCATTTTTAGATTAAGTAGCATTTAAAATTTATGCAATAAATAAAACCAGTTAATTTTTTTCATGATGATGATTTTAATTTTAAATTGAATAATTAAAAACATGTAAAAAAATAACCATTTTATAATTGAATAGTGATAAAATTAATTCTAAATCACACTGTAAGTGAGTTTTATTAGTAATCATTTTGCATATTTTATTAGTAAAGATAGATACATGTCCATCAACAATTATTATAGTGTCAATCATAAGTATCTTTTCATTAAGAGATTCAAGTGTTGGTAGTCTTTTAAGATTAGGCTTTTTATTGTTAATTATATAATAATAATAACTATAAAACTAAAAAAAACTAGAAAAAAATCAATTGAATGATTTTAGTATAAATAATAAGAATTAGTGAAATTTTAGATTTCTTCTAAATTATTTATATTTTAAAAAATATTATATATATATATATATATATATATATCAAAACTTGTACTAGTTCTAGTTATTGAATCTCAATCATGCAATTTTTATGTCATATTTAAAAAAAACATACAAATTTATAACACTTAATTAGAAGAAGAAAATTACTCTTATAATATGAATTTTTCACATATTCTTTTGATATAACTGACTTATATATATATATATATATATATTATACATACTTTTAAAAAACTAATGTCTAATCTTTAAATAAATAGTATAATAAAATTATTAAATAAATTATAAAATATTATATATATATATATATATATATATATATATAAGCAAACAAAGAAATACTTTATACAACATTATTTTAAAAATTATAATTAAAATAAGTAGTTTCATATATTTGATAACAAATTTTATTTACATCATTAAAAGGCATTTGTCACCTCAATATAATTATTTGATTGAATTTAAATTTTGAATTTTTTTTATATATAGCTTAAGTGGATGTTTTTGGTTTTACATTTATTATATAGTTATAATTATATAAACTAGATAAAATTATCAATATTTATTATAAAACATAAATAACTAGATATGTTTTATCTATAACATATATAATAATCATGTAGTATTATTTCCCAAAAAGAAAATTAAATAAGATTTTTTTCTATTTCAGTTAGAAATTGAATGATGTTATTATAGTATTGTAAAGGTATTTGGATTTAAAAAAAAGATATTTTAATTGAAAAGTAAAAATAAACACCTTAATTATTCAACTAAAGTCTTAAACAATGTCAACATATTTAACATTAGTACAAAACATACAAAACAAATTTAATGTATTACTTCATAATTTTTAAGGTTTTAAAAAAAAATTGTACTACTAGATTAAAATATTTATTAAAATAGATAAATAAAATTAATATATTTATTCTAAAAAAATATATTTTTTATTGAGACTGTGTTAATGAATTTTTTAAAAATTTTATTAATGTGTTTGGATGAAAAAGTTTGAACAAAAATATCATGTATGCTACATTATTTTTTTTAAATCTTTCTTTTGTGTAAAAATGATTATTTAGATAAAAATTAGAAAATAAAATTGTTAAATTGTTAAAAAATTTATGTAAGGCATGATAATGAAAAACTTTTACTCTACCAGTATAATATTGATACATTTATAAGTATATAAATATACTAGTTTATATGTATAATATGTGTATGTGTATATATGTGTATATATATATATATATATATATACACACACACTCACACACTCACAGTAGAAATAAAACAACATATTATTTGTAGAAGTTCTAATGTTTTATAGAATTCTTAGTATTTAGAAATTTTATTTTAAAACTTTAAAATCTATTTATTTGCATTTATAAAACATTATGAAATAAAAATAATTAGAAAAATATAAAAACTTTGAAATAAATAAAGAAATAAATAAAACTTTCCTTGCACCTGTTAATTCCAGGGATGTAGGTGATTCTTACATGAATACTGAAGAACATTGATTTCATAACTTCAATATACTTTCCAAATAAAGTTGAAAGTAAAAATCATCTACTGTTACTTTTCCTGTGAATCTATGAAAATGTCAATTACATGAAAAGAAAAAAAAACATTCACTTGAACCTAATTTGCAACAGTTAATCTAACACACATGTCATTCAGCTCCAATGAAACATGATTTGTTACATGCCTCAAACACAACATTAACTGAAGACATAATTTAAGAGTACAAACACAAATATACAAAAAGCATGTTGTGGGAGCAAGAAGGACCAATAAACATTATCAAACATGGCATACCAACATTCTCTTAGAAGCTATTTAAGGTGCAATTCATAGACATTGAAGGGGCACCACAATGATGACACATCCTCCAAATAAGAAAGTTGCCTCTTCACCTGATAATGCACACAAAAGATATTGTGTGCGTGTGCAATGGAGAGCTGGAAAAAGAGTACGATGAGCAATGGTGTGAACTATTCACTTTGATGCATCATTCAAGAAACATGTAGCAAAGGAAAAAGAGAGAGAGAGAGAGAGAGAGAGAGAAAGAGCAATTCCAAACAACTGTATGATTGGCATACTGGCCAGAATTGTGAGGTGGGGGTAGATCCAAGGCTTTCTCACCACTTTAGGTTGTCCTTGTAAATGCCAGGCACAGGGGAGCTGGGGCCCAGCAGTGAGTTGAAGAAGTAGAGCAAGAGTAAATGAATAAGTGAGTGAGTGAGTGAGCAAGCAAGCAAATGAGGTGATGGATGAATGAACAAGTGGATGAATGACAGTTGCATTGTGTGCATACAAGATGTGTTTTGATTGAGGGAGCAACCCTGTGGAGATTTTTGTTTTTTTTGTTTTTTTTGTTTTTTCTATTGTTTTTTTGTTGGTTGTGCTAGCTTGCCATGAGAATAGGCCCACTTCATTATTGCCGCCCTTTGTGAAATCAACCATCAGGCCTTTTTCTAATGATCACCCCCTGCTTCTGGTTCTTCGCAGCACCAACTCAGGCTTTGAACCTTTGTCCTTCATCATACACTTTGCTACACAACACATGACATCACAGCATCACAACCCACCTTAACTCCACCACTGGGTTTGTTTTAGCAACAACAGTTAAGTGCTCCATATCAGAGCTAGGAAACAGAACCTGGGACCAGATTCCAATAGATTTTTGTTGTTGTGGAATTGAAGGCCATGGGAAAATATGAACCTTTTCATCTGTACCCAAAATGAAATTTTTTTTGTAACAAAGTGGCAGCTGTGAGCTCACCCCACCCATTGAGCAAGCCCACAGAAGTCATTGCAATAATGGATGAGTCTAGGCTATACTTCCTTAGACTCTAAAGGGGTTCAAGTACAGAAAAGCTGTCACAATGCTGGGCCACAGCCATAGCAACAGACTCCCCTTCCCCCTCTCTCATGCCCTACTTGCTTATTACACACATCAAGCATGTAGAAACAAAGGCAGAGGGAAATTCTGCATTGTAAATTCCTGGACTTGAAACCCACCTTAGAGTAAAAACCCACAAGCGAATGAGTTTCCAGAATGCAAAACAATGTGGATTTCCAGGGTGCCCTTTGGTTGTGAGAAAGGTATTTTCCTTCTTCACTGATCCTGCAGGCTTTTTACTATGAGATTTTTAGGAGGTCTGTAGGGGAGAAGGAGGAGGAGGATGGATCCTGGAAGGTAACTGGAGGGGGAGTGAGAGAGAGATGTCAGAAGCTTTAATTGTCAGGCTGTGTCAGTCGCTGATTCATGGCTGTAGGTCCCAGAAGCTCCTGCATTATGCCGCTCTCACTCATGCGGCACTACAGCTCGCAGTCTGCTGCTGCTTCACCACCAGCTCTGTTGTGTTATCATCGCCATAGCCACCTGATTGTGGTGGGTTTTCTCTCTCATGCCTGCATTTGGTACTTGCATGTGGCTCCCTCTTACTCAGATTCTCTCTACCCTGTCTTACTTTGCCTTGCCTTGCGAGTATTAGGTGGCTATTGTAATCCTGAAGAAGCAAAGGGGAAACGAACCCCTGTAGGTCTTGCAGGAACTCAAGCTAGCAGAGTTCTCGAGCATGCAGCTCCAAGGTTGGAGCTAGATGTGATCGTCGAAGTTTCAAATGTTTGTACAAGGCAAGAGCAAGAGGTGTTGGGCGTTAGTGTGCTAGCATATCTATGGCATTTCGTAGCAGTGATGCACGAGCTATTGTGGAAATGTGGGCTATGGTGGTGCGGCTTTGGTCTTTTGGGGATGCTTTTTCTCACTTGGGTACGTGTATCATTGTTCATCTGCTGCAGGAGGGAAGAGTCTTTAGGTGTGCGCCAACCAACGAGCGGGGTTCCTCCAGCGCAAGTTCTTGAACAATGATATTGTTCACGTGAAGCTGCATCCGGTTTGCTGAACTGGCTGTAAGGTTTTGCTGGAGCCTAGAGAAAGAGAGATAGGAAATTGGGTGTAGGGAGGCGAGGAGCATAAGCTGCAGTCATGTATAACACATGGGGAGGGCCCATGGAAATGGCCACGGATTCAGGGGCGGAAGATGATACTCGTAGCAGGAACCTGGATGTAGATCGGGCCTCGGTAAAGAGCTTGGAGGAGACGCAGCAGAGCTGGCTGCTGGAGCCCAAAACCAAAAAGAAGAAGAAGGAGATTGACTTGGGATGTATGGTCTGCAGCCGCAAGTTGTTCTTCATCATCTTCGGTACCATCTTCGCTGCCAGCGCCATTGTGGGCTTATCAATCCTCATCTGGAAAGTGGCCCCCCGCAAGCACCATCGCCCTCCACCCCTGGACAACTACACAGTTGCCTTGAAGCTGGCTCTAAAATTTTTCGATGCTCAGAAATGTGAGCGGAACTCTCGCATGCCCTTCCACTCATCAACGTCCTTCTGGAGTCATCGTGCTCACCTTTCTGGTCGTCACTTACTTCTGGATACCACCGCGGTTGTAGTCCAGTTTTGAAGTTTCTTCAACTGGCCTTTCTTCAGCGCAAGAAAGTTCTATTCTTGCAAATTCCCAATCTGCAGAAATAACCTCGCGTTGCAGTTTATGGTCTTGTATGCTTTTTAAGTCGTGCGTCCTGACAGTGTTCTCGAATCTAAGAAGCTTGAACTGAGCGTCTCGATTACCGTTTTATAGCCATTGCATGTGGTATACTCTGGTTCTCAGGGCATGGGCGTTTCACATATGTTTTTAGCTAATCCTTCTTCGTGAAGGATCTGACATGTTATGGTCCCACACCCTAGGACTGCTTGTCCTGAGCGGCATAGTCTTCGAAAATCGTCATACGCAAGCTGAGATATTTCATAAGTGTCTTGTTTGTGAAACAAATATATCCTTCTGCCAAATGAATTCCATGATCTAGGTGAAAGCTGTCTTGAGCATCAAGGTACCAATAGAAATCTTGAACGTGTGACAAACGAATGAGAACTACATGGTAGATCTGACCATGGAGTGAGGAAGATCTCTAGTTCTGACGATATTGTCACTGATGAATCAATTGCAGCTGGGAGATTGCCAAAAACCAACAACATTTCCTGGAGAGGCACTTCTGCGCTGCGGGATGGGCGAGATGCAGTCGGTGGAAATCCTACAAATCTCAGTGGTGGTTACTACGACGCTGGTGATAACATCAAGTTTGGGTTTCCAGGTGCCTTTGCCATGACTCTCTTGAGTTGGAGTGTGATTGAGTACAAGGCTAAATTTCAAGCTGCTGGAGAACTCAACCACGTTAAGGAAATCATCAAATGGGGCACTGACTACATGTTAAGGACCTTCAACTACACCTCAACGAATGTGGACTATGTGTTTGCTCAGGTATGCGTTCACTCAAATTATGCTCAGATTGTTGTCGTCGTGGTTGATTATCCTACCGATGAACAGCCAGGAAAGTTAATGATTAGATGCCATTGATTAGAAAATTATCTTGTAATTGGGTTGTCATTTAAGAGTTCAAAATATCTGCTTACAACCTGATCCATTGCTTCAAGTTTGACAACCGTGGAATTGAAGCCTCTGTCAATCATGGTGTGGTGACAGCAGTCACATTACCCTTGAAGCACTGAAAGTCGAGAGAACTAATGACATTTATGAACCCTTGTCTGAGACAATCTTGATCCATTTCTTGCAGGTAGGCGATGCAAACACGTCCGATCCAAATGACCACACCTGCTGGGAAAGGCCTGAGGACATGGATTACCCTCGACCAGCGTACGCAGTTAACTCTGGCCCAGATCTGGCTGGAGAGATGGCAGCTGCCCTTGCAGCAGCCTCCATTGTATTCAAAGACTCCCCACAGTACTCCCGCAAGCTGTTGACCGGGGCATCCAACATCTGGATTTTTGCAAGAGACAAGGGCAAAAGGCAGCGCTTCGTTGCTGGCCTTCCTGAGGGAGAAGTAGGGTTCTATAATTCTACCAGTTTCTGGGATGAGTACATCTGGGGTGGAGCTTGGATGTATTATGCCACGGGGAACTCCTCGTATCTTCAGTTGATTACGAACCCATCACTTGCTAAGCATGCAGATGCGAACGGTGGCGGTCCATACTACGGCACATTCAACTGGGACAACAAGCTCGCCGGTGCCCAGGTATGTTCGTGAGCTATCAGACTGTTTTCGAACGTCAGGGCACTTGTTAGTCAGCAATATTGGTCGTGCGGAGTATTTACTGTGAGATATCGCATAGTGTTTTGTAATTTTTTGTAGCCCTAGACTTCTAAGGAAATCAACCAATTTTGAGTTGAGGTAACGCAGGTATCAATTAGCTCTTGATGCAGTACTGCAAGTAAACTGAGGCTTTTCTGTTCATGACGCAGGTGCTTTTGTCCAGGCTTTTGATAATGAAAAGCCCAGGTTATCCGTACGAACAGCTCCTCCGAGAGTACCATAATCAAACTGAAACCATTATGTGCAACTACCTTCCTCAGTACAAGAAATTCAACACTACGAAAGGTTTGTTGTTCAACGTATTTGGTTGTCTTGAAGTAACCTAGTATTTAAAATGACGGCATGTAGACGGTCCTCAACACCTGACTCGTACAAGTAATTGATAGATACTAATTGGTTGTTACCGAAGCTTCAGTCCTGATGTACACTGGTTGATGTGCACAGGGGGGTTGACAATGTTCCTCTACGGGCAGGGCCAGCAACTGCAGTATACAGTTGCTAATTCCATGATAGCGTCATTGTATGCTGAATTCATGAAGGCTGCTGCTATTCCTGGATGGAAATGCAAGGGCATCTTCTACCCCGCGGAAACCTTGAATAACTGGGCAAGGTCACAGGTGAGGCTCTCATCGTTTTGTTAGACACTACCTCTCGTCAGTGGAATGTTCGTTTGTAAGAATTCTATTGTTGTTTCTAAAGTCAGGATGGACTGTCACATTGTGCTGATCATTTATGGTGACATTGTACAGATTAATTACGTCCTTGGACATAATCCCATGAATATGAGTTACGTGGTAGGCTACGGCAAGAAGTATCCCAAGCAAGTGCACCACAGAGGTTCGTCTATTCCAAAATCTGCAGGAAGGGTTGGGTGCACCCAAGGTCACAAGTACAGGGACGCAAACTCCCCAAACCCGCACATTCTAGAAGGGGCTATGGTCGGTGGACCAGACAAGTTTGATAAGTATAAAGACCGGCGCACGAACTACGCGCAAACGGAGCCGACGTTAGTTGCTAATGCCGCACTTGTGGGAGCTCTAGCATCCCTCTCGACGGCGACGAAAACCGGAGTGGATGCTAATACCATCTTCAACGCCCTCCCTCCTCTGTTCCGTGCTCCTCCACCAGCACCTGAGCCCTAGACGGTCAGACCTGAAGAAATGAATCACAGCAATCGATCGAACAGAGCAAACATCCTCATCTCTCTTGGAACCGATGCCTTTCCTCAGGAAAGTGACGACCTATATGTTCCCCTACTCGTAAAATTTGACATTACCCCTTTTTTCTATGTAGCTGCGTGTGGCAGAGTAGAAGGGTGCGGTAAGAATTGTAGGATAGAATCATGGGCATATGGGGAGCTCTGGAGGGGGAACTGAAGATTGAGAAAAGAAAAGGGCGCACGAGATGGGCAGTCGGTTGATAATGACCTAATTCATGAAATGGTTGTAGATGGTAGGATATACACAGGCCCCGTCCTGGAGGGCGATTTTTTCTTTCTGTTTCTTTTGCTATCCCCAATCTTCATCCCCCCTTTTATTTTTTTTCGCTTTTCCTTTCCATCGTGACGTCTGCAGGACGCGTTCTATCAGGGCTCAAGCAAGTTGTAGCCCTTCAAATACCTCGGTGTTTATGCTTAGTTAATTAAATCGGGAAGTTATGTGCACGAATTTAAGCAAAGTTTGATCAAGCTTATGTCAAAGTTTCTGTTAAGAGTTGACTGATTTGTAAATCGTGCTACATTTGGCTAGAGTTTGAGTAGCATTTCGTGCTTCATTGACATGGCCAGATACGCAGAATTCTATTTTGCTGGTTATCATGGAGGAGACTGGAGAGGAATTGATGTTTTTGACCATCTCTTTGAAAGTGGGAAATTCGCAATGTAATAGTATATACGTACGGATAGCTCCATTTACTTGTTTCAAATCTTGTTGCCATTAAGCGGCTTGCAGTTGGCATGTTCGATTGGTCACAGCAGTTACGAGTGCATGAAGATTGCAGACCTCAGCAGATTGCCCACTTTCAAGGATGTCTACCTCCACCAGTTGTGTGAAAGTCCGGGTCGATTGGTGGATTAGTAGCGAGTGCTAAGACAAGCAGAGCCTCCTGTCTGATGCACGAGGTGGATCTTTCTCATTCAATTTTGTGTTTGTTATTCGAGAACCATCGCGGTTATCAAACATATGTCAATATGATGATAATTTTGTGCATATTTTTGTTTTCATGAACCTCCGCGTTTGCTCCGTGTTACACATTACACGAAGGCGAAAGGAAGCAGCAGCTTGAATTGCCAATTGACGGACGTCGATGAGCTTATTTGTGGCTTTTGGTGAGGCGACGAGAATGTGAGAGAAAAGAGGAATTGAGTAAGAATATATGTAATCCCTACGAGTTAGAGGAAGCTTGTGAGTGAGAGCAAGATTAGGGCATTTTCCAGAGGTTGGGGCACCCAGGTTTGCTTCCTGAGGATGGTGGACTGGACGCTCTTAGGAGGGGCCATATGCGTGGACTTGGTGCACATGGGCCACGATGGCCCAGCCGTGAGCAATGGGAAAGTAGGGAAAATTGTGCGAGGATCCGGAACCTCTCTCGACTAGATATTCGTTTCCACCTGCATGTAGAACTACAATCAATGATACCATAATACTATGTGCTTTTGCGCGGAGTATGAAAGATCTAGGTCTTGGCTACGGCACTCATTCCATCTTCGCCAGCGTCACATGGTTTACTTTTCTTGATCCTCAAAACACATGACAATCAAGAAGAATGTTAAACCTCGTGAAGAATCGAGAGAAAGGATATTTTTACTGACCCAAAAAACTGGCATACAGTCTCCCGAAGCCTCGGCGGTGTGATGGGTAAGATTCTCACAGGTATTCATTGGCGAACTCAAAGCGAATTCACTTTTATGTTGGAATTCGAGATTCACAGTCGCTACGTCCCCTGTTGCCTTTTCAGTGGATTTGCATTCAGTTCATTTTCCCATGCGGGTTGAAAGACATCCAAAGACTTGGAAGGCCATGGAAGAGATTCTTAGGAGTGGGAAAGCCAAGGTCGTCGGTGTCATCAACTATGAAAGTGCATCACCTGAAGGAACTGATTGCGGATTGTAGCATTTTGACTCTCCGTGCTATCCACGTGGAAAAAATTAATGTCCTCTATTGTAAATCCTCAAGCCGTCAAAGTAATTTATGTATGTCATTGGAAATGAATTGACTGAGAACAATTGTTCTAGGTTGATCGATTTCCACAGATCCAATTGTAATCATTCGGATTGCACGAGGAATGGGTGGATTTCTGTGAGAGCTGCGGTATCGTGTTGGAATTCAATCCCTTTTGACTCGAGAGCTTCGACTGAAAGGCCGCACTCTTACACAGGTTATGCATTTCCTTCTCTTCACTCCATCACCGTGGTAAATTTTAAACTTGTCGCAACCTATCGCGTGAGGAGGAATGAGTAAAACTGTTGAACAGCACACTATGCCTAGAAGAATGTTTAGGGTGACGAAGACTGAAGAAATTGATACCCATCTGCAGTGTAAGCCCAACATCTGTGCTTTGGACCGTACACGAGACCTCTGACTAGCCGTCAAGCTTTGGATGGTGAAAGCAGATTTCCAAGGAGTACAACGAATACACTGTTTCGAATTTTCTCAGGTGGAGTTTTCAAAGAATGTTGTTGCGCTACCGAAGACAGTTACCTCTCAACGTATACAGGAGAATCTCCGCGGGTTTTGATCTCCGTTTGATAGTTTTCCTTGACGTTGAGTTCTAATATGCTTGCAGTTAAATCTCCGTCAAAGCTTCACAACTTTGCGTACGTACCTAGTTCATCACGGTTGTCTGTACATCGAGAGCTTTTCCAGAGCTTGAGGCTTAGAACAGTTTTCTGAAGTCTTGAATTCGTGCTGAATTCGTGGCACTAAGGAATGTCTGATGGTAGTGAGGGTGTTGTTTCTGTGCTATGTTTTTCACTTCGAAATCTCAGAGGAGCACACAGCAAAACTGGGTACCTTGGACGAAGGATGTACTGCAGATGGGATCCCACTTCATTGAACTCAGTACGTGAGTTAAACTACTGTTCTTTACTTCATTGAAAGCTCGGCTTGTACAGAGTGCATTTGTCGATGCTGTGTTCTCAAAACTGCGTCGCAACGGAACGTCTCGATCGAGCCCTACTTGCCATACCAAGGCGTTGTACTAATCTGGAGCTCTTAAGAAGAACCTTTTCGAAAAACTCTTTACTCCATGTTGGTTAAAGCTTCAAACGAAAGAGCTGCAAGCTGGTCAATTATAAGTGTAACCTTCTGCTTGTGTGTGATGAGTGGTAATAAAGTGCTAGAGTTATTTTGAAGAAGCTAGTGCCATTAACGAGGCTAGTTCGCACTAGAAGTTTAACAAGAAGAGAGAGAGAGAGAGAGGGAGAGAGAGAGAGAGCGCGAGGCAGTTCCAGTATTCTTGAAAGAAGTGTAGAGTTGGTCAATGTGTCCAATTTTGTGTAGATTCTGGGGCTGGGTTTGTCATGGGATGGCAAAGCTACCATTTGGTTAGCACTCAGTTTCAGTTTAAATGAGACTGCTGACACTGGTTATCATTTGATAGCAATCAAACAAGCACAATGGAATCAAATCGGAGGCAAGACTACTCCTCTCTCTCTCTCTCTCTCTCTAGCACATGATTTCCAGCTCCCATCCTATTACACCCAACCAAACTTATCACCAAAACCATCACTAACCTCGTGGTGCATGGGTCATATAAATCAAGCTATGATGATGTAAAAAATCTATTCAAAAAATTGTAAAAAAAGAAAGAAGAGACAACATGGTCCAATGTATACCCATGAGAATCAAACAAAAAGACAGCCCTTTCCTTTGTACCTCCCAAGTAGTCCCTTAAATGAAGGGCTGCCACTGCAAGGACAATTCAACCAGGCAGCAAGGAAGATGCAAACACAGTGATCCATAACCCAAATGGGACCATCCAACTGGTCCCTCTGCTCAGCTCACTCTCCTTGGGTCAATCCCTCCCACCAACTAGATATCTAAATTTAATTTTTGTAAAAAGTTTCAATTTTTTTTATAAAATCCACAGTTTGATTCTGCATGAAAATGGCATCAATGTGGTGCTTCCTCCCTTCTCTGGCTTTAGGTTCACCACAAACCTGCTTACTATGTGATGAGTAGCAGTAATAATAATAGGCCTGGCAGCCCCCTCACAGAGGAGGGCTGAGGGGCTGACCTCCCCTCAGTGTGGAATGGAAGCACAAAGGCATATGGTTGCAGACTGTTTGTCATTTGAACCCTCCTGTGTATCATTCCCAATTGCACATTGTCAACCCTTCATGCCAAAAGCAAAAGCAAAGGCATAGTACAGCCTTTGTGATGAGCCCCCTACCTGAGCACCCCTTCTGCAGGGTGTCAGAGGTTGAACATGCTGCAGAACCTTGCAATTTCAACCCTGCCAATACAACAGTTTCTGTGTGTACATGGAAGATTCACCATTGCCAACATGATGAAGAATCCACAAGCCTAGAAAGATTCCTCTCTCTCTCTCTCTCTCTCTCTCTCTCACCTCCTTTTGCCTGTATACTATGGGAGCAGCACATGGTGGTATTGCTCACCTACTTTGGCCACTTGGGTAATTTTACATGCAAAGGTGGGGAAGGAGGAGGGGGCCATAGAGTTTCATGTCATCCCATGTCTTTGTTATTGAGTGCATGATTGGACTCTTGTGCAGTGTTGGCACACATCCTTTTGATTTACATGAATGGATGACATGGCTGGTATTTGTTTTTGTAAAAAATTGTCATCCAGTTCAGGGGATGGATGGATGGACTTTGGGCTGAACTGCATTTGTGCCCATGAGTTCATTGCTTGATCTCATGTCTAATCAGGTCAAAACAAATGGGGGGGTCTGGTTACCATGTGTCCATCAGTGATCATAGTGGGCATGGACACAATGTACCTGATCTAGATTATAGGGCAAGCTTTTCTAATGTGAGGCTTTGACCAAGGCTTTTCCTTTGCTTGCACACCCTCCTGCATCAACACAACCTCCAATTCACAGTGAGCAGTTTAATTTTTCAACCCATTCATGCTTCATCACCAACAATTGCATATAGTTTCCATGCTTCTGGTGCCTTTTAAAAATTCTTACCTCACTACAACTTTCAATTGTAATTTCTGGAACTTACCTAAGGCCAAGTAAATCTCAACCATGAGTGTGCAGCTCTCCCAGGGTTTAGAAACCAAAGACAAAATTCAAACTCTCTAAATCCCTAGACACATACTTTTAACCTTAAATCCCTTAATAACAACCATGGGAGAAAGATCTTCCTGAGAGCATGTGTGTGATGAAGGTGACCAGAGAGCCCTGCCACCACACAGCAGTGGATAATCACAATCTCTTTCTCTGTCTCTGTGTGTGTTAACAATTATTCCATCATCAAATTGAGAGGCTTCAGAAGAACCAGAGCCCAGTGTTTATCTGTTTGGAAAGGCCAGCACAAGATGAATTAAGAACCAGAGGAAGTGAAGCAATCAATCAATCAATCAAATTTGCAAAGACCCAAATCCACAATATCCTGCCCCATGACTTGCTGCCATTTCTTCCCCAAAGTTAGTGCGAGACAGGAGGAATCTACATCAGGTCTCTACAGGGGTGGAAGGGATCTGGAGCTCAGGTCAGCTACCTCTTGGGACAGTGGATTTGCTTAGCAAAACAAAGTTGGATTCCTGCTTGGAAGCTGCCCCTCTGAGAAATCATGGGGTCATGTACATGAGGCAGTGTTTACAATTTTCTGGAATTGAGTTTCAATTCCTCATTTCCATGACTCCAAACATAAAATTCATTTTTTCATGGAGTAATTTCTCAGGGATTGAAACCCTAATCTCACTGCCCACCCACATGAAGAACAACTAGAGAAGCAACAAGAGTGTAGGTGCTCAGCCACAGACTCCTATCCATCTGCTCATCAGAGAGTTTGGGTGGGAGTTTGGAGAGGGCTGGGTGGGCAGAATCAGGTCCTAACCAGAGTATTTTGCTTTTTGTGCTTCCTTTACAGTGATGTGGAGCTTGCTTGCAAACATAGAAGGTAGTGGTGGTAGGGGGTCACAGGGTGGGAGGATCCTCCTTGAGAACTGAAGCCTTCCACAGCTCACCCAGCACCCATCAGCAGAGGTGGGGGAAGGGTCCCTTTGTTGCTGGCCATACCTATGCAGCAGAGGGTGGGGAGGAGGTCTACCATGATTCCACCTGAAGGGAGGGTGGGTAGAGGCAGAGCCTTCAGTAGCACTCCTTCTCAGCCTTACACAACCTACATCCCATGCTTTGAGCTGACTTGTTCAGGGGGCACACAAACATACACATACACAGGGGGGTTTCATATGCAGTTTTTAGATATATATAAATAAATCAATAAAGTACTCCATCCACCAAACAACTGTGCTCATCATTGGCATCATCCATTGTCCTCCCCAAAGACATTCAAACTCAGCAGATTGTGGATGAAAGGGGGGTTTCCCCAGGCAATTGGTCCTTGGAGGGGATAGAGGAAGAGCACTTTCATATCCACACGTACTACGGATTTTATTTTTATTTTATTTACTTGTTATCCTCTCTCTCTCTCTCTCTCTCTCTCTCTTTTTGATGCAGTATTTATTTCATTTGGGTTGGAAGGGATTGATATTACAGAGCAAAAAGATTGAATTTGGGTTTACCCAAATACAGTGGAGGCCACCAAATTCATTTTTATAATTGTGACTTTCCCACTTGCTCCACTGACTCACCTGCTTGATATGAAGTGGTGAATTCCTTCTTCCTCTTCTTTCCATCTCTCCTCAAGTTGTTCCATTTTCTTTTTCTTTTTAATATTCCCCTTCCAAGTCTGGAAATATCTCGTATGTCTTGTCTAGTTCAGGAGTCAAAACTCACTTTATTAACACAACACACAGAAAAGTAGGGAAACAAAATCTTTGTTGCTCCCTTGCACACCCAAAACACTCTCCTACTCTACTCCAGCATCTCTTTATCTCAAATTAAATCATCCCTTTTCAGTGCATGCAAATGTCAGAATGCCAACATAGGAGTATGCATGTGTTAGTTCTTGTAGTAGCAAAAGACTAAGCAAGCTAAAGAGTGAGTCTAGGGTGTCAAAAGCCACATCAGCACAGCTCCAGGGAGAATCCCAGAACATACAGTCCTTGTTGGAAGAACCGGCAGGCTGCACAGTCAGCACATGTGACAAGAGAGGGAAACTCCCCTCACCTACAACTCATACATATGGAGCTTTATTTAGCGGTATATATATATATATATATTTATTTATTTATTTATTTATTTATGGAGCTATCTAAACTGAATCTAAACTTTGTTATTTTATTCAAAGTCATAAGTCACTTTTATTCAAAGTCACAAAGTCATAAATATACTGACTTATGTTTTTGTCATTAATATTGATTCTCTAAGAAACTTCTTTGAGTCTAGATTTTAAAAATATTTTTACAATTTGTATCATTTTCATCAATTAATGTGAACTTGTACCACACCATATACAACAATGATGATAATATTACTATCATTAACAACAATAAGCCTTTTAATGAAATAAGGTGCATTTGAAGGATTTGTTACGTATTTATTAGTGCAATTTCTACTGTTCAAATATAAAAAATTGTTTCTTTAAGGAAAGTTATGTGAAGTAATTTTTTTGTCCAAAAATGAATTCAACTATAATCATTGAAAAAAAAAAAAAAAAAAAAAAAAAAAAAAATCATTCTAATTTTTGAAATTTCTCATTTAAAAAGTTATCATCATATATATATATATATATATATATATATATAAATCTGTGATTTTCTTAGAATAATTTAAAATAGACTTTTCAAAGCATGCAATATATGATTACAGTGTTAATGTGTTGTGCAAAAACATATTTAATTGTTTGATGAAATATGAAGCAAAAGCCACGAAGATGGCACCAA
This sequence comes from Physcomitrellopsis africana, assembly GCA_036785485.1. NCBI lineage: Eukaryota > Viridiplantae > Streptophyta > Bryopsida > Funariales > Funariaceae > Physcomitrellopsis > Physcomitrellopsis africana. Next base: position 89,439 of record JAWRVF010000099.1, on the reverse strand, counting down.
TTTCACATGAAATTCAACATAACAAGGTTTCCACACCATCTTTATGTTTTGAAAATCATGGTTTTTGTATGTATATTGAGCAAACAGTCAGGAGTAGCAAAAGCTCTCTACATGTCATAATTAAATAAACAGGCATATTTTTTGATGCATATAAATAAATAATTCCAATTTGATAATGATATTTTAACTCTAAGGTGATGTTCTATTATTGAATATTTAATCACTAATTACATAAATTAATATCTTATGAGAATATTTTATAAGATATAGTTAAATTCTAAACTCTTTTTTACAGAAAAATAAAATAAATACTCTTTTGTAAACATATCACAAATTTCTAAAAATCATCTCAGTACTTGCATTTCATGACATGAATAAGATGATTTAAAGTAATAATTCAAAAATCTTTAAGATAAAAAGTTTATTTTATTTTTGGACTATAATTTTAAGAATCACGAATAAATAAATAAAGAAGTGATTAAATAAAAATCTTCTATTAAATTTCCAATCCTCAATCATACATGTAAAGGTACATATTAATACCAAAAGGAAGTCTTTAATCCCACATAAATGCAAGTAGTATAGATTAATGTGGATATTCTTAATGTGTATGGTCAAAAGTTTTACATTGTGCTTTGAAATGTAAAAAGATTATACAATTTTAAAACTTATATGAAGCTTCATAAAATTGTTAAGATAATTCCTTTAACATTATAAATCATGGACTGTACCAAGTCACAGAAATATTAAAAATGATACTCATAGTATAAAAATATTAGTAATGAAGTAAAGATGCATTACGGCAGAAATATTGATTTGTTTTTGTCTTAAAGTTTATTTCAAGTACACTTATAAGTGATAATTAAAATTTTAAAAATGATTCATGTCATTATTAGTCTTGTTTCATAAAATCGTGTTGCTCACATAAATTTGATAAGAGTTTAAACTTGTGCGTTTTCATTTTAGTATTGCACACTGCTCAAACACAATTAATATTGCTTGCAATTGTTCCTTCTTGTTTCCATGCAAAATATATTTTTGGTTTTTGTTTTAGATTTTTATATTTACATCAAAATTATGGATTGTAAATTTACACATTCTGAATACAAAAGTGTATTTTTAACTGTATCTTATTGTCATGGTATTCCATAATTTTCAATCCATTTTCTTCAAAAGAGGCTTCAGGCTGAAGTTTCAATAGCTTTTTGGAATTCTTTTTCATGTAACTCTTTATTTGTGGGCTACCCAAGTCAGTGGTTCTGCCCAACCAGTAGTCACCTGCCTTCAATATATTTGACTTTGTGTGCCACGTGTGTTGAACCGTTTTGCTCCTCCATCTCGTTTCACACGCTGGAATCTAAAAGTCGGGTTTTCCTAGTTTCTGTTCACATGGTCAATGCTGAATTTGTCAATCAGGGTTTCGACTTTCTTCAAGGCAAAATCTGGTTGGATTTTTGTCTTAATTCAGGATATATCAATTGCTAGTGTGTATTTTCTGTTATTATACCTATTATATATAGATATATACGTTAGATTTTAGCTCTGTTATTTTAGCATTTGGATTTAAACCGTACTCAATTATTTAGAAGTCTACTTTTTTAGAGTTTGCAAATAATGAAATAAGTGTTAAAGGCAGTTGGAAATGCAAAGTTCCATGGAACATGGAAATGCCATGCTTCTGCTAATCATTAACAACTTTAAAATGCAATAATATTAATTATTGCATTTAAAATTTGATAAAATTTGTGTGGATGTGGTCATGTATATGTATATATGGATGAATGAATGAATTTGATTGATTACAAAATCCAATATTCAAACACTACAATTCTTAGGCATATAAAGAAGCCTTGATTTTCAAACTCATTCCATGCTTGATTTTGATTGATTGGCTACACAACAGTTTCATGTCATTCCCATTCATGAGTTATGAATTGATGTGGAAACCTATGAGTGACTCTAAATGAACTCACATGCACAGAAAAAGATGGAATGAACAGACAGAATCCATTTTCATCCTGTACAAATCAGGGTGTGCATTCATGATTATGCAAAAGGCATTTCATACAATTTTTTTAAAAATTTCCCTTCTTTATCCAAAAATACATAATAATAATAATGATAAGGTTTTACAGTCTCACCTGTAGTTACTGCATTCATTCTGTTTGTTTGTTTGTTTGTTCCTGGGGTTAATCTTCTTTGTTCACACATTGAATATAATTGTCCAACAGAAAGAGGAAGGAATTTTGTTCTAGATGTGGCCAACTCATGAATATCATCCTTCATTCACTGTCCCCATGTTTCTTTATTCCAAAAAAGAAATGTTTGACCATCCATGAAGTCACAATTTGTTGACTAAGATTGCAACTTTACAACTTTCAAACTATCATGGTTTAATCACAATTTGTTGAGAAAAGAAACACATTTCAATTTTCTGTGATTATTTTAAAAGCATGGACTTGATTCTAATGAAAAAAACTATTAAAAAAACAAAAAAAATGATAAAATAATAAAACAAAGACACAAAAATTTATTACAGTTTGGGTGTGTTGTGATGTTGAAATTTCAGTAAAGTGTTACAAAAATGTCACCTTGGCAAGGGTGCATTGTTCAGTGAAACCACTGGCATAATCATTATTCCACTTCACTATGCCTTCCTTACCTTTTTACATGTTGTGGAAGTTTGTTTTTTTACAGGTGAAAACTTCCAGTCTAAGCACTGATATATGTATGAATGGGCATAAATAGTGAAAATTTGAAGAATTTTAGACCACTAGCACTAACAGATACTGCTTGGAAAATTTTGGCCATTTATTTTAAAATAGGCAATAATTCATTTTTTTAACCACAAGAAATTAAAACTTGAGAAATGTCAATATTCTGTTTGTTTTTGCTAATTCAGGACTAACTGGAGTAGTATTTGCTGGAAGTGCATTTGCAACATATTATTTAGAAAAATAGGATGCAGAACTTGTTGAAATATAAACACTGTAGAAAAACACACTTAGTACCATCACCATTGTTAAAATTTGGAATGAACTACTACAAATTGCTCTAATCATAGTTTTTAGAACACTACACCTTGATCCTTGTAAGTACTGTTCCTAATTGGCATTCAATCTAAAGGGCTAAAACTCATGTGACATTTTCCCTTGTCCTTTTGTTGTAACAGGATTCACATTTTTCATCCGACATGGCAATTGTATATGAAGTAGAGTGCATGGTAACTCACCAGCACAGCACATGTCAGGAGTGCTCTAAACATGGGGGTTAAATGCTCCCTGTTTGGTATTCATGGTAAAAGTTAAGAGAGTTATTTTTATTACTCATCGTGGTTGTTGATTCTGTGACATTTCCTGTGGTGAGTAGCCCACACTGTGCCATGAAACTGTTCAAACTTAACTCCTGCACTGTGCTCTGCCAGCTTTTATTGTTTTTTAATCATGCCGTGTGGCAGCAACTACACCTCTTTGTTATGATCTGTTTATAAAGATGAAATTAGTCTCCGAAAATCATGCCCAGCTGTTTTGTAATTAAAAAAAAAGTAATTAAACATTTTAATTTTGTAGGGCACTATCCTCCATTTTGGACAATATCATTTGTGGTTTACACGCTTTTAAAGCACTGCATTAATTTTCTAGATAATTTTTTAATTATTTTTTTAATGCAAATAGATTCAACTCAGTAGTCATAATATTGATTATATATTTAAAAAAACATTACATGTAATAAAAGTATTTTAAAAAACAGAAATAGAAATCAAATGAATGAAAAACAAAATCCAATGAGGGGAGAAAGATGCTTCTTTTATCTTTTTCCCTAATGTCAGGGTAATTAAAGGATATTCACACTTAATTTTGACATAACATAGTATGACACACACACACACACACACACACAGATATATATTTATATATATATACACACACATACATTCACTCAAAGATGTCCTTGCATTAAAAAATATGTGTAAAGATATGGCAATTTTTGTTGTAGATTAGTGTATCATGCTGGCTTGTCCACTGCTTTTAACAAAAATAAATATAAAAGTATCAAATACAAAATTACATTCATATTGCAAACTTTTGTTCAGATTATTTCATTTGAATACACTACAACAATTACAAAGCAAAGAAATTTAGAATTCCTTCTTAACATCCATCAAACCCTAAGATCCTGTAGTATGAAGTTCATTTTTAATATGTGTTAGAAATTGATTAGTGAGAAGAAGGAGGAGTTTGTACAAATGCAGATGAGGGCAGATCTAATATAGGTATGTATATACATATGCATGTATATACATTATAATAATAATAATCATAATAAACAAGGGTTTTTTTTTGAAAGTTACAGAAAAATGGTTTTATTTTTTTATTTATTTTTATGTTAACAATGCCATGTGCACACTATCATGAACAATCAATAGCTTTCATTTCCATGTTAAAAGATTAAACAATCCTGACAAATCCTAGAAAATCAAGAGGTGCTACACTGTTACAAATCCATCCAACACACTAAACTAGTAGCTCTTACTTTCATTCATCCACTCATCCATCCATCCTCAATTTAGATCTCCTCAGTGCTTTGGCTTGGAAGGGGCAAGGTCCATGTCATCACAACCTCAGGGCACAAGCAAATACAAGCCCATTAACTTACTTATCTATAAATGGCTAAGTACACAAATTTGCATGAGGAGCAAAGTAAACAAAGGGTAGTGCAAACATCTTTGTCAAGATCATTGCTACATGATTGAATGGGATTGTCAAAATGGTTCAACCCTATGTGTTGTCATTATGGTGAAATGTCACTTTGTTTGCCAATTGAAGTGAGGGATGAATTGGGAGTGATGGGGCAATTGTTAGCATTGTCGTCCTTTTGGCCTTGTAACCCCAGCATAACTCAAATAACCTCATGGTGGTTTTGGAGGTCAGTTACAGATGAGGGTCATCTCTGTTTGCAGACTCAGCATCCAGTCTTTTTCAGCACTTTGAGAATATAAATAAACAAACAAATAAAAAAACAAATAAAAAAATAAAGATTGAGAATATAGTAAGGCTTGTGTGGGAACAAGCTCTGGTTTGATGTAGAAAATCACAACCTTGTTTCTCTTTGGCCTGGGTGGAATGGGTTTCAAATATCACATTATTTTATGGACAAATTTAGCCAATGTGTTCTGTGGAAGTAGCAAGCACTTCTTCTTTTTCATTTCTTTTATTTTTGAATAAGTTAAGTCCCTCTAGATTTATTTTTATTTTTTTCTCTTTCTGCAATATATCAGTTGAAAATCACCTCTCTCTTTTTTCTTTCTTTCCTTCTTTCTTTCTTTTTCTTTTTTTTTTTTTTTTTTCTTTTTTCTTTTTCAAATCCTCCAGATAGTTAACCTTACATTCTGTCCTATGCTAGTGCTTTTTACTTCTTTAGAATGCAATGAATACAGAAGGATTTGTTGAGCTGGCATATGGCATTGCAGTTGCTTGTAAGATTTGTGTCAAGTGATAGATGATTGGTGCACCATTCGGAAATATGTTAACAACACATCTATCAATGCTACCAATCAATGGATTTTGCAAACAGTGGTCTTCATCATAAGCTTATTAATGATAGGGGTAGAGCATATATGCTTGACAAGGAGTTGGCATTAGCAGTGGATATCCATGTGATATAGAATTAAGATGTCCTTTTGGAAGCCCCCCTACATGTACTTCAGAAACAGGAGTGACAGGTAACAGTTGTGATAAGAGTCCTTGAAATCCTTGGAGACCTCTTTTCCACAATGGTGGGTCAAGCTTTATAACAAAACAGAAGGAACCTATGACTTTATCATGCACTTTGTCAATTCTTTTTGCCAAAAAATTGGAAAAAAAGTAGAAAAAAGGAGAAGCAGTTTGGGTGCCATCCAATAACCTTTTACAAGTCTTATTGATTGGAATAGGGCCCAACCCTCTCATTGCCCTTGGTAATATCATGACCTCACAAATCCTGTGAAGATCATAACAATTCTGCATCATATGTCTATGGGGTATTGCACCAAAGAGAATTTAAAATTTGAACTTAGGAATCTTCATGTTTGTCAAGGTGCCAAGCATATGCCAAACTTGTTTATATTGATAATGAAGAAGGGTTTGGGGGGGGGGGGGGCTGTGCAACCCCTTTAGATTACAAGAGATAGGTTCATGCTTCTGTTGCTATTACCTCTTCATCCATTCATTTGCTTGCATATTCTTTCTCTACTTTTAAAAAATTAGGATGGTCCTTTTTTTACTCAAGCTGTGAAGGCTGGGTCAAAGCATGCCTGCTCAGGACACATCACTGTACCAAGTTTCTGCTAGAGTTTGAAAATGAACCTCCACAAAAATAAATAAATAATGTAGGAATATAAGTTATTGCCAAAATCATTAAGTATTGAGCACAAAAAAAATGAAGGGTTGCAGTATCAATCTCTTTTTGTAACCAAGGATGCTGTTCTAAACATAACATGACACTCTCTGAGGCATTGCTTGAAGTTTGACCTTGTGGGTAAAGTGGAATGTTGGTGACTATGCAACAACAATGGCATGAGAAAAGCAGAGCTATTAAGGGAATAGGATGAAAGAGGAAGAAGAAGAAACAAGAAGGATTTGATCAGCCCAGTCTTTGTGAGGGATGTGGGGCTTTTTTAGCTTGCAAAATTTCCTTGACCATTTAAAGGTGTCTTTGGAGAGATTGTTGGTCCAACTGAGTTAACAGAAAGTCAGCACCAGTGGGATGCCAGGTTGACACATGGCTGCATGTTACACCTAGTGGAATAAAGTTTGACAACAAGAGAGGAAAAAGAAAAAATCATGTTTTTAAAAATAAAAATAAAAAGGAAGAGAAGGGAAGGTTGTTGATGTTCCCTCAGCCTCTTTTTCCCATCTCATCTGCTCTTTTATGAGGGCCATTCTCCACAAATTTGTGCAGATGATCATTGCAGGCACTGCTCCCCTCTTCATTCTGAGAGAGTGGAACTGTGTGCAGTGTTTTGAAGAAGATGTGTGCTGTTCTCACAGAAGGGGAAAGTGAGGAGAATGCAAAAGGAGGAAAAAGGATAAATATGCAAAGAAGAGTGACCCCTGTTCAAACTCCATTTCAGATAGATGAATTATTGATGATGTCATGGTTAAATTTTGAGGATCCCTGTCCACAGAAACCTTTCATGCCTTATTATACTTAGGGGAGCATGTGATATGAAGGAAAGGAGTCTTTCCATGCATTAAAACATCAAGTATTGGTTCTTGGATGTTGAGGTTTCTGACCTTTGGGAGTTCCCCTCCATGCAAAGCTGTTGTTGATGAGGAAATAGATGGCCTAGAGAGATAGTAATTAACATACAGTAATACGTAGGTAAGTAAGTAATTAAATGAATAAAGACTAGCAATAGTGATCCATTTACTCAAATCTGATGAGAATCAGCAGGGATCCTTTACTGTTATTAGTTTGATCCTAATGAAGTTTACATAGGATGCCTGTATGCATATACATATAAATATAAATATATATATCAGTATGCATTGATTTGTGGATGATTTTCTCTAAGTAATTTTGATTTGATGCTTTAGGATTATTTGAAAAAGATTTCTATCTTCATTGAAACACAAATTAGATTGATTACCCCCCCCCCCTCCCCCCCAAAAAAAGGAAAACAAATGACATTGATCATCTGGGGGAGGGGGTCTCTTAGAGTCCTTGATGGGTGGTGGGGTTAGTAGTTTGATTGGTGGATTGAGTTCTATGAGCAGTGACAATAATTTGAAATGAATGTCCAGTTCTGCATTGTTTTTTGCACTTGTTTTGATAGCCTTTTGTTTGTCATTAACTTTTCCAATAGCATTCTGAAAACACACCTCTACCTCATAGTACATTATAGTTTTTATTTATTTTTAATGATGTCATTGTGCAAAGCCCAAATTATTGCAATAATTGATTCTACCATTACCAAATATTCTACACCATGTTATTTGTTTTTAGTACCACCAAAAAGATTACTTCAATTTAAAAAGAAATATAAAAAAATGTATGCACCTTTTTTAATACATAATAATAAAAATCTGATAAAAATTTGAAAACAATAAATAAAAAGAAGAGAAGGTTACCTTGAAATGGAAGCCCATGTCACAAGGTCTTCTAATAAAATGAAAATCTCGCAATGCCAACCCTTTTGTGTTGTTATTGGATTGGTGCATGAGTCAAGCAGTTTGTTTGTTTATTGATTTATCTAATTAAAGGTTTGATAAATAACTAAATACAAAAAAAGAAAAAAAAGTAGTGTGGTATTGATGTGGCAAAGAAATGGAGGCAGCTACAAAGGAAGTAACTAGCAGCTTGCAAACTGATGGCACTGAATTTGCAAGCAGTAAATGAGGGATGCATGTGCAGAACCTCCAGCCATTCAATTTTGTTGGGCGCATGTTGTCATTTGCAGTCCCCTTGGATACCATTCTTATATTATAACAAGAAGGAAATTGGGGATGGGAGTGACGCCCTGTTAACTTAAGAACTGATTAATCCTCGAGGCGAATTCACTGTAAACCAGCCCCCACACTCACCAGTCACAGAAACATGAGAGAAAGGGACTATCATCCAAAATCAATCTAGGATGCAACGACAGGAATACCGAAGAGAGTAGCGAACGAGGATTTCAAACCAGGGAGCAACGTCCCATGCCGGGGGGACGAGGGAACAAGCGAAAGGGAAGGGAGCTCCGAGGTTGAGAATGGAACAGTGCCGGCATAGGGAATGTGAACAGAGAAAGAGAGAGAGCGGTTTCCAGAGCGAGAAAAGAGGGTCGCGGCAGCGAAAGAGGCTCGACATGTCTGTAAGTGGAGAGATGGGTGGAAGTTGCCAGAGGCAGGGGGGGGCGGGCGGGCGGGCGGGAGAAGAGCCCACCACGGAGGCAGCAAATAATAATCAGCAGATGTGCCACGTCAGCAGGGAAGCTGAAGGCACTGTGCCATTTAGTTAGGCGGAGGGGGGAGAAGAACCCGGCGGGGCGGGAGGCAGAGTGTGCTGGACGTGGATGGACGCGCACTCAAATTGGATGAAAACATGATTGGATGGAAAAGTAGCGTTGGAACAAGCAACGTGGGGGGCGGCTAGAGTTGACTGAATCCACTGCCCTTCTCTCTTACCAGCTTCCTCCTCCCCCACCTCTCTCTCTCTCTGAGTGTGCGTGTGTTTGTGTGTGTTTGTTTGTGTATCTCTCTCTCCTTCCTTCACAAGCCTTGCCACCAACACGCAGGCGCATCAACACATGCTCTACTGGGTTTGGGTTTTCCATTGAAAAAATCATTCTTTCAAACGCGCTCCTCCTTCTCTCCTCTTTCCTTTCTTCCCTCTCTTTCTTCCTCTTCTTTCTGCGACAATTTGTGACCTTGGACTAGCTGAAATTTTCTGAAGGTTTTACGCTTTAGATACCTTGTAGTTTATTCTTTTGCCAGAGTCACACGGCGAAGAGGTGTAGATGTGGGTGTTTAGTTCAGGCTAGGCTGGTGAGAAAGTGTTTTTTTTTTTTTTTTTTTTCTCTCTTGGGAGTTTTGGTCAGGAAGTGACACTGCTTCGGTGGATCGGTAGTGAAGGTTTTTGGTTGTTGGATTGGCGGGGAAGCTTGCGCGGCAGGTTGATTTTGCACCGACGGCGAGTGTTTTTTGTTGGTGTGGTTGTTATTACAGGTACAAAGATACGTTTCTCATTTATCTTCCTGTGAGTATCTCTTTCTTGTCAGCTATTGATTTCTGAGGGACGAGTTGGCGAGGAAACGTTGCGAGGATAAGTGCATGTGATTGTGGAATGGACGATGGAGTTATAATGTCGAGCTTTGCACCCGCACACAATGGCAGGCGACTCGGAAATTAATTGTTAACGTGATTCTTGGACACGTCGCTGCAATAGCGATGGTTGCAATTGTTTTGATCCTTGCAGCAACTCTTATCAGTAAATTAAACACTGTCTTCTCCCTTTCTATTTAGACGCTGGCGACGATAGAGTGCGAGGTTATATTTTCGTGAAATTTCTGTTGAGGCGGTTTCTCCTCCATGCCCTTCCAAGTCCCAGGAAGGACCAGGTCAAGTAGAATGAGTGTTGTAGTGGAATGCGTGGATTTGGTTTTGTTCCTCTTGGCACATAAGGACTTTCCTTCTCCCCTCTATAACGAATGATCCTTTTATGGCTCGTTTGTTCGACTATCATCAGTAATCCTGCGATTCTAAGTGATTAATTTTATCGGGCTGGAGTCCCGTATCGAAACCGCCCGGCGATTTGGTGAGCTTCTGCTAGTAACTTATTGCACTGGAAAGTGTTTTTAGCTCTTTCCAATTCTGTCCAGATGTAGGCACAAGGAAGGCAAGGAAATAGTGGGGAGATGCTCGGTTTATGGGTTCACTCCAAACAACCGTGATAAGTGAGGTTCGAGTATTGTGTCTTTCTGTTTCTACTTGTGTGGGTGTAGTCGATGCATCGAAATGGTGTGTAATTTGTTTTTTTGGTAAACTTTCTCTTTAAAGTATTACCTGCCAATTTATCACTCTGTCATAGCAACTCCTCCCTCCAGGTCCAGTCCCCGTTAGCAAGAAATTTTGGACGCTTGATGTCGAGATTCTTATCCATCGCTGCGGGACCCCGCCTTTCCTCGTACCGATTCATCGACTTTGTAAAATTCCCAGTCCAATTTGTCGTCCTTAGAGCTTCAAGAAGTAGAGTTTTACTGCGTGTCGCTGTACTGAAGATATGGTTTGGTTTATTGTATTTTATGTTGTAGGGTTTGCGGAGGATTGTTTTAGAACAGGGTCTAAGCCTATCTGTGGGGAATTCCATGCGAGTTGATGAAAGAGGAGCATTTTGGGGTTACTGAAGCATCCTCGACGAAATCCGGGACAATATTGCTCATAAAACCAACGCCCTCGCGTCAGCAACCACCATCGTCATCGCCTATGACCACTCACAAGGCCGACAGTCCCATGAGCATAGCCTCTAGTTTCCTGAACGACCAAGATCCGGAGCATGAATTGAAATCCTTCTCGCACCTCCTCGCAGGTGCCATGTCCCCTACTGCCCCCTCCGACAACCCCACTACCTCTAACCCGGAGGAGAAACCTTCAACCTCTATGGATGCCGTGGGGAGCAACTCCCCTGCCCGAAGTTTCGCAGAGAGGCTGGCAGCGCGAGGAGCAGCAGCGAACAAAAGTGAGGCTGGCACTGAGGTCGGCACAGCCGCTCGACCACCTTCGTCTAACAATGGTAGTCGGTACAACAATCGTCCACCCCCATCCAGCCTCCCTCATCCCCGAAGTGGGTCTGCTGGAGGCGGAGGAGGTGGAAATGGCAGTTTTTTGACTATTCCCCCGGGCCTTGTCTCTCCCACCACTCTGTTCGACCCCTCTCCTGTCATGCTCACAAATGCACAGGTATGAATCCTATCCTTGCATTCATCTCATCAGACTGAGAATCTCTTGGAATTGGCTGTACTTCATGATGTAGATGGCGAGAATTGAGTTTTGACATCAATTGTGTTTATGTGCACAGTCAGAGCCATCTCCAACGACGGGCTCATTCTATTATAATGGAGGAATGCGAGCATTGTCAAATGGCTCTAAGGACAACCAGAACGCTGATCAAGGAAACCAAGGATTCGTCTTTAAACCTCTCGGTGTCAAGACCGTCTCTCGTAACCAAATGTCACATCTGCCAAACCTGCAGCTTTTCGCTGGTATGTCACAACACCAAGCGCAGGCACTGGCGCACATGCAGAGCCAGCAACAACAACAGCAGCAGCAACAGCAGCTACAGCAACAGCAACTATCAAATCAGGCGTCGCAGAGAGCTGCAGTGGAAGCTGAGAATTCTCAGGACTCAGAGCAAGACAATCAACCCCCACCTCCTATGGCTGCTCCGACGATCATGGACAGGCCGTCCGAGGATGGCTACAACTGGCGGAAGTATGGACAGAAACAAGTAAAGGGCAGTGAGTATCCCCGCAGCTACTACAAGTGCACGCAGACAAATTGTCCGATGAAGAAGAAGGTGGAGCGGTCGCACGATGGACAGGTGACAGAGATTGTGTACAAAGGTGATCACAACCACCCTAAACCTCAGCCTACTCGCCGCATGGCCTTGAATGGAGCGCATTCTCTCACCGATGGGTTATCTCGAGACGGAGACGGTAACGACAGCAGGCCAGATTCATGGGTGGGATTCCAAACACAGGGGCACGGCGGACCGTCATCGGCGTCCGGCAGTGATGATGACGACGGTAGCAAACTTTCGAACGAGGATGGCGACGATGATGAGCAGGACTCGAAACGAAGGTCTGTCATCTTCGCTGATGTTCTTGGAATGGCGAAATGCTGTGTGAGCTAAGTCTCTTGATTCTGTTGCAAGTTGTGTGCTCACCAATGGCTTTGTATTGTTTGACAGGAAGAGGAATGATCATTCGAAGGACGCAACCGCAGCGCCAAGGACAATACGAGAGCCGCGAGTAGTCGTGCAAACAACGAGTGATGTGGATATTCTCGACGATGGCTACCGGTGGCGCAAGTATGGCCAGAAGGTCGTCAAGGGCAACCCGCATCCCCGGTATCAACCTAAACATAATTCTCTATGCTTTCCTCAGTTGCTTGCTCTCGTGCTTTGCACTTTAATGACGGGGGTTACTTAGACACGACTGCTGTCTCTTATCAGGAGCTACTACAAGTGCACGAACGTCGGTTGCCCTGTGCGCAAGCACGTTGAGCGAGCCTCCACCGACATAAAAGCAGTGATCACCACCTACGAAGGAAAACATAACCATGACGTCCCAGCAGCACGCAACAGCGGGCACGACATGGCCGGTCCCGTAGGTCCACCTCCCACAGGGGCGGCTACAGCTCTACTAGACCAAGGTCTTCGCTATGGCAGGCAATTACCGGGCGGATACGGTGACGTTCGCCGCGGAGAGAGCATAGCTCAAGCCATAAGCCTCAGGGACAGAATGCGGAAGGATGACGACCTATATAATACTGCGCCCATCAGCATGAGCTTGTCTTCCAATGGCGATCATCGGCAAGGCTCTCAAGCCATGGACGGGTACCGATCGCAGATGATGTCAAGGCCAAAGCAGGAGCAGGGAGACACGGGCTCCCGGCCTTCGCATCCCAATCCTAACCCCTCGTTGTACCAACAAAACATAGCGCATGTCGGCCTTAGACGTTGATAAAAAACTTCTCTACCCAATGCCTGTCAAATCACGCAACACATCCTCCCCACATCTCTTGTTCTCTCCTCCCCCCTTGAGTCTGCTTCCAACCATGGCACACCCGGTTTTGTTCGTCCTACACCCTTCGGTATCACCACATTGTGGCCACTCTGTACATTTGTAGGTAGCCATTAGATACTCGATAGAGCGTTTGTCTTGAAGTTCACGGCCTGCAGGCTCAGGCTGTGTGCATTATTTTTGACTAGGTAAAGATAGGCATCCCCCTGTCTTCGGGGGATGCAACCTAACTCAACCCAACAGAGACGGAGACGGTGACTCTTGGATTTATTGTAGATTGATTTCATACAACTCTTTGGCATACAACCACGGACTTGTACATTGGCTTAGGGCTGTGTATGTCTGCTCTATCAAGGGGGAGAAGAGGCAGGTGTATTGCGAGTATCTCCCCAGACCATGCGTACGCACACATCACCCAGTGGAGTTGAGGCGACCCTGCCATAGCCATGGCAGCGGTGATGGTGTAGAAGCTAGTGTACCTCTCCCACGCCGCAACCATATGTACTGTAATCTTTGGCCCACATCGTGCTTGCCCTGCGCGCAACGAATGTGGCTGACAATGGGAGAGATGACTTTCATTCATTTTCTGCGACTTACGCGCGTCCGTCTTTCATTTGCATGTGTGGCCCCAATGTCTGTGCCGAAGGATGGGGGTGCTCTTGTGTGTTGGCATGTGTTGTTTTAAAGTAGCTTTAACGTAAAACTTGAAGTAACTGCAATTATAATTTTAAAAGAATTGATTTTTATTTATAATTTTTATTGTGTCATTTAAATATGTGATATTAGATTTTAATGCTAGCAAATCACAAGACAAATCAGACTTTAAAAAAATATTGACAAGACTTGGAACAACTTTTGTTTTGCTTTATTTAAACCAATTGCAAGGTTACAAGCATATTGCTTATATTTTGAATGACTTATTGCATAAGTTGTTAAAAAATCCTTTATAAGAACATATTAAACAAGATTATAAAATTAATTTATAGAAAGTTTTAAAATCGAAGAAAATTATATATATATATATATATATATATATATTTTAATATTTACTTGTAAGGCTTATTATATATTGTGTGGTAGAGAGGGCAATGCAATAATAGAAGTTTTAACAAAGAAGTCTTTGATTTGGTCCAAAAATGGTCCAAAAAGAGTTAAAATGAACTTGAAGAAAAGAATAAGATTTGTCCAAGGCAATTGGTGAGATGCAACATGAAGGTAAACTCACTCTATAAAAACTATTTTTAATGAGATTTTTATTTTTATTTTAGATATGGCCATAGTTATGTTAGGTTTCTATTAAAAATAACTTCATGAGATATAATGGTAGATACAAAAATTGTCAAAGTAAAGACTAAGTTCTTACAAAAGCATTGTATCTTATATTTTTTTATTTTTTTGTTAGAAAAACAAATTCTCTCTCTTTTTCCTCTCTCCCTTCCTAAAACTTTTAAATTCATGACTTGGGGAGCTAGAAAAAAACTATAAGATTTTTATTGCTAAACAAGAACTTTGAAGGAAGTTTCTTCATCTTTAAATCTCTTCTTAAAGATATTATTAGATAGGTGCTATTGCTATCTCCATTTAAATCAACAAATAGAATATGCACATTTTAACCTAAGAATCTACTATTTAGACCTAAGGCAATATGGAGCATGGACAAATTGGTAGGAATGGAGGTCCTAAAGACTCCAATTTAAATTACACTTAGAGACATTCTAAAAAAATTTACAAACAATTTCTCAATAGGTCATAGAAGAGATTGGAGAGGTGATTGGCATTGATCTTAAAAATATAAGAAATGACAATCCTAGATATTGTGTGGTAATATACCTTAGAGAGAGATAGAAACTAAAAGTTGTTGTAGTCAATTTGCTTACAAAAGATTGAAGTCAATCTTGTTAAATTATAATAATCTTTGTATTTAATATCATTTTTGTTTAGCTATTAGTAATTAAATTAAAAATTACAAGGCATTTGTGAAGGCCAAAAGATACAAAAATATGGATTTTTAATTTATTTGTTCTTATCTTAGATGTTCTAATAAAGCTTATAATATACAAAAGCTACAAATCCTTAAGATTACAATCTAATGTTACAATTTGATATCCAAGAGAAAAAATTAAGAAAGTAAAATGAGTCTTTATTTTAATGGTTAATTATAAATATATATATATATATATACCAATAAAGACAAGGATTAAAAAAAGATAGATACATGACATTCCATATTCAAGAGAAATACTTCAAAGGATGGTTAAACACTCTTATATACATTTATAGCTTTTTAAGACTTAAAACCAATGGAATAATAAATCAAATATTAAAAATAAATAATCAATAAAAAAAATCAAGAAAATATTTTTAAAATAATTAAGTCGATTTAGGATTAGAAACTAACCAATTTAAAATTTTAAAATTTATATAATAATTTTGCTAAAATTTAATTTATACATAAATTTTTATACTCAAAATTTATATTTTTCGTATATATATATATATATATATATATATATATCTACAAACACATCCAACATGTAAGTATAATGTTTAAACATACAAAATAAACAAACCTATTTGTGATCCATCCCACAACAAGATAAAAATATTCTTTTCACTTAAATATGTAAAGATTTATAGAAATAGAAATACTCAAGAAAGATTGCACAAGCTCAAAGCATTCAATTTAGTTCGAAGAGGATGCCTGGAATGAGGCAAAATTGAACCATTTGTTTTTTGATTCATATTTGAACGTAAACCATCATAGCCACACATTTCAGCTATTAATTCAAACCTCATTTTAGTTAATTATACCTTTTTATTCCAATCACACAACTGCTGTAGCCACTACTAATCTTGGTAGGAAAAAATCATAGCGACCATTACAACCAAGCCACCTCCCTAACTTATCCAAAATTGTGACCATGAACAAACTAACTCTATAAAGATTCTCTCCATTAACCAATCTAACCTGCAACAGATTATTAATATTATCATCATTTTTTTTGGTCTTCCTTCCTTTTCCTCTCAGGTAATAGTGTAGATGACATAGGGATCAAAGTTGTGTATGACCTTCAGTGAGGTGACATAATAGTAATCAATATTAGATGACATATTGATAAAAACCTGTTTGGTTGTGATTCAAATGTAATTACTGAGGCAAAGAGTTTGGTGCAGAGATCAGTGCAGAGATGGGTGGAAAATCTAGCACTGCATGTTGTCTTGTGAAGCCTGGCTTGAGTGTTCACAGGCACTTAGGCTACCTTTGATGCGAGTAACAGAAGTACAACCACAAGGACATAACATTTAGTTGGTTGGATACAGACGATGCAGTTCATTGTTGTTGATTATTTGAGTACATGTTTGCTCATTAGTTAGTTTGACTGCACCCAGTTTGACAGACCATGGTACCATAGTTGAATGTCAACACCTCAAACTAGTGACTGACCATGGTTGTGGTACGCTTTGTGACTTGTACGCCGCAATTATCCACCTCCTCTGCTTCCTCATGCTCTGAAGATTAGAAATTCTACAATTTCTTTGTACTTTATTACAAGTGTTTGTTGTGTCTCTACTGATTGGTGACAAGTACTACGTCTTGTTTTTTCGGGTTTAACCATAAGGCTGCTGCTTAGGATGTGTATTCTGCATATTTTCATTCAGTGAGGCATCTTAGCCGAACCACAGGAGATGATAGTGGGAAAATGCTTCGTGACAGCTTAGACTTATCATATGTCTTCTCGATGTCACTAACAGAGATTTGACAACACATTAAATTCAGGAATGTTACACCTACCGTTTACTAAGCAACTCAATTTTACTTACCGCTACGGATTTACAGAACTGGATTTTCATGTATATGAGGTATGCAGACGGTTCTCGATACGGTGAGTCCGGATATGTTACACTATTTGATGTATAGCTGGATGCTCTCCTTGCTCTTCCCAAGGATGAGAATTTCTAGAATATTATCCATACAAGTGACTCCGCTCACGTGAAAAATTGAGAAAGATGCTCCTCATTGGACTGCAGACTACATCGGGTTGTCAGATGGCTAGATTGGAGGACAATATTTGCTATTAGGGACAAGCTCGGTAAAATGCTTTGGAAGGCATCTAAAATTAAACCTTCTTCTGAAATGTGGATTCTCTAGCCGTGCCCTTGCAATTGTCATGTTCTTCCCTTGTAGTTCTTTTGCACATCGATGCTTTTCTGGATGGGATTGAAGTCCTTTGGATAGCCAACCCTTGTTTGATGTGTATGAAAGGATCTAGTTTTATCGCTTGTCATGTTCGGTGCTAATTTCTGTGGTCCTATGGTCGCAAGAGCAAATAGGATGATCGGACTTCATGGAAGCAACAAACAAATCACGCCTTAAAGAGCCATTAGGCTGAGAGAAGAGGCAAAAAATTGGCTTACAGATTTGGACCAGTGGCTTCTCACAAAATTAGTTTTGTTGGCAATAGTGACATGTCGTGTAAATAGCCATCTTATATAGTACCACATCTACCAAGCACCACATCAAAAAGAAAATAACAAACATACAAAACATTTGATAAACACACAATTACACAATATATACAAGATCTCACCACTACAACTAGTCAAGCTATCTCTCAGTCCACAAAGGAAAGAATCCAATAGTGCAAGGTATAAGAAGAAATCAATACTTTATTAAGTGGTAATTCACCACATACAATCAAAATCCTCACACAAGATTTCTCCTCTCTCAAACACACTAACAAGGCTTGACTTGACAAGGATGGCTCAAACACACTAACAAGTCTTGACTTGACAAGAATGGCTCAAACATACTAACAAGGCTTGACTTGACAAGAATGGCAATGTAAGGAAACCTTCCTTCCTAAATCCCATTCAGATCCTACTCAATTCAACACCACTAAGTCCAATAGCATGAACAATACTTCCTAAACTACATTAAACCTTCTTGGCTACATCCATCCAATGTGGCATGGCACCTACACCGTGCCATATGACAGACAGAACGAGACAGCATGTACCAAGGGATAAGTTCGACGATCAGTAAGAAGCCAGGTGGAGGTCCTGTAAATTCCACTTTCGAAGAGGACACAACATTTCTTTTGAGTATCGACAGCAAAAGTGATGATCATATGCTACTTCCGCGGATTAGTGAGCTTAAAAATTTGGACACATGTGCAACATTAACAACAATAAAGTAGAAGAAAAGATGAGAGCTTGACGATTGTGCTTATCTGTGCAGTAAAAGGAGCCACCAGTGACATTCCTGTTTGAGGTCAAACTTCTGGATTCCTCGGGCAGCCTAACCTCTGTCTTCTCACAACGTTTTAACTATTGCTAGTTCTTTCTTTTCGTCTTTCTTTCTTTTAAAAATCAAGTTTCCCAACTTAACAATCTGTAAGTTTCATCAAAGATCGTCGTCTTAATGTGAAGCTAAGATAATGAAGACGTTTTCAGGTGGTAGATTTCGATGTGCTGACCATGCAACATACCCAAATCTTTTTTAGCTCCTCTTTCTACTGGCACCACCTCTGTAGCCATAGGACGTAGCCGGTAGATGTTTGAAGTCAATCTGATGCTGCTAATTTTAAGGAGAGTAAGGGAGTTCTTTCTACTCTTTAAAGGACTTTCAGAAGTCTCTATTACCTTTCATATGTTGCTATCAGTGACCACGTAGGGTGAAGTGAATTCGGAGATACAAACACGGAACTTTTATTCTGATCAACTCAGATCCTGAGCTTCGAGAGTGGGCCATCTTGATACAGCAAGTTTGCTGATAGATACTCAGGCACACCCTTCTAGAAGAGTGGTGACACCCTGAAGTATCTCTATCTCTGCAGAGAACAGCATTTAAAACTGACAAGGGAAACAATAACCAACTGAGCAGGTTAGGAAAACCAGCCCAGAATTGATCCATAGCTCCAGAAACATCTACTTCTCCTACCTGATATTCAATGAATTGAAGAGCTACCTTCTGGAAGGAAAATGACATTGAAAACGAGTATGTAATAAAAGTTAACGCTTCAACAACACTTCTGAACCTAGGAACACTTAACTATTGTGCACTTCGGCAACATCACCTAAAACACTCCAATTACGACATTCTTGGGTGCCTCTAACCTCAAAACATTTGGATCCACAGTAGTTAGACCACACGTTTTGATGCAAAAATTGGATCATTTCAACCACTTGCCATGCCATAACACAAAGTTACAACCTCAAGGGTTGAAGCTTGATAGGGTGTAAGGGTCAATTCTACTCGGACCTAAGCTGCAGTAACTTACGGACGCAGGAGATAGTAAAGATCACATCCACATGATGCGTGAAGAGGTTTTGTCCAAGGGAGGCCAGGGCTGCTACTCTAATGCCCTTGTCTGGGGCCAACCCCTCAAATGCATCCAGAGACACGAGTTAAACAAAAAGTCACATCACTAAAAGCTATGTGTCTAATGAGTGAGGAAGCTACAACATCTACGCAACACACGAAAGGCTGATCCTACTCGGTTGTCGTCGTATACCCTGTCTGCCTAGTCGAACTAAACTGGACTAAAAAATTAGCTGGTGGCCGTCAAGGCTCCAGGTGATCTTATTGCAGATTTTAGTTCCCATGTGAAACAAATCACAGCTTAAAGCATTGTGGAACGTCCTTGATCAACAGCAGATTCCTCCTCAGGTTGTCGTCTAGAACATGTCGATTTCAAGACTAAAGCCAGATAGATCGTTCTCCAGCGCTGTTAATTTTTTTTATTTTTTAAATTTCCCTTTGCGCATTAAGGCTACTTCAAGTGAGTAAGTTTCCTACTATGATTTCACAGATTCTCCACACAGCTCAATAAAATTTCACAGTTACTCCACACAGCTCAACTCTGCCGTTGCTGATCATTTGGTGTCCAGCTTCCTCAGCGACGAACAAAACCCGTAAGAGCCATCCTGCCACGACTATGATCTCCTTTCGTAAAAGCATCACAGCCAGAAAGCAGAGGGTGAGATCAGTAATCTCACTATTAAATTAAGTCGACACGTTTGATTCGTGCCACAAGTGGTACTACCGATCTCTGCTATCCAGCCAACGTGAAGGTCAATTCACATGCCAAGATCATAGCCTTCCCTGTAACATGATGTCCACACTCAAAAGAAATGCCCAGGTTAAGATTCGTGGCCAAACACCTCATAGTCAAGTTCACTCCAATCGACCCCTGGCGAATCCACTCGCCTGCAGAGTCCCAAACAGAATCTCCCACTGTTGAGCTCAAAGCACGAGTTCTCAGAATACATCTCTAAATAAATCAACCATATTCCAATTCCCTGAACATCACAATGGAGGTGCACGGTAGAGAAGATGGAAACCTGTCCCTATTTCCTGCGGAAGAGAGAAGCAAGAGCTTGCAGCTCTCCCTCATCCGGTTGATCCCCCATCCCCCCACTCCTAGATCTTTGCAAGGACTCCAGGAGGCTCTGCTCGGTGGACATACTGGCAGGCTCCATGCTAGTCGACGGCATTCCGATGTCATAGTGATGAGCCTGCATGCCGTGAAGGTAACTACCCTCTTCCTTCACTCGGGAGTATGGGCCGGCGCTGGAGCCTCCGGGCATGCCCATCGACAATCCCGACGTAGGGGATAGCTGAGAGTGATCTGCTAGATGTTGATGCTGCATATACTCGGCCGCCTGCGACGCTGAAGCACCGAACGCCATGGTCATTCGCTGCTGCTGATGATGTTGCTGCTGAAGGTGTGTGTTGCGGTCTGCTAATTGGGTTTGCACCATGGCCAGCTCTGCTTGCAAACTTGCAACCTATACAGAAAGGAAATCGACCTCTGTGTCAGGGTTGGTTACACTAGCGAAAATGGAGGTTACTTCCACCAGTGTTACACGAAATCTTTTTTAGTAATATAAATCATAACAAGAATCAATTTAGTTATTGTAGTTAACTACCCAAAATGGATAGTGACTGTATTGACTAACCAGGTCATTCAAGGCACTATGCACACAGGAGCGATATTGTTCTGTGTTGATCATTCTGAATGGAGCAGCTAGATTTCATGGATGTTTAGATTGGACCAGTGGATGAGGACACACTGATTTTAGAAGAAGTGACAAAGGCGGCTATACCAGACTGCCATGAGAAATTTGATATTCGGGGTCACTTTTACTGATTTAGCGGCATTTGGTGCAACGCTGGTACAGCTGTAAAAATACTACGTGGAGTAAACCTAGACGTTTTAAGTCCGTTGCTATAATGAGCTGTCGTTATCAACCTCGTCCAACATACGCTGTTTAGCAGAAACCTCACGACTTATGCATCCCAAGACTTTACCCTTCGTTACCAACTAAGCTGCAGAAGTTTAGGATGCTAATCTAACTGAATCACGGCGTATTCCCAAGACACGTAACGCTTATATCTCGAATCAGAGTGAGTCTACTGGATGCATAAAGTCTAGCTATACTACGACAGTAGGTTCCCACCGTCGCCTAGTATTTCAGGTATACGGTAGAAATTCCTGCACCAAGTACGTGTAGCCTTACCCGATTAGAATCGAACCTGGGCATTCAAGAGAGCGAACCCAATCATATCTGCTCATTAAAATGTAGTATCACAAAGCTACGGTACCCCTTTTCAGGATACTTCCGAAAGACGTAAAATCTGGAGTTTGCAAAATTGTGTATATGGAAGGTACAGCTATGATTTCTTTTCTACAAGATAGGGACAACAGTATAGTTAGCTCCGCTTAACCCACTGTCAACCGGTAGACTTCAGACGAACCTCACGGCCACCCTTCCAAGCCAGCTTAACCAACCTCGTATCCTACGACTCATGACTTTCACAATCGGACTTGATCGCTTCACCAGAACTTCTTAGACTTGGTGATTCACTAGGCCCCCAGTTCCTCTCAACATATAAATAAGGCTTCTACGTCCTAAACACCGCATTTTAATTAGGGAATATGGTGAACAACTTATTTTGTTCACCAATGGCAACAACAAGTTGTTCGCTAGAAGCTTCTCGTCAAGTCCTGTCGCATCAACCATAAGAATAAACTCCGTCACCTATGATTTATTGGTTACAAGCTATCAGATTGAGGCTCTCGCGCGTTCAGTCTAAGTTGAATTAAATTCAGAAAAATCTCTGCGATCTACAAGGGGGCAAAACTGCTAGTTTCAGACTAGTGTGTAACCATCACCAGAAACGCATGGTCTATCCGGGGAGAATCCTACTGTAACTCTTGTCTGTAACTTAGAAAATCAGAACGATTGATATATCATGGAATTCATCGCAATGCTATTTAGTAAGTTCCGAAATCCTGGAGGTTCTGAACTACTGTGAGCCTCGCATTTTCTGCACGTAATGAGTTCAATGATCATGCACCTAATGATCCCTTACTGAAAGCACTAGTGCTGCGAAAATGGCCATCTGAATGGAATAGGAACTTCGCCCACCAATCTCAGATGATAGACTACCAAATCTAGACGTGGTGATAAAAAGATATGAATTCAGTACAGTAAAACGGCGGGCTCGTTTAACACTAACGATGCTAAGTTCAACCTCTTTTCACTTTTAAAAAAAAAAGTCGAATGCGCTTGAAATATCGTTTTCTGTTGGTTGTTTTCAGAGCTGATTATTCGTACGATCAGCGCATTGTTGCCGATGTATTTGTCATGGAGCTGCTTCAGCGAGTTACCCAAATATTTGAATCCAACTGCAGTGCACTGCACTCATTGAATGACAGCTTAGAATGTCACAACGATTAGGCGAGTAAATTGAATCGGTAACGTGGAAAGCCTATTCATCGATAAGGGAGCATAGTCGTCAGCATTGATCCTTACAACCAGATTGAGTGATGAATTTGGCGTATTCAATGGCACGGAGGATTCTGCATTTCACTTGGATTCACATTTGAGAATAGAGAACTGACGCGCGATCCTAGTTTCTGCCTATCACTTGAAACATAAAACGGTACTGTTCTATGAGTTGAGACTAACAAAGGAGCTGAAATGAACCAAACAGAAATCAACTCTAGATTAGTGTATGCTATACGAATGGTTCTGAGACATAATAATAGCAATCGTTTCAACCCTTCCAGCGTCCATCTAAAAAAGTTCAGAAGGTTGTATACTAGTGAGTAATCAGGTGCCTAATTCTTCTGACCCACGAACCTCCTAAAACTTGACATGATTCCGGATGAGTTTATTGTCTTATATGCAGTGTGCTACTATTTTACTTCCTCCAAACTCACGAACGCGGGTGTTGCTGCAAGTCATAGAACTAGAACTAGGTATTAAGCGACTACTCGATCTGCGATGAGCAACAGATAATCAGTACTAGGTAGTACGGCGTCCAGAATTATGGGGAACGAATTTTCCTTGATGTTGAGAAGAAGTTGGAATCCACTTCATACCACGGTTGGAGGAATATTTGGACCCCAAGTGCCTTGCGATAGAGAGTTCTGTCCGTGCCTACGATTGCGGAGTTGAAAGGGTTTGAGCTTCAACTAGAAAGCGACGTCTGATTAGGAAGCAGGAACAAAACAAATTTGGGAGATGTTAAGCTGGCGCACCTGTTGTTGGAGGGCGAAAATCGTAGCAACACACCCATACACGGGATCAGACAGTCTGGCCTGCGCTTCGTAGCTGATGGTAAGCACCGCATCGCCACGTCGCGGGGCAGGAATGTGCAGCAGCAACTTAGCTACATTACTGGCCCCGAACACCTTGTGCACCGCAGCGAACTTCGCCGCTCCTTGCTCCGCACTAAAATATGGCGCGAAAATGCAACCCCTCACGCACTTCCGGCGCAGGAATTTGCAGGCGCCGCATGGTGCCCCACTGCTCATTGAGGAGTTGTATCCACTCGTGTTTCTGCGACCTGAATAATCCTGAGCCCCTAAGTTCCTCGCCCTCGCCGCTGCAGATGCACTCCTTGCCGCGTTATCCAACGCCCCCGCGCATTCTCTCTCGGTGCTTCCAGGCGCTGCAGAATCAGCCACACCTTGTTCCCTACCACTATCTAGATTATGCGCGCTTAGGCTCTCCGATACCCCCGGATTCCTCTCTCCTGAGTGCTGTCCCCAATTTTCCAGTTGGTCCTTGTCTTTCCAACCTTGGTCCAGATCTTTGTCACGGGGGTTTACACTTCCGGTCCAACTCACTAGGTGCTCTCGACTGGCCTCTCGGTCCCAAGTCTCTAGTTCCTGTCTGTCACGGAGAGCTTCGTCGCTCTCCTGTGAGGCCGGCCGCTTACCTCTCTCAGCCAGATCGCCAGACCTCAAGTCCCAGCCTTCGCCTTCGCCTACCGCGAGTTGCCGAAGCGTGATACCACTTGGACTCGCCAGCCTGCTACTTTACAGGGCCCCCGCAGGCCAGTCGTGGCCTCGCCTGCACAACTTAGTTCTTAATGAGCTTTGCGGTAAATGAGAATGCGTCTCAATTCTCCAAAACTTGCAATGTTCTCAGGTTAAGATTTCCACCGTCCCTCAACATCTGAAGAGGGTAACTTTGTGTTCAGAAGTGAAGATCGATATCGATGTAGGCTTACAGAAATATTAGAGCGACGACTCACTGGGGATACTCGAAAAGCAAGAGCTCAGCAAGGGAAGATTTGGCGAAATGTAACGATCAGCAAACACCTCATGCTTGTCTTGATCCAGCATGAGTTCTCAGCTCATGTTCGCATGAGAGTCTTGCACAAGCACCGGCAGCGCGGACAGAACTAATCTGGGGTTTCCAATACACTGATTGTCATAGTATTCCTACTCCCATATGAGGTACGAGGCTCGCACGGTTCTGAATGTCAACACCTGTAAATAGTAATCGTCGCTAATGAATTTAACACTATCAAGGTAGTACTTATCTGCTGCACACTCCGTCCCGAACGAAGTTTTCATGAACATGCATGAAGAGAAAGGATAATAAGGTGTGACTGTATATAAAGACCTCGGATATAGTGAACCCCGGGGCACGAGCGCTAGGAAGACGATTACCGCAACCTAAGACGCACTACCAAACAGAGGGATCGTATGCGGCACTCACGAGGGAAGTTCGGGATCGAATTGTAAAGAAGAAAAACGCTGCTATCGAGGATGACGCGCGGATGGCTACACCAAGCCCAACCGCGACCCAACCTAACTACCGTTTTGAAGAGGCTCCCAAGTTAAAGAGGTGCTTCCGGAGATTGGACAGGCGGAATAAACTCGAGGGTTTTGGACTGGTCGGCCAACGACGAAAGGGTGTCCCGGCGTGAGGGCTGAGCGAGCATGTAAAAGAGCAAGATGGAACCATGCTTGCGCTCTTGTAGGCGTGGAGTGTCGGAGACGGAAACGTGGAGTCCTTCCCAGCAGCCTCCCGCCCTATGCTTGCGCCACCTTGCCAAGGTAGGGCCCGGCTTCCCTCTCTCGTCAAACCCCCCTATTTTTGTTTTGCAACTGCGCACCATACGTCACGGAGATAGGATAGTTCTGAAGAAGTTCAGAAATTTTACCAGAGTGAAACCGGTTTCGACGAAGCCAGCGTCGGTTGTCTTATTATAGAAAATGTGAACTGGACTGACGTAGTTGTGACGTCCGCAGAATTCGGTCCCAACTCGTCTGAATGCCTGGTTTTGCAGTTAAGCTTTGGGATTTGAATGTGCGGGAAACTCAATTCTCCGTTACCAAGATGGGGCTTTGTGGATGACATGGTATCTGGATTCTTAATCCAAATTAATAGTTGGAGAGACTACTTGTAGCTTTGTTCATCGTATTCTTATCAAGTCTTCTTGACCATCTAGGAGAACACACAGAAACTCAAACCACTGTCTACAGGGCAAACGGCACCGTTTGAGAAGACCAGCAAACGCATCATGTAGGGTGTTCCCGAACAGGAGTGTGTTATACATCTGGCAGACCAAGTACGTCGGGCTACGAACGAAGAGCGCGCTAAAAGCAGCTCCTCAGACGCTCAGATTTCACGAGGCGACCGACTTTGAGGGCATGAAGAATTTACAGAAGATTCGAGGGGGAAGGTAGCTGTTGCCTAGCTACAGTGTTATTGTCAAAGATGAGACAATCTTTAGAAGGACTTGGGAGAACAGTTCATAGCCGACTCCTTCAAAGTATGATTCTCAAGAGCGGGGTCAGCGTGGACACGAAATTGAAATTCAGAAGGTAAGATGTGTTTTTTCCCTTCTTAAGCTAAACTCCGACGGTGTCGAGAAGAAGTAGGGATTTGCAGCACCGCTAGTACAAGCCTTTTAAAGCTGGTGAAACTTTAATTGACACGCTCCGTTTGATACATAGACAGATGATTGATGCGGAGGAAAGTGCAAGTTTGATCACTATCTAGCACTGTGATCATCAGCGAACACAAGAACTTTTCCCTCCATCAAGGAAAGTCGTAAACGTACAATGAATCAGAACTTTTCACTCCGTCATTGCATGAAATCGTCTGTGATTCCAGGCTTTTTCGTAGAACGCGAGTTGAGCACTGTTTTGCTCAGAGAATGCTCCTGCTGAAAGAATACAACCAGAGAGAATGAAACAAATAACTTTTAAAAGTTCCTGAGCACCGATTTCAAAGGACTTCAATATTGCAGTGATCTCAATCCCATCGCCACGAAGTTTAGTGCAAATAACTTTTATACATTGAAACATTGCGTCAATAATTGCAAGAGGCGCATCCAACAGCATGATGCATGCACAAACCGGTCTAGAGCTCATCTATCATAATAACTATGTACTGTCAGGTGTGCGTGTCAGCAAAGACCTTTCCAGGAGCTGTACTAGTAAGTCTAAGTGAGGAGGAAGGTGTAAGAAAGTTGTATACACTAGCATGCTTAGAATGCACTAAGATATTTAGAAGTTATAAACTACGCAGGTTTTTCTTACGCTGGATCGTCAGCGATAGTTTCTGAGGTTCAGGTTGGACCACAGTGATTCTTACCCACCTCTTTCCTTTCGCAGTAACTCCTACCTGTTTATTCCGCACAACTTGAATGGAGTATTATTATATGGCATAACTAGGCTTGGGGCTGCTAGAGTCCCACGCTAAAAACGTCATTCCAACGAGGGTTTTGTGTATTCTCTCACTCAAATGCTAAATTGTGATCATAACAAATCTGGAGTGTCAACTGCTTCCTAAGTCTGGCTGGCTATCATGCCTAAATCAACCTTGACAATGTGTTATTCGAAGCCAATCAAAGGTTCAAACAGCGTTAGGCCTTCAGTGCTTCTCGACTTTCCACAGGTGTTGCGTACGCACTGAGCGGAATATGCACCATTAAAATACGATCTGAACATTAAAGTTATCAGGCTGAGACTGGGTATCATGCTCTAGATTTTCCTTTTTGCCCTTTTCTGGGGACAAAGCGGGGTGTTATACTTGAGCTAGACAACTCAAACTTTAAAGTAAGTGGTTCTTTTCGAGTGCCTGAGAAAAGGACAAACACAAGAAACAAAGAAAAATCATCAAGTGGGTTCTAAATGCAAATCATATCAAGTAGCTTTACAGAGACATGGATCTCCTAATAACACATATTCAATTAAATTTATATTTTAATTATTTACAAACGAATTAGTCTTTTTGTTTGCAAGAATTAACCAACACTGCATTGATAAGAGAATACATCTATAGCCTTGACAATAAATGGTCATTATCTTTGCCCTTTTTCTTATCACCTTCTTGAAGGATAGTTCATGTGACACTCATACATTTAATGCTACGGGTATATCCCAGTTGTTTAAAAAAAAAGAAAAAAAGAAAAAAAGAAGATAGTTCATGTGCTACAACTAAGCTCAGAGAAGCATTGTTGTGATTTTTGGCCAATTAGATCAGCATATATATATATATTTATATATATATATATACACACACAAGTACATATATAGTTCAAATTTTTTTTGGGGTGCACTAAAGTGTGGAAGACATTACCTCTCAAGTTTCATCATTTCTCACTATTGTGTCATGTGTTGTGGATGCAATTAAAATTGATCACAATGTACACTTTTTATTTTATTCTTCTTCTTAATATTATTGTTATTAATAATGGACACAATTGTAAGAGTACTTCACATGATAAATTTCAACATGGCATACTTTAGTACCAAAAAGAAAACTATTGCAAGTTTGTGTGTTGGACCCAACAAGAGTAGCTGTGGTGGTTCTAGCAATTGGCTGCACCCTAGCAACCATCTTCACTTGGGTAACCAATCTCTAGTAAGCTTTGCATTGACTCAGCCTCATTTCAAACCCCATGGGATCATTCCAGATTGGGAACTATTGTGTCAACTATACAGCAAATCCATCTTTTACCACCAATAGTGTGAATGAAAGATTGGCATTCTATAAACAAGCTTCATGCTAGTGACTCAATTCTATAGAGAAAAGCATACATTGTATGTGATCTAACAGGCTTCTATACAAATAAAGCTTTACCTTTTTGAGCCATTCTTGTTGGGTCCCATCCAGGCACACCCTCCCTCCTCAAATGAAACAATGTCAAGCCAACAAGACATGGTTATCCTTTTTCCTTTTAAAACATTTAGCTCCTTTTATTTTTATATAAATACATACATCTCTTTTTTCTTTATTTCTATTAAATTTTAATAAAAAAATACCTTCTTCTTTCTTGGGAGAAAGGCAGGAATTTAGTTGTAGGGAAGTCCTCTACTTGTCAACAGCCTAAAGGCAGCAACAGTAGCAAATGAGTTCTCACCAACCTCCTTGATCCACAGATCCATGGCAACAGAGTCATACACCAAGTGGCCAACCTTTGATGTGGATCAAATTGCAGGGCAGACATTTCTCAATACTACAACACCACTACTACTGTGCAAGTTTTAAACTCCCTTATTTCTTCATCTATTGCATTTATTTCTTTTTCTCTTTTGGTCTTGACCATTTCATTGCTTGACCAAGCTCAATCATGAGCTCAGCTGTGACCAGAAGGCACCATATACAAATAACATTCTACCAAGTAAGAATTATTGATGTAAATTCAATGCTTGTGTGCAATCAAGTTTGTTGAGCCTGAAGATATCAACTTACTTTTCATTTAAATAAGTAATTTTGAAATCTTTTCTCTCACACACACACACACATACATGTATGTTAACCTGTGTGTGTGAGAAAGAGAGGGATAAATCTCACATTGTCTGGTCTAGTGTAGCTTGAAACATGCCTCCTCTTTTGAGCCATGATAAATCGATTTTAGTTTTACTCTGGAGACCATGGGGCCACATGGCTCATGTTTGGTGGAGGGTCCTTTGCTCTTGACCCTTCATCCTCTACCAGAGATTCAATATCCTCTCATGTTTCCTAACCCTAAAGAACAAAGCCTCATAGCTTTGAAAGGACTTTGAATCCACACAAAGGAACAAAACAAAGGCTTCACTCTCAGATCTAAGATAGCTGTGTACAAACTTGTTTAGCAAAAACACAAGGCCTTAGAGGGGGAAAACACACAAAACTGGAGAGCAAGGAATGTTCCTGACAATTTCTGTTGAGGATTAAAAACAATCTTTGTCTTGTGAGTATCTAATTATGCATGCTGGCATTTCAGGAGCAAGACACAAAGTGAGAATGGAAGTTGATTGAGGATCAGGAAGAGGGGCAAATCATGCTGATTTACCCTACTTGGAATCCACCTCCATTTCTGATTTTAGTGGGCCCTCTTCTTCAACTTTCTAATTTATTTAATGTGTAATTTAACACATATGTTAGTCATCACCCAAACTTTGAGACATCTCTACTCAGAGACTTGCAATGTAAATCCTTCAAGTAACTTTGTCAAAGTCTAAATTTACTAAAAATATATTCCATTTAAAGAATATCTCTCTTATTCTTCTGCATTTCATTCTCTTTTTTCTTTTTTAGGTAATGAATTCCAAACCTTTCACCACTTCAGTTGAAGGGCACTTGACCCTTTGGCTTCAGTTTCCACCATTGATGCCACAAGTTACAAGAGGGTCAGGTTTGGGAAAGTTTATACTCTTCATGTCCATTTGGGCCAAAAGGGAAATGAAGCATATTACAAATGGCAGGGATTGTACCCATGACCTTGATGGTTGAGATAATACCAGGTGTGTTGCAATGGTGGTCAAATGCAAAGTGATCATGTAATGTGTTCATAAATTTTAGCTGGTGAGACCATATGGGTGGAAATGGTCTTGAAATTTCAAAATGCTCTCTTAATATGCAAAATGAAATTGATAAGGTCTACAAGACAAACCTTGTAAACAAAATTCCAAGAAATATAGTGGTATTGTTTATAATTTATTTTCTTTTATAATTGTAATATAAATAAGAAATGATATGTTGTGGTTTAAGAACACACATTGGCACTAAAACTTGAAGTTTAACTAACAAACATGCATTGTAAAATGGTTTGGATGTATAACCCATGGAAAATGCTGATGCAATATGTTGTTCTATAATCATGCTACTTGAAAATAATGATCTTTTAGGACTACAAAAATAAGTAAATAAATAAATGATCTTTTAGGAACACAACAATTTTAAAAAATATTTATGGGGGTTAACAGTTGAAACTATATTTGTAAAACTGTTATCCACCCTTTTCTATGACTAACTGTTTGAGGATTGAATTGTAGTAAGAGGAGGGCAACAAATCCTCTCTAACATATTTCTTTTAAATGAGTTGCTATTGAAATCTTAGACATATAAAATTACATCAAATTGGAATTGGAAAATATAATAATAATAATAATAAGGTATGTATCATGTTACTCCAAAATCTCTTTTGTTTTCAACTTTGTAAGCAGTTAGCAATGGATTTATCTATCTATTTATTTCATTTAGCAACATCCAATTATGGTGAGATTAGTGTTTTCAGGTAACTTGTGCTCTTTCAAAATATCACCATTCCCCCCACCACCCAAAACCCTCCCCCCCCCCAGGATATTTTAAAAACACCTCAGAGATTAGTATAGCTGACTCACCAGATTCCTTGAAGAGTTGTATGGCACACCACATATACATAAACCTCATCCACCAAAATGCATATCTGACACATCTTCTGTGGAATTCTTGGTCAAAAGTTGAGTGTTAAGACCAAGCCCATGGAGTAAAAACAAGATGAAAAAATGTCCATCAGAAGATGGCATCTCATTCACAGCAATCACAGACCATTTCAAGTTTTGAGAATGAAAACACTGTGCAATTTATTGTGGTGGTTATTTTTAGACAGCTCTCAAAACCCACCATTTGGGTTTGGCGCTAATTTTTTCATACAGTGTGATTTCAAAACTACCACTAAATACCTGTTTTGGTGCTTTCTAATATAGCCTACGCAGGTTTAACTTTGGACATCTATCATGTGTTGAACTGGACATATGAAATATGGGTTGCTTAAAGCATATTGCTGAGCATGCCAGCGTGGCTCTATTTTCCCATGTTCCAATCATACCATATATTAGACGTGGGCTATAATTAGATATACAAGAACAAGCACTTTGATTTTAAAAATCTTGAATAATGAGAATGATCATTTTCACCAATTTTATTTTGCAATCTATCTCAGGAAAACAGTGTTTTGAATTATGAGGAAAATGAAAAATTGTAACTTCCGTCACTTAAAAATGGACGGATTGCATCAAAGGATATTCTTTTGTGCAATTGATTGAGGATTAAAAACGAACCTGTTCATCCGTGAAACTTGGCCTGCTTTGAACAAATTCTGATTAAATTGAAATATCTGACAAAAATGCTTTAAAATAATTTCTGTTCAATTGTTATTGATTGACCTTTCGAATATTTTAATAATGAAATAAAAATTATTATTCTTTTAGTAAAAGTAATTGATGAATTTTCACTAGTCGAATCATTAAATTGATTAAAAGTTGTATATTTTTTAAATTTCATCACTAGAATCACGAGACAAAATTGCCTAGTAATGAATGAATATCTTTATTATGTTCAACGTTGAAGTTTGAATGTTGAAACCAAATAAGAATATGCTACAACTTCAATTTGAATCCCGATTGTTTGTGGATTAAATTGAATGATGAGTAAGTAAGAAAGTTTATTCAGGAGAAGGGGGCAACAAAATATGTTATCACAATATTATAATCCAATGAGTAAACAAAATTTTAAAATGTCTATATATATATATATATATATATATATACACACAAAAAAACTAAATGCTAATTATATACTATACAAAATATTATTCACTATGTAATAACAATTTTTTAGTTTAATTTTAGAAATGAGATGGAAGATAAGAGTAAATATTAAATATTACACTTAGTCACTCAAAATCATGTTAAAATTTTAGTTTGAGTAAACATGTAGATAAAGCTAAGAATTTTATTACTGAGTAAATTGCAGGTGAATATACTCCTTTTCCATTAGAATACCTCAGATTCATATACTGTTATTCAAAAGTCAATTGTTTATAAATACAAATGTTTATACAATTGGAAGAAAAATAAGGAAGAAAGTGAGTAGCCCAAAGACGTTACCAATCCTTCCAAAATGCCCATTTAAAAAATATCTTTATTTTGTTTATTTTTAAGAAGACGTGCCCTGTTGTACAATGTCAAAAACCTGAAATTAGTTCAGGAGGTGTCTCTAAAATACTGCACATGCACAAGCAAGATGCAAGTTTTACGGTGGGTGTGAACCTCCTTCAGCCAGTGCCATCTAAGGGTAGTTGTAGGGTCAATTATGGGAGGTGTAGTAAAGTTCGGTTTAGTGAGTGAGCTATTTGGTATAAATCAACTTTTTTTGATCTATCATTTAATTGGGGTCGATCATTGTCTTCCTCTTGACTTCTCCTCGTGGGATGGTGTCTTATAGTGAAAAAGCGTCTTGCCTTCACTATACTTGTCGATATGTGAGAAGGCAAAATACTGTGACCGTCTCTGTGCAACACCTGCCGACGGCTAATCCCCGCTGGAACGCCTTTCAACCGTTGCCGACGAGCTCCAGCTTCTCCCACAAGCATGAAAGCTCATTGATGAGAGCTCGGTGACTGGAGAGAGGCATCTGGATCTGTTCGAAGGCCTCGATCAAGCCCCTCTGGTGTCACGGACATTGTGCTCAGTCCCAGAGTGTCTTGTCAGAGGACCGGTATTCCAGGACCTCAGAAGGTAGGCACATGACGAGGGGAATTTGTGATTGCATCTTTGGTGCAATTCGAATCATTTTCCTGGTTTACGTATTCGGGATCGACCTCTCATCATCGAATGCCTTATATTTAGCCCCAACGTCCGGAAATGTCAAGCGCGCCCGGAGGACGTGGACTGACGAGGTGCATGAATAGCAGTCTAATGCCACCCTTCATGCAGCAGGGAGTCCTGCTCCGCTGGTCCGACCAATAACCATCCTATTAATACCCTTATGGATTTTAGGGGATGGTCCCCATGACTATTAATATATTTCGAGCTAGCTGGTTCCTTGCTAACCTGCATGCACGATTCGTTTCTTTTCTTGCCCCAGGAGCTGGAGATTAGTGATAGACGATCACTATCCTGCTCGTAAGCTCAACGTCTTGTTGCGATGGAATTGACCGAATCAGATATGTGCATTATGCCTCGACGCTCTTGTGGAAGCATTTCACAAGGAGTAATATCTTGTAACTGCAAAGGACTCTGTTCATGCAGGCGGTTGATCATGTTTCCGCAAACATGTGACGGCGCACTTGACATCCCGCGAATCAAGGTTAATAATATACGAGCCTCTCAACTCGGTGGGCTCAATCAACCACAACGACAATGGATTCAGCCTCTTGAGAATTATCGTTTGGTGCCATTCAAGGGTATAAACCTTGAGACATTCTCAGCGAGCATGAGAATATTTCCATCCATAACCTTGTGTTTGATGCGATTTTTTAGTTTTATTTTTTAAAGTTTGTTAAGGTTTTAAAAAGTTTTTTTAACATTTTTTTACAACAATATGGTGGATAAACATCGTGCTTTTCGGAGCGTAAAAGTAAGAAATGGTCAGCTCCAGCTCAATGGTAACTAACCAAAGATCCTTTTTCTTCACCAAGTGTATTGTTGCAATCAAAGGGAAAATCAAGATTTCTTCTGCGAAACGGAAAGAGATCCCCACACAAATTGGGCGTTGATGTGGAACCATTCCAATTGTGATCCGTTGTCAGGAGTCAAGCGATCGAAATGCAGCTCTGGAGCTAAAGAACATCGAAACTGCTCGCGGCTGGAGGCAGGTAGCGAATCCGTCGCCATCTTCGGATTGCTAGTCCACACTATTTAGAATCGATATTTGCACTGTTTCACGCCGTGCACACTTGGACACCAGTCAAAGCTCATGATGGTGTCGTCCAGATCAAGTCGATCGACATCCAATTGTGAGTGCGCTCCGGTGCTGCATGGTTGAGATACGGTAGTCCATTGGCGCACCGAAGTCTATGTTGTGCTGGTGTCCCGCGCCATATTTATGTGTGTGTGTATATATATATATATATATATATCGACGTGTAGGTGGGTGATTCTCTCCAGTTTAAATTTTCACCCTAGCTATCCTGAATATTCTTTTGCTGGAGAACAGGAGGCTGCAGAAAGTCAAAGCAAAGGCCGCCATAGTTACCATTGTTATACAACTCCAGCGGTGCTGAAATCTTTAGTGGCCCTTGAATAGCTAAGCATCTGATCTCCAAGGATCTTCTCACTCGCAGGAACCACATGCTTTTCGAAATCGATGTGCCATCCTCACATCTTGAACAAGACTCTCAATTTTCTACTAAGATAACTTAATCAAACTTTTTCGGAAGGTCCACTCAGCGGTCATTCGAAATCCACACTTGTAGAATCTAGAACTGTGGCGGGATGGATGCAAACCTCCTAGCAACGTCATGCTTGAATCCTTGAAATTTACATAATTGATAACACATTTAATCTGATGATCAAGATTAGGGTAGTCAGCGATAATCATGTGGGTGGGTGGGTGCGGGGGGTGTGTGTGTGTGTGTATACTAATTTTGATTCGAGCGACCTCGTGAGATGAGTATATGTCTAAGGAGCAGACAATCAAACATTCTACCAGACTACCATGTAGCACCTCGTCTCGCCCAGAGACAATTACAATTATGCATGTTGGAGGTGCATTTTATCAGACTGCGGCGGCAAGAGGACATAGAAAGTGAAGCTCATGTAGGTAAGAACTAAATTCCAGGTCTGGTGCATAGTTCACACAAGGCAATATAAGATTATAGCATGGCTGGTCCCACCCAGAGGCGTGGAAGTTGGAATTGTCTTACGCATTCAGAAAAGACGAGACTGTCCGTTAGAGGAGCCCTGCTCATTATCAGCTGATGATCGTCTTTTTGTAACTGGAAGCCCACATTCCTGTTGACTACGCTCACATATATTCTCCCAACAGTTATCATCTGGTCTCAGCCTGGAAATAAATAACTTAACATTTGCAACGTCATCTGAAAACGACGCCCCTCTGAAGTCAAAGTCACTCATCTAAACAGTTTTGGCATGAATTAGAATACCTTATCAGTGAACCTCTTGTCTCGAGCACCTCATTTGTTTTCTAATGTTTTCCTAACAAACAAATGGTGAGCACGTCAGGCTGCCACTGCTTGTAGTACCAGCCATCTCTGATAATTCACGTTGATGGGTACTAGGGCCCCTTCTAGAGCCTCTCTTAAGCTGCTGGCTAGCTGGTCAATGCATTGTGTTCAAAGTTGTCAACATTCAGAAAATACTCAACAAACAAAAACATCATTACAAGTAAAACGTATTTCTAAAAGAGATATCTGAGGTGTTTCTGCTATGCTTTCTAGAGTCGCCCCATATTCCAAGTTGTGGCCATCCAATCATATCAGTAGCTTTTCTCCTCCATAGCATGATGACGCCATCGTCGAAACAAAACCTCAAGGTGTCTGGAATGCTAATGCACTGAAATCATTCACTTTTACTATCAGCTATTTGTGCATTGTAATTCTTTTTAGAGGAAAATGTCTCCTCCACACACTCTCTGGTTGTGTAAAGTCAATCTGTTCTGCAACTTACCTTCCTATCTCACAGGACCTATTCCTCCCAACGTCGACCAGCTCCAGGTCAGTTAGCCTGAAAGAGGGCAACTTATTGCATGAGCTGTCAATTCCAACGCTATCTGCATGGATCGGCCTCAGGTAGTAGACGTACTGTCGTATGCGTCGCCAAAAGAGTACAGCATCTGATGCGATATCTCATTCAACCCTACAAAGTTACTGGTATACTGGATATTATATTGAGAA
Organism: Physcomitrellopsis africana; assembly: GCA_036785485.1. Taxonomy (NCBI): domain Eukaryota; kingdom Viridiplantae; phylum Streptophyta; class Bryopsida; order Funariales; family Funariaceae; genus Physcomitrellopsis; species Physcomitrellopsis africana. Next base: position 52,975 of record JAWRVF010000099.1, on the reverse strand, counting down.
TCACGAGTTGGGAGAGCTGCACTTCTCCAAACACCGATTCCAAGCGGTGGGCACACATCCCTCTGGACCAGGCAAGTACTTTGTGGTTCCTCTTGGTGTACACGGTGCACTAGTATGTTTTTATAACCTCTGACCTTTTGTTTATTCCGAGGTACGGTGGAGATCCAGTCTGTGGGTTGTCAAAGCAAATTCATGGTGAAGAACTTGTGTCTTGATCATAGTGGGACGTTTGGGTCTTGAATGATACAGCCATTTTGATCATGCCTGTGTGCGTCATAATTCCACATTTGTCATGCAGAATGAACCAAACGACAGGTGGCAATTTTGTTTTTCTTTTCTTTCCCCCCATGCCAGAGAAGTTTGCACCAAGGTCAAGCTTGAAAACACCTTGATATCACTGGCCAAATTAAGATTATGCCGGCACCCATCCCAATGCTTCAATCATGAGGGATTGAGAGTAGTTGCCAATCGCAGCTTTGGTTGCAGAGCATGTTGTGCAACAATCAACCAATCTTCCTTCAGTGCCGTTTGCTAACCCTTGCTGCCCGAGCACAACACCGAAAAGTCCCCCACAACCCTAAGGGAGGGGGGGTCCACGGGATGGCACAACGCTGCCGGTTCTCCTCACGCGCACCGCGTTTCCATTCGCCCGAAACCCGCGAGAGGCACTTCTCGGAGAAAAACTTCCCATGCAACTTTGGGTGAAGCTGCTTGAACCTCAACAAACCCTTCGAGCATGGGAAAAATATGGTCATCGATGCGGCGTGGCCATCGAGAAGAAGGGACAGCCACTTGGTAGAGCCTCAACGGGACATGAAATGCCGCCTAGGCGGAGGAGGCGCAGCCATTTTGCAACTGTTCCTTGGACCTGAGGGGAAAGGGTAGATTCTGACCACCGCGCAGCACATCAGCCGCGCCTTCTCACCAACATCAAAGCCATTGGGTGTCGAGAAAAGGAGATGGCGAACAGCTTCGATCCACAGGCGCTACAGAACCGGAGATCGAGCTGGGGTCGCGATTCCAGCGGCGCCACTGGGGTCCAAACCTTTCCCAGATGGATGCGAGCGTACGTGCGTGTGGCTGCTAGATTGCGAGCCTTTAGGCTGCAACTCTTGCCATCCCGCCAGGCTGGGCTTTTCCATTTCCGGTGTCATGCCTCTGTTGGATTCCTTCTCCCTCGCTTCGGTGAAGCCTGATCGATGCCAAAATCTAGACAGGAGTTGCCTTGGCCCCCCCGCCCCCAATCTGCTCTGCTCTCCCCATTCTCTTTGTTTTTTCGTCTGTTTAACCATCACTGTGCCTTGAAGGTTAAGCATTCCGGAGGAGGAGGAGTCACCTCTTTGCTTATCATTGCGCTAATGGTGATGGATCTGAGCTCTGCTTATTCTAGATGCGCAGTTTGGGTTTCTATGCCTTGAAAACAAAAAAAGGGGGTAAAAAGAAGACCAAAAAAGAATACATTTGGGTCATGAGTTAGGATGTAGTGTTGACTTGGAATCTCCATTGTATAGAGAGATTGAACTTGTTCATTGCTTCGGACTGATGAACATTGTCTTTAAAGCTATTTAAAGCTCTTTAAATAGCTTTGTGTGGATTTTGAGGAATGTTTTGTGGAGATGGTTTTGTTGCATTATCTGTGATTACCAATTGTTGCTTTTGGTAGGATTGTATGGTGCTGCCATGTGGGGTATATTTTTGAAGTTGAGAAAGATGTTCAATGCTTGTCGAAAGTCATTCTTCCTTTGTCATGGACAAATTATTAATCGCACACGTGCACACTTCCTCACCAAAAACAAAGAAATAATACAAATGAAGGGAATTAATATAGAACAAGAAGGAAGGAATAAAGGAAGGGGCAAAAGGGGAAAAAGAAAAACAAGTGTGAATTTCATAAGAATAAGACTATAAATTGGAAGCCATACTTCCAACTAAAATCATGTGTTAATGTTACTTTAAAAGCATTGATATTCATACGTACACAAACATCCCACAACACCAACATTGACTTGAAGTTATCATATATAATAATAATAATAATAATAATGAGACATAATAGCAACAACAAAATTTGGAATAAAAACTTTGAATCTAATAGAAATAATTATACCCACACATTCCACAATGCCAACATTGTTAAGCACATTTTATTTTTTTATTGATATTATTATATAAAAAAGTCTTATATATAAATATATGCATTTTTAAATGCTAAAATTAAATATTAAACCTAATAGAAATAATTATATTTAAAGTGTAGAAAATTGATTAAAAAAACTTTAAATTTTATTTATTTTGGTGAAAATGTGACTTGAACATGTGCATGAAAACCAATTGATCTCATAGACAAACACAGTGATACAACAACAAAAAGATACACTACACATACAAGCATTGCAAGGTTCAAAGGTCATATTTGATATTATATTTTAATGTTTTAAAAAATGGTGCTGAAATTACAACAATTATAATTAAAATATATACAATAGACACACAGAATTTTTCAAATATTTTGATGCTGTTGTTTTTGATAAATTAATGGTCTAGTTCAATGGATCCAGGAGTAAGGAATCTTGGATTGTTTTACACCAAGATAAATATTTCAAATGTTTTCTTCTAAAAGACAAACTGCTTGAATTCAAATTCTATTGGCTTTGTATGGAAAAAATAATAATAGCAAAAATTTCAAAATATCAAAATAAAAACTGACGAGATATTTGTTGACTTTTAAAAAAATATTGGTTCACTTTCTTTACAATGCTTTCACTGCTTATTTTCATGAATCCAAAAAGCAGCTTCATTTGTCATTCAAAATCTCATGCTAGAATAGCCCCCTGCATCTATTGCTATCATCATTTCAATAGTTTTTATTTGTTTTTTTATTCAAATGCCACCATCATTCAAAATACATAGAAATCAGTGTAAGATCTAAGAAATTTCATTTATTAAATGTGACATTGAATTCTTCACTATAAATACAACTGTTAAATGTTTTTACTCATGTGTAGATGTCTCCTAGCATACAAATACATCATTAGTTACATAATTCTGAAACTATATTTGAAAAAAAAATTAAAAAAAAAAAAAAAAAAAAAAACAACAACACAACAACAAACATTGGGACAAAAACACATGATTTGATGTATTTGAAAGAATAGTTGGTTCTATTTAAAGAATGTATGTGTATGTATATATAATTTAGAAGATCAATCAAAACCTCATATATTCTATTTTATTTTATGTTTAAATTTTTTATTTATGTGCATAAATTTTTGGAAGTAGTTCAAACTTATAATATTCTAGTTCTCAAATTTCTTGTACAAGTTTTAAACGTTAAATATATGCATCCATGATAAGTTAGGGATTTGATAAATGGACATTGTTGTGTTTTAAGAAATGAAAATTGGAAAGATGATCAATAACACAGGGCAAATACCACTATGCTACATATAATTTGTGTTCATCTACTACCATATCATTTTAACTCATTTTGGTAGTACTGCATTGTATGATTGTTAATGGTTGTTAAAACATATATAAAGAATGAATAGTGAGTTTGAATTATTTTTATAAAAATGCAAGTCAAAGTAACGTTTGATGCAATTCCAAGACAGCCTAGATGTTAAAATGGTTAAGAATTCATTATAGTCTTCAATCTTATATAGGAATTGAAATAGAAAATATTTAAGCCTCCAATTTTGAATACTAATCAAGCCGCCAATTTCATTTGGTCCACATCTGCAATCTAAAACCTCATAAACTTTCTTTTTCATCTTTATACTATAATATTAATTGTAGTTATCATTATTAACTCTACCAAGACAAATTATGTTGGCTTCTCGTTTTCTTTTCTTTTTTGACCTTTATTTTTTGCTTTTTATTTTTTTGTTTTTTTCCTATAAAGATAAAGCATGTAGCTGCATGGAATAGTGTTTCTCTAGGCTCCTCTTAAAATCCTTGACTGTAGATGTTGTGCCAAACAATGTAGCCTGGAATGTTTCATGCCAAAGGGCATCTCCCTTCTATTTCCAAGTTGGCAATCTACATCCAACATCTATATAGGCACCAATCCAATGATCTCCACTTGAGCTTTGAGAATTTTTGTGGATTCACACCATATTTTATATAAAAGCATATTTAATATTAAAAAGCAATTTACTTTTTAAAACAAGTCTTCAAAAGAAAGCTGGAATTATTCATTATTCTTCTTTTGAGTTTGCTTAGGTGGGGCCACTTTTTTGCCTCTTTGTGGAATATCAACAATGTGGATTTCAAGAGAATGATCACAAGCCCCTATTTGTTCCCATTGAAAGAGTGGAAGGGGTAACATGGGAGAACACCAATTAACAAATTCAAAATCTTGAGCTCCCATTTGACCTCCTCCACTGGAATATTCATCCTCATGTTCACTTGGCCACTTGCAAAAGTTCAACATTACCCACCCAGTATTTTATGTGGAAATGTTGCATAATTATATAAATACATGTAGATACAAAAACATTGTGGGATTCAAGAATACATGAAAAGATTCTTTCTGTAGTTTGATACATATTCATTTGTACTTGAGATGGAACTATATGATTTATATAAACTAAGAAATGAGCAAGTGGGTTGAGTGTGCATGTCTAAATTTTAAATTTGATATTTTGAACTTCGAAAGTAATGTACAACAAACAACCCTTATGCATGTGTAAAGCCTTATTGTATTGGATCTAATGATTGAATAATGAAAAAGAAATCCAATATCAAATTTTGTTTCAAACACCTGACCAGATTTCTATGCATGCATAAGGTAAAGATCATGGTGTAATGTTTGAAGGATGTTCAACAATAGTGGGAATTCTTAATCTTAAATCAATAGGAAAACATCATACCAAAAACCCGGAAATCAAAATTCTTGGGTCCTACCAACATGATGCAAAGACAAAATCAGTTACTTGTTACACAATAATAGTATACAAAACAAATTCAATAAGTTTAACAGAAAGAATACCATTTTAAATTTCCATTTGAAAAGAATGAGGTTTTTATTTTATGTGTGTCAATAATCAAAAGACAAGTTTGTATAATTATGTGTGATATGCACTATACATTATCCCAAAAAAATACTGAAAATTAAAAGTTAATAAATTAAACTAATACATAGAAACACAAAAAAAATGATGTAATTAAATAATACACCTGTACTGCATAAGTAGGAGATTTGAGTTTATCCAGGTAAAATATGATCATTATTAATAAATTTTAAATCATCAGCTTTTCACATTTCAACAGTGGATATTGATCTTTGGGTATTCACAATTATTTGTTTTTGATATCATGTTTCATACACACATAAAAATTTCCCATTGCCCGAGGTTAGAAATAATTTTTTTTTAAAAAAGAAAAAGAAAACGCTCATAAAAACATCAATACATTATGACTAAGGCACAAGAGTCCAGTTCCCTAATTTCATTTTCTTTTTTCTCTCATCAAATCCACATCTCCCCTGTAATGACCACGCCACTTTAAAACCGATACAAGATTTAAATCCCCAGCATTTTAAATCAGACCTCCTGATCTCAATGTGCACAAGATGGCATTGGAAAGGGGGTTTTTGGCTTTTAGGGTTTAACTCTAGGGCACATTGTAGTCGCAACAGTCCTGGCTGTGAAGGTTTGGTTCTGTCGGTTGCAGTGCATTCGATCACATCATCGTCTCCTTCAGGGGTAGCAGAAATTTCCCATTATGGTACAGCAATACTGTATTTAATTTGATGGTTTGCAATGCATGTTTGGTCTTTTGCAGGTCCTAAAATGTCGGTGCATTTTAGCAGTATGTTTATTTTTATTTTTATTTTTTTCTGGAGAATGTCATCACCTTTGCATGTTTCTGTTGGGTCTTTTGCTCATGTGTGATGGCCATTTAACTCGAATAATTCATGGGTTTTGAAGTTCATGGGTGTTCCATGCTTAGGTTATTGATGGTTTAGTGTTTGAATTTGTGCGGCCTCAGTCAGGTAGGAAGGAGACTGTGCTGGATCTGGCCAAATTTTGTGGATAGAGGGGTTTCTGTGAAGCTGAGCGAGTATGTCATCTCCTCTTGTTGATTATTTGCAATTATTTTTGTTGAGGGTTAGATCGGAAATTCAGAGTGTGGTGTGTAGCGTGTAGCGTGTACAGTATTCTGTTATGTTCAAGCGTCAATCATCTTGCAGTGACAGGAACTTTGAAAGGATATGACCAACTTTTGAATTTGGTCCTGGACGAAGCCTCGGAAAGCTTAAGAGGTGATGTTTTTCTTTACTATCTTCTTACTATTGTCTCATTGTCCATCATTCTCGTACACATACAGAGGCTTTTGGGCTGTCACAGAGTCCCTGAATAATTGTTTGGACTTGGTTTACGATATCTTTGCCTTTCTCATGCTATGTTGATTTTAAAATCTGGGCAACTCCTGCGGTGGCTTATCGAGGATACGTGTTTGTAAAATTTCCGTTTTCTTTCCGCAAAAATTTTAGGTGTTTGTGCTTTGTGAGTGTTTATAGGGTTTTCTGTTGAAATTTTAGAAATTTCATGTTAGAAATAAAGCAGTGGCAATCTCATGTGCAATTCTTGCCATTAGTTCTATTTGTTAGTTTCACCGCATCTGATGATATATGTTGGGTTGTGGATTTAGTTGTGTGCCAATTACTCCATCTTGATCTTATGTTTGATCCGTCAGACTTAGATGATCCTTTGAAGACAACGGACCAAATGAGACAACTAGGCTAGATTGTAAGCTTCTCCCAATGCCCTTCTGTATGCTTGCTTAGTAGTAATTTGTAATATCACTGCAGTTATGTGATGGTTTTGGATGTTTTGTTCGGCTGAATGCAAATCTTTGTACGAGCCTGTGTAAGTTGAATGTAGTCAGTTGTTCCGACACATGCTTGTTCTTGGTAGGTCTGCAGAGGAACTGCTGTTGTGTTGGTTGCTTCAACAGACGGCACTGAGGAAACATCAAATTCGTTTCTTCAGAATGAGATTCCTGCTGCTACTGCTTGACCCGTCTTCTCATCTTCTACAATCACTTAGGCAGTGTCAAACACCTATAGCTCTCCTGCTTTTTGTCACGAATTTTGTGTACAAGATGCGGCTTCCATATCTTTTATGAACGTTGTTCCAAAACTTGGTGAAGCCATCGATCTGATCTCATTGGACATGTTTTGAAGCAGGTCCACTCTTGGGAGGTACTCTGCTTTATGTGGTTGGACAGTGGTGCTGTATATGATTTGTCCTTTGGAAGAGGTATCTCCTGAGATGAAACTTAGTTGAACGTAACATTGCTTGTTTTTTAATTTTAGTTTTTGATTCTTTTAATAATAGATTGTAATTGTAATTATCCTAAGAATTCAGCGTTCAACAGCATGTACCACTTCTTGTGGTCAAAATTGCTTGATGCTTCAAATGAGCAGAGGGTTGAGTGAAGGCCTTGATTGTCACAATTTTTTGCTAAATTTTAAAATGCGTGCTGTTTGGTTCAGTTTGTTATGACTGTTCAAAAGGGTAAATTATAATGTCCTGTTGTTGATAAGGGACAATGGTGACTTCCTTGTTTTGCCTCGATCACAGATGTTTTACATCATAAGTTGACGAAAACTGGATGCTTTAGAACTGGTGTACGTGTGTTGAGTGATAGTAATGTTGTATTGTTTCTTATTGCCTTGATCTTCTTGCATTGAGAAGCGAGCATGCCAAACCTCTGCCTTGCTAACTCAGAGTTCAGGGAACGTCCTTTATTTATGTTGCTGACAAGGTACTATTTTCGTCGGCTTGTTTTACCATATTTTCAGCCTCTTTGGTACCAACAACTGGTTATGTGGCTCAGCTACCTAAAATATGTAAGAGAGCATTCAAATTCACCTTGCTACAACGCTCTACCTCAGTGCAGATTACTGAGAAAGTTGTCTCACACCCTAGTTGAGGAGACCCTAGTCTAGCTTTCAGGAAATAATACTAGTGGACACTGTTTACATGACTGAATGTGGTATGTAATGCAAAATTATAGGCTAATTGAACGTATATTGCTTAGACTACTAACATTGTCAACGTTAAAAGATACGGTCATCCTGTTAAAAGGTTCTGGTATGCGCACATCCAGGATTAGATGATCAAGACTCCATATTTAGGGACTTCAAGCAATCATATCTTCTTCAATGTGAGCTCAAATTCAACACATGGCTACCCTTCAAAATCTCTTCTTTAATACGAGAATGGTAGTGTGACTCAAAATCAATGACATGTATTGGGTACCTTCCTTTCATTTTGATTCATGTATTTATACTTGTTTTCGGCTATACTTCTCTATTACAGTGCACAAGTCATCTGTGGGTGGACAGACCTCAGAAAAACCAAAAAAAACCCAAGCAGAATCAAGCATTACAACCCAAACAAGTTGGTTTTGAATTTGAGGATTGAACACTAAGATTCTAGTGAGGCTATGAATATCAGGGGTTTAGGAAGATCTTGAATCGATCTCAACAATCCACTTATGAACAAGAAAACCGGGATGGTTTTCACACACGATGATCTTCGACACTTGAAGAAAGAAAAAGGAAATTAGAGAATCACCAGTCCTCGCTGGAAGTTCCACACTGTATGGTGTTAAGTTCCAATCAGGGTAGAAGGCAATTCACGAACACCCCCTCTTATTGAACTCCATGTTTTTCTGTACTTGCATTCCAACTCCATACGCCGAGGTCGACACCGCGGCACCATCTCACCGCATCCGCACCTTGCCACGAGTTCCTCAATATGGGTCAGCGAGAGAGAGGGCCAACTCACGGAGTGCCTGCACAACGTCGAGGTCAGCAGCCATAGCCTGCAAAGTGTGTATGATTGCATGCATGATGCTGTTGCAACAGGGGTGGTCGTGGGCCTTGGTTTTCTTCCAACACAAAGCCCTACACTCTATGATTATTGCTGGTGGGCTGGTCTTTCACATCAGGTGAAAAGAGAAGGCAGGGCGTGGCCCCAAGTGCAGAGCAGGAGGAGAGGGAGATGGACAAATGGATGGATCCAGAAGGCCCTTTCTCGGGAAGAGTGGCTCTTATCTGTGCAGGCAGGGAGACAGACACAGACACAGAGAGAGAGAGAGAGAGAGAGAAAGAGAGAGATGTGTTGCCATGCACTGTACCTGGAATTCAACACTGTGCCAAATGATAATACATGCATTGGGGTGAGAGGCTTTTCCTGCCTTAGTCCTGATGGGGAAGGGCAGGCTGTTCATCTCTCTCAGTCAATCTAAGGATTTAAAAGATGTGGCCTTTTATTTTCTCTCCTATATATAGAGATCCCTTTAGTTTCATGCAAAGATTTTTTTTTTTATAATTATTTATATTTTTATGTTTATGTAAATATATAATTAGATAAATAAGTAAATACTTGGGATAGAAGCTAAAATTTAATAATATGCTTTGCAACAATGATAGGATATTTTAGTATTAGATTGTTTAACAATGATCCATTCAAATGATTTTTTTTTTTTTAGGAATGTTATAGTGGTCTTTGTTTCATGTGCATACATTGATGGATAGAGTTGAGTTTGAATGGAAATTAAAAACTCTTAGAAGCTCTGTATATTCATGTTGTAGGCATATGAGCATAGCTTGTGTATGTACATGTATCCATTGTCAAGTTAGAATTTTATCCTGATAATTTTTGGGTTTTAAGGTTTTCAGTTTTTGTTCTTAATATATATATAGATATAGAGTTTATTCCTGAAATTTTGAAAAAAATGGTTTGTAGGTATAGCTTAAGTTTGTTTTTTAAAAAAAGATTCTACTATTATCATCATTATTAATATATTTATTATATATATTAATAATGATGATAATGATAATATATTATTAATATATAAGTTATATTTTAATAAAATTTAAAATCTTTTTATTTTTATATCATGATGTAGTAGATGCTAATAAATTCAGAAGTGTTGGAATCAAATGGAAAGTTTGTGATCAAATACAAATAAACTGAGATTTTAGTTCATTCAAATAATCCTTTCTGCTTGTAAAAGTTTCTAGATTCCCACGTCGTAAATATTTCCAAATTAACTAACAAGAAAAAAAGAAAAAGAAAAAAATGTTTTTGTTAATGTATTGTCATATAGACCTTCATATCATTCAAATTTTACTTTCTTAGTTTGTTGCTCTTCAAAAATAAATAAAAACTTCCAACCAATGGAGCTATTATATTCATTTCAACAAGAATGCAATTCATTGTTCTACATTGTGGATAATTAGGTGTGATGTATAAATATATATATATATATATAATGGAAGACTTTGACCATGCGTGGGACACTCTCACTTCCACATCATGGGTTGTAAGGAAATGTCTTTAATGATCAAAAGGTGTGTTTTTAGGGATAAGATGTCTATCCATCCCACAATAGTCCAAAGACTCATGGCTTCCTGCCTCGCTGACTTGGACAAGACAAGCTCATGCTGATGTGGCTCTTGCCTCTTCAAGTTCACCTGCAGAAGTATTCTGTTTATACAAAGTCAACCATAATTGAATACCCTTGAATTCCACATCAGATTTGTTAAGGCAGTTGATACAATGGAAGTTTTATATATACACACACAATATTGAAAATAAATAATTCATATTAATTTGTATCTAAAATATTGAAATTGAATATTTAAAAAATGATTAATGCAACCTTCTCTGTTTATGAAATTCATTTATAAGTCAATTGCTCTTGTTGTCATTGTTTGAATTTTTAAATCAATTAGAAGATGTTTTTTTTATTTGTTAGGGTCATTTTTTATATTATTATTGTGACGTGCAAATATTTCTATGCAGAAATTGAAGATTTTTAATGTGAGGAAATGACAGAATTTTTTTTTAAAATAAAACAAAAACAAAAAGAGAGATAAGAGATGAGCTTTTGTATTTGAAAAGTACACCTCACAATGATATGAGTAGAAATGGATGCATCTTTAGTTTGACTTGTTTTTCCATATTCACATGGGAAAAAAAAAGGTGAAGAAAATTTAAAAAATAAAATAAAAATAAAATAAAATTGTGGAATCTAAAACTTCTGAATTTGTACTTTTTGAAAATAAGTATTTCATTCTTTTGAAAAAATAAGAGTATGAATATGTGTCTTGTTACATTGTTGGACTATTTGGTAAGATTTAGTCAAACATATGCTTTGACTGAAGGCTCATTTTGATTGGTTGTAGTATTTTTATTTTGAATTAAGAATTAAGAATTAAGAATTTAATAAATTAATTACATGAGAAGATAGTTAAATTTTATTAGCAACTACCAAAAGCAATGGAGCATTTTTTTAAAAAATTGCAAAAGTGTGTTGAATTTTGAATTTTAAGTGTTTGTAAAAAAATATTTTTTTCATAATTAGAATTAATTTTATCTTTTATTACTAATTGAATTCTAATTGTTCAATTCATGTTTTACAATTCTCTGGATCTGATAAACGTTTCCTTGGTTATTACTGAAAACTGTACTTGTGTGAGTTTCAAACTTGAAATAATTAATTGGAACCACTCGTTTTATTCAGAGACTCAATTGATGTGAATATTTATATCATACTTGAGCATAAATAATTAACCATAATTCAGGATTAAAATCAAAATATTTCATACTGTAGTGTCAAAAAAAAAAAAATCATAATTTAATGTACTAGCGAATCTGTAATGATTTAAAATGATTTTCAACATCTGAAATTCATCATGTTCTTCAATCATTTCATCAAGCAAAAATTTAAAATAATGAAAAATAAAAGTATATATCATGTAGTAACTTGACATAAAAAATATAATGTTACAGATAGAAAAAGGGACGTTGTAGATGATGTATACTGTTTCAAGTGATAATGGAATGTAAATAAGATGTTTTTGTATAATTTTATACATCTGACTGGTTTTTGTTTCAAAATGATTTTAAAGAAAATAAAAACACCACGTGAAAATTTTAACATTGCTGAATGACAGCCCATATTTTACACCTTTTTAAAATTTCACTTAATAGGTAAAGCAAAAAATTACCATTCCCTTTTTTATTTATTTTTTAAACCATATATTTTGGTTTTAAGTTTAAAAAAAAAATGAAAATGAAAACGAAATCAAAATAAACTGGAACTACTTTGATCTAAAATTATCATTTATACATTGCCTTTTATCCATGTAAATTTATTGATATTGAGCTTTTGTTTTAAAAAATTAAAAAATTAAATTTTGTAACAAAAGAGATGGGAACCTTCTTGCTACTATGGGTGTAAATTGCAACAAGCACGGTAAGTACTTTTACTTTTTGAAGGATTGGAGATCTTCATGTATCTTATGAAGATATAAGGCTAAATTATTTATTATAGTTGAACCATATTTGACATTGTCCTTCAACAAGTTTTGTCTTTGACAATCTGCTGTACTTTGTAAATTGCGCATCAAGCAGTTAACATCAAGTGTTACACAAAAAACAAAATTAGTGTTCTTGAAATTTAGATATAATAAAATAGTTGTGACACATGATAATAATCAACAAGTTAATGTGATTAATGTTTTGAAACATCAATAGTTCAATTTCATTTTTTTTGTTCCTTTCAACTTTATAACATATATCTAAAAAAATGAATATTAAGATATGTATTGTGTAAGTATGCATGACAAGAATATTTTATGTAAGAACATTCACATAAATAATTGCCATGTTTCAAAATATAATACTAATTGAGTAGTAGACTGCAAATGCACCACTTTTCAATCTAAATTTGCAGAACCAAGTGATGTATATCTGAATTGTCTTATCAATATGCATGTTTGAATTATTCAAATTTGATGTTTAAATCAGGCAGCACTAGTTATGAGTACATATTACTACTTCCTGTGTTATTCTCAAAAAGTATTGTATGATCCTTATTACATCAATTTAACCTTTTTAAAAATAAAAAAAAAATCATTTCAAAAACCACAGTTACCAACTAGAAATAAGCAAAGGAAAACACACACTCAGCCAGAATGGAAACTTTTGTATAAAGAAATTTGCACTGAACTAACATTTGAATGTGTGCATGTTCCCTATGTTCCCTGTGTTCCCATGAGGGATGTTCCCCATGTGTCAAGAGAGCAGACATACAATGAATTAGATGGGGACAAAAAGCAAAAGGCAAGGGGGCGGATGAATGGGCAAATGCCAAGTCTTTGTAAAAGTAGGAATCCAATGCTCTCTTGCTTTGTTTCAAGGGGCCCCACATGGCCCTACCCTTGCCTTATGTTTCTTATATAAAAATGAGCACAACAGGTAGATGGTGTTAGTGAAATTGTCTACATAAATAAATAAATAAATTTTTGTTATTAATATTATTTCATATGATTCATTTTAAATTGTGATAATTGGAAGTGATGATAGATTGTATGTTTTTCATTTATTTGTTATAAAAATACATAAATATCTGATATATATATATATATATATATATATATATAATTTCTTATTTATGAAATTAAAAACTTAACAGCTAATGTTATAACATAATTGTGTTGTGTTTTACTTCTACAATAAAAATTTCTAATTTCTTTAATTTTCTTTTTATCTTTTTTAAGAAAACATTTCAAAGTACTAATTCAAAAAAATAAAAGTAGTAAAAAAAATCAAATTAAGTTACAAAGTTCATATAATTTTATATTTATAGTTGCTTCTATCTTGACAGTAATAATAATAATACAAAGTATTCAAATTGTAACACATTAAAACATAAAAATTTGAATTAAATTTTTTTTAAAAATAAAATGAAGTGTAAAGTATTAAAATTTATCTTAGGTATTACTTTAAATAATACGATCTATTTGAGGGATAATCTCTAATTAAAAAAAAACTACCTAATCTTTATTATTAATAATTAAATTAAAATTTTAAAATATTATATTTTTGATAATTTTTAATTAATTTGTCATAGAAATAATAAGGATATATGAATCTATGAAAATTTGTACTAATATTAATTTTATGATAAGTCAAAAATTTTATCTACTAAGAATTTTTTATAAAATTTAAAACATTTATTGAAAGATGTTAAAAAAAAAATCTAATACTATTAAGCAAATGATGGTTTAAAAATTCAAAGATAAAGCATGCTTAATATAAAAACCACATAATATTAGAAAAATTCCATTGAACATATTCTAAAATTAAATTGATAGATTTTTACAATAAAACCAAATCTTAATTTAAAAATATTTATATTGTAAAATTGAACTTAATCCCTAAAAAATAATTTTCTTGACATATTTACAAATTATTTTAAATTTTGTGTTTCTAGAAGCAAGTTAATAGATTTTTAAAATATTTAAAAACATTGAAAATAAGTTGCTCTATAATAAAATAAAAGAGGTTATAAAATGAATTATCTTTGTTGAAATTAGTGTTTTATTAAAAACTATGCAAAGTATATGTTTTTAAACACATTCTTGAGCTAAGAAAAAATATATCATATTGTAATAGACTTGTGAATGTAATGACACCAACCATCATTTTAAGAATTGGTACACAAATTCTTCTAAGATAAATTTAATGGATTAATATAAAAAAATTTATGTTGCTACTAATATAATTGATATTGCACTAATTCAAAAAAAAACTCTCAAAAAAAATCTTAAAAAAAGAAAGAAAAAGTAGCCAATTTTTTATACTCTATAAATATTCAATTAAGTAAAAAAAAAACTTAATAATAATTTATACTCTTCTTAAGTTCCAATGCTATTTATTAGAAAATAATTTTTATCTTTTATCAATTACATGACTTTGATATATGTAATTAATTATTTTTAAGTCTCTGATTAAATTAAAAGATAGATTTATCTTATGTTACTTTATTTTTAAAATATTATCTTAGAATATAATATAAACTTAAAAAAGAAAAATAGAAGAATAAGCTCATGTTTGTATTTGAACATCACTATTTCCAAAACATATATTAGTATATTAAATAAAAATAATGTAAGTAGCTATTTCTTTTATGATATCAAAAGTTTTAAAATTCTAACTACCAAGTTCTAGTAACCAATATTTTATTAAGTATTTTACCAATATTACTATATATAAAATACCTATTAAAATATTGGTAACTTGAAAGGAGCCAAAACTTATTTTAGTTTATAAATATGTTCAAAATTCATAACAATAATAATACAAAGAGACAATATATATACAAACAAGATTATATTAACAAGTTTTGCTTATCTAATTTGTTAACAACTAATACATTGATGTATAATAAATAAATCTAAAAAATACATATATTATGATTTTGGTTGTATTTAAATTTTAAAATAGATATAAAAATAGAAACTAAAATATGTATAAAAGACTATCTGTCAAAGATACAAATTAAAACAAATGCATAAGTTAATAAAAAATTATGTCAAAAGAAAATAACAAGTTAGAAATACAGAAGTATGTATATTCAAGAAGAAATTGGAATGGCTATTGCAAAAGATTAGAAAATACATGAGACTCTTGAATTAGACTAAAAGCAAGAAAAGAGTTGACAAGAGTGAAGAAGGCTTCACTCTTATCTCCATTTATATTATCTATTTAAGAGCTATGTGGTGGTATTCTATAGGACCTCCTACACGTGTCTAATTTGCAAGACATGTGTCAAACTTGTACAACAAGTTTCCCACATATGTGCCACATGTTTGGCTTGTTCCGCAAACTATCAACATGTGTAACACATGGCTAGCTTATTCTACAATCTATCAATATGTGTGACACGTGGCTAGCTTGTTGACCAAGTTTCTAACCTATCAATTACCTATAGACATGTATAAAAGTGATTTTGTATCTATGTAGCTTCTAGGAAGCTTCTCTATTAGATATTATCAAATTAATTTATTTTACCTATTTCTATTGATCTATATTAATTAAATAATTATTGGAATAAATCTTATGTCCATAATATTATCCACCCTTCTAGGAATAAGTTTCATAAGGAGCGGTGATTACATGTTGAAGAAGTCTAAGATACGTCAAATTGTGTTTGCTTCATACTCTGATCTTTGTTCTCTTCAAAGGTAGTTGATAGGTCCTTTCAGCCATCAATAATGTCCCATACCAAGGCGAGAGGACCGCCCTATTATTTGATCATTGTTGAGGCCTTCATAATTTTTTTCAAAGAAAACATTAGAAACACCATCAACAGTAGTTCCTACCTCTAAAAGTATCACCAAACATCGGAAGTTTCTTCCAAGGTCGTGATACCAAACACGGTGTATTTTGCCATCAATCCGAGGAAGGACATGTTGTTCTTGAGGATCTTCATCTCTATTCCGTCGTCTTGAAGGTTGTGAGAGTCGTAATGTTTTCTCCAATAAATCAACAAATGATGGCTCTTGAATTGAATTCATTGGTTGTTGATCTTCCATCTCTTTAGCACAAATAAATTAAAAAAAATAACAAACAATGATATAAAATAGAATGAAACCTCTATAGAACCTGCTTTGCTTTATAGCAAAGATTTTCTTGATTCTTTATCTTGATTTTGATGGATGTCATCGATGAAATGTATTGGCTTTTATTGATGTATTTGCTAGATTTTTAGATGGCTTTCATATGCGTTCACTAATATCGTAAACGTGTCAATATACAAGATATTCCAATCAATTTCGATGCTGCCTTGAATTTAATATCTCTTCTACCTCAAATTCTTCATTGTTGTCCATTTCTATAGAAGGCAATGGTTTTTGTCTTCTTCTTTGTATATCCAATGTCTTGTATGGCTCAAATAGTGATACATAGAATACATGATGGATCTTCATAGATTTTGGTAGGCATAATTCATAAGCAACTGGATTGATTTATTCACAAATCAAAAAAGGTCTAAGCCTACAATAATCCAACTTGTCCCAAAGATGGATAATCTTGATATTACGATGAAGTAACCATATCTTATTGCCTATGTGGAATTGAGGTTATTTCTTACAATAGACATTTGCATTGATTTTTTTTTATTCTTGAGCTTTCTTTAGTTGTGCCTTCATTGTTGCATATAGCTCTAATAAACGAATTGTCAAATCTTTCGACGCAGGATTATCAACTTTTGAAAAATCATAAATATCAAATTGCGGATGATAATCATAATTTGAAAAAAATGGAGTTTGTTGAGTAGAAGAATATATCAAATTATTATAAGCAAACTCTACTAATGGCAAAAGAGTTGTCCAATCATCTTGATGGTAGTTGATGGTACATTTTAAATATTGCTCCAAAACTTGATTTATTTGTTCCGTTTGTCTATCAGTTTGAGGGTGGAAAGCCGAGGATAATTTTATATCTACTTTCAATATTTTAAAAAGAGTTCTTCAAAACCTTCATATAAATTGTGTTCCTCTGTCTGATATAATATCCTTTGGAAGTCCATGGTAGCGATAGATATTATCAAAGAAGAGTTTAGCTATTTTTTCACCTGTAATAGATTTTGTACATAGTACAAAATGTGCCATCTTGGTAAAACAATCTACAATCATGAATATAGAATCATATGAACTTAAATTTGGATGATTTGTAATAAAATCCATAGAAACAAAAGACCAAAGTTATTCTGATACAAGTAATAGTTGAAGAAGTTTGTAAGGTCGGTGACAAGGAGTTTTTGATCTTAAACAAATGTCATATGACTGTACAAACTCTTTAACAGCCTTCCACATCTAAAGCCACTAAAAATCTCTTAATATTAACTCTAAAGTCTTATTATATCCAAAATATTATATTGCAGGGAGATTGTGACGAGCTTCTAGAGCACGTAGTTGTGTTGTATCTTTTGGAATATATACGCGTTCTTTGAAATAGAGCAAATCGTTCTTAAATTCAAACTTGGAAGTATTATGAGACTTAGATGAATTATTCTTAATCTCATGGACAAGAGGATTTGAAGACATACAGGACTGGATTTGCTTGACAAAAGTAGAATCAACAATTAATGTTGATTTCATTGCTCAAAGATGAAATTGCTCTAGCTTTAAAAGGATCATTCTTTGTTAATCAAAAGTTGAATTTTTTTCTTTTGGTACAAGATAAGAACATCTAGAAAGGGCATCGGATAGACCTTGTTGTTTTCCTGGGTGATAGATGATAATAAATTCGAATCTTGATAAAGACATACTCCAACGAGCTTGGCAACAATTCAACATGCACGCGGACATAAAATACTTGAGGTTCTTGTGATCTGTATATACGATGACTGCACTAGAAACACCTTCTTGATAGTGATGTCATTCTTGAAAAGAATCTACAATTGCAAGAAGTTCTTTATCATGGATTTCATAATTGATCTTTGTTGTTGAAAATTTCCTAGAATGAAAAGCTACAAGATAGAGTTTGTCATCTTGTCCTATTTGTGATAATATTGCCCTCAAAGCAAAGTCTGAGGCATTTATTTCCATAAAAAATGTCTTGAAAAAGTCGACATGATAGAAGATTGGTACAGAAGTAAAAGTTGTTTTCAAAGCCTCAAATGATGCTTCTACTTCTTTACTCCTTTCGAGTTTGTCCTTACAAGTTAAGCGTGTAAGTAGAGCTACAACTTGAAAAAAATTCTTGATGAAAATTTGATAGTAATTGGCAAATCTCAAAAAATATTGCACATCTCTCATTGTTTTTGGAATCTTCCAATCTATGACTGTCTGGACTTTTTTAGGATCCATTTTGAGACCATCATTTGAAATGATGTATCCTAAGAAGTCAACTTGAGTAGTGTGAAATACACACTTTTTCATCTTGGCATATAATCATGTTATCCTAAGTTTTTGTAACATACGATAAACATGAAATTTATGTTCTTTTGTATTCTTAGAGTAGATTAAAATATTGTCTAAATAGCAAACAACAAAGTCATCAAGAAATTCACAAAAAACATCATTCATAAGATGTTGAAAAGCAGCTGGTGCATTTGTAAGTCCAAAAGGCATGACATTATATTTGAAATCTCTATACCTTGTTCAAAATGCAGTCTTCCATTCATCACCTTTTTTAATGTGCACTAGCTTGTATGTTCTTCTTAGATCTATTTTTGTATAGATCTTGGCTTGATTCAATTGATCAAGAAGTCAAGATATTAAAGGTAGTAGGTACCTCTTCTTGATGGTAATCTTGTTGAGTCCTCGATAATCTACACACATCTGTAGTGACCCATCTTTTTTCTTTACAAACAAGATAGGAGCTCCTATTGAGGATTTTGAATGGCATATGAAATTCTTGGCCAAGTTTTCATTAATATATTTCTTGAGCTCAGCCAATTCATTTTGAGACAGCTTCTAGATCAATCCAAATGGAAGCTGAGTTCCCTCTTTGTAATCAATTGAGCAATCATATGGACGATGCTCTGGAAGAATGTCTCCATTCTTCTTCTCAAAAACATCTTGATAATCTTGATATTGGCTTGGAATGCCACTTAAAGTGCTTCCACCATCAGAAATGGGTTTAGCATAAATAGCAAAAGATGATCCTTCTTTTGCTTCATTCATAAAAGCTTTTATGCCTATAAGTATAGATTTTACTATACTAGATTTGTTCTTTGATTTGTGGAATTCTTTTTAATGCTTTGAGAAAAGTCAAGTCTACAAGAAATCTAATTTATTTGAGGGTTATATTTTTTTAGTCATGATAAACCTAAAATAATTGAATTAAAAGAAATTTAATTATACTAAAGATTATCCAACTATTAGGACCATCTATTGTTATATTTATAAGAAGGATTTTATAAATAACATCTCTAAAAGATAATAAGTGACCATCTATGACTTCTACATATACGGATTTAGTTTTTTGTATTGAAGGTATTCTATGACTTTTAACAAATTTTTTATCTAAAAAATACGCTGAGGCTCTTGAATCTAATAAGGCAGAGGCTTTGTGATTTTTAGGTCTCAAATAGACATCTATTACAAAATAAGGAGAAGATTCTGAGGAGAGGATAGGACCTTTACTAGGAGTTGTATAAGATTCCAACTGCATAGTTCTTATTGTAGCTAGGCAAACTTCTTTTCCAACATATTATCTTCTTTGACATCCATACTCCTCATCTTGTGGTTGCGTCATTTCTTTGGATAATGTTGAGCAATATGCTTAGGTTCTCTACAATATAAACATAATCTTTCTTGACGATGACGAGTCTTTTCTTGTTCAGTAAGAAATTTGAAACGTACCATGTCGATTTACATGTCTTCTACTTTTGAATATATGTATTGAAAAGACATTGATATCGCCATTGTATTGTAATAACATTGGGGCTTCCTTATGCAGCTCTTTGATCAAAATTCAAAAAGCTTATTATCTCATTTTATAGCAAAATTAATTACTTGACTCAATGTCTGAGGATCGGATAAGTTGAACATCAATTTCTTTACCTCATATTATAATCGATAGAGAAATTAGCTAATAAGTGCAGCATCATTTCACTTGATATCAATTACTAATTATCAAAATTGTGAAGCATATGATGGGACTAATCGATTGTCTTGTTGTAAGATACGGATCTTGTTGGTTGCATATGAATTGCATCATGTTCTCCATACATAGATCAAAATTCTGCTAAAAATACCTCCAAATTATCCAATACTAGATCACGTCATTCAAAAAAGGATAAAAACCATGATAAAGCAGAACTTGACATTAGTGTTCAAATAAACTTGAATTGTGTCCCCGGGATTGGATAACTTTGGGATTGAAATTCAATTGCCAGTTGTATTTGATTGATGAATCTTCAAAACTTAGATTGGGTGCCATCAAACGTCTCCCGCAAACTAATTTTTGATTCTTTGATGCTTGAATGATATTCAATCGTAGGTATAGTAGTATGGCTTGAAGCAGCTCGAATCATCTCTACATCTTCGCTTCTTGCTAATCTTGTTGCTCCTTGTGGTGGTGTATTGAGTTGATGCATTGTGAGTATTAATTCTCTCATTTGCTTTTGCATTTGTGGTACTACACTCTTCATTTCAATAAGTTTTGCCATGATAGTACAATAGAAAAGGAAAAAATATCTACTCTTACTACAAAATAAAACATTCAAAAATAAAATAAAACACTCTAAAATAGAATAAAAAATTCTAGAAATAATATCAATTTTAGAAGTGGATAATCCATAACTTCTAATATGCTTATGTCTTATAAAAAAAAAAGGGATAATCCACTCTTAATCAAGAAGAGACAAAGCTCTGATATTATAACTTTGTTCTTGTCAATCTATCAAAGATACAAACTAAAACAAATACATCAGTTAGTAAAAAATTATGTCAAAAGAAAATAACAAGATAGAAATAAAGAAGTATGTATATTCAAGAAGAAATTGGAATGGCTATTGCCAAAGACTAGAAAATACATGAGACTCTTGAAGAAGACTAGAAGCAAGAAAGGAGTTGATAAGAGTGAAGAAGGCTTCACTCTTATCTCTATTTATACTATCTATCTAAGAACTACGTGGTGGTATTCTATATGTCTAATTTGTAAGACACGTGTCAAACTAGTACGACAAGTTTTTTACATGTGCGCCACATACTTAGCTTGTTTTGCAAGCTACCAACATGTGCAACACATGGCTAGCTTGTTCTACAATCTATCAATATGTGCAATACGTGGCTAGCTTATTGACCAAGTTTCTTACCTACTAATCACCTATAGACATGTATAAAAGTGATTCCATGTCTATGAAGCTTCTAGAAAGCTTCTCTATCAAATATTATCAAATTAACTTATTTTACCTACTTCTATTGATTTATATTAATTAGATAATTATTGGAATAAATCTTATATCTGTGATACTATTTAAATAATTAAATCAACTATAAGAAATTAAATATCATTTTTTTTAAAAAATTATTTTTAAATAACTAAGAAATTTATAAATTTTTTATTTTATTTTAATAATTTATAAAATTCTAAAATAGATGGCATTCAATTATATACATATATTTTTAAGTAAATTTGATTATCAACTACTAATAATTCAAACTTTAAAGTAAATATTTTTAAATAATATATATTTTATCATTTTTTTTATAAAAAATAAAGAAGATTATTATAAAAAAAAATTTATTCTTCTATTTATTGATAATTAATAGATATTTTTAAAATTAATATCTATGAAAATAAATTATTTTTATTATTTTTAAATTTTTAAATTTTATCTTTTTAAGTTAAATTAGAGATTTATTAAAAGCTTTGATGTTGTTATTTGAAGAAAAATAAGAGGTTTTAAAATTTATATATATACATATATTTATTATAAAGAAGTTTATTAGAATTGATGGAAGAGACATCCAAAATATCTTTATAAATATTTATACTATGTAGGAATAATATATATATATATATATATATATATATATATATATATATATTTCAAATAAAAAATAATTTGTCAAGTATGTAGTCAAGTTGATAAGTCAAAAGATGATAAAGTTGAAATATATGAATAGTATAAGTAATTATTAAAAGTAAAATTTTTAATTGCCAGTTTTCATAAGATAATCAAATTGTTCATTGAATGCATAGAAAAATATCTTGAAAGAATCATGGCTCCAAGTGAATTGTTTAAAGAAGTCAAAAAAATCATTTACTCACTAATTTTATATTTTTAGAAATATTCTTAGACTCAAAAAACTTAAATTCTTTTTAAAAGTAGCCAATTAAGACATAAAAATAAAAATCTTAATTATGATGATTGAAAAACATGGAGAGGGCAAGATTTTATTACCAAATTACTAAGCAAATAAAAATTTGAAATTGGCAATATCATTAATTTATAAAATAATTCTTTCTATTGTACCAAAGATTGGACATACCACAAGTAAAAATGTTGGAATTAAAGACTTGGTAAAAGATAGTAGAAAATTTAAGATAGAAATAACAAAATTTAGACATAATAGAAATATCAATATTTCAATTGCTTAATGAAGATTAAGCATTTCAAAGAATAAAATAAATATTTTAAAAAAATATAAATTATAATAGTATTAAGCAAAGTTGGATTTGTAAAAAGTGAAGTAATAAAATTAAAATTTTATAAAATTTTATAAATTTTATGGTTGAATTTAATTTTTTTAAAAATGAAATAAAGGTTTTAAATCTCTAATAAGAAATTTATCTAGTATTTCTATCTGAATTATTAATTTTGAGGCACTTGGAATAAAAATAGAATCACATGGTGTGGTTTTATATTATAGAAGTTTAAAAGATAGAAAATATAAAGATAAATTTGTAGTCCAAAAAAGATTCAAAGAATTAAGAAGTTGCAAGATCTAATTGTAGTATAAAAATAAGTTTTGAATAGGAAATTGTATAATTTGATAAGATGCAAGTGTAGAGGAAAATAAAATAAAATAAAAAGAAATTTAATATGAAAAAAATATATATATATTTATAGAGAAGACAAGGCACTAAAAATAAAAAATAATATTAATTTAATTGCCTATTAAAAAGTACACAAAGAATAATGACCATGAAAAAGCTTGTAACTTCAAAAAAAAAAAAAAAAAAAAAAAAAAGAAGAAGAAAAAGAAGAACACTTACAAATTAAAATCTAATATAAAAAATAATACAAATATGAACGGGTTTTATAAAAATATCATTGTTAATATCAAAGATAGAATATTTATAGTATAAAAATTTAAAAACAACTAATAAAATATTTATATATTTATAATTGTTATTAAATAAATATATTTAAAATTTAAAATTTAAAATCATTGATTTTATGGATATTAATAATAAAAGTAATAGACATTAAATTTATCAAAGAAGAAGGTATAGAATCAAAGTTAGTATTTGTCTAATGTATCAACCTTATTTTTAATGAAGCAATTGCAAGAGCATAAAAATAACTTTGTGTAAATAAATAAATTTTATTTTGTAATTTTTAACACACCATATAATAAGATATTTAAGTCAGAAATTAAAGTTATAGATGATGAATCTTATTAAGTCTAAACGTATAATTAAAAAATCAAAGGTCTATATATATATATATATATATATATATATATATATTTTTTTTAAGTAGATTTTAAGTTATGGACAAAACTAATGGAATAAAAAAATAAGAAGTTTTACTAAAAACTAAATAAGTCTTATTTTCAAATAATCTATTATTAAAATATATAAAAAATAAGGTCTGTTAGATATGATAAAAATTTATAATAAATTTGATAGAATAATATTTAAAAGAAGTAGAATAATAAATATTAAATTATACAAATCATACAAAAAATAAGGATAATAAATTAAATAGATTTAATCTTAAAAAAGATAAAAACTTGTTAAAGTTAGATCTTAAATTTTTTTAAACTTAAAATACATGTACCATGGTAGACTTGGTTGTTATTTAGGATTGCTTCTATGGAAGTTTTGAAGAAAGAGCTAAGACAATCTTTCTAGCCCTCCATTGGTAAGAAAAATAGAAACAACACCTTTGCAATACAATATATATATTTAATTTTAAAAAATAAAGATATCTTACAAAATATCTTCAAAAAGTTTATTGGTTGTAGTATATAAGTTTAGAGATTTTTAATTACATATGTTTAATCAAATCTTAGTAAACTATTATATTTTGTATATATGAGTGTGGTTTTATGCTATATTATTCTATGAAATCATTGAATAGTCAAAGTATATGCAGTATATAATTGTCTGGTGCACAAGAAAATACCAAAAAGAATCCAATTTCCAAAGAATTTCAACATCTAAGTAAAACATGCAACAAGATAAAATGTTCTATAAGATTTGAAGGTTTACTGATATAAATGTATTAAAAAAAAACTACAAAAGTTAAAATTTTTAAAAAATATAATCATTTTACAAGAAGTATAATATTTTAAGAAGTTATTAGAATGCTAAGTTTTTGCTTTTGTTTTTTATACTAAAAATTATGTTATATTGATTCAAATATCATTTTCTCTATAATCATTTTTATCATTTTGTGTACTCCATAAAATTACAAATCTATACTATTTCTAAAGGCTATGGTATAAATGATTATAAAACCTCTTAATGAAAAATTAGTATGTGCATCTTAAAATTTTATATGAACTTAAATTTACGTAAGAAATTTATGATATTATATAAATTAAGGAAATTTAGATTTATTTGACACATATGACAAACTAATATGGTGACTGTCAATCACGTAGAACCATAACTAATGATAAATAAATTATTAAGATCATTATTAGTTATATTTTGTAGTCTAATAGAGATATATACTTTGGCTATGATTAATTTCAATTGGCTAGAGAAAATAAAATTTAATAGATATGTAGATACTACTTGGTTTTGTAATGACTTGCATATTTTTAAAACTTTATTAAAGTAGATATTTACTAAATAATAAGCATAATTTTCTATTAAATTTAATAAAGTTTTATTCTTATTTTAATTTTATATATTTAAGATCTTTTTTTTTATATTTTATAATTTATAATAATACCAAAAATAACTAAATTAATAATTTTATTAAAAGCTATAATATATAAAAATTAACAAAAAATCACCTTATAAAGTAATAGAAGAATATATGTATATATATATATATATATATATATATACACATACACATGATTTTATAAATTTTTTTAATAAATTAATTATAAAGTATTTATTTATTATATTGATTTTAAGCTTTTTTTAATCTTATTATTGTAAATAATAAAATATAAATATGTATTCACACACACACACACACACACACATATATATATATATATATATATATTTAAAAAAATTAAAAAATATATATGTATATATAGGATATAATTTTATAAAAATAATCAAATATAAAAATATTAGAAAGTCTTGAATTAAGATTGGATTATAAGAAATGAATTGATTAAACTAAGAATAGCCTCAATCTTGCTTTCTTCTCTGTCTTGATATAGGTATACATATATATACAAGCTAACAATAAAACCATAGGGGTATTTTTTTGAAGACTATAAGGCTTCTAAGTCAAGTGTGTAAGTTCTATGATGCTTCAATTATAGTTTATTAGATACTAAGAACTTCTAAAATAAGTTTTTATTTAGTTTATAGTAAAAATATATTAGATAAATAAATCAAAAAGATATTTATAGATTGGCTTTGCATATATGAAGGTTTTTGATGTTTTTGAAGAAGAATGTTATCTTCCTATTAAATTTTCATATACTTTTTTTTACTTCTATTTGATTAAATACTATAGATATCTATAACACTATACTATTACCAATAACTTTTGTAATCCAATTTGAAAAATAGATTTTTTTAATATTTAATTTCTTAATTCTAATGCTTATTTTTTTTAAATAGTAAAAGATGAGAATATCTAGAATCAACTTATATGCCTAAGTTGTATAAATCAAATTAAAAACCAAAAATTATCATTTTTTTTATTGTTTAATATATATAAAAATATTTGTACATTTTTGAAAAAAGAAAATTTTAACTCAAAAAATAAATTATTCGTGTTGCCCAAAGCTAATCAATTAACAAATCCTAATAAGCTTGATCTCATTTGATCACTCGTGTTTTTTTTATTTCATAAAGTTTTAAACTCAGGCATAGTGGTTTTGAAATTGATAAACATGTGTTTTTTTAAAAAAAATTAACAAGAATCATTGTTCAAGTTTTTACAATAAGTTTACTAGAAATTTTGTATATTTTCAAAGTTTTTTCAAAATGTAACAATCATGATCATAATGAAACAATCGGTTTAAACCAATGTTTAAAAATTGAATTAAAAACAAATTGAAGTAATCATGCTTACATATAAGTAACTTTTACAAAAATAATATTTAAAATTACTTCAACAAATTTGACTGTAAGTAAAGTTGAAATTACTGTGGTTGAATTAAAGACAGATCAAATGCATAAAGACATTCAAATGTGACAACTGGTTCCCAAATACAATTTTTCTTAATGTTACAAATATATTTTAAAAAATTAATCTATTGAATTAGCGATCTATTAAATTATTCGATAATTAAAATTTAATTGCAATTGCAATGGTTAAAAGAGTTTAAGTTGCAAAAATATGGGTGTTAAAATCAACAAATATTTCAAAACGAATAAAACTATATAAGAACTAATTTTGTAATTTTTTTATTGGTATTAAAAGACGTCATGTAAGTCCCATATTTATGGTGCTCACAAGCAAAAGAATTTATATATAATTCAATTATCATGTGCAGTTTGTTTAAATATTTAGTGGCAATACATGAATGTACAGAACAGCAATTTATAAATAAAATGAAGAAAAACCATTTTTTATTCATGATTCAGAAAAAGTTAATAAGCATTGTTGGAGATTGATTGGAGTTTGCAAATCTTACACATATCCCAAACCACCATTTCACAATCATAACAGAATATGACTGGTGGTTGAGGTGGTTAATGAATGACATATAAATTGTGAACCCAACCTTCTTAGATATATTATATGATTCTGATTTAAATAAGAATATTGATTCAAATTGTGATTTGTAAAAGCAAAAATAAATCAGGAATACTTATCAATACATTATTAATTCTACAAAGCAATCCATCAGTGGAATAGGTTGAATCTCAATGAAGTGGTCACTGCAACAGAATTATTTCCAATAAATCATTGATGTAGAAGTATAGTAAGTTTTGTTTTCATGCTAACAAGGAAATTCAATCAAAGCATCTCACAAATCTATCACCATAAAAAATTCAAAGTTCTACTACCATTTCAAGTCTGACATTCCAAATTTCTATGTAAAACTAATGTCATAAATTAAAAATCTGCTGTTTAAAACAAGTTCCACAAGAACAACCACCTTGTATAAACATTAAAAAAAATCGATGAAAATATTTATAAATCTCATCAATGAAACACAATCTACAGCACAAGAAACATAGAGTAATTTGTTATTATTTTTAGAGAATCAATCTGATTTCAATTCAGATGGTGGAATATTCCAAAATGGGTTTTTCCTTTACCCCAGCTAGAATCTAAGTTTGTTGGAGCTTAGCTAGGTGATAATACAATCATAATATGCTGGATTCAAAATGATCCAAAATTGCACAAATATTAACAATGATGATACTATCATTATCACTGACTCCTATTAATTGTTCATAGACTGTTTAGTATGACCTACTTAGTGGCATAGGCAGTTACCCAACATACCAATCACTAGGTCTCATCTAGCATATTCATTTTAGTCAGCATCACTTGCTGCAGCCAAAAATGTGAAGAAAGAGAGAGTGATTCCATAAGTATTATTTTATATTTTATTCTATTTTGTAATTACTATTTTCTGGAAATAGATGAAATCTACTGTGATTGTTTTAGCAACTACTCGTGTAACATATTTGCCTATTGGAACAAAGCATCATAGTTGTGGGACACAAATATACTCATATGGCTGAAAACACAATGCTACTGGTTGCACACAGCAGCATTTTAAATACTTGAACCAATCACACAACAACACATGGGCATTAGCACCAAGAACACAAAACAATTTTTTTCCAAAAAAATAAACCCTTTTCTCACCATGTCTTGGTGCACCTCATGCAACTAAACCCAATTCAATGACAAAAGTAACAAGCAGCATTCTACAAAGCAAGTCTAGTGCAATTCCATGACACACCCACCATAAGACTTTTGGAGTGATACAGGTGGAGGAATCACCCAGGCAATCAACTGGGCACTTGAAATTGCATGCCTAAAGAATAGGATTGGGGAGTACCATGGAAAACTGGGATATCCATCCCGTGGTACAATGTGTCTGTGAACAACTGGGTGGTAAGAAGAAGCGAAATAAGGAGTCAAAACAGAAGAAAGGGGCAATTGAGAGGTGGTTGGCAGGAGGGAAGTGGGCAGGGAGGGAGGGAGGGCAAAAGAGAGGAGTAAGATGCAGTAACTTATTCCAGACTACAGTGACATAGACGGAAAGTAAAGCAACCTACTACGCATCTAGCCCGGCTACCTGGGCTACACACCGGCCGAGCTGAGCAAGCACGGTGGGAGTTGTGGAGACGGAGGC
Organism: Physcomitrellopsis africana; assembly: GCA_036785485.1. Taxonomy (NCBI): domain Eukaryota; kingdom Viridiplantae; phylum Streptophyta; class Bryopsida; order Funariales; family Funariaceae; genus Physcomitrellopsis; species Physcomitrellopsis africana. The sequence goes on along the minus strand of JAWRVF010000099.1, from coordinate 23,949 downwards.
AGGCAGGGAGGGAGGCACAGGGGAGAGGGATAGAGACGAGAGGGTGTTATTGTTGGCGTTTTTTTGGTTTCGCTTTTACATTGAGCGAGACGATGGATTTATATAGCATTTAAGGAACGGGATACGTGACCAGGCGCAGCGGCGTCAAAAGAAGTTAATTACACAAATTCCGGACTGCATCGCACCACTGCAAAGTTGCGACGAGGAGGAGCAGTTCTTCCCCTCCCCGCACAGGCAGGCTCGCTGTCGTCGTTGCTGGGGCCAGGGACAGCCTCCTGCTCTGCCGCAATTCGAGTCCTTCATGGCATCTTTGATGCTGCTCAGCTGCTTCTTCTAAGTAGTGGCATCCGTATTGGGTCTTCCTCCCCTGCTCATTACTCCCCCCCCCCCTGTGCTGTAATTGGCTGTGATCAGGAATGGAAGGAAGGGTAAGTCACATCTAGATGTTAGGAGTCTTTGTGAATCCGAGCTTGCTTTTGTCAGTGGGGAGCTAGCACACACTCTTGTTGTTTGCTAGAGAACTCGACAGCAAAGTCCGGGATGCGCGGTTTTTGAGAGTAGAGTAGCCTCGGGAAAGATGGAGGGACCGAAGGCTGAGGCAGGTGTTGTATCGCCGCCGCTATGATTTTCCATTGTTGTGCTCGGCGCCAACACGATGCTGTTAGATGATGAGGAAATTATCGGGCGTCTAAGTTCTCGGAGTTGGCTCAAGAGGTCATCCGTGCTCGTAACGAATTGCAGTGGAATGAGACGGTATGGTGTACTCGGTGTGTAAGCAAGGTTCAGTGGAAAACTAGGGCTACAGCAGAGACGAGTGAGGTGATTGAGCGGAAGCCTCGGCAGTGTGTGTGAAGGAGTTGTTGCCGACACTTACTTCCTCTCACGAGATTACTTGCTGAGGACGTCTTCCTTGTATTTGTCGAATCCAACTCTCTAGGCTGGGCGAGTGCTTAGCATGTTGCTCGCATGAAGCGATGGTGTTGTCGCTCGCGCATAGTGTTCAGTGTTATGCTCTTCAGCTGCGGGTGCGAGCCCGTTTTGCTTCGTTTGTTCACTCTACGTGGAAGCCCTGGACAGTTCTTCTCTTTACTTGAGTGGGAAAGTCTAAAACCCTGCATACGTGGTCTATCGTTCGAATGGAGTAGGACGCAATCTTCTGCCGGCTGTATTTACTGGAGTTCGCATTATCGCTTCCAACTTTGGATCACATTTGCTCGAATAAGTACTGATCGTAGTGTTTTCAGCGGCATCTGGTAACGCTCTTGTAGGACTATTTTTGTGAGCTGAAAGCGTAACACCTTTGACCCGTACGAATGCCTCTTCAATCGTCCCTGCGCATGGCCCATGATCCATATGCCTAAGCGAAGCTAAAGCGTTACGTAGGTACTGTGTTCCTGAGCGACTTGAGTGACGGAGTTGTATAGGTGTTTAGAAGGAGTGGTGTAGTGGCGGAGGTTCCAAAGTGTCAGTGTAACTCCTTGTTTACCATACTCTCATCGCCAGTGTGTTTGTGTTGGGTTTTGGTGGTCAGTATCAGAGACGATGACGGCTATGCTTCTGTTGGGAGGAATATCGTCAGCGCCGACCGACGTTGGATTGCGGACATTGACACGCAGCTCGCGGGTTGATGGGGCAGCTATAGTGGTCTTTCAAGCTGTGTAGAGCAAGCGCAACTGGTAGTGACAATAATCAAAAAGGAAAAACACGCATTATTTCGATACCACTTAAAGCACGAAACTGCTGACGAGATCAAGTAAGTGAAGAAAAAATGAATTTAAAAAGCTTAACGTCTGGAGATGCAGGGCGAGAATTGGTTCTTGCCAGATGATAAACTTATTCTCTAGCTATCAAGCATCTAAATTGCAATCTGCTTCCTCCGCACAGTACTGAATCCTTCATCGTTTGAAAGTATGTTGGAGAGGGAATCAGATGGGGCATCAGGAGGGCAAATTATCCGGGAGCATTTAGTCGCATAGTTGAACCTGATTTGGAACCTCCACTGTGAGCCTGAGATAGAAGTTAATCCATGCATTGGCTTGTGCTGTCTGATATTTCTCGCTTCTGTATTGTCGCAGTTTCGTGGTGCCTTCTAGTTAGTGGCGTTTGATGTGTTAGTTTATTACTTATAGGTTTCTGATATGTCCGAAATGTGACTAGAGCGCTGTTTGAATATTGCACATTTTGAAAAAAGATTGTGTTCTTTTTGTTGCAATGACCGGTTACTAGCTGTCGAATAGCTGAAAAACTAATAACTCAAAGCATCACCTGTTGTGTAGAATCTTGTTGACGGGCTTCACCACTCTTGTGACATGCAACTGGGTCTGCATATTTTCTTCTTAGCATCAGCTTCCAACGGCTACTGTACATATTTCTTGCAACGTTGCAAAATTTTAAGGTTGTTTTTGTGGTAGTAATGCAGGATCCTGCCGAAGGGATGCAACGTCCAGGCGGCGGAAGCGGCGGAAGTATGAGCAGCCCCCAAAGTGGAGGAATGGGTGGTGTACCCGGGCAAGGGTTGCACACACCAACAGCTATTCGACCTCCGCCACCTCCATCACCGAGTATTACCCCTTTACAAGGTATGAGCAGTGCCCTACCGGAGACAGGCCCGTCTGGTCCTCGTCCAATCATGACTGTGGCACCGCCGTCAAGCTCAGGGATGAGCATGGTTATGGTTGACCCAGGTGCTGGGGGTGGGAATGGGAGTGGCAGTGGGGTTGGGCCTAGGCCTGGGGCTGAGCAGATTCGTAAGAGGAAGCGAGGGAGGCCTCGCAAATATGAAACTGGCGCTGAATTAACTCCAGGAGTCCCTGGTGGTGCTTATCCTGTTCTTCCATCGCTTCTGCCCGGCCCATCATCATCCCCATATTCGTCCCCTGATAAACGAGGCAGAGGGCGTCCACTAGGTTCTGGGAAGAAGCAACAATTGGCTGCTCTAGGTGAGACATGCTCTTTGAAAGTTAGTGTACCGAGCTATTTGGTCTTCGAATTCGAGTATTCTTATTCGGACGTTATTTTAATTGGTTCTTTTAATCGTCGTCTTTTGTGGGAGCATTTCCTAGCGTGTTGTTTCTAATCATGTTCATGCTGATTATTGCTATTCCAGGGGTTGTACTAGCGGGTACAGGGCAAGGTTTCACTCCCCACATACTGACTGTAAACACGGGGGAGGTATGAATTTTATTTCTCCCCTGTGTGCATCGCCGTCGTTGTTCTATATTTGGACATTTTGGATTTCAATCAGAACCATTCAGATTTCTCGCAGTGTATCATTATGGTCGTGAATGAACTTGAATAGGTTACTCAAGAATATTACTTCCCTACCGCAGGACGTCGCTACGAAAATCATGCAGTTTGCACAGCATGGTCCACGCGCAACGTGTGTGTTGTCAGCCAATGGTGCCATTTCCAATGTGACCTTCCGCCAGCAGTCGTCATCAGGAGGCACTGTGACTTACGAGGTATGATACGACCCGCTTGTTTTGTATCCTGAAGTATTAGTGGAAGATAAGATGTCAATGGCACTAAATTTTGCATGCTTTGGTAATGTTTCTATATTCTCACCTTACATGCACCTCAACTTTACTGATGCATCTAAGATGAGAATATTGGCGAAATGGATAAGATTAGCCCCAGCAATAGAGAAATGGCCTCAGGGTTTCATGCAATACTGTTCAACTTATCCAACTGTATCTTGTTCGTTTTGGCATCCAGGGTCGCTTTGAGATACTTTCATTATCAGGTTCGTATCTACCTACTGATCTTGGAGGTGGTGCTCGGCAACGGACAGGGGGTTTAAGCGTGTCTTTGTCAGGTATTGATGGGAGTGTAATCGGTGGAGGTGTTGCCGGAATGCTAACCGCTGCTTCTCCCATACAGGTATCCCTACATATATTCGTTTCCACGATTTGATACGTGAATTAGACTGAACTAGACTCCCTGATTGCCCTGTTGATTCAGACCTTTCTACATGTTTCTTACGATTGATTGGGTGAGGAGTTTCCATGAACTGTTAATTTTGTATTCACCACTTTATGCTTTAGTAGTAACCACTTATGCTTAACCTGACGATTTGACTTGCTTTTTTGGCGTCTTTTTCATTGGATGTGTTGTTAGCATCCCAATTTATATGGTGATTTCATTCTCCTCTCGTTTGCAATATACAGGTTGTTGTTGGGAGTTTCCTTTCTGATTCTTTCAAAACTCAAGCGAGGTCCAAATCTCCACTTAGCTCTGGACCAGGAGGGTCGTCTGGAGCTGGAACAGCTCCGGGATCAGCACCTGGAGCTCAGCGTCCAACACCACCCAGACCTGAACCAAAACCAAGTTCAGGTACATTTTAACACACCAGGGTTTAGATGTGTTGTGGCTTTGCACTTGCTGGATTCTGTTTATTTTTTGGGTTCAAGGTTTATTTTTGTTTGATTTTATTCTATATAATTTATTTCTCCAGTTCCTTAGTAGAACATAAATTGCTGGATGCGTTAGCATGATCTGTTCTGCTGACTTCGTGATTCTAGCTTGTTTACATGTGTTTGTTATTGGTGCTTCATCGTGTGCATCTCATTATGATGGACTCACTGTGGATGCAGCATCTGGTCCTCAGCAAGCACCATCCGTCCCTTCACTTCCTGGTCAATCCTCCGTGCAAAGGCCGCAAGCCATGAATATGTTTCAACCGACGTTTACTTGGCAATTTCCACCTGTTTCAGGAGATGGTCGGAGGACTGATATCAACATCTCCTTACCAGGTGGATAAAGAGTTGAAAGGGATTAGAGATTAGTTTCTTGCTGTTTCAGACCGGGACCTAGACAACGTCTACTAACTTTTCGGTATTCCCATGGAAGAAATAGGTTCGTTGCAGTACCGAGTACTATTGAACATACATGATCTGCTTTCTTACGTGGTTGACTGCTGCGAGTTGTCAACCAGGCTTTCACGGATCCAATACTTCCCACCGCTGTCATCATTGCACAGCTTGTGAAAAACAGATATTTAGTAACATTTGTTGGGGGAAAGAAAACAGGGGAGGTGGAGGGTTAAATTTTTTTCATCGTCGTAACAGGCTTTCTGTGAACAGAACCTTTTGAGTTAATTGATGACAAAACAGGTGGGCGGAAGTGTAGAGATAGTTCCTAACGCAAGCTTTCGTGCACCAGTCTAGCTGTAGATACAGTTTAAATTCCTACCCACCAGCTGTAGTTTTACATCTGTTTGAACATTGAAGCCTGGACAGATGCTTATTTATGGGATCTTCATTGTACCTCTTTTGAATGAGGGCTGTATTTTTTAATGTTGGTATGCCATTGAAAGCATTTCTGGCAAGATCTTGTACGGTGTTGCTGTAGCTCATGAAATGCCAAACTCTACTGAACCATATGGAGACGGACTTAAAAGTGCTTTACTCGATATCAATTATGATTTTTTTCAGTTTTTTGGGTGTTGAGTTGCTTACAATACATCATATTGCACGTGTGCTATTTATTTTTTTGTTAACTGGAGTTGATCAACATTTCTACGCCCCAAGTGTAGTCCAGCGAAGTTTGGTAGACGAGGGCCTCCGGGTCCTTGCTAGCTGGGTCTCGAATAGTAGCTGGGTCTCGAATTTTACTCATGTCTATTGTGCTTGGGCCGGCTTGTATATTCATATTACTTTAATATTGGATAATAGTTGGATAAAAGATGCGTGTAGGCAGCATTTCACTGTATTTATTTTCAGTTGCATTTGTCGAACCCAGTACTTTCCTGCTTATCAATGTGTACATTTGACATCGAGTTGAATCCATTTGTTCTCCGTGGCTAGTTACGATGGGGGGGAGGGAGGGGTGTGCGGGCGCTTAACTTGTTGGAACGCAATCATGTCACAGGAAGGACTGTGTTGATGGCAAGAAAGCGTATGACCACACGAGTACCTGAGCATCACCGCCGGCCGCATAGGCTGGTAAATAGGTTCATGCTTCATGAGAAGCAAACGCACAACGCTCGAGAGAGATCCAAGGGTCAGAAAGAGCTTTTGAGAAATATCAGAGTTTAGTACAGTAAATGTTGCAACATCAGGATCATTCGAGTATCGATCGACAGTCATAAATGTGTTCTCTGTGCTCAAGTAATATCTGTACATGTGTAACTCCTTCAAGAGTCGTAATAGGCAACCTCAGGCTAGTCTGTTCACTCCTGGTCAATAATGAATGGTACTTCCATTGGAGGTGACTCAAGGGCAGAGGCAACTGTTAAGTTGAAAGCAAATTAACGACCGTTGACAATCGTTTCAGTAGGAGAAGAGGACATCTGGAGCGCTCTATCATTGCTTCAACTTGTATCCCAGAAAAGAATTGATTTTCTCCAGTTGATGCAGACGCTCTCTGAATGCCTTGTTGTCCATTTGATCGTGTACCCAACATGCAAATCTTTCGTCTAGTCCTCGCTTCTCCAAAAAATTGTGAAACTCTACCCTTAATTTTGGGCTAACTCTCCTGAAATCCACATGTACGCATCATTAGGTCGAGGTTTAGGGTTTGGGGTTTTTGAGAGTTTGTGCCAAACTGCTACTGTGGTGTTCCTCGGATTGGCGAAGACAGGTACTGAGTGCGTTTCAAGCTTACCAGAATGCTGGGAAGTATTCGTCCTCGATCTTCTTGTCCTTGTTTTCTCGGTAGACGATGTGGTTGACAGCATATCCTCTCCGATCGCAGTCGACATTCACTTCGAGTGCTTGCGGGCCGCCTTTCGTGATGGTGAGGGTTATGTTTACAACTACCTTCTGCTCCACTGGTTGTTTCTCTTCCAACTCCTCAATCACCAACTCTTCTGGCGGGCCTCCTCGTGGATGGAAGAAAAGCTCACACCTAACCTGGATGTCTTCTGGCCCTTTGCGCCGGGTCAGAAGCAAGTGCACATCGCCATTATCCTTCAATTTGAAAGGCTTTGGAGGCGACACGCTATAATTCTGCAAGCGTCTGAAATCAGGCCATCAGAATCTCTGAAACAGGAGAGACAGTGACAATCCAGTAAAAAAATTTGGAACCACAATGTACTCTAAAACCCCAGAAAACTTTAAAAGATTACTACCTCGTAAGCCTTCTTCATCCTCTCGATCTCTGCGCCCAAATACGACGGTTTCTCTTTTGCTGACTCCAGGCTTTCCCTCGACTTAGCAGCCACCGCTTTTGCACACCTCACGAACGATGATGATCCAGAGGCTCCCGGCAGCAGTTGAGCACTCCGCCTCCATACCGAGGAAGAAAACATGGCGATGCCTACGAAGATGAGAAGGAAGCTAATTCACTGAACGTTGCCTGAATGCGAAATTCTGCAAGCAGTGGCAAAGGAGCACCAGGTTAGTCACGCTTTCGGTCTCATACAGTGATGTACAAGTGAAGTTTGTCAGGCAATGCTTCAGTGTAAGTGCGGTGCCACGCTGGATTATTTCAGGGCTTTAATAGCTGGGGTGCATCGCTTTCTAAGGAAATACGAAAGGTAGGACACATTCCATCCCATGCTTTCACAGCTCACTGTCTGTGCTGACCAGCGATCTCATTTCCTTCTTTTTCTATGCGCCAGATCCAACATGTTTTGTGACGGTTGTACAGAGTACTGTAGAATATAATGAGAAAGTTAAAGGTGATCAGTGTCTGCTTGAGTTTATTTATTCACTTCTTTTCAATACTTGCAAATAGCTGAATCTATTGAAAACCCTAGTATTAGAAGAATAAGTTTAGGTCAACAACTTTATTACAGGTAGAAACATTTATTTTCAATCTAATGTGAATCAAGTTAACTCCATAATCATTTTGGTGCTAGGAATCATTTTACAATTTAAAGTTATGAATATCTGGCAACATGTAAGGGGTTTTCTTGTTAGGTAACAGAATATTTTATGTGAGGAATAAACTTATCTAATTGCCTATGAGAAAAGAATTATGGTATTAATATTAAAGTATTGAGAATAAGTCAAACATGCAAAGTTAATTAATAAACTTGGTCATTTTTTATTATTAGATGGTAGATTGATTCTACCAAAATTAATGTAAAAAATGCATGTTAATCAATTTTGATAATAATAACTATTACAAATTTTAGTCCATTTTTTTACCAATAGTGATAGATAAAAGATTGTGTGTATATAAAAATTATATATTTTTTATATTATATATAAAAAATTATATTATATATTAATTTTTAAAATCTTTTTTAATCTTTTTTGATTTTTTAATTTATCATATATATATATATATATATATATATATATAACACAAAAACATGATATACTTGATTCATTAATAAAGTAAAAAAAATACAATGGATTACTTAATTTTTTATACTTGGAGATAGAGATAAGAGTACTAAGAACATAAAATAAGTTCTTAACTATTAAAGCAAGTTCATTTACACTTTTGTATATAATCACACCACCTTGAGGTATTTTAGGATTCCATCTAATTATTTTGTCATCTCTAGAACCAAGTATGTTTTTTGCCATCCATGAATTATTCCATCTCTTGAGTAGGAAAGACTCATGTTGTAGATGTTTTGCCAGTTTCTTTTTGACAAGTTTCCAACAAATTTGTCCATATTCAATAAGACCTGTCCAAACTAGGCTTCTAATTTGGAGTATATACCATACTTTTTTTTTTTTTGAAGATAAATTTGTTTCTTTGAATCTAAATAGTCCATATACAAAGATCCCTTAATAAGGATCAGATTTTACAAAAATATTTGAATCTAAAGGAGAAAGTTTCAATAAAAATGGCTTGCTTCTATGTGAAGGATTTTTTAAGATACCAATTCCAAGAATTTGATATTAATTTATATAAAAGAGTGGTGGCCTAATTCCAAATATAACAAGCTTGGTGACAATCACAAAACCAATGGAGAATAAATTCAGGCATTTGGAGTTGATATAAAGCACAATAAATATTAATATTAGAATTGATTTTCTTCCTCCAAGTATTGATCACTATACCTTTGTGCTATACAAGTGAAATAAACATAGCCTCTTTACATGAACAAAGGTTGGACCAAATATTTTTCCAATTATATAAAAAGGTATAATTTAAAAGAATATTCTATTATATGCTGTTAAATTGGTAGTAGAAATATTTCTTTAAAATAAATTTTTACCAAGTTTGACAAAGTATGTTATGATTTCTTTTCCAATAATCTATGAATATGATAGAGGATCAAAAGTCAATTTATTAATTGGACCATAGAAGAGGTCAATGTCAACTACTTTTTTTCTTATAGGTTTTGTTTTTGGAACAACTCTAACAATTTTTAAAAAATTTGGCACTTGATTTTTATTATCTTCTATGATTTGGTTGTCTTTTTTAAGCAAAAGCTTTTCATTAAAATACAAAGTTTTAGGTTAAATACCTACTTGAATTTTTTTAATATCATTAGGACAAGGTAAGATAAACCATTTGTTTTCTTCAAGTCTAATATATTCAAAAGGGAATTGGAATACCACTTCAAGAAGATAGTTTGATCCCAATTTATATAAACTAATCCAATCATTTAATTTTAAGACAACATTATCATAGTAAAATATGTGCTGCCAATAGATTAGAAAATAAATGTGAAAGAAATCTCAAATAGAGTTATAAAATAATAGAATTTGATATGTAGATATTATTTTTTTATAATAAAAAAAATTATTGGCACTTTAAAGAGAATTTTGATATGATGATGACTATTTGAGTGGAGAATTAAAGCTTGATGGGATTAAAGATAGATATCAATTTAAAAAAATTAAGCATCTTGCCATAAGAAACAATTCCACATATTGTAAAAAGAAATAAGAAGATTAAGTTAAAAAAACTTACACATATATTTCTATATTTTTTTAAATTTATTTCATATCTTAGATCCAATAATCTATTAATAATTTGGAATAAGTGATTAAATTGAATCTAATGCCTAAGTTCCATAAATAATATGTTTAGTATTCATCATTCTAAATCTAAGAAATTATTGAATATTTGCTTGATCCAATTAAAATGCTACCAATATCCATTTAGGTAAGAGAGTTTTAGTGGCTTCTTTTGGATCAATGATGCCAAGACCACCATCTTTATAATCCATACAACAAATAGACCATGCGACTTTGAACCATATTAAGGAAATAGTGTTTTCTCACAAAATATTTTTAGCCATAGATTTGATTTTTTGAATAGTCTTTATAGATTTGACTCATATGACTAAGAAGAAATATAATAAAGACAAAAAAAATTATTCACTATAATAATTCTATTTGCTGTATTGATTTTGGTAGAATATCAATAATCTAATTTTTGTATTATTTTATTGATCAAGAATTGATCAACATCTTAAGTGTTTAAAGAAATATCAATGAAGATTCTAAAATTTTTATTAATATTTGTATTAAAAGCCTATGCCTATTCAAATTGATTTGTCCATGTTGGTCTGTTAAATTTTTTAAATTGCCAATAGTCAATAGCATTGGTCTAATTTATTTTGAAACTTGAAGCCAAACTAAATCGCTTGATAATATGTACCAAATAGAGGACATTTTTTTTTTTTTCCTCTTATATGATGGTGGAGTCATCTATGTATTGGCTAATGACTTATTTATATAAATACCTTATAAATGGTGTTATTTGATCCCATTTTAATAGTAATAATAAATACTTTGTCAACCAATATGAAGAGATATGGTGCCAAAAGACATTCTTGTTTCATTCTTCTTTCTATAAGAAAATATTTTATAAAAGCTCCATTAATGCCAACAATTGTGCTTGTACCTTGGAGACTAATATTAATCATATTCCAAAAGGAAGCATCAAAGTCAAATTTTTCTTATACTTTAAATATAAAGTTCTACAAGACTTTATCATAGGCTTTAAAAAAATCAATTTTTAAAAGGTAAATGAGTTGTTTAGAAGTTTTGGCCCAATTTATAGTCTCTTGAGTGACTAATATATTATCTAAGATAAACCTAAGAGAGAAGAAAGCCATTTAGTTAAGATAAATTACTTCCATGAGAGCTACTTGAAGATATCTTTGGATAACTTTTGTATAAATATTATAAGAGGTATTGAGCAAGGTGATGGACTTTTAATTATTTAATTTAATTTTATCACCACCTTTATATAAAAGAGTAATATGGCCTTTGATAATGCTATAAGAAAACTAATCTTTAGCTAAAGCTTGATTAAGCATAGAAATATAGTTGTTACCAATGATGTGTTAGAAGATCTAAACAAATTTAATATCTACTCCATCCAGGCTAGGTGCTTTTCCTTTAACTATCTCTTTAATAATTTCTTTAATTTTATATATATTGAATGATTTGGATAAATCTTTATTCATATTTTTTATGACTTTATATTAAATGTTATTAAACAAGAGAGTTATGACTTCTTCAAATTTTTTAGATTCTTAAAGTTTTTTATAGAAATTAAAGCAAAAGTTTTAAAAAATATTTTCAAGATCTTTGAGGTCCCTTTATAACTCTCTTTGGAAATTTTAGAATTTTGTCATAAAAAATTTAGGATGATAATTTTTAACCATAGTATACAAATCTTTGTTAATATTGTCTCTTATTTATTTTTATTTAATTCAAGCACATATTAACTTCTCTTCCTATTGTCAATCTTCAAATTAGATGAGAGATACTTGAACTTATTTAAAACAAGTCTGAAGGCGAATACTTGTTACGGACATAAGATTTACTCTAATAATTATCTAGTTAATATAGATTGATAGAAGTAGGTAAAATAAATTAATTTGATAATATTTTATAGAAAAGCTTCCTAGAAGCTTCATAAATACAAAATCAACTTTATATATGTTTATAGGTGATTGATAGGTTAGAAACTTGGCCAACAAGCTAGCCACGTGTCGCACATGTTGGTAGCTTGTGGAACAAGCTAGTCATATTTTGTACATGTTGGTAGCTTGTAGAATAAGTTAAGTATGTGGTGCACATGTAGGAAACTTGTCTTGTAAGTTTGACATGTGTCTTGCAAATTAGACACGTGTTGGAGGTCCTATAGAATGCTACCATGTAATTCTTAAATAAATAGTATATGTAAAGACAAGAAAAAAGCTTTCTTCATTCTTATCAACTCCTTTCTTGCTTCTAGTCTAATTCAAGAATTTCATATATTTTATAGTCTTTGACAATAGCCATTTCAGTTTTTTTTTGAATATATATACTTCTTTATTTCTATCTTGTTATTTTCATTTGACATAGTTTTTACTAACTTATGCATTTGTTTTAGTTTGTGTCCTTGACAGATTGACAAGAGTAAAGATTACAATATCAGAGCTTTGTCTTTCTTGATTAAGAGTGGATTATCTCTTTTTCTTGATAAAAGTATCATAGTAGTATCATAGTAGAGCTTGTTGAAATAAAGAGTGCAATGGCACAAATGCAAGAACAAAGGAAAGAATTAATACTTGCAATGCATCAATTCAATGCACCACCATAAAAAACAATAAGATTAGTAGGAAGTGAAGATATAGAGATGATTTAAGCTGCTTTAAGCCATACCACTTCACCTATGATTGAACACCATTCAAGCATCAAAGAACCAAAAATTAGTTTGCCGGAGAAGTTTGATGGTACCAGATCTAAATTTTGAGGATTCATCAATCAAGTACAACTAGCGATTGAACTTCAATCCCAAAGCTATCCAACCCAAGCATCACAAGTCAGATTTATTGGAACACTACTATCAGGCTCTACTTTATCATAGTTTTCATCCTTTCTTGAACGACGTGATCCAATATTGGATAAATTGGAGGCATTCTTAGCGGAATTTTGATCTATGTATGAAAAACATGATGCAATTTGTGTTGTAATCAACAAGATCCATATCTTGTAATAAGACAATCGATTAGTGACATCATATGCTTCACAATTTTGACAATTAGTAATTGACACCAAGTGGGATGATGCTGCACTTAATAACCAATTTTTGTATGGATTACAATGTGAGATAAAAAAAATTGATGCTCAACTTACTTACTTCTTAGACATAGTGTCAAGCAATAGATTTTGCTGTGAAGTATGACAATCAACTTTTTGAATTTCAATCAGAGAATTGCACAAAAAAACCTCAACATTATTATAATACAATAGCAACATCAATGTCTTCTTAATACATACATTCAGAAGTAGAAGATATGCAAATCGACGTGGTATGTTTTAAACTTCTTACTGAACAAGAAAAGACTTGCCGTCGTCAAGAAGGATTATATTTATATTATAGAAAATCTAAGTACACTAGTCAATATTCTCTAAAGAAACGACTCAACTACAAAATAAAGAGTATAGCTGTCAAAGAAGATAATATGTCGGAAAATGAGTTTGTCCAGCTACAATAGGAACCATGTAGTTGGAATCTTGTACAACTCCTAGTAAAGGTCCTATTCTTTCCTCAAAATCCTCTCCTTGTTTTATAATAGATGTCTATTTGAGACCTAAAAATCACAAAGCCTCTGCCTTATTAGATTCAAGAGCCTCAGTGTATTTTTTAGATAAAAAATTTATTAAAAGTTGTAGAATATCTTCAATACACAAAACTAAACCCATACATGTAGAAGTCATAGATGGTTGTCTATCATCTTCTAGAGATGTTATTCATGAAATCCTTCCTATAAATATAACAATAGATGGTCCTAATTGTTGAGTAATCTTTAATATAATTAAATCTCTCTCTAATCCAATCATTTTAGGTTTATCATGGCTAGAAAAGTATAATCTTCGAATAGATTGGATTTTTCATAGACTTGATTTTTTTCAAAGCATTAAAAAGAGTTCTATAAATCAAGTAACAAATCATAAGCCTAATATAATAAAATCCATACTTATAGGTGCAAAAGCTTTTATGAATGAAGCAAAAGAAAGATTGTCTTTTGCTATTTATGCTACATCTATTTCTGATAGTGGAAGGACTTCAAGTGGCATTTCAAGCTAATATCAAGATTATCAAGATATTTTTGAGAAAAAGAATACAAATATTCTTCTAGAGTATTGTCTATATGATTGCTCAATTGATCTCAAAGAGAGAACTCAGCCTTCATTTGGACCGATCTACAATCTATTCTAGAATGAATCGGCTGAACTCAAGAAATATATTGATGAGAACTTGCCTAAGAATTTCATATGCCATTCAAAATTCCCAATAGGAGTTTGTATCTTGTTTGTAAAAAAGAAAGATGGATCACTACAGATGTATATAGGTTATCGATGACTCAACAAGATTACTATCAAGAATAGATATCCTTTGTCTTTGATATCTGGATTTTTTCATCAACAAAATCAAGCTAAGATCTATACAAAAATAGATCTAAGAGGAGCGTACAACTTAGTACGCATCAAAGAAGGTGATGAATAGAAGACTGCATTTCAAACAAGGTATGGACACTTTAAATATAATGTCATGCCTTTTGGACTTACAAATGCACTAGCTACTTTTCAACATCTTATGAATGATGTATTTTATGAGTTTCTTGATAATTTTGTTGTCTGTTATTTAGATGACATTCTGATCTACTCTAAGAACACAAAAGAATATGAACTTTATATTTGTTGTGTATTACAAGAACTTAGAGATATAAGATTATATGCCAAGATGGAAAAGTATGTATTTCACACTATCCAAGTTGGCTTCTTAGGATACATCATTTCAAATGATGGCCTCAAAATGGATGCAAAGAAAGTCCAAACAATCATGGATTGGAAGATTCAAAAAACAGTATGAGATGTGTAATACTTTTTGGGATTTGTCAATTACTATCAATTCTTTATCAAGAATTTTTTACAAGTTGCAATTCCACTTACACGCTTAACTTGTAAGGACAAACTTGAGTGGAGCAAAGAAGCACAAGCATCATTTGAAGCTTTGAAAATAGCTTTTACTTCTGTACCAATCTTGTATCGCATCAATTTTTTTAAGGTATTTTTTATAGAAATAGACTCATCAGACTTTGTTTTGAGGATGGTATTGTCACAAATGAGAGCAGATGATAAATTCCACCCACTAGCTTTTCATTCCAGGAAATTTTCAGTAGTAGAAATCAACTATAAAATCCATAATGAAGAACTTCTTGCAATTGTGGATTATTTCCAAGAAAGTGTCACTATCTGAAAGGTATTTCTAATTTAGTCACCATATATATGGATCACAAGAACCTCAAGTATTTTATGTCAATATGTGTGTTGAATCATCATCAAGCTCGTTGGAGTATGTCTTTGTTAAGATTCAAGTTTATTATCACCTATCAACCAGGAAAACAACAAGGTCTATCTGATGCCTTTCATAGATGTTCTTATCTTATACCAAAAGAAAGAGATTTGGCTTTTGATAAACAAAGACCAATCCTCTTGAAGCTAGAGCAATTTCATCTTTAAGCAATGAAATCAACATTAACTATTGATTCAACTTTTGTCAAGTAAATCTAGTTAAGTATGTCTTCAAATCCTCTTGTCCATGAGATTAAGAATAATTCATCTAAGTCTCATGATACTTCCAAGTTTGAATTCAAAAATGATCTATTCTATTTTGAAGGCCGCATATATATTCCACAAGGCATAATACGACTATGTGCTTTGGAAGCTTGTTATAACCTCCTTACGACAGAATATTTTGGATATAATAAGACTTTGGAGCTAATATTAAAAGATTTTTGGTGGCCTCAAATGTAGAAGGTTGTTAAAGAATTTGTATAATTATGTGACATTTGTTCAAGATTAAAAATTCTTCATCACCGATCTTATAGACTTCTCTGTACCAGAATAATCTTGGTCTTCTATTTCTATGCATTTTATCACAGATCTTCTAAAGTCAAGTTCATATGACTCTATATTTTTTATTGTAGATTATTTTATCAAAATGGCACATTTTATACTGTATAAAAAATCTATTACAGGTGAAGAAACAACTAAATTCTTTCTTAATAATATCTATTGCTATCATGGATTATTAAAAGATATTATATCAAATAAAGAATACAATTTGTATCAAGATTTTAGAGGACACTTTTCAAAATATTGAAGGTAGATATAAAACTATCTTTAGCTTTTCACTATTAAACTAATGGACAAACGGAACAAATAAATGAAGTTTTGAAGTAATATTTGATATTTACCATCAATTATCATCAAGATGATTAGACAACTCTTTTGCCATTGGCAAAATTTGCTTATAATAATTTGATACATTCATCTATTCAACAAACTCCATTCTTTGTAAATTATGGTTATCATCCACGACTTGATATTTTTGACTTTTCAAAAGCTAATAATCTTGCAACAGAAGTTTTGGCAAATTGATTGTCAGAGTTATATGCAACAATGAAGGCACAATTAAAGAAAGCTCAAGAACGACAAAAAATCAATACAAATGTCTATTGTAAGGAACAACCTTGATTCCATGTGGGTGATAAGATATGATTACTTTGTCATAATATTAAGACTATTTGCTCTTGTGACAAGTTAGATTATCATAGGCTTGGATCTTTTTCAATTTGTGGACAAATCAATTTTGTTGCTTATCAATTATGCCTACCAAAATCTATGAAGATCTATTATGTATTCCACGTATCACTACTCAAGCCATACAAGACAATGGATATACAAGGTATTGAGGATAATAATAGAATAAATTGCTAATGGTCAAAGAATTGACTCTTGAGATATGAAAGGACTATCCTATGGATAAGTCACAAAGACAATAGCCTTGAGAATAGGTAAGAGTGTATAGGATATGCTAAGAGATGTCTTAATGGTAGGTAAGATGTAAAAAGATGTCTTAATGGTAGGTTGGATGAATATAACAGAGAATGTGTGAAGTTGATCATATTGTTGTTGTGATGTTGAGGTTTAGAAACTCCCAACTTCGAGATTCAGATCTAGATCTAGATCTAGTTTTGCTCTTACTTGTTGTTAAGTGCATTTTGGATTTGGGATGTCATTTACATGTTAAAGTAATGCTATAGAACACTAGTATTGTGTTTGTTGCTGAAGTTATGTCTTTGGTGGAGTAACTTTGTAGTTTCATGTGTTAAAATAGCTTAAGGTGCTTTAAACACCTCTTATAGTGCCTAGAGGTGATTTGTGAGCATGAAAGTGGTATGAGAGTGGAAAATCAAATTTGAGACATTTATATACTTTATTGGACTTGTAAGAAGTCTTAGAAGTGAAGTTGAGAGTGTTTTGAGAGTGAAAACACTAGTTTATTTACAAAGAGATCATTTTGAATTTGTAAGGCAGCAACACCTTGTTACTGATTTTGAAAGCTTTAGGACTACTTCTCTTGATCTTTTTTGAGACATTTCTTTCTTACATATGGCTTCAAGTGATGGTGAAGGCTTGAGAGTAATTGAAAAAATTATAAGAATGAATTTGTGCCATAAAAAGAAAGAAAAGGAATATCAAAGTCAAGATTCAATATTCTATTCATATCAAAGAAGGGGCAACTATTCAAATCAACGAGGTAATGTCAAAACTTGTTTTAATTGTAGCAAAGTAGGACATTTTGCTCAAAATTGTTACAAAGGCAAAAATATGCATAGGAAGAATGCAAATAGGTTGCAAGATAATTTTGGAGGAGAAGATTTTATATTCATGGTAACAAAAAAAACCTCTATGGGTGCTATGGCAAGATGGATTGTGGATTTAGATTGTTCCAAGCATATGACACGTTATAAGTATTTATTTGACACTTATGAGGCTATTCCAGCATTAAATGTGGTCTTGGCAGATAGTAGCATATGTGAAGTCATTGGAATTGACTCTATTATGGTGGAGGTGGTTGTGAATGGAAAAACCAATAGGATAAGAATCAAAGACATTCTCTATGTACCCAAAATAAAGGAAAATCTACTTTCAGTGAGTAAACTTGTAATGGGAGGTTTTATAGTTCAATTCAACATGAATGGATGTTTTGTGAAAATATTGAATAGAAACATGGTTACTGAGGGCTCTAAACAGGGACACTTGTACTATCTCGATTGCAAGAAGGTTAATGGAGTGGAGGTGGCTGCATCAAATGAAGCCAAGTTGAATACATGGCATCGTCGCCTTGGCCATTTGAATATGGTAAGAGTCTATGGTATGATAGAACTCAAGTCTATGATAAGAGGTTTGGATCTTGGTAAAATAAGCCAAAATGTAATACAACTTGAATGCAAAGGATGCATACAAGGTAAACAACAAGAGGCTTCATTTCCAAGTGGTGTAGTAATACGTGCTATAAAGTTATTGGAGATTGTCCATTCTGATGTATGTGGACCTATGAAGACCACAAGTATTGGAGGAGCAAGATATTTCCTCACTTTTATTGAAGATTTTTCAAGAAAGGCTTGGATCTACATTCTTAAAGCCAAAAGTGAGTACTTTTGGAAATTCAAGGAATTTAAAGTACTTGTTGAAAAATAAAGTGAATACAAGATCAAGGTACTGCATACGGACAATGGAGGTGAGTATATGTGTAAGCAATTTGAAATTTATTTGAAGAATGAAGGAATTGCTAGACAAACAACTGTTCAACAAATTAGTGTTGCTAAAAGGGAAAATAGAAGCATTATAGAGATGGCAAAGAGCATGCTTCATACTTAAAATCTTGGTTATGAATTTTAGGTGGAAGCTGTGGTGAATGTAATATATATGAGGAATACGTGTCTAACAAATGCTCTTGCATCAATGACACCTCAAGAAGCATGGAGTGGGAGACAACCTTGTATTTCACATTTGAGAACCTTTGGATGTATTGCATATGCAAAGACACCAAATTGTATGAGGTATAAGCTTGATACAAAAGGAACAAAGTGTATATTCTTAGTATACTGTGAAGGTACCAAGGTATATTGGCTAATATGCTTGGATAGTAACAAGATCATCAAAAGTTGTGATATTGAGTTTTTGGAACATAAGAGTGCTTGTGAGCACTTAGAGATGTGTCCAAGTGGGAGTAATGGTGTGTTTGTGGACACATCTTTAAATTTAGTAAAGAAAGAAGAAATTAAAGACAATGAAGATAGTGGAGATGTATACCAAAGAAAAGAGCTTAAGAAAATGGATAAGATGAAAGCTTCTACAATTGTTAAAACAAGCAATAAAAAAAATAAAGATGGAGGAGGTATGAATAAATATGAAAAGTCACATAAGATTGAAAAGATGAAAGCTACAACAGTTGATAAAAATAAAATAGAAAAAAATAATGATATCAAAGATTATGATGATGATGATGATGATGATGAAGAATATGTACCTTTGAATGAGAAAAGACAAGTTATAAGAGAGAAGAAAGTTATGGAAAAAGGTAAATATTCATCTTCAAATGAAAGAAGATATCCTTTAAGAGAAAGAAAACCACTTGGTGAATGGTGGAAGAATCATATCTTTCTTCAAGTAAGTGAAGAATATGCTAATATTGTACTTATTTCTGATTCATTGACATTATGTGATGCAATGAAGTCCACAAATGCTATAAAGTGGGAGAAGCCATGGAAGAAGAGTAGAAATCTCTCTTGGATAATAGAACATGGAAATTGATTTAACTTCCATCAAATCAAGCATTGAATGGAAAATTAGAAGAAGACATTTATATGGATTTATTTAAAAAGATAAGCAACACCTTATTTGAGATGCAAATAATAAAAGATAATTAATGGCTTATATGTTCTTTATTGGAGTGGGAGCAATTTCATGGACTTTTAAGAGAATATAATAAATGCAAGGTTGTCAACAAAGATGGAATATATGCCAACAAGTCATATTGGAATGGAAGGAATTTAATTAATACAAGCTTTGAAGGCCATTCAATATTACTTCATAAGGAAGAAGATTAGAATGGGAGTGATTGATATGACATATTATGCTATGGAAGACATGATTGTTAATAGGCCTCAGATATTAAGATAGGCATTAGATTTAAAAATCTTTGACCAATAGCAAAGTGAGAGTGTTAAGGATAATAATAGAATAAGTTGCTAATGATCAAAGGATTGTCTCTTGAGATGTAAAAGGACTATCTTATGGATAAGTCACAAGGACAATAGGCTTGAGAATAGATAAGAGTGTATAGAATATGCTAAGAGATGTCTTAATGGTAGATTGGATGAATATAACAGAGAATGGATGAAAGTTGTCTATTACGACAACAACCTATAAGTAAAAGAAATTGGAAGTAAGAGTTATCTTACTCCACACTTCTCTTTGTATGAAACCCTTGCTGATGTTAAGTGTTGGAACTTCTTTGTTTTTTTTTTTCAATACAAGGAAGAAGACAAATACCATCGCCTCTTATAGAAATGCACAACAATGAAGAATTCAAGGTAGAAGAGATATTAGATTGAAGGCATCACCGAAATCAATTGAAATATCTTCTACATTGGCATAGATACAATATTAGTCAACACACATGGGAGCCATTTAAGAATCTAGCAAATGCATCAACAAAAGTTAATGTGTTTTATCAATGATATCCATCAAAATTAAGATAAAGAGGCAAGAAAATCTTTGCTATAAAGAAAAACAGGTTCAGTAGAGGTTTTACTCTATCTTGTATCATTGTTTGTTATTTCCTTGAATTTGTTTGTAGTAAAGAAATAGAGAATCAACAACCAATGAATTTAGCCCAAGAACCATCATTTGTTGACTTATCGGACAAGATATTACGACTATCATAATCTTCAAGACAATGGAATAGAAATGAAGACCCTCAAGAACAACATGTTCTTCTTTGGATTGATGGAAAAATACAACGTGTTTGGTATCATGACCTTGGAAGAGACTCTTGATGTTTGGTGATACTTTTAGAGGTAGAAACTATTCTTGATAGTGTTCCAAATATTTCTCTGAAAGAAGTTATGAAAGCCTCAAGAATGATCAAATTATAGGGTGGTCTTTTTGCCCTGGTATGGGGACACTATCAATGGCTGAAAGGACCTATCAACTACCTTTGAAGGGAACAAAGATCAGGGTATGTGGCAAGTACAATTTGACGTATCTTGGACTTCTTCAATATATAATCACCACTTCTCATGGAACTTGTCCTTAGAAGGGGGGATAATATTATAGATATAAGATTTATTTTAATAATTATCTAGTTAATATAGATTGATAGAAATAAGTAAAATAAATTAATTTGATAATATTTTATAGAGAAGCTTCCTAAAAGCTTTATAAATACAGAATCACCTTTATATATGTTTATAGGTGATTCATAGGTTAGAAACTTAGCCAACAAGCTAGCCACATATTGCACATATTAATAACTTATAGAATAAGCTAAGTACGTGGCGTACATATAGGAAACTTGTCTTACAAGTTTGACATGTGTCTTGTAAATTAGACACGTGTTGGAGGTCTTATAGAATGCTGCCACATAGTTTTTATGTAAATAGTATATATAGAGACAAGAGTGAAGCCTTCTTCACTCTTATCAATACCTTTCTTGTTTCTAGTCTAGTTCAAGAGTCTGATGTATTTTCTAGTCTTTGGCAATAGCCATTCCAATTTCTTCTTGAATATATATATTTCTTTATTTCTATCTTGTTATTTTTATTTGATGTAGTTTTCACTAACTTATGCATCTATTTTAGTTTGTGTTATTAACAATACTTTGAGGATTTGCTTGAAGAGCAAAGTAGGCCTCTTATAATTGATTTTGGAATTTGATATTCTACCTTATATATTGAAAAGCCTGTTCTTTACAAAAAAAACTTATAAAAATAAATAAAAATTTTTATTTGATAAAAGAAGAAGCTTCTATTATTATAATGAATTCATATCTCCTAAATTTGGTTAAAAACTTAAGAATTGTTTAAATAAAAAATATTCATTTTAAAATTAAAAGATTAAAATTTAGATTTTTTGAATAGAAAATGAAATTTAACAAGAAGGTGATTGGATAGAATATAATCACCTCTTATGCAATAATCTTAATTTTGATCAATTTATAATAAAAAAAAAAATTGATGTAGAATTTATCTAACTTGGTCAATATCCATATCCCATCTTTTTTATTGATCTAGAAATAGTTTAAAGAATTACCATATTTAAAAAAAATTATAAGCATGAAGTATAATTTGAATTAATTCCAATTATTTTTTTCATCTCTTATAAGAAGTCTTATACAAAAAGATATTTTATCACATGAATATTCAACCATATTTTGATTTCTACCAAAAATATAAGAAGGGTTAGAGGGAAGTAATTCAATTAGATTCAACCACATCTAGTTGCATTCGTAGTATTTATTAAATGCATAGAGGTTGATAATATTTATATAATTTTTAGAAATATCAATAAGGATGATCTATAAAATCTTATTATGTATAAGAGATCTGATGTTATGAATCAAATATTTAATAAAAAGAGAGACTAGGATACAAATTCCACTAGCACCTAATCTATTAGGATTATTAACATAGCTTGGATTAGCTTCTAAGATTAAGAATCTTATATTAGGCCAAAGAATATGTCCCAAATCTTGTACTTTTGATCTGCATAGTTTATATTCTTATATGAGAAGAATGTCATATCTTAGAATAATACTTTATATATATAATTTTAAGATTTTTAGAAGATTATTTAATTTTCTTATATTATATGAAATAATATTTAATTTTATAAAATGGCTAGAAGGAGGTGAATTATATTGCATACCGTTTAATACAAATTGTTGTTTTGAAATTCTTGAGGATTTTAGGAATCTTGGAAATCTTAGAGATCTTAAATATATCTTGGTGTCAAGGACATACTTGTTAGAACCTTCTAAAATATTCTAGAAGTTTTCTAAAACTCTCTAAAACCTTCCAGAGCCTTCTAACATCTTCATAGTTGGTAGAAGTTGCTTGAGAAGCTTCTTAGTTAGTAGAAGTTGCTTGAAAAGCTCCCTAGTTGGTGGAAGCTATTTGAGAAGCTTCTTAGTTGGTGGAAGTTACTTGAAAAGCTCCCTAGTTGATAGAAGCTACTTGAGAAACTCCCTAGGTAGGAATATATATTGGAATCGAGGCTGAAGAGTTCTTCAGTCTCGACAACACTTCTCTTGGAGCTCTAGCTCACTTCTCTGGTGTTGTTTTTGTACTCATCTGATTAATCCAGTTCCTGTCGATTCTTCTTGAACTTCTTGTTTAGACTTCAAGTCTATATTTTGTGTCCGTGACAGTTTGTCGAGACTACTCTCATTTTAAATATCACAGTTAATTCCTTCTTGTTGGAGTGTGGATTACCCTTCTTTTTGAAGGTACACTAGTATTTTAGAGGTTGCGGATTACCCTCCTCTAAACTGATATATTTTTTGTCATAATATTGGAATCTTATTCTTCTTGGAGAGAGTGGATTATCCCTCTTCTTGAAGGTCTTAAGGCATTTTAGAAGTTGTGGAGTACCTGTCAAGGATAATAACTGGATGAAGTCAAGGACAATAACTGGATGAAGTCAAGGACAATAACTGGATGAAGTCAAATAAACAAGTGAGACCTCTCTCAAAGAAATAAATATAAAGAAGTATATATATTAAAAAGAAACTGGAATGGCTAATGCCAAAAGACAAGAAAATTAGAGACCCTTGAACTAGACTAGAAACAAGAAAGGAGTTGACAAGAGTGAAGAAGGCTTCACTCTTGTCTCTATTTATACTATCTACCTAAGAGCTAAGTGGCGACGTTCTATAGGACCTCCAACACGTATCCAAGTTACAAGACATGTGTCCAAGTTGCAAGACACGTGTCGAACTTGCAGGGCAAGTTTCCTATATGTTCGCCACGTATTTAGCTTGGTTTTCAAGCTACCAACATGTGCGACATGTGGCTAACTTATTGACCAAGTTTCTAATCCAAAAGTCTACTATGGACACTTATAAAGTCAAAGCAGCGTCTATGAAGTTTCTAGGAAGTTTCTCTAAAGATATTATGGAATTAACCTGCTTTTACTTTCTTTTATCTAGTTCTATCCGATCATATAGGTAACTATG